>CM035440.1:63644629-64289629 GCA_020310875.1 Ceratopteris richardii | reverse complement strand
AGGGGCAGCTGCATAGTTATTCAATCAGATAAGAGCCGCAATGAAATGTGTACCTGCACAAGATCTACATCATTGATATTTGTACTGTACTGTATGCGCTGTGGAAAAAGAGCTCTCCAAAAAGAATGTCCTCCCGACTGAGACAGTGCATGAACTTTTTGCATCACTCTTCCAGATGCGGAATTGTGCACTGCTCTTGGGGTCCCAATTTGGAAAACCCATCCCGGTGCAGACCAGAAAACCTGCACGTGGAAAGGACATTATCGTGATATAGAGATCGACATTCGCAATCACATCGACAACAAAAAAAAAAAAATGTGAAGCGTAGTTGCCATCCAAACAACCTGAGCGTGAGGTCCCTCTAGCGGCCGAGCGCAGAGAAAATGAGACACCGCTTGCAAGTGCGGCGCCTGCGCCATTCGATTCACTCCATCCTTGAATGCCAGAGAATCGGCATTTATGATATGTTCACCTCCACACGTTCAGGAAACCAGTGTCCATACTCAAAAAATACTCGACAACTTACGGTCTTGCCTTTACGAACGTTGGTCGAGAACGTATGCTCATTGTCTTACCAGCTGTATCCTTTTTCTAATAATGAGAAAAATACGAAAGAGAAGGAATATAGCTTCATTCTCAATTCTAAGAGACCTTGTGGAATTTCATAGAGGAGTTCATCTTATCTCTTATTCAAGCATACTTGAGTGTTTCACATGTATTTTCTAGTTGAATAAGAGCTTATGGCACTTAGTCTTGATTTGGTTTTCTATGGTGTGTCATTTTCTTGTATCATTCAAGTGTTTGGAAGGTGTTTTAATACCAGTGTCAATATGGTATGATAGTTAGATGCAATGTCAACAATATGTTTTCTTCTATCTCACATCATTTGTGTAAGTAGCATCCAAAGATCATTAAAACATGAGGGCTTGGGTGGGCATCCATGAGATTATGCTGAATTGTTTTGGCTTGGACTTTGGGGAAGTCAATAAAGTTTGAGGTATGACATAATTATGGATGACTAACATTGAGGACAATCGCCTCTTTGACTATGAACAATTGAGGCATCATCATGATTTGGAGAGGTATATATTAGCTCTTTGGGAACATGTATGGGCTCAAGTAAGGGATTTGGCCACTCAACATATTGCTCAATGATTATTGGTGAGGCATTGCTTGGGTGGTCTTCCATATGCACCCATTCACACATTAGACTCCTTGGAGACAAATACCCTAAAAAAAGGACCCCTCAAGTATAAATGATGTTTGTTTTATTCACAAAATCTTGTTTGTAGAGTGCTTACTTGAATTATTTGAAGATTACTCCATTCAAGGTGAGTGGTTATGATTAGATATTGATCATCAAGAATTGAAAAGCTAGAGTCTTCTAAAAAATGTGTCTAAAAATATAAAGGAGGAAACATCTACCTATAAGGATTCTCTATCTTAGTGATCATCCTGGGTTTTAAACTATTTAGGTACACTTTAATGCACTTGAGATCTAGAAGAACTATGAAGTGAGATTTGGAAATGATGTGGCAAAGACTCACCTCCCATCCTATTTATTGCTCTCGACTAGTCATCATCTAGAACCCTCCCCAAGGTATGTCCATTCATCTCACCATCGTTAATAGGCAACTCAATGCAAAGCTCTTCGCCTTTTGGCCTTGGTTATCCCCCAAACAAAGAACTTTTAGTGCCTCCAAGCACATACATTAATCGTATATAACATTTTCTCCCCCTCCTAGAGATCATTGTCCTCAATGATATAGAAGGTGCTACCACAACGAGGAATATGAGAACACATGATCCCAAACAATAAAAGTAGAGTGTGTTGGGTCTCTAAAATATTATTGTATCATACTTGTCAGGCTCTCATAGTGCTTGCTCTACATCAAATTATTATGCAATTGTTGTCTCCAAACTTTGTGATGAGAATGAACCTATTTCTTTTGATGAAGCACGTAATTCAAAAAAGTAGATGAAATCAAAATATGATGGTATTATGAAGAATGGTACATCCTCGAGGCAAAAAGTTCAAAGGCACTAAATGGGTATACAAGTTGAAACATAAGCCTGATGAAATAGTTGATACATATAAGGCTACGCTTGTTTCCAAAGTTTATGCTCAAGAGAAAGGCATGATGAGGGGCCTTTTATCCCACTTTCTAAATGACTACCTTTCATAGCATTTGTGCACTTGCAGCTCATCATGGTTGGAATGTACATCGATTGGAGATAAAAACTACATTTCTAAATGGAGATTTAGATGAAGAATTGCATGTATTTTAGCCCTATGGTTTTGTGCAAAAAGGGCATGAAAACAAAGTTTGCAAGTTGAAAAAGGAATTGTATGTATTGAAGTAAGCACCACGTGGCTGGTATGAAAAGATACATGCCTGGTTGCTAGCAGATGGTTTTGAGAATAGTCCAACTAAGAGCACCTTATATGTTAAGCACGCAAATGATCTACTTATGATCATTGTTGTATATGTTGATGATATGTTGCTCAATGGTCCTAATGAGAAGCATATTGTTGAATTTCAATCTGATTTGCATGCCCCTTTTCAGATATCATATTTGGGAAAATCGCATCATTATTTGGGTATTCAATTTGTGCAAGTTGATGGGGAATAGCTTTGTGTAAAAAAAAAATACATTGACACATTATTGTAGCATTTTTGCCTTGAAGATTGCAAACCTAAAGCCACTCCAATGGAAACATGTTTAGAGATGAGTCTTCATGATGTTGGAGATGTATTTAATGTTGGTCTCTATCAACATACGATTGTATTCTTCATGGTATTCAGTTTGTTGTCTCTCAAATGAGTAGGTTTATGCATTTCCCAAGTTTCAAGTATTGGGAGGTAGTTAAATTCATCTTTCACATTTTGATATCTGACTACTTGGATTGTTTTATCCAAAGGGGGTTTATTACCGCTAGACTTACATGATTTTTCTTACTCAAACTTGGTTTTTTTACCACTTGTGTATCCACTAGTGGTTTTTGCTTCATACTTGTTTAGCTCATGCATATCTTGGTTGAGAAAGAAACAATCTATTATGTTACCATTATTGTCCATGTGAAAAGTCGAATGGTTGTCGGAAACTTTTGTATTAGCCTTCTGATTTCTTCCTCTTATATGAGCATACTCTTGACTTTCAAAAGACCTCTTTGCAACAAATTGTTGGAGTTAGATGTTTGCGGAAGCATGTGAACGGCACAAGGAAGAAGAAGAAACTTGGAGCACAAGACACAATACTGAATGTATCACCACTACAATGTACAAAGATTAGTAACCCATTAGGGCTATACACGTATACCCATTAGGGCTATACACATATATACAAGCCGGGGAAAAAAACCTCCTAAAGAGGGAAAAAAGTGCCCCATTGGTCCTAGTGTGTTCACACACATCACTACCTAAATCTATCAACAAATCTCCCCCAGGAGTGATGCGGTGAACAAGGAGCAGGCACTCATGTATAAGGAAGTGCCAAGCTATGTGGAATCAATCCACAAATGGAAGTAAATCCAAAGCTTTGCAGAAAGCTTCAAACTCCTCCCTAGGCAGAGCGTTTGTGAAAAGGACTACAATGTTCTCCTGCATGGGCACATATGCCAATCTAATCTCTCTAATAGAGAACCTCTCCCTGACATAATGATAATGCACCTTAATGTGCTTAGTGCGAGCATGGAACAGAGGATTCCTCGCAACTTCCAATGTGCTCTGATTGTCAGTGAAGATGGTGGTGGCAGAAGACTGACCAACACCTAAATCAGCCATAAGGCATCTCAGCCACACACACTCAACAGTCACTGTGAAAGCTTCCCTATACTGAGCCTCACAACTGGAAGTGGCCACAGTAGGATGCTTCTTACTTAGCCAAGATATGCATGAGCTACCAAGTATGAAGCAAAAACCACTAGTGGACACACGAGTGTCATAGCAGCCAGCCCAATCAGAGTTAGAAAAAGCATGTAAATCTAGCAGTAGTGATCCCCCCCTTGAGATAAAACAATCCAAGTAGTCAGGTACCACTCAAGTAGCAAAAGATGCGCTTAATTGCTTGCCAATGCTTGACTCTTGGGCAATGCATAAACTTGCTCCCCTATGAGACAACAAACTAAATATCTCGCTAAGTAATGCATAAGTAAATCAAGCATCCAACAGCCTAATGATAGAGAATAGCATCAAATGAATCTCCAACATCATGAAGACTCAATGGTAAACTTGTCTCCATAGGAGTGGCAATAGTTTTATAGTCTTCAAGGCCAAAACGCTGCAATAATGTGTCAATATATTTCATTTGACACAACGCCATTCCACCATCAACGTGCATAAATTGAATGCCCAAATAATGATGCAAATGGCCCAAATCAAACATCTCAAATGAGGCATGCAAATCATCCTTAAAATCAGCAATATGCTTATCATGAGGACCAGTGAGCAACATGTCATCAACATACACAATAATGATTAGAAGTACATCATGTTTGAGTTAGATGTCTGCGGAAGCACGCGAACAACACAAGGAAGAAGAAGAAGCTTGGAGCAAAACACGGAATATTGAATGTATTACCACCAGAATGTACAAAGATAAGTATCCCATTAGGGCAATAGGCGTATATACAAGCCATGGGAAAAACACCTCCTAAAGAGTGAAAAAGTGCCTCGATGGTCTATTCATACATATCACTACCTAAATATATCAACAGATTCCCCCTGAGAGTGATGCGGTGAACAAGTAGTTGGCACTCATGTACAAGGAAATGGCAAGCTATGTGGAAATCACTCCACAAAAGGAAGTAAGCCCAAAGCTTTGCGGAAAGCTTCAAACTTCTCCCTAGTGAGAGCCTTTGTGAAAAGGTTTGCAATAATCTCCTGTAGTGGGCACATATGCCAAGCTAATCTCCCCAGTAGAGAACCTCTCCTTAATGTGCTTAGTGCGAGCATGGAACATAGGGTTCCTCGCAACGGCCAATGCACTATGACTGTCAGTGAAGATGGTGGTGCCAGAAGACTAACCAACGCCCAAATCAGCCATAAGGCGTTTGAGCCACACACACTCAACAGTCGCTCTGGAAGTTGCCCTATACTTAGCCTCACAACTAGAAGTGGCCATAGTAGGCTGCTTCTTGCTCAACCAAGATATACATGAGCTACCAAGCATGAAGCAAAAGCCACTAGTGGACACACGAGTGTCATAGCAACCAGCCAAGTCTGAGTCAGAAAAAGCATGCAAATATGGCGGTAGTGATCCCCCCTTGGGATAAAACAAAACAAGTAGCCGACTACCACTCAAGTAGCGAAAGATGCGCTTAACCGCTTGCCAATGCTTGACACCTAGGCAATGCATAAACTGCTCATCTCTCAGATAGCAAACTGAATATCTGGTCGAGTAATGCATAAGTAAATGAGGCATCCAACAGCCTGCTGATAGAGGACAACATCAAATGCATCTCCAGCATCATGGAATCAATCGTAAACCTGTCTCGATAGGAGTGGTAATAAGCTTACAGTCTTCAATGCCAAAATGCTACAATAATGTGTCAATATATTTTGTTTGACACAAAGCCATTCCACCATCAACTTGCATAAACAGAGTGCCCAAATAGTGATGCAAATGCCCCAAATCAGACATCTCAAATGAGGCATGCAAATCAGCCTTAAAAAATCAGCAATATTAGTGATCCCCCCTTGGGATAAAACAACCCAAGTAGTCGAGTATCACTCAAGTAGTGAAAGATGCGCTTAATCGCCTACCAATGCTTGACACCTAGGCAATGCATTAACCTGCTCATCTCTGCTACAACAAACTGAATATCTGGCCAAGTAATGCATAAGTAAATGAGGCATCCAACAACCTGCTGATAGAGGACAACATCAAATGCATCTCTAGCATCGTGAAGACTCAATTGTAAACATGTATCCATAGAAGTGGCAATAGGCTTACAATCTTGCTCTCAAAGACATATCCTTTGTTGAGTTGCACCTTATGTAAATCATCGTCAGATTGAAGATTCAACTAAGAAAAGTTTTGACAATCTTTGATCTCCATCAGATCATGATGTAGCTTCAATGGGTCCCAAACAACTTTCTTTGCTCCCTTGATAATAAGACCTTTTTGATACCACCGGTCCGTGATGGATTCCATCATGCTTAGATCACTACAAAAGATAATATAAGAAGGCATGGTTTCCAAAGGCTTCAAGGTGTCAATTCTAGTAGTAAGAGCATAGCAAATGCAATGATAAATGGATACAAACCACCAAAGGAAATTGTAATCCAACATTGATGAGAATCCACATTGGAGTCAATGAGGTCCAAGGACCAATGTGTCTTAAATCCAATAGCTTCTCCTCCACATCCCCAAAAGTGGTTGGTGGAAGACTAACAAGGAGTGGAGGAGATGCTCTTGATACTTGAACGAAGGCTGTTTTTGTCTATTTTGACTCATGAATGCAAGTAAAGTCTTCGTTGATTTTTTTCCTCTAATCCACTGACCAATGATGGCTGATTTGGAGGGATTTGTGAGTCCTCGAACATTAAAGGAGCCAACAATCATTTTTTACTTCTTTTATCTTTCTTTCCTTGAGGTTTTTACCCTTTTTTCTTGCTTTTTTCTTCATCTTTTTTCTATGATGTGATAGCATCGCGAGAGGGGAGCCTCCCTTTGATTGGGCTCACCATGGGATCTCCTAGAACTTGCCTTCCAGCAAGGTCACAATTGTGGTAATTGTCTTTGGTATAATAGGAACATTGAAAGCATCTTAGATCATGTATCCAATGATGGAACTCTCACTATTTTGATCATTCTCCTTACTAATGGAATGTTCTTTTTTATTATATTTGATTGTGTAGTACTCCAAGGTCAGCACCTCAATAAGGACTTGTGCATAGCCATCATGATTTGGTGCATATGTAGCAAAAAGACATATGACTACACAATATATACAATAAATTAAAAAAAAACTAACCTCTCTTCTTTCGACTAAGTCATTTGGTTCTAACTATTTGAAAAGTCTAGAAGATTGATTTTCTTCTCAATAAGGTGAAATCTAGTAGCTTCCATGTTTGAGTGTGCGACAGTCTAGCCTCAGGTGAGTGCTTGTGCTTTCTCCTCTTCCTATGGCACACTTCCATAAAGCCAATTGAGTTGGACTTTTAATCCAAGTTTTGGAGCATTCTCATGTTTGACGAATCCTCCATGTTGGTGACAACAAATGGAGTTAGCTTGCAGTGGAGGTAGTTTCACACTTTTAATCTCCTCTTATTTATCCCTTTGTCTCTTTTTGTCTCAATGAACATTCCTTAATTATGTGACTCTACGTTCCACAATGAAAGCAAGTGTTAGGTAAATTCTTAAAGACCAATTCTTGTTCTCAAAGGATAGGTTCACCCATGTCAATATTAATCTTGGAGGGGAGCTCTTTGCTCAAGTTTTCTTCCACACAAATTTGAGAATGCCACCTCACATTGGAGTAGGTATCAGGGGAGCACTAGATTGTGCACTCTGACTAGGCTTGAACAAGATTTTGGAAATGTTTTTTTTATTGCAGGATCACCCACATAGGGGAAACAATATAAGAATATAGAACCGTTCTTAGAAATTCCACAACCCTGGATTGATAGGCATGAATAATTTAATTGGATATAATACAATAGATACCACAACCTAAGATTGTAGGTACGAAAGAAGATGTCTAAATGATAAAAACTCCCTTGAAGAAAATGAAATAGGTACAAGAATAAATAGATAGGATATTGTACTATGAGATTACAAGAGGACAAGATAGGATGTCCAAAATACTAGACTAGACAAGACTATAACAAGGATCATGTGTCGAGTGTCGTTGGACATCCAGAGTCACGATACTTACTAAGTATTGAGTGCCGTTTACTGATCAAGTGTCGTGTGTCGTGCTAGAGACCTTAAGTGATACCACAGTCAGGAGGTTCCAAATTAAGAAAAAAGTACATATAAGTCTGCAGATTTTAAAGAGAGCATTGGGAGCTAAGGACTGTCCAAACTCAATTCAAGCTCTTAGTGAATGAACTTAAGATCGGGAAGAATCCTAGGAAGCCGAAGAAGTGTAGTCTCATCTATAGGAAGTGTAGCCGAGTTGTGTTATGTTAGTTCTTATATGGTACGCTGATCACTGAGTAAGTCTTAATCGGCATAGGGATCTACATTCAGTACTGTGTGTTTGAGAATTTTGAGTCTTTCTGTGTCTTTCGGTTCTGGTTGATGGTCTGCACCTATTCCATAAAGATCGAGTCACTGTTATTAACTCTATTGTTACCGTGTTTTGTGTTCAGAGCAATTCTTGAGTTAATCAAGATCAGTCTGTATTACGATATTGAATAGCCTGGTGCTATAGGTTGAGAGTACCTTAATTGGAATGTGTTCGGTAGACTTTGGGAAGGGTCCGATTACAGATAGTAAGATTGTGAAGCGTAAATATATTCTTGATAGAATTCTTGAGCATTAGCATATTGTTGTGTGTGAAGTGGTTAGTTTGGGAAAATCAAGAACAGGGCCTCTGTCTAACAGACCCCTTCCACTCCCATGTTCTCATAAGTGGAATAATTTCCTTGAGTAAGGTCATAAGATGGGTCGTAAGTCTCAGTACTAGTCAATGGGGTGGCTGGTACTAATGCTCTTTCAGGATTCTCTTCAATTTGTGCGATTTTCACTAGGACAACATTCTGGGGTTGTTCTCCTAGCACTAGTTGAGGTTGATTGTATCCTTGATATGTTGATTTTCACTGAGGTGGTTGTTGTCCTAGCACTAGTTGAGGTTGATTGTATCCTTGATATGCATACGGCTGTGGTGCAGGTGCTTGCTGTTGGTATGAGGGGTATTTATAGGCTTCTCCTCCTTGATCTCTCGCGGGGTATCCATAAGGCCTAAATGGTGGTTGTGCAGGTCTTGGTTGTCGATTGTAAGGACAATTCTCTATATTGTGATTTGTGTACTTTTGTTCTATGCTACAATAATGAGTAGGGCCCTGGGCGAGTGGTCTATTGTAAGCATAAGGAGGTGGTGGGACTACTCCCCTATTGATGTGAGAAGGGTGGTCACCTCCACAGTGAACACATCTCCTGAGCATAGGCACTCTCATAGGATTGTTGGGATAATTCCTTTGTCCTTGGACATTCAGCTTCTTAGCCACTAACTCGTCTATCTCTTCTACATTATTCTTGGGATTTGAAGTATTGTTGACACTATCCTCACCCTTAACACTACCTTGAGATATTTTCAAGTCTTCTGCCAGATTGTCCTCTAGGTCGATACACTCTTTCATACATTCTTGCAAAGTTTGGACTCTCTTCACATATACTAATGATCTCAATGACCCATTCACTAATCCTTCCAATAATAATGAGACCATTTTGTTTTGAGTGGGCCTCTCTTCTACAGGACATCTATCCACATATTGCTTGAATCGTCTCGCTGCTAATCTTACTAATTCCATAGGAGCCTGTTTAAAACTATGGATTAATGATGAAGAGTTGTTTTTTATTCCAGTCTTGGTGAATTCCTCAATCAATTCATGATACACTTGTTCCATGTTTTGAAAAATATTAGGATCTAAAGGTTGGAACCATGCTAAGGCCATATCAGTAAGGGTTAGGCCAAATGATTCATATTGGATCAAGAAGTCTTCTACTTGTTCAACTCTTATCACTTGCTTGAATTCAGCAATATGGTTGTATGGTTCACTAGAGCCATCATAGTGACTCCTCATTCATTTGGCAACTTGAATGGGTCTCAGTTTTCTTCTAGGTTCGGGTGGTCTTGGCATTACTGGAAGAACTGGTCGTCATATTGGTATGCCTGATTCTCTTCCTATTGGTGGTCTCTCATGAACAGGGATTCTATTTCTTGGTTCTGCATTTGTAGGAGGTCGATAGTTAGGATTATTATTAGCTGTAGCAAGCTGAACTTGGGGTCTAACTAGAATGCTCTATTGTTATGTATGTCCTGAATGCTGATAAGATGAATGTAGATGAGTGCCGTGGGGGTTTTGAGAAGTAGTGGATTGATCTCTAGGCGGGAATACAACAATGTTTTGATATTTAAGCCTAGCTCTCTCCAATTTAGTCAAGGGCCAGTATCTTCTCTGATTCTTCTCCAAATACGTATATGAGTGGGGTTTTCGGGAGGCTGGATTGGTCACTTCTTCCCATAATGAAGAGTTGGTTCTAAGTAAATACTCCATTCCGTTCACCAAATAGACATCCATTAAGGAATCATCTTGGGGAATTAGGTCCCCTCTCCAAACCCTAATTACAATGGACTTCCCTCTAGGGGTTGAGACCTACTCTTCTCGTTCCTCTTCGTTAAGGTGTTGGCCACTATCTTCCTCCCTTTGCTCATTGATGCTCTCCGGGTGTTCAGTGTCTGCATACATGATTCCCCTTTTGTCAATTTAGAATCCTTCCACATACTTGATTGCTGGTCTAGGCACTATGTGAGCATCTCTGGCTTTCCTCAGCCTTGCCACTGATCTGTTTAATCCATCTATGTAGATGGGTAAGTCATGTTGATTGGTGCTCACATATTCTAAAGAGGTTCGGTATTCTCCCTCAATGATAGACATTAGGCCGGTTATTGGTACATAACTATGCATGTCTTCTGAGGCCATAATGGTTTGCTCTTCAGACTCACTTGAGGTTTTGGAATAATGGTGTTAAATGCGCAACTAACCGTCAAAAGCGCGTTTAAACATCTACTTGGGTTCTTGGGAGTGGAAGGGGTCTGTTAGACAGAGGCCCTGTTCTTGATTTTCCCAAACTAACCACTTCACACACAACAATATACTAATGCTCAAGAATTCTATCAAGAATCTATTTACACTTCACAATCTTACTATTTGTAATCGGACCCTTCCCAAAGTCTACCGAACACATTCCAATTAAGGTACTCTCAACCTATAGCACTAGACTATTCAATATCGTAATACAGACTGATCTTGATTAACTCAAGAACTGCTCCGAACACAAAACACGGTAACAATAGAGGTAATAACAGTGACTCGATCTTTACGGAATAGGTGCAGACCATCAACCAGAACCAAAAGACACAGAAAGACTCAAAATTCTCAAACACACAGTACTGAATGTAGATCCCTACGCCGATTAAGACTTACTCAGTGATCAGCGTACCATATAAGAACTAATGTAACACAACTCGCAGTAATAATCTTTATGGGACAATGATTCCGTACTCAACTTAAGACGAACCTTATTGTAACTTAATCTTTACCGTACAATAACAGATCTTCAACACAGAAGACAACCACGATACGACTCAGAGTTCTCAAACACACTACAGTTACTACACATACTTCATCGACCAGACAAACATTCTGGTGACTTTGCTGGTTGTTTTTGGTAATTCACCAAAAGGAGAACAAGGTACTCAAAATGACGCAAACACACACCACAGTAACGTGCAAATCAATCACCCAGACAGACGCTTGGTGACCCACTCCTGACTTTGTCTGTTTAACGCATGATTTTCTGCCTTGACTGCGTGTAATTCTTCTTGGAGAGGAGTGATGTCTGCCTCCAGCACATCAACTTTGTGTTGAAAGTCATCTCGGATAGTATCTGTCACTTGCTTCATTTGTGCAGGTAATTGTTGTGAGAAGTGGATCAGCATTTGAACCATGGATGCTAACTCAGAAAATAATGGAATTGAAGGAATTGGAGGATGAGAACGGGGTTGAGATGAAGAAGCGGTGAGGAGCTGCTGGGAATTCGGTGGAGAGTAATTCGGCGATGAGGATGAAGAAGCAATGGGTTCGTCGGGGACAATGGGTGGAATAGGAATAATGGGTTCAGCTGGGGGTTCGGGTGGATGAGTAGGAAGAATAGTAGTTGTGTTGATTACCTTTTCGGTTATTGGTTGTGTAGTGTCATCATGGCCGGTAGCTGTAGATTCCACTGCTTTAAGCAATTCTTGGAAAACCTCTTTGATGATAGGTTCTGCATCCTCTTGCTTCTCTTGCTCAGATTGCTGTTGAGATGCTTCTTTTGACGAGCTTGTTTCAAATTCGATGTTAGCATCCTGTTCTTGTTGCCCTTCTGAAGAAGACTGTGCTGATGATTCATGATGCATTGAAGTTGCGGTGTCATGGATGGTTTCTTCGTGCTGTCTCTCTTCTTCTTTGTCATCTACTTGATCATTTGCGGCAGAGCCTTGTACCTGACTATCTGATGAACTAATTCTAATTCTTTTCCGGCGGAGAAGGTGGAAAATCTCTTCGTCCTCTTCTTCATCATCATCCAAGATTTGTGCAGACTCTTCATGGTGTAGAATGGGTCCTCGGGGTGGTGGTTGTGCTGCTTGGAGTATCGGAAACAGGAAACTGAGAATGTGTGGTAACCTCGATCGTGGCATATCTCCTTTGTTGGCCTGTTTGATGATTGAAACACATTCCTTGTGAATGCGGCGGAAAAAGTATGAGGCAAAATTTACAGGTTCTCTGGCAGCTAGATCGATGGTGGAGTAAAAGGGGCGAGATATTCCATATGTACGCTTTTGCAGGTTTAAGATGGCAACTAAAAATTGGAGTGCTGATCTCTCAGGCTCGGGGCGATAGAGGATTGCATATTCATTGGATGAGTGTCTAGGGAATAATCTGTTCATTGTGGCAATCGGCAAATTAGGGCCATTTTCCCTACCTTGCAGAGAGAGTCGGAATGCATTAGAGAAGGTCTGGAGAGTGATTACGGTACGGGATGGTAAAGCAGTGATAGGCCAACTCTGCTCGGTAGCAGGTGTGGCAACGATGGCGGCGATTATTTGTGCGTAGAAAGGGTGGCAATCAACTGAATGCCAAGGCAATTCAGCGAAATTGGCCAACCCACAAACGTGCAGGAACTCACCTACATCAGCAGGGAGTCCATCACGGAAGGCGGTGAAGTTTGCCACAGCTTCCATGGCGCACAGACAATAGCAGGCACGGTAACACAAGCGCAGGGTGGACAGAGAGCACAAATACACAAATCAGAAAAACACTTTAGCGATTAACAGCGAAACGGAAAAGGTTAAGTAGATGCTTTGCAATGGGAAGCCATCGAAATTACTAATCATCGCACGACGTTGAGATGATAACCTCATAACTTCAGTGTGCATGCATGAACAGAACGATAATGTCGGGTGGCTGTTGACATAATTAGGTATCAAAACGAGGATATTTACAGACTTATTTTATAAAGCTCGTAAAAAGAAAAGAAAGGAATAAGAGAAAACGAAAAATACGCGGTCATCCGCGAAACGTTTTAGTGCGGATCCGATGCTTGCTGATACGGTCGCAACTTTGAACCGTTTATCACATTCGAAAGAGGAATGCCAGTCAAAGTAGCCAACCGAAAAGTGGTTGGGCCCACCTGTTCAGAAATCCGGTATGGACCAAACCATCGTAACTTGAATTTTCTAGCAGAGCGATTCAATTTTGTATTATAAAAGAGTACAAGTTGCCCCACCGAAAAAACTGGAGTTTTCAGATATCGATCATGTGTTCGAGCTTGTCTTAACTGTACTTCCTGAATAGTGAGAAAACTGTCCCACCGATGTTCGTCTAATTCTCTGAGTGTATCCAACCGAAATGACAGAGATTCTTCAGGTAACAGTTTGTGAGTGAGAGCTATACGTAAACTTGGCACAACAATCTCCATTGGTGATATGGCTTCCAGTCCATAAGCCAGTTTGAAAGGTGTTAGTCATGTTGCTACCTTGTAGGTAGTCCAGTACGCCCATAATAGTGCAGGTAACAGTTGATCCCACCTTTCCGGTGATTCCAGAATCAGTTTTCGAAGCATATTCAACAAGGTTTTGTTTGTACTTTCAGCCAAACCATTGGCACAATGATAATAAGGAGATCTGAATTTATGCATTATCTGAAAAGAATGGGTGAGTACTTTCATTAAGTTGTTAGCAAAATGCGTGCCTTGATTTGTAACAAGCTCCAGAGGTAAGCCAAAAAGCGGGAAAACATCTTTCATTAGACACTTTGCCACCGAAACAGCTGTGGCGGACCTTAAAGCCCATGCTTCTGCCCATCTGGTAGCATAATCTGTACATGTTAAAATATAACGATTATTACTGAGTATGGCTGGAGGTGTAATAGGTCCAATAAAATCTAGACCCCACTTCTGAAAAGGCTCCAATGGCAAGACAGGTTGGAGAGGGAAAAAATGGCGTTGTAGAGGATATCCAGACCTTTGACAAGTATCACATTGTTTGACAAACTGAGATACATCCCTGTACATAGTAGGCCACCAAAGTCCACTTTGCAGAATTTTTCGATGCGTTAAATCTGCTGCAAAGTGTCCACCGGAAGGAATTGAGTGGGCCAGAGTAATGACTGAGTTAACTTCATGCGGAGGAATACAACGAAGTAAAATTCCAGTGTGATCCATATAGTATAATTCTCCAGCAATTAACCGGAATCGATGACTGTACACTGCAATCTTCCTACGCATTGCAGGAGAGGTATGAACAGGAATACATCCATCAGTAAGAAAAGTTAATATCAGACCATAATATGTAGATGGCATAGGTGGTTCTGCATATTCATCATTAGTTGGTTCAGTAACATAAATCGTTGGTGTGGTGTCATCTACACCGATCGGAGCTTCACCGGAATCTAAGCGAGAAAGGAAATCTGCTAAGGCATGTGAGCTGTCGGACCGATGGATTACTTCGAAATCAAACTCTTGTAAAAGTAGGACCCAACGCGCTAATCGACCACCTAAATGCTGCTGTCGTACCAGATAGACAAGTGCAGCATGATCTACATGAAAAGTAAATTTGCGGCCAAGTAAATAGTGCCTGAATTTCTTTACAGAATACACTAAACCCAGACATTCTCTTTCAGTTACAGAGTAATTCTTTTCAGCAGGAGCAAGCCTTCGACTTGCATAGTAAACAGGTTTGAACCACTTATCAGTTTGTTGCATTAACACGCTTCCAATGGCTATATCTGATGCGTCTACGAAAACATGAAATGGACGTTCCCAATCAGGTGGTTGTAAAATTGGGACCTGCGTTAATAAACATTTTAGACGATCAAATGCTGTTTGACATTCTTGAGTCCAATCAAACTGTTTAGGAGTACTCGTGATTAAACGATTGAGTGGAATGGCTAAATGAGCGAGCCACCGTAAATGACGACCATGCCATCTCACTTGACCCATGAAACGCATTACTTCCTTTGGTGTAGTAGGTACAAGTGCTTCTAACACAGCCGCAACCTTATCTGGATCGGCTCGAATACCTTGTGCTGAGACAATATGGCCAAGTAACTTTCCACATGAAACCGCAAACACAGATTTGTTTGGGTTTAGACAGAGTCTGTATTCTCTGCATTTCTCAAAGCAACACCATAAATGGAACAAGTGTGCTTCCATCTTACTGAATAAAGAGAAATCATTAAGATATACTTGCATAAAAGAGGTAAGATAAGGGGAGAATATTTCCTACATACACCTCTAGAAAGTGCTGGGGGCATTTCTTAATCCAAACCACATAACAGTACAAGCAAAAACACCCCAATTGGTAATGAAAGCGGTCTTTGGAATATCTTGTTCAGCCATTCTGACTTGATTATACCCACTGTATCCATCTAAGAATGAGTACATTTCGTGTCCTGCTACTTTGTCAAGCATCGTGTCAAGAAAAGGTAGAGGAAACGGATCAGGCACCGTAGCTACATTTAGTTTCCGATAATCCACACATATTCGCAGTTGCTTATTCTTTTTAGGGACGATAACAATGGGTGATATCCACTCAGCATGCTCTACTGGTACAATGAATCCAACTTTTAATAACCTATCCAGCTCTGCCTTTACCTATGCTGCATAATTCGGATTCATCCGGTAGCTGGGTTGTTTGATTGGTTTTGCTTTCGGCTTCAGCATGACCCTATGTTGATAAATGCGGGGGTCCAAACCTTTCATATCTTTGTAATCCCATGCAAAAACATCAGAGAATTCTCGAAGTAGGTGGATTAAATCTGCTTGAAATACTGCAGGTAAGCTTTCCCTTATCTTGACAGGACGCGGATTTTCTTCATCTCCTAAATTATAGGTGATCAACTGATCTTCTGACACATAGAATTGTCGGGACTTCTCTGTATCATCAGCTGGTTTTAAAAGTTGTTGTAGATCGGCGTCCTCTATAGCAGTAGTACTTTCTTTCTTGTCTTCTTCAGTCACAGGCATCACCGTACAGACTGCCGGATTCCAATTATCTACAACAGATTGTAGATCAACAGTTCCTAGGGAGATCAAATCAATATTCTTCTTCAAAAACTCTTCTTCTTCATTATCTGACAAACCATCTAACATATGAACTGGTTCTGCAAAATAAGGTCTAGCATGTAATTCACAAGGTTGTATAGCATCTAACTTGATAACATATTTACGATTATTGTCCTTGAAAGTGAGTTCCTGTGCGGACCAATCTTGTATCACCTTGGCTTGTTTCAACCAAGGATGGCCGAAAAGTAGATTATAATCCAAGCTAGACTCTGGTAGTTCTAAGACGACAAAAGTCATCTTAAAAGTTGTACCTTGCAAAGTTATGGGAACATCTCGTACTAGTCCCACTGGATGGACTCTTGACTGATCAGCCATCCTTACAAAAAACTGGACAGGTTCAATTTTCGTCCATCCTAACTTTTTACACAGTGCGGCAGTAGCAATGTTTACACCAGACCCTCCATCAATTAGTACTTTATTAATTTTATGATTTTTGTACCATACCGTAATCAATGGGACCGAATGATCCACCGTAGAGTGAGATTTTGGTTGTACTGTTGCCGTTGCTGGAATGCAGGCAGACTCAGTACTAAACTGTTGCCAGAATTGTTGACGGACTCCTGGTACTAGTGCAAGTAACTATCCAAGAGGAAGAGTAATGGACGCTTTAAATAAGATTTCCCATGCTTGATTTACTTGACTTATACCGGATCTGGGAACACTGGAGGTTCTGTGGCGGTCCACTGACTAGCCTTGTCATATGTTCTTTGTTGTTCTCGGATGCATGGTTCAAATATTTCAGCTGCTGGTTGTAACGGCCTACCGGATCTGGTTTGAACTACTGCAGCTTGTGTTTCTATGGGTGTGATCTGAACCATATTAGTCATTGGATTCTGATGTTCTTTTTTCCTCTGATCATATTCTGTTGCATCCTTACAAAATCTTCGAATGTGTCCTATTTCACCACAGAAATGACAACAAGGGGGTGGCAAAGCATTACCTTCTTGTGGTGGACATGTTTGCCAGCGGTTTGCATTGTAGTTATTATTTCTCTGTCCTCGATAATTTCGGTAGCCTTGCTGCTGGTTGTTTCTCATTTGAGGAGGTACATAGTGATTGGCAGGCTTCCCCGATTCTTGTATAATTGCATTTATTGTTGTTGTTCCCTTCACTTTGGCGTTGTATGCACAATTCTCGGTGGAATGTCCAGTGATATTGCAATTAGTGCAAAACAGCTGGTTAAGGGCACAAGTGGTACTGGTATGCCCTGAATTCTTGCACGTGGTGTAGTACATCTGTCTGGTCAGATCTTCTACAACATTTTTACTCGCTTTTGACCATTCCAGGTCTTCTGTAAATCCTCCAACCTTGTTTTCCAGCTGCAAAGCCATTGCAATCACTGCATCTAGCGTCATAGCTCCCACACAGCGTATGATTATAATCTGTTTAAGTTGCGGAGCCAAACCATTGATAAACCATTGAGTGATAACGTCATCTGGCAGGTTGGCATGTGCTGGCGGTAATTGCCTCAAATGCGTTCTGAATAGGATGGCATATTCCTGCACTATTTGATTCATCTTTTGTCTATTGTTTTGCAGGTAATCGAAAATTTCGGTTGCATTCTTCTTTAGCCTGAATCTCTACAAAAATGCATCTCTTACCGCTTCATAAGTCACAAAATGATTAAAATCATATTCTGTAAGCCATCTGGCTGCTTCATTAACTAACGTGGACTGGAATACAATAGCTTTGTACGCCGGATCAGGTGGATGATTGAGCACTGCGTAACTTATCTCAAATGTGCGTACATGAGCATGTGGGTCATCACCTGGAAATCCACCGAATTTAGTGTACATTACTCCTGTTGGAGTCGGCCGAGGTGGAAATAGATTTTGCTGTTGCTGTTGTTGTTATTGTTGTTGTTGCTGTTGCCCACTCATCGTGCTGGCGGTTGTATTGTGACTATCTTCTGTATCCCAAAGCTGAATATCTGAACTGTCGGAATCTGTATCGTCAGCCTATACACTCTCCGGCTTGATAATATTGTTCAGTATGCTTCGGATTTCAGCTTCGAATAAGCTACCTTCCCCCTTGATATCAAATGTAGAAAAGCTTACTCCAAATAACGGTAACTGGACTGAAGATTCACCAAGAAATGGTAAACCGTCATCGAAAAACTGTGGACTCCCAGCAACTGGTACCGAAATAACACCGGAAGGTGTCGAATTTTCACCAAAGCAAGGTGCTTTTTCACCTTCACTGATTTCTTTGGCCAAGACGTTTCTATCTGCAGACAAATTCGAATCTTGACCCAATGGTGTTAAATTAACTTCATGATACGTCCTGGTAGACTCTGGAGTTACTATTTCTTCGACAGAATGTGCCGAAATCGCACCGGAATCCACCAAAAAGGTAGTACGTTCCACCGGAATACTACCGGAATCACTACTGGCGTTCTTCAATTCCTTGACAGCTGGGTTAGACTTATCTGTGCTTCTACTTCTTGGAGGCGTCCTTAGCAAATTAGGTATCGCCCAAGACTTTTGGTTTCTTCTATGCTTCGGGTATGATTCACCGGAACGAGTAACCGGCATATACTATGTTTGCAATACTTTGCGTACTATTCTTCTTTACGGTCGATTCACAATCTATGACAACTTTCACAATCAATCAACAAACATTCTTGATGCTACATTCGCACAGACAAATGGCAACAATCTTGATGCCACTTCCCACAGACGGCGCCAGTGTTAAACGCGCAACTAACCGTCAGAAGCGCATTTAAACATGCTGAGTACAGACAATCTTATGAACCATATACATATGGATCTGAAGGATATGATAGCTCCTACGGATATGATCAGGACTATGTGTCACTAATGTACACTGCTCCTAGAGCACCCATACCCCCATGACTAATGAGTAGACCACCTTCCCCTCGAGGACCATGTTATAGATGCGGAGGTGATCACTTTATCAGAGAGTGTACATTACCTAACCCACCACCACCTCAGAGAGTTTGGGAGGGTTACTGCAGTGATTGTGGTAAAGAACATCTCTTTAGAGATTGCCCCAAGAATCCCAATAAAGTCAATCCCAATGTGCAGATCAATGTGATAGAAGTGATAGAGTCATCGAGGAGTGATAAGGAGTACACTATGCCATTGAAAGCGATAACGAGAGCAAAAGCTAGAGAGACTCCGGATAAATCCAAAGAAAATAATCACCCTGACAAAGAATTGAACATACCCACACCTCAAGTAATTGCAGATTCTGAAGAGTCTGAGAAAAGTGCTAAAAGTAAACCAACCCAAAGATGGAAGAATCGTAGAGAAAAGATAAAAGATAAGAAAGTGCAACAAAAGTTGGAGAACGAGAATAATAAACCAAGCCAAGAGGAAAAACAAGAATCTGAAGGAAACCCTAACAAGGAGGCAGAAAAGCATAAAAAACAAGAGGCAGGATCAGTTCTGGCCGATCCAATGCCAGAAGAGTTAGCCGTGTGGATTGAGGCATATCAAGCACGAATAAAAGCAGGCCCAACCCTTGAACAACACGAAAGGGAATACCCAAGAGGTGACTTAGAGAAAGAAAAATTGGAGAGTTGTAAGAAGTTAATTGAAGTGGGTTAGCAAACCTTAGAAAAACTTGTTCAACCCCTACCCAAATTACCGAAGAAGAATTTCAGGAATGTGTAGCACCTAGTCATCCTAGGGAAGGGAAGAAAAACGAGAACTATGAAGAAAATTATTGTGAAAGTAAAAAAGAAGGATTAATTATCTCTGAAGTGGATGCAGAATGGCCTAGAGATTTGTGGACAAGAGTCCAAGAAGATAGATGGAAGAAAACAGAAGGAATTGAACCACCTTTTGAGGAGTTAGAAGCTGGAGGCAATCTTGAAGTGTCAATGCATGAATTAAACTCAGAAGGATTATTGCAACTTTACGACAACAAAGATAATGAAGACAGTGTGAATGTATTGCCAAACTATATGGGAGAATATGAACATAACTCTGAATTATATCATATTCCCTTGGTGAGGAGAAAGGAGCAGAACCCATCAATTCAAACCTCTGACATAATCCAACATCTTAGAAAAGTAAAAATACCTTGTACCCTGACTTTGGAAGAACTCTTAAAAGTGAAGCCTAAGTTGAGAGAGAAGCTCACCAGCCAGTTAGAGACAAAGTCAGGCAAAAGCGAGATGCAAGATGAAGTAGCCACAGTTAAAATCCCAGTCGACAAGGTTGGAGATTTCAGTGAGGGAGATGAAGGAAATATGTGTCTCCCTATATCTTACATAGGATATACCATGAAATCCATATTAGATTCGAGAGCTGGAGTAGGAATTGCTACCAAAGATATATGGGAGAAATGAGGGAAACTAGCTTTACGACCTACCAGATTGAAGATTCAAATGACAGATGGACACACGAAGCGACCCTTAGGATTATTAGAACAAGCAGTATTTACCACTTGCGGAGTCGAATTTGAGCACACCTTAGCAATCTGGCAATTCGAAAAGGCTAGCAATTATGAGATGATACTTGGAAGGCCTTTCATGAGATAGCTCAAGGTAGTGAAAGACTGGGGAAAGACGTAGTATACTTGCAGCATGGGGGAACCACAACTAGAATAAACATCCATACATACATATCAATATGTTCCCCCTCTGCAATGGAACTTGATACATAAGGAGGACGACAATTAATCGATTCATAGTGTAGGTTCGAGTAGCCAAACATGGATGAACAAAGATACTCACCTATGGATGTGTCAGGCAACTAAAAGGGAAGAAGAAAGGAGGGAAGGATGGCAGATAAGACAAGAAGTATCTAGACCTGTAGAAGATCCTGCTTACATGCCTCAAATATTTTTAGATGAGGAATTTGAACCCCATGGTTGGATGGAGATTTTAGCCACTCTTGATGTATGCATAAATGAAGAAGTAATAACTATGAGTGAATGCATCGATGAGGAAGGATATGACATAAGCTTATACATGGTCATCCTCCAAGAAGCAGATGAAGGAGAGGTAATTGAAAAAGAATGGAAGGAAGATTATGAGAGCTTAGAAATGGAACTGGAACCTATGAAGGAGGAAAATGAGAATCAAGGAGTAAGCACCGTGACTAATGAGTCAAATCAAGGAATAACACAAAGGGAAGAAAATGAACCAGATAGGCAAAACGAAAAAGAAGAAAACATACCTCAAGACCAATTCGAGGTACCCAAGCACTTCAATAAATATGAGGTAGAGGAGATGAAGATTGCTATTCAGATGCCAAAACGGGAAGCATGAACAGGAATAGCATACGACAATAAAGAGTAGACCAAGAAGATAGTAGAGCTCTAGAGGAAGGAGAAGAGAGATGCACTTTTATAGGGCAAGATGTCTCACTTGAGGAAGAACAAGAGTTAATACAACTCATAAGAGAATATAGAGATGTCTTTGCATGGACGTATAAGGATTTAAAAGGTGTAGATCCTTATCTTTGTGCCCATAGAATCCCTATGACAACAAAAGCCAAGCTCTCCAAACAAAGACCATACACTTATAGCAATGTTTATTCGGCAAAGATTAAGGAAGATATAGATAAATTTTGTTGGATGCGGGCTTCATTTATGAAATTGAACATATGGAATGGGTATCACCATTGGTGGTAGTGCCTAAGAAGAATGGCAAGTTAAGGGTATGCATTAATCTTAGAAAGGTAAACGTAGCCACCATACACAATAGTTACCCATTACCTATCACATACCATTTGTTGGAAAGGGTAGCAGGCAAGGAAGTCTATAGCTTCCTTGATGGCTTCTTAGGATATAATCAAGTAGCCATTCCTCCTGAAGACCAACATAAGACAGCCTTTGCAACTGATGAGGAGTCTATGCATTTAGGGTTATGCCTTTTGGTTTAGCTAATGCCCCAACCACTTTCCAAAGATTGATGTGCCATGTGTTCAAGGAATTCTGGAGAAAAAGTATGGAGGTATACGCGGATGATTTATGTACATATTCAGCTATACAATCAGAACATATTCCAGAACTAAGAAAAATATCTGCCAAATGTCATCAGTATAGAGTATGCCTTAATCCGAAAAAATGTGTCTTCATGGTTCGACAGGGGAAGATATTAGGACACATTGTCTCTAAGAATGGAATTTCCATTGATGAAGACAAAATCAAAGTGATTTTGGATTTGCCAAGACCAAAGATTGCTAAGGAAGTGAAAGCATTTATGGGACATTGTGGATACTATCATAGATTCATTCACATGTATGCCACAATTGTGAGGCCCCTTTATGGATTACTGACTCAGTTTACATGGACAGAAGAATGTGAAAAGGCTTTCAACGAATTGAAGAGTCGCTTGAGTTCAGCACCAATTCTGAGAGTACCCAATTGGAATAGACCATTTCATATTCATGTAGATGCCTCCAAGTTTGCCATTGGTTGCATCTTAGCACAACCAGCAGATACAGGAAAACTAGACCACCCTATAGCCTATGCTAGTAGACAATTAAACCAAGCCGAGCGTAATTATACCACTACAGAGCGATAAGGCGTAGGAATGGTATATGTTGTAAAGAAATTTAGGCACTAGTTATTGGCAAACAAATTCAAATTCTTCATTGATCATCAAGCCCTACTATACCTAGTCAATAAACCTTGCAATACCGGATGACTAGTTCGATGGTTTCTATTTTAATGGAATTTGATTTTGAAGTAGTAGTCAAGAAAGGGAATACGCACATCCATGCAGATCACCTGTCGAGAATGACACATGGAGAACCTCCCACCGAAGTGCTAGATGATCTATCGGCTACTTATCTATTCAACCTAGAAGAATGTCCACAATCGACAGAAAAATTGATTCCCATACTCATGCATGGACCTCAGCATCACATCAATTTAAACAACAACCAAGAGCTATGGAAGACTAAAAATCTCCACATCATAGTTGGAAGCCTATACCACTAAGAACGAAGTGGACTACTTATGAGATGTGTGGAAGAAGAGGAGCAAGAGATGTGGCTTCAAAGAGCACATGTGAATCAATGGAAAACTCATCAAAGTGTGAATGGAACCTGCAAGCACTTACAAGATTAGGCATATATTGGCCAACCATGCAGAGGGATACACATAACTACGTATCTACTTGCCCCACTTGTCAAGAAAGAACACCTGAAGAGAACTCCACTCTATGTTACTCTACAATAGCACCGAGGTGGAGTATGCCTTTGGTAAAATTCTTGAAAATGCAAGAGTACCCAGAAGGAGCTAATTTGGCAAGAAAACGTGCCCTCGAGGAGCAAAGCAAAGATTATGTACTCATAGGCAAACAACTCTTCAAAAGAGGAAGGGACAATCACTTAAGAATGTGCATCCATGAAGATGAGTATGTTTCAGTTTTAGAAATGGCTCATACAGGAGCCACCAGAGGACATTTTTCTGCAGATAAAACTGCAAAAATGATTCTTTTTGCTGGAATGTGGTGGCCAACTCTATATCAAGATGCAGCCACATATGTCCAAAGATGTGACACCTATCAACGAACGAGGTATCCTATCAGAAGATATGAAATGCCATTAAGACCTATGACAAGTGCCAGAGCATTTACCAAATGGGGGATAGATTTCTTAGGACCTATTAGCCCACCAACAAAAGGCTCTCATGCTGAGTACATAATTGTAGCAACGGACTACTTGACCAAATGGGTAGAAGCCAAGGCAACTGAGAAGAACGATGCAAGGACTACGGCTAAGTTTCTCTTTGATATTCACTAGATTTGGATTACCAATAGAAATGGTAAGTGATAGAGGCACACACTTAGTCAATGAAGTGATAGGAGCCTTAATGAATGAATTCTTAATGATTCACAAGAAATCAGCTCCCTACCACCCGCAAGCCAATGGACAGGCTGAAAGTTCAAACAAGATCTTATGTACAGTTCTCACAAAGATTGTTCATAATGGAAGATCCGATCGGGACAAGCAGTTACATCATGCTTTATGGGCATTCTGAGTAGCATATAAAACAGTCATAAGAACTACTCCGTTTAACCTAGTGTACGGCCAGAATGCCATCTTACCAATTGATTTCCTAGTTCCTACTCTTAGAGTAGCATCGACCTATGAATGGACTGGACATGAGTTATCTAATCAATTAGACCAAATGGAGAAGTTACATGAAACTAGATTACAAATAGTGGCAGGCATTTATGCTGCAAAAAAGCGACAAAAGGCATACTTTGATGCTCATATTAAGGATAAAACTTTAAAGGAAGGAGATTTAGTTCTAGTATATACTTTAAAACAACATGCAAAGAAGCCACAAAAAAGAGGATATGGCCCCTTGGTGATCAATCGCATATCAACTAGTGGAGCCATCAATTTAGCAACCCTAGACAGAGAAGTACTACCAAATTATATAAATTGTTGTCGAGTGAAGAAGTATTTAGAGTCATTAATAGAAGAGATGCTGTCAAGACTTCTAGCAGCAAGAAATAGACGATAAGAAGAAGAGAGAATATGCGAGGAGGCACGACAGGAGGCCCTAAAACGAATAAGGAAACGAAAGGAATGGATGAGAGAGAGAGATGAAAGATATGTGCTCGGAGAGGAACCCATCCTGATGGCTAATTTTAGAGACTCAGAAAACCTGGGACATCAAGTGAGGCAACCCTATTTGAACTTAGGAGTGGGAATAGAGGAATACCACTTGGTGGATGCTCTCACTGACACAGGGGCAGCTGTCAGCTGCATCAAATCCTCTTTGACTCATCAGCTCAAAGCACAATTACGTCCAACCAAAGCACATCTGATTGGAATAGGAGGAAAGGTCACTGAATGGATAGGCGAGATTACCTTATCATTGCACCTAATAAATAACACAATGCAACAAAAACTATTAGTATGACATGATCAAGATTTATTGGAAGAGCTTGTGTTAGGCCAAGATTGGATATATGAATATGAGGTAACAATCCAATTAGCCTTGGGCTACATATTAGCCAAGATAGGGCATCGCGAAGTATTCAGTTTGCTAGAAGAACAACCTATCAAAGCCACTTGTCTAGCTCTGAGAGATCAATTAATCATGCATGATGATGATTGTACACCTACCTCTACTGTGGAACCCCCACCTCCAAGCACTTCACCTGAGTTTACACCAATTCTTATTCTTACACACCCTCATCATCCATTGGACCCCTCTACTAACATCGTTTCCATGGAGAGCCCTAGTGAGGAATTGAGCACAAGAGTGACTAGTCAGCATAGTCATCCCGAACCTTCCCGCACTAGAATATATCCAATTCAAGGCACCAGACAGGCATGGATTCGGAAGGATCAAGTAGCAGCATATCACCAATAACAAAGCCATCACCTACAAGGGAACCAACGACAGGTCAAGATTTCAAGACAAGCTGGATCCCTAGGTTTACAGAAGATTGTCCAATTATGGATCCCAAAGAAGCTGATTGCTGCTCAACCCTTTAGAATGCAAATATGGATTCCCAAATCACCTATGCCAACAAAGAAAACTAAACTGAAAACACCAGTACGAAAGAAGGATCCATCCAAAATAGAGTCAAAGAAGCAAGAAAGAAGTGACGACTCAAAATTGCAGAAATAGAAGTACTCAATGAAAGCAACTACAAGATATGAATGGCAAGCAAAGAAGAATCACAAAACGACAGCCACACATAGCACAATAAAAGACGAGGATGTAGTCCAGGACAACAAAATAAAGTTGAGTTGGATACCCAAATCATGATCGTCATCAACAAACCCGCCAACAACTTCTTCTTGCACACATCTTGAGTTCCATACACCTCGAACGTGCATAATAGGGCCACATTACGAAGCCATGCAATCGGCACATAATTCTTCATCTATTTCTTAGTGATGCGCATTTCCCTCCAAGGAAATAGGAAAGCGCTTGTACAATAACCTTGGGGATAATAATTCAGCTTCGACTACTCACTAACATTTTTTTTTTCTTTCAGAAAAAAATTTATCAGGAAAAAAAATGTAAATGAAAAGAAAAAAAAAATCCCAGGTACTACCTTTCTCACCCACGGGGAAAGGACAACATAAGTCACTCGGAGAACTGTTCGATTCATGGAGAGTAGTTGGAAATGAGTCATGCAACCACTTTTACACTGATTGTGGTGTGCTTTAAGTGCAGATAATGATATAGATGATAGCCTTTACTTTCAAAATTGTACCCAACAAAATTACATTTCATTGTTTTGTCATCCAATTTCTTTCATTGTTGTTCAGACATTAATGCATATGCTAGATAACCAAAAACACATATGAGCAATATATGGCTTGAAACCATGCAAAGCCTCATATGGAGTATTAGATTGTAGTGTTTTGGTGGGACATATGTTAAGTACATATCTTACACACATAACAACCTCAAGCTAGAAGTTGTGCAGTAAATCTTGGCTTTTGACCATACACCTCACCATCTCCATGAGAGACATGTTCTCTCTTTCAAACAAATCCATTTTGTTGAGGTTTATACAATATTATACAACAATGTTTTATCCTACGCTTAGCTAGAAATGTATTAAAATAAGAAGACATGTATTCTTCCCCTCAATTAGAAGGGAGGGTGCCCAATTTACATGCTATCATATTTTTAGCCATAAACAAAAATTGTTTGAAAGCACATAAACACTTTGGAATTTGCTTTCAATAAATACACCCATGCACACCTAGAGAAATAATCAATGAAAGTCACAAAGTAAAGGTAGTCACCAAAAGAGGGTGTGTGCTTAAGACCACATACATCACTATGAGCAAGCTACAATTTATGGGTAGCTCAAATAAAATCATCTGTAGGGAAGGAAGAATGCTGCATTTTGCCCAAATACAACCAACCTTCACAGACATTATTACAAGGTGGCTCAAGTTTGGGCAGAGAAGACACCATTTCATATTTCTTCAAACATAGCAAACTAGCATAATTCAGATGAAGAAAGCATGCATGCCAAAACTTTACATCTCAAATAACATGAAAATCTTCAACCACACATGGTGAGTCATTCACATATTTTGCATAGTCTATGAGATTATATAGCCAAGACATAAAATGCAAGAAGCAATAATACACCACCATTTGACAGATCGTGAACTTTACATCTGACAACCAAGACAATCTTGACTAATGCAGAAACTGACAACACATTTTTCTTAATCCCTGGCACATACAAAGCATTTGACAATGTGAAAGAACTACCATGAGTAGTAGTCAAAATGATCTTACCAACTCCCATTACAAAATAAGAGGAGCTATTATCACATGTGACAATATTCCTTGTAGATGTAGGTTGTTGGTTGCTCTAGTATCAAAGTACGGAACATTTGAGTGTGCACTGCTCATGAGAAGATGGGTCATAGCTGCATACATGGTAAATGCCAATTCTTCATTCTAAATAAGATTAACATACTCTGTTTTCAGTGTAGAGGCCTCTGCAACAACCATTCCAACCTCTTTCTTCTTTGCCTCTTTTGCAACCAATTTTGGATAACTCTTTATGACATCATCATTACCCTTATAATATTTGCAAAATTATTTATGCTTTTCTATTTTCTTCTCATTGTTGTCTTCCTTGTTTGACTATGAAACATTAGTAGATTTTTGCTTACTAGTATATGAGCTCCATTTATCTTTGCCCTTCAGACTAGCTAGGAAAGCTTGATCTGCAAGATGCATAATGGACTTGTTCTACGTGGACTGATCTGTTATGAATTATGGAATGTGTTGAACAAGGAATTGTTGGAAGTGTTAATTTATTAATGCATTAATGTGTTTTGATGTTTTTGATATAGCAGGTGACAGTTCATGAGGGCATGAAAGGCTTGAAAGGGTGGACATCAATAATCCTATTTATAATTTATATAATTTGTAAATAAACCCGTGTAGAGGGTTCTATTGTTAGAAACAGTTAGAAAAGTAGTGGTTAAAATAAGAGTCATTGTAGATCACAATTTTTGATATTACAAGCAAAGGCTTTGTACAAAAGTGACCAACTTTTACTTTCACACATGCTTTTTGAAGCCACTCTCATGTAACCACTATTTCGGCAGAATAAAAAATTCCTATAAATACATGCACTTTGTGGACTGTAGAAACAGAGTGCATGGGGGGAGATTGCACCCAATACTGCATTCTATCTTGTCTCTTGGCGTGTCTATTTTTTTGTGTGTTTTCAGCATTCATAACCTCTGTGTGTGCGTAAGATAGGATCCTGATAACATGATCTTCCTGCAAAAAAATAGAGACTAACTCCTCAAAGGGTAAGGCATTTGGATTGCCTTTCATCATCAATCAAAGAGTAGAAGCAAAACTATGATATGAATCTCGAAGACCATTTAGAATAGTCTGCACAAGTGAACTATTTGGCAAGACTTCATCATCATAAAACAACTACTCCTTCAAATCTTTGATCTTTGTCAAGCAATTGTCTATAGAATCTCCTTTAATCATATGCTCACTCTCCAATTGTTTTTGGAGGTAAGCAACATGAGCCTCATTTATTATCTGGTATAAAGTGTTAAGTGTATCCTAAGCACCCTTCGCTATTTTCCAAGAGCGAATGTGAGGGATAATGGCATGTTTGATAAACAAAGCTATCAATGCATGTTCCTCGGCATCTCTGCAATCCCAACAAAGTTGCTCTATAGTAGATGCAACAAGAATTATAGCATGAAAAGGAATTTGAAGATCATCATCTTCAATGCCATCTTCATCATCTTTAATAATTGTATTTGCAAGTGTAGTAGGATGTTTTTCAACACCTTGCACAATTTTCCATAGCCCATTTGCTACCAATAGATGACACATCATATATGCCCACAATGGGTAATTAGTACCATCCAACCTATCCTCAACATCCAACATATGGAATACATCATTGCTTTTAGCCATGGCCACTGACTAAATACCTTGATACAGAAAAATGATTGTATCTCAAAAAGTTGAATAGAACTACTTTGTCAAGCTCTACTAAACTTGTAACAAACTTTGAGTCACTTGTACTAGCAAACCAAAACTTGCATATATGTTTGGCACAGAAGGATGAAATTGCCTACAGAGGCGCTGTGATAGTGCATTCAGAGATGAAATGAGCTCATATCCAAATTTTAATGCCACATAGCGAACCAATTTTGAATTTCTAATCACCTTGAGTACCAATTTTTGTGCGATTCTGAGACTATGACCAAAGGGGTGTCAATGATGATGCGCTGGATGAAGCGATGACCTGCTTTGATACCAATTGTTGGAGTTTGAGATCAGTGGAAGCACACAAGCAACACAAGAAAGAAGAAGAAGCTTGAAGCACAACACAACGCAACACTAAATGAATGTACAAAAATAAGTAACCCATTAGGATTATAGGCGTACATACAAACCAGGGGAAAAAACCTCTTAAAGAGGGAAAAAAGTGCCCCAAAGATCCTAAGTGTGTTCACACACATCACTACCGAAATATATCAACATCAAATGCATTGATATTTTCATATAGCATATTTTATCCTATGACCACTCGCACTAAAACAAAAAATATTATTAAAGTGCATCCACCTCTTTGTTGCACCCCATAAATCACATACTACATGTAGTACAATCCAATACCGCAAGGTGGATGAACACTTACACCTTGCATATGCATTCTTCTTTTATTTCTTGTTTTATTGTAGATTCTAGACTAGAGTAGAGTAGGTCCTCCTATCGCCATCTGGTATGGCATTGATTTTTTTTAAAATTATCAATGATTACAATGTGCATACTCTTACCTTTTATAAGAGATATGATGTAATATAATGGTCAATGATTACGTTTTGGGCCTTGAAAGTCGATTTGATTCCATAAATCCAACCAATTATCTACCACTCCTATGTCATGACACTTCCTTCTTGCTCATGGATTACATGCAATCTCCTAATCAGGTACACATGGGTTCGACAAGTGCATCAAATTTTCTGTGGAGGTGGGATGAAGGCCCAAGATCCCTGTGAGTTCTTTTTAATGCTCAGGAAATATGATCTAGTTAGATATTGTTCTCAAATGAGAACAATTATCAATTCAAAAGATAAGTAGTAGTTAGAGGTCATCCACAAATTTTATAAGATCACATAGTCTCAAGTTGAACCTCCAATTGTTGGGGGAGCCATGGCAACTCTATTTTATATTCAAGGTTAACAAATAACTTTGAATGCTAGGTGACTTTTAGTAATAGCTGGTTTTCCTACTTAGGATGACCATCGTACCCAAAGGGATAGGCATTCAATCCATGATCAATTTTGAGTTCCTTTTGCAACCATGTATGCAAGAAAGGCCTCACCCTATATTAACCATTCAAAGCTTAGATTAATACTCCACTTCTTTCATCAAATTATTTTAACATCTTAATCTAGTCATAAAATATACCTTTTTCTTGCTCCTAAGAAACAATGACACTAAAATTATATGAGTGAAATTCATTTCCTATTTCCTCGATCCCTTATTTCCATTCGTTTGTTTAATCTTACAAGTTTAGTTTAGTCTTACAAGTTTTTAAGCATACCTTTTTCAATATGCAATCCATAATAAGGCATTATGATTGTCCATGTCAGATTTCCAATGAATTTTGTATGTTTCTGTTCCGTCCTGTATGTGAATGCTTATTCGGAGCCCTCTGAATTCTTTTTTTTTTTTTTTTAAATGGAGGTTCGGCCAAGGCCTACTCCCCCGGACTTTAACTTTGAAATTACAACTATACAAGGAAGGGCATAGTACCCATGGGACCCCCCTTATCCCACAAGAACAGGGGTTTACAACTAGGTTAAACGGAGGTCACAACTACCGCGGGGATAATCAAACGGTGGCCAACAGCCACATACATCAGTTCCTGGAATTTATATGTCCCTACATGTTGCTGCCGGGGGTTGAACCCTCACCCCCGCCTCAAGAGGCGAGAGGCCCAACCACCAGGCCAGCGAACCGGGACGAGCCCTCTGAATTCTTGCATTGTTCCGCCTGGAAACACATGAATTTCCCTCAATGTTCTGGGCGCTTGTCTGAATCCACATCACTCATGCCTTCCACCGAGCTAGACCTTGGGAAAATAGTCCTAACATAACTCGTCTTTGAACCGTTTTCTTCATGAGTTTGTTTTCGGCTCACGACTGTCGGCGTTTACTTCAACTCACGCAGCAAGCTACTCACGGACCATGGTGTGAGGAATTCTGGTCGACATATCCGAGTTCCAACTTCGCATCTGTCTTTGACAGAGTTAATAGAACGATATTGCTAGAGCAGAGAAAGTTAATTGAAACAGATCCATCCGATCCGAATGTTTAGCGACTTGGCTCGATGCGTCCGCTTTGCAAGTGGAAATATTTGTAAACCCTAAATTTTCACCCATTTTAGATACCATTTTCGTAAAGAACTTCCGATCCCGCCACCAACCCTTCTTTATTCTACAGATCTACGATCGAGTATTGGTTGATGGATGGATCCCGGCAATTGAAGGTTTCTGCACGATTTAGCTATGAAAAGCTGCAAATATGGTGTTTTCAGTGAGAGATCCGTGGGGTTCCTTTCCCCTCATCCATGTCACAAAGCACCGTTTCCCATTATAGTTCTCGTAACCTTGATGCGTGCACTTTGCAGCTGAAGCGATGGAGACCATTCGTCACGCCCCCAGCCTCAGAAGCTGTAGTAGATTTTCATCAGCCGGGAAGAAGCCCAGACATTGAAGTTCCTGTGCAGTCTGTAACTGGGTCCCTAGATATTAATTTAGGTGGGTCGAGCTCTTCAGGATCACCTGCACTTCATCTTGTAAAATGCTCGTTTAAGCAAATGCTGCACAGTGCCTCGAACGCAGGAGAATGCTTTCGATGGTCTTGTCATCCCTTCAAAGAAGATCCATTATCATGCAGCCAAAAGGCGGATCCATGCAAGGATCTGGACGTTATGTGTGGTCATTCTGATTATATGAATGTAGCTGATGAGGATTTAGCAAACTCTGAACATCAGAATGCGTTATTGAAGGGTGATAATGCCTCAATGCTCATGAATATGGATGAAAGATCTCAGGGTGTGGATATTCATATGAGATATTGTTACGAGAAGTCTTTACATGCTCAGGGTGTTGATCACGCCAGAAATCCTGAAGATACGGATTTTATGGCAGACATGTCGCCTGTTGTAGGCATGCAATTAACAAGAGGATATCTTACGCAGCAAGCAGCATTGGTTAAACGGCATGGAGGATTTAATACAAGAGACACTGCTCTTATGTCAATAATTCCTCATAGCACCACTGGCTGGAACAAGAGGCAGAAGCAACTGTCTCGAGCTCTTGCAAGGGGACTATGGAGATGGAAGGAACACTCACAAGCTCGGAAAAGACGGCGCAAATGTGGATCATCTCAATCTTGCTCTGGTAGGAGCAGTGAATCTCGTAGAGCTAGGTTTAATGGGTCAGATGCACCAACCATTAGTGCATCGGCTGCTTATGCCACTTGCTCTGATTTCCCAATGCCTGGTACTGATTCAAGTGGGGAACTTTTCTTTCACGGTGACAGTACAGGCATCAATTGGGACTCAGAGGTCTCTTTGAGTGGTGAAGGAATGGTGCAGAGAATAGATGGTGTTGATGTACTCCATGCTTGGATTATTGGTGATTCTCAGAACCTTGAGTCTGGATATGGCAGTGACACTGGATATCGTGGTGATGGGGAGTTTGGCTATGGGGATGATGGTATTCCTGATGAACAAGATGAGGAAGAGAGAACACAGCTTGGATTAGGTCCTTGGGATGACAACATTGTCAAGAAAGGGTCATCTGTATGTGGCATTACCGTACAGATTCCAGAAGATGAAGGTGAGCTTCCAAGTTCCCTCATTGTAAGCTGCATAGTATTTATCAGCCAGTGAATGGAAAGAGTCTATAGTTTTGCTTGAATAATAAAGGTTTCTATCAGTTCCACACTTTTTGATTTGCTGTATCGATGTTGCAGATTCTGTTGCTGAATGCAAATTACAGCATCATCTGCGCAGGAGGCGGCAAGAATTGAGGCTTCATGCAGGACTCAAATCCAAAGAGAGCATGTAATTTTCTGTTTCAAAGCTGATACAGAATTCCCATAAACTATTTACATGGTTTCAACTTTCAGCAATGGGTCTGTCCTCTATTGTCAGTTCTCTCATCAGATCGAGGTAAAGCTCAGGGCATCTTGTATGGCTCTGAGGGATTGGCTTTTTAGGAACTGTGAAAGTCTAACATGGATGCCTTGGTTGGATTTTGTTGACATACGTGTAATAGCTCCTTCTGTCATTGTCAACAAATATTAGCCATTTGAATCTTCTAAGCCAGTTGATGGGTCAATTTGTGTTGCCTGCTTTTGTATTTTGTAAATGGATTCTTTACATATGAAACTATTGTCTAGACGTCTTTGCATTGGTGGCAATAGCACCTAGCTCATGCAGATTTATTGATTGTAGTAAATTAAGTTTCAAAATTGTATGCTCTTTTTGGGTAAACTTTGAACTTCAACTCTATTTCTAGTACTGGAGCAAATTGCATTCATGTACCATCTCCGCTAAAATTGAAGTGCCTTATAAGGAGATCTCTTCTAATAACAGAATGTATACATCACAAACAAAGGGCGTTAGATTAGTGGGTTTTATCATAAAAGCAAGGAGGATGTTTTTCAATCTCGCTCTTGTTACACCTCATATGACAAGAAGGGATTGACTTATAAGTTGGAGGAACCGTGAATTCAAACATTTTATGTCTAATATGGATAAATTGGTTGGCCTTTGTTGATATAAGTGTTGTAGCTGCATTTTTCATCTCACCATTGAATATTTTCCTTTCGAATCTTTTAAGCTAGCTGGAGGTTCAATTTGTGTATTACTCCGTCTTCTGTGCATATGAATACAACATTTAGATATCTATGTGGCAGTAACGTGTAACTTATGCAGATATGATTTATTATGATAAAGTAAAAATCTCCAAATCTGATGGTTTATTTGAGCAATAACTACAATGGATGATCAGGTAGTTTTCTTACTGTAATAACACTTGTAGTACCTGGAGAAAATTGCTTCTATGTACCATCTGTTGGTGTTGAAGTGTCTCATTAGGAGAGCATTTTTAATAGCATGGCATATGTATCACAAATAAAGGGCTCTATGCTAGGTCTTGCAGGCCTTATTTTTAGAGCACTTCTTGAAATCTGATTCTTGTCCGTATTTTGAGGTATGTAGCACCTGCACTATAGTATAACCGTTTTCAGATGGTACATGACCTTTACCGTAACAAGATCCTTGGCTGATGTTTCCTGCAGCATCTGCTAGAGTTCGTGTGCCAATCCAATTTTTGGTTAGTTTTCATGCTAATATAAATAGCATAGGATGTGTGATAATTGTTGGAAAAACAAGCGTTCTTTACTGATATTTAGAGGAGAGTGAATTCCCCAAGAGAGATTGTGCGAAGGCCTTGATGGGCCCAAAGAATGTGGTTCGTAAGGTACATTTGGCTCTATGGTTGGATAGACTACTTGAGAAGTTCATGATAGAAGTTCTTAGAAGCTTTTGATGAACAGCCTGTGAGAAAGGGTCTGCCCTCAAAAAATAATACATTCCTGGATTCCCATATGTACCAAATTAATACAGTATCTCAGCTGATTTAAGTTCCAGAGAAGTATATGTGTTTGCCTTCATATTCACTCCATGCATCCTCTAGCTGCTGGAGCAGCAAATAATATGACATTGTTCACTTTCTTATCACATAAATTCTGCAAAGGAGTACAAGCTATGGTCCACACAAGAATTCTGGCAATAGTATGTCATAAAAAGTAGAAATCCCTGAGCCATTTGATTTTTGTTGCAAAGTTGGACATTCAATCTGTATTTGATTTTTTCAGGCACTTTATACATTTCGTGTAATACACATAAAAATGGATATCCATTGGGTTTTCTATGTGATCTCAAGGGTGCGTACCGATCCAATGCCAATCACAATGACGAGATTCTTGTACATAGGCTCATTGTGCTTCTGGCTAAACTACCAGGAAAAATCTGCTCATAGGAGCATTCTCAGGATATCACAGACCTGTATTCTTTGCCAGATAAATCTATTGTGGGCTTGCTTGATTATCATTTATCTGGTTCCTTTTATAGTGTGGATAGTTGAGTGTTTTCTAGAAATCAGAATGTGGGTGTCAGTTAATGCTTATGTTAAAATCATGCTAGGCTGTATAAACACATGAATAGCACACATAAGAGAATATATACAAATAGACAAGAGAACACATTCAAGATGCACAAAGTATGGTAAAAAAGTTAGTGTTACTATGCTCCAATTAATGATCAAGATGCACAAGATAACGTTATGCTTCAAATACAAATCAAATAAATGTACTCACAACTCATAAGCACCGAAAAAGAGCAAGTGAAGGGTAAGGGAGGTAATGCATGAAGAGGTCTTTTGGAAGATGAAGCAACATCCTCTCCTGGATGTCTTAGTCTTGGGTACTTGCCATTGACAATATTCCACAAGTCTTTAGATACTAACAAATTCATCATGATAAAATTCCACATTGGATAGCTAGACATTCCTTCAAGCTTATCTTCATTTTCAAGTCTATAATCACTCATGTTGTTAAGTGTGTATGTCAATTATGCTCTGAGACCAAATGTTGGAAGTGAGGTGGGTCCTAATAATAATATTCATAGGTTTACAGGATCTTGAAAATTCATGAACCTTAGCATACACACCTTAAGACACAATTAAATGAATGAGAAATAGAAAGAGAATACACAATTTTTCAAAGTGTGAAAGTAAGCTGAATGCTTACCTAGACTCGCTAATATGAATGTCAAATTATAACGTGTGTAATGATACAAACCTGAATGTATGCTAATACAAAACTGAATCTAGGCTGAATTTAGGGGTCTAGATACAAGAAATTGTGCATAAAATGCCTCAGAGGTATGGAGAGTGCATGTATGTGCAATTGAAGTGAATAGAAACAGTTTAGAACTGTTTTACAGCAAACCCTAATTCTGAAATTAGGGTTTCAGAAACCCTAAATCAGAAATTGACCTAAATAGCAAGATAATCTCTTTGTGTTGAAGCAGAAGGCAAAAGCCTTAGAACAGCAGCAACAATAGAAGAACTGAAATTGGAACTTGCTACTTACAAAACTGAGCAAAAGCTGATGGTTGGCTGCCAAAATCTCCTCCAAGTCTGCACCAAAAGTTGGGAACACCTCTTTAAGTGGTAGAGCACTCACTCCTTGAGTAGACCTTGATCAATGATCCTTGATTGATGCTTATTCTGATCCCAATTCCTCCTTATACAGCTTTGGCCAGCTTTTTTGAAAAATTGGCGAAAAAACATAAAAGCAGATGCGAAAATTTTGAAAAAGCAATCCAGCTTTTCGGGGGTTAAAACTGCTGCGATCTCATAATCTGGTAAGTGGGAAGTCATAAAAAATGGCTTTTCTAAAAGCTCATGACCTGAGATCAGGAATATGCAAAAAAACATTTATGGTAGAAACTAGGGTTAGGGTTTTCTTGCATTTCTGGACATCTGAGGACATTATTTTATATAGCAAATGAAAGCTCTCCTTAAGTATTATCTAATGAGCTAATAATTTTTTTTGACCTTCTGCTGCCAAAATTTGGCTACGCACCAAAAATTAGGGTTGCTGGAAATTAGGGTTTTTGTGCTATTTTGACATTGTTTCCAACAAACTGAAGGGCCATCACCGCAGGCAATCAAGACGACCGGGGCTTATTAATATATGTAGGAATGATCATTGGGAAACAACATAAAGAGAATTTGTTGATTGCACTTCTGATGCTTTGTAGATGAGCCATGACGATTTGCATCTGTGTTGCATTCTCAGATATAAAACTGTGGGACCATCACTGCATGCAAAGCTCTGAGGGTCGGTAGAGAATGGAACCCATTAGATATAACACTCCCTATTTGGGAGATCCAGCAACCATAATCCACTCATAAAACCAAAGGGCCATCACCACAGGCAATAATGAAGGCTGGGACTTTTATATATATGTAAGGAAGGATCATTGGGAAATAACAGAAAGAGAACTTGTTAATTGTCAGCACTTCTGATGCTTTGTAGATGAGCCATGGCGATTTGCATCCGTGCTGAATTGTATGGCTCAAACAGAACTAAGCAGAGGTGGCCTGACAAAGCACTGATAGACAAATGGAACATGTATGGGCATATTTATGTTGCTCCCCCAAAGTGACATGCGAACCTGTTTAGATTGTTTGTGGGTAGAACCTCCCAGAAAAATGCTCTTCCTACCTGAGCAATCATCAGAGCAGAAGTATACCCTGTGTAATCATGCATATGTTACCCTGCAAAGTGACATGCAAAGCTCTTGAGGTTGGTAGAGTGTGCAATCCATCACAAAAGGTGCTGCTTGCTTGGGAGACCTAAAAACCATTGCATCAGAAATTTGTTTCGCTAAGATATGAAACTGAGGGGCCATGTGGCAGACAAGAAAGAGAACTGCAAATCTTATACATGTAAAGAATACTATTGTGAATGTACAGAAAGGGAAACTTGTTAGTTGCCAACACTTCTGTTGAGGTTCGTAGATGAGCCATGGCCATCCATAGCTGTGCTGCTTTGTATCGCATGAATGTCTACTGATTCCATTTTCTTATGAGGAACTGTTCTCCTTTCACCATTCCTTGGTCTTTTGTAAATTCTTCCATAACATTCTTTGTTTCCAGAAGTACCTTCATTAATAATTAAGTATGAGCTATGCAAGACCAACTTTGAGGCTTAGAGAAAGGAACATTGTTTGTTTCAACCCAAATATGCCAGGGGTCATTGGCCTGGGCCCTGAATCATGTTTTAGAATCAGGCATCTAGTTCTATGCATTCACTCAAGAGTATCTCCCTTTCACTAATGGGCTTAGGATGAATGGTGTAGAATGCATACCAAATAACACTCCAGCAGTTTTTAACATTACTGTAGAAAAAGATATTGTTCCAAGCTCTGTTCTAACCCACAGGGTTGGGCACAGACCTTATCGTTGCCTATCCCGTAATAGTTTAGTTCCACTCCACACCACTTTGTGGACATTAAACAAAGCAAAGTTGACTATTTGGGGCTGCTGAGATAAATGCAACAGTTAAATCTTTAATTTCCTTGTCTGATCTTTTTCGTTATTTGTTGCAGAGTAAATATTATGATAGCTTTCCGTCGATTACATATCTAAGAGCCTGTAAGTGTCAGCATCATTTGGTAATATGATAATACACAATACAAACTTCTTGATCAGAGGAGTGTTTTTTCTGTATACTTCTGTTCGGTTATCTATTAACACAAATCTTGGGCATTCATCTAGGCTGCTTTAAGAATTTTATTTTTCCCTAAAAAGTGCAGCCTCTTCCTAAAAAATGCAACTCTCATGAGATTTTATGCCAACCTCATTATGCCCCTACATATGGAGGTGTTATTTACGTACTTTGACTGTGATTGTGGAACGAAAGTTTCTTCCTTGAAGGGCTTCATATCTTGTGTGTACTATCAAAGCTTGAGGGGCAAGTCAGGTGTAATGAAGCTTCATTTATTTTCTTGAGTTAAGATGTATGGACGGCTTCTGAAGTTTGGGAGCAATCGTTTCCATTACCCCTATACTGTTCCATTTCCTTTCTTCTCCACCATTTATCTTTCTCTCTCCCCATATTGCTGAATTCAACCAAATCCATGTGTTTTGGCTTCCCATATAGCTGTGTTTTTATTTCCTCGGCTTCTACTCTCATGTTTTCACTCCATATCCATCTTGTGTTTTTTGCCATCAACAACCTATCATACAATCTTACCATCTTCATCATTACCCTCTCACCATCTTGCCTTATCCTCAATCATCTACACCATGCTTGTGTTTTTCTCCTTGCATCTTTTATTGTCCATAATCTTAAGCCATTTACAAGCTCAATTATTCAATATAGTAAGTGGACCTAGGCCCATATTTTGTAAAACATGAATTCCTTGAAAGATAATATCTATATGAGAATGAGTTAGGAAAGACACAATAATATGTTTTTGTTGAAGCAAGGAAGGATGTAAGTGAGTCCATGATGTCTTTAATGGAACCTAATGGATGAATCCATGTTAGAGCCCTACAATTTGTGAACCATTAGTTATTTTTATTGGATGACCTCTATTTTCATATGGATGCATGATGATATGTGGAATTCCCTGGAGAACTTGAAATATATAATGACACTTTAGGATTCCAAATAATCTTTTTGGAAGTTCCTTTGAAGAAATCATTTAAACTCGTGTAAGGTTGGTAAGGATTAATGATTAAAGCTTGACCCTAAAAAAGTTCTTTTGGTGGTGATCGCCATGGTCTTGGTTTGTAATGTGGGAGTTCCTTGATGAGATGAGCACCTTTCTTGTGCTCTTTTGAAATTATTTATAACAATGTTTTTGGAACCATAGGAGTGTTAGCTGTGGGTATATAATTGTTCTTAGACCTAACTCCTTGTTACTTCTTGGTTTGGGTTTAACTAGTTCCTTGATTATTGTAAATAACCTTTGACTACGATGAATTAATGGTTGATTGCAATAAAAGTGGTTGGTACTGCATGGCCTCTGCCAATGCACTTGGTGTAATATGGTTTTTGTGGGGCCGAGTCGTGGATTTCCCCTTCACCCATCATCGGGAGCCATATGCTTTACTCCCTGAACCTTGTTGGCTATGGTGGGCTGTTGTTTTTTGTTTATGAAAACTTCTCCTTCTGTCATGGAGCAGGCACAAGTACTGCTTGTCTACTCTCTCAGCTATAAAATATGAAGTTTGATACGTGATCATTTGGGATTCATGAAAGGATTTCCTGTTTCAGAAATTAATAAAATATCTATATTTTTTTGAAAAAATCCTAATCAGGGTTCTTGGGAGAAGGTTTTACTAAGATATATGTGCTAGACAGAGGTGACAGATATTTAGCTGGAACATTCTGTAACGCTGATACTGAATACATGGGTGCTTGTCATTATACTTGGTCCTCACTGGAATTTATGTACCAAGTATAAATTTTTGGACCATTGATTATGACAATCAAGAAGAGCTCTTTATAAGATTTGATGTAAGCATTTGAAATATGGATCCAATGGGATTAACGGTATTGGAGGTATCTCAGTGCTAACCATGTATATGGGTGTTTTAGTAGTACAAACAGTGCCATCTGAGTTTCTTGGTCTTTGAGCACTAGATGAACCTATGCTTAGCATTATGTCAATGAGTGGTTAAGATTCAGCATATATGTTTTACAACATTTAAATGTCCATATTTTGGCTGTTCACTAAACGCTGCCACTGTGACTTAAACGATGGGTTTTCCTTTATAGCCATTTTTGAACCAAAATTAAATTAATGGATTGAATGAATTGAAGATATTTATCACAGGATTTGACTAGAAGATGATGCTCCTTTGGTGAAAGCATGTGAAAAATCCCAATGTAATTAATGGTACCTGAGTTCTCTTAATGATAACCATGTATGTTATATTGGAGGTTTTAGCAGTAAAATCAATGCCATCTTAGTATTTTGGGCTTTATATACTGTCTGAATAGTTTGATCTTGTATTATTGTTTTAAGAAGGTGATTTTTAGCATCTTAGTTTTTGCTATATCATTTGTTGACTGTCTTTTTGCTTTTCACAAAATAATGCTGCATTGATAAAGCTAATTTTAGTTTTTGAAAAGACATGATCTTAACATATAAGGAGTATAATTATTCTAAGGATTTTTTCGGCTTCCTTTGTATGAATGGATTTAGCAATTCTACCTATATAACATGTATCTGCTTATCAGGTTTTGTGACAAAAATTGATCTGTGAAAAGAAACTCAAATTTAATGTAGGAAATCCCCTGGATATGTGGTTTTTGACCCGTATTCTTACAAATCTGAAATAGGAGGCATGATATGGATTACATACTTCACTGTGACACAGCACATACTCTTAGTTTGTGTCTGGGAGTTGAGGCTCTGTACTGAATAGTAGTGATTTGAGTGCCTTTCTGTAATGATTTATATGTTTACACTTCCCTTGCTATATCTATTTTCTAACCTAACACCTTTCTCTTTATGGTATTAGGTGTCAAATTGCAATAATAACACAAGATAAGTGATGAATTATTGTGGAAAATACATGAGATAGTCTGATCCCTTCAATTGGGGATGATGCCTATACGGGTTCTCACCTAATTTTGGCAATCCTGGTTTGGATAGGCCTAATTTTATTACATACCAGACTACTTCTCATTACAGTCCTCTGAAGCATCCTATGATACTTGGCTTGTATTAGGGGTTCTGTACAACTCTTTTCATTGTTCTGTGATGACTTTAGTTGTTGGTTGTAACTGTCTATTTAGCTATAGTTTCAAGGATTGCAAGTCCGCTTAGTCCTTACTATCTATACTAATATCTGTCTCTTCATGATATTGGGATAGTACTAAGTGATACACTATTTGACATCCCTTACTGGAGATGATGATCAATAAGTATTGACCATAGCTGAAGTTTTTTTAGAATAGCTTGTCACACTAATGTATGTTTGAATACTACTTCTGTATGTTTTTGCTTATGTATTTTTTTCTTTTGGGTTGCTAGAATTTTCTCTTATTAGTGCTACGATGTTAGTTTTAGTTATATTGGTCATCGTTTGAGAGTATTTCTTCGACTAACTTCTTATAAGATAGATCTTTGAAGAATGCAATGTTTTATAGGGGTGATATACCAAAATGGTTTTTGCTATGGTTTTTATACTTTCTAACATTAACTTTTATGAACTTTGATACTTAAGATTAATACCTTGATGATAGTTTGTTGCAAAGAGTGTTCGCTCAATTTTACATTGAAATAGTTGTGGTATGGATGGACGAGTATATGGATTGGTAGATGCTGTGTCCAAGTTGTGCCATGTGATGATGACGATTTTCGGACCCAAGAAAACTTTTTTCATATACTAAAAATCTTCATTTGATTAATGGAGTTTGACATTTATGAAAAGGAATTTTATTAACGTTTCTTAAAAATTCCATCAAAGTGATTGTCTCTTTTTAGTAAAAGGTGTGTAGAAATCTCATGATTCAACTTAAAATCCTACTATTTTTATACTCGATGGAAGAACTGATGGTTTGATACTTTAATGATTGGTTAGGAAGATTATATATCACATTTATGAAGTCTCAATTAGCTACTTGCCACTCAATTATATATCCTAAATAGCCCTTGCCCTTGTGCACATTTAGGATCTTCTATAAGGTCCAAACACCCTTCATATGGCCACTTTGAGGAGATGGAATAACCTAAACTCGTGCTAGAGCTTTGGCTCCCTCGAGCATTGGTTGTGATCCATCTAGAGTACTCCAACACTGCAGGTAGATTAATGTTAGACCATGGTGGTCCAAGTACACTCTCCCCCTTTTAAAAAGACTATTGCTCTCCACCACCATTGTTTCTAAAGTCTTTTTCTTCTTGGAATAGAGTCGATATGCATGTTTCTTTAGGCATCCATAATAAAGGCCTTCACCTGGAGCTTTCTTATTTTGTTGTTGTGTCAAACAAGAACTCTGAAAAACTTTGTCAATTGTCAACCATGGAAGATGATACTTTTTTCTTTCCATGTCTAGAAGTTGGTAAAACATTCACTTGTTTACTAACAATTGGAATTGAATCTGTAGGCCTCTTGAATCGTCCATGTTTTCTATCCTGTAGGTTAGGATCTGATCCAATACTAAGGCCAATTCTACAACCTCATTCAAGGTGTGGCAACGCTTCTTGCACAATAGTGAATGAAGCATCTTTTGAAGATGGCACACAAAATTATGGATCCGAAGAAAATCTAGCACATGATTAGAAATCACTAACAAAAGCCTCTTGTATTTATCTGCTCCTAGATAGTGAGCTAGATAGTGAGCTTTCGGTGTTGTAGGAAAATCTAGGCATCCAATGCTCGGGTGCGCTCCTTTGGTGGAATGAAGTTGCTGTAAAACATAACTTAAATTCAGCCAAGAGGACCGTTTTCTATTGTCCTTCTTTCTTCCACCATTTGCTCCTAGATAGTGAGCTTTCGTTGTTGTAGGAAAATCTAGGCATCCAATGCTCGGGTGCACGCCATTGGTGGAATGAAGTTACTGTAAAAAATAACTTAAATTCAGCAAAGAGGGTCGTTTTCTCTTGTCCTTCTTGATCTTCTTCCACCATTGGTGAGAAATTCCCATTAAACTATATATGGCATGTTGTATCTTCCGTTTCTCATCTACAATATTGCGCAAGCGGATGCACTGCTCCCATTTGCTTATCCATTGCTCCATCGAATCCGTCATCCAGGTGTTGACTTGCCTGTGGTATTTATGTGGATTAAATATTTAACTTTGGATTTTTTTTTGACACTCTAATTTACTTCACTTGAATTTTCCTGCTTGATTGTTTGTTAGATGGAACTTCCATTTGCATCGAAGTCCCCACTAGTGGCACATAAAGTTTTCTGATAACATGAAAGATCATATGAAGAGTACCTTCCATGTCGAAAACTCTGGCATTAAGAGTTGATATCTGCTTAGTGTATGGTTGCTCAAGCTTGGCCTCGACAATGGGAGATCTAGTCTCTTGAGGATTCATTATGCTATGTTGTGTGCACATGTCGGCGACCGACCAAAAAAACCCTCTTTTATTCCTACCACTTGCATACAAACCGAAGAAAAGCAATTCTACCTGCACCGAGATGGAGATGGTATGATTGGTGTCTTTTCTCACAAATCACACGTGAAGTAGCTTGGAATTATCCATGGAAAGTTGGAGTTAAATGTGTTGGCCTTCTCTCGAACTCACTTTTCCTCTCTCAGACAAGATCTGATACTAAACATGAGGTCTCAATTAGCTACATGCCACTCTCCTCCCAACCTTAAATAGTCTTTGTCCTTATGCACATCTAAAGTCTTCTATAAGGTCCAAATATACTTCATATGGCCACTAGAGGAGATGGAATAACCTCATGAGAATACGTGCTAGAGCCTTGGCTCCCTCGAGCTTTGGTCCTTGATCCATCTAGGGTCCTTGACCAATGCAGATAGATCACAGGTAGACCATGGTGCTATAAATAAGTCTAGCAACTTTTTTTTTGATTTTTTTAAAACTCTTGTATGGATATTGACCAAGTCATAATATATATCAATAAAAGTATGATGTTTAATCAATATGGTAGGATTAAGATTCATTAAATTAATATTTGGATATTGTCAAAGGAAGAGACAATATTCTATAAAGAAATGTTTTGTTTTATTTAAGAATATAATGCTTTGAAGTGAGTTCGGAATTTGGTTTTCATAAGTACATCTTAGTTGCTTATATTTTTATTAAGAAATATTGATGCTTTTAATAAAGAGGAGAGAAGTTCCTAACTAAATAGTAATGTTCTTTACATATCTTGGAGTTGGTACTTTTTAAAGATAGAGCTCTCCTTTGTAATGATTGGAAAGTTGACTATAGGCACTAAGAATTTCTCATATATTTCATGTATCACTTGTAGAAAAATATTGAATGTGTGTGGATTACTCACTATAGAGTTTAGAATAAGGAAGTGTTTTCTTTTTTTTTTTACAAAAAATAATAGGGGGATTAATATGGTACTATTGGATGATTTCTTTTGTAGAAAATATAAAAATAGACAAACTAGGATATAAAATAGATAACAAGGGTGTAGGTGTGAGTAGCTATCCTCCCATGAAACTTACTAATGGGTGGTTTCTTTGGAGGATTGCAAGTAACAATGTGCTTCGTACTTTGTGTTTATTATAGTAGATTTTAGGAGAAGCAAGCTAAAGAATTTGTTGATATGAAAGAGATGAAGTCTTATGAGAAATTATTTTGTATAAACTAATTTCTAAAGAAATATATTCCTTTTTCTTTTGATGTTTGTCTATACTTTGACTTAGAGTATAATTGAACGAGTTTGGTCTATGTTGTGTGAGAGTAACAACTATTAGTAATTTTTTAATGGGTTTGTCCATTCAAAACACACACACACACACACACACACACACACACACACACACACACATATATATATATATATATATATATATATATATATATATATATATATATATATATATATATATATATATATATATGTATGTATATATGTATGTATATATATATATATATATATATATATATATATATATATATATATATATATATATATATATATATATATATATATATATATACATATACATACATACATACATACATACATACATACATACATACATACATACATACATACATACATACATACATACACACACATACACACACACATTCACACATACATGTATACATATACATATATGTATAGGTATAGGTGTATGTATGGACATATGATAGGTGTAGGTGTAGTTGTAGGTGTAGATGTAGGGGTAGGTGTAGGTGTATGTGTAGGTATAGATGTAAGTAATTGAGTGTGAAATAAAAGCTTGTGTTTTGGCGTGTTGCATCTCTTGCTTCCATTTATTCTACAACAAGATTTGATCTTGGGAGTTTGCGAACAAATATTAGAGCTTGATGCATAAACATTTTGGGATTCTTATCTTTAGTTAGTTTATGCAAAGTTTGCTTTTCATGCGAGAGTTTACTTGGAGTTACACCTTCTAGCTTAATGCCTTCTTCATCACTCGTGTATTTGCATATATTTTTTTCTTGCATTTTTCATTCAAAATTTGCATTTTTCATTTACCTTTGTATCATTCTCAATATTAATACATGTCATATAGCTTGCATTACCATCCTCCTCCACTTATGTTTCCCTCTCATCATGTTTCATTTTCCATTTGTTTTTTCATTTCCCCACCTCTTCTTGCATTTTTCGATTGCTAGCCATGCACATTATCCATTTCGTCTTGTATTTTACCACTACACCTCTTGTCGATTCTTTACAATCAGCCCAACCCAACTCAACTCATATGATTTATTTACCTTGTGTTTTTACTCCTTCATAGTTCTTGTACCATATAAACCCAATATCTAAAAATCTTTAGCATGGGAGAAATACCAGTACTCAATCAAGGGTCATGACCTTTAAACTATAAAGAACCTTGATGAAGAAGTGTTTATTCAGTGTAACCAAGGAAAAGAAGCATGATCAATAGGACCATCCATCAACACCAAAAGAAAGGAGAAAGCTATGCATTATTGTTTAATAAAGATGAAAGGGTACTTGACGTATTGATTTCAAGTCTCAAAAATGATTATATTCAATATGAGTGTTATGAAACAAAAGCAGCTTGTGAGATTCTAGAAGAAATGTTTAAAGCAAAGGAGAAGCATTCTAAGATCACCCTTAAGAGATGATTGTATGAATTATCATGGCAACAAGATAATTTAGGTTATTCATGTAGGAAAAAGCTCAAGAGCTTATGCACAAAACCCTCATACATGGTCACAAAGTGGATGAGGAAAACAAGGTGACAATGCTCTTAAACAAAATCTTTCTCACAAATATAAGCAACTAATATTGACTTTAAAAGAAAAGGAAGCCATTTTTCCTCATTAAAGTTTCATCCACTGTTTTTAGTCATAAGATAATAAGTTTTCAAGATGGCATTATGAACTCCAACTCCAATAATGAAGCATACATGGTGTAAAGGAAGCATTTCAAGACTTGGTTCATTGTGGAAGGAGGACTAGTGAGGAAAAAAATTTCTCCAAATGATTGAAGTGTAAGGAGGAAGAGGAGAAGTCCATGTTTATGATGGAAAATGGAGACTTGGAAACAATTTACACTCTATGTCTTCCTCTCTTTTTTATGATGGTATTCTAAGTTGTGAGTGGTTGTACAACATCTTGTTTTTGCTTAGTTTTTGCTTTTGTTCTTTTTATAAACATCTAAGTCCACTTTTTGCAGAATATGAATCTTCTAAAAACTAGTTTGGGAATGGGATTCAAATAGGATCCCTCTTTGAATCTAGTAAGCCTTGGGGTGTATGAAAAAAGGACTCTTGATGTATATATAACTCACATGTTGTATCACTGGTTGTAGTTTTATTTTTATGCACCATTCCTTAGATTAAGCAAGAGATTGATATGATTTCAATTTATAAAAGCTTTTGATACATTTGTATATGCATTAGGATCAAGATTTCACTCATAGTTTCTTCAAAAAAAAAAAATCATAATTTAACTAATACCTAAGGAAAATTTCACATGACGATAGTATCTCCACCCTCCTTATTTTTTTGACTTAGTTTGGAAGGTAGACACAATAAGAATTGATTGCTTGCTAGAAAACTTGACCATCACATAGGGATGTGCAATCAGGCTATTTGAACTACTTTTCTTGGGTTCTTGGAACCGTCACAACTAATTATGAGGGCCAACGAAATTATCAAGATAGAAGCACAATGGCCTTTATAAAGTGAAACATGTTCTTGAAATACCTACAACCTATAGTAAGAAGAAGACACTAGGACAAGAAGTCGGTAAATTGAAACATCTCTCATAATTTTTTTGTGTTTGATCACTTGTTCTTATCTGTTTCACCTAATCCATCATGATTCGCATGCATGTCTTCAAGACACAACAATCAATTGTTGGAAAGCTTTGATAATCAACTGCTTGAAGACTATTGTGATATGGTGAGAAGACAATTGAAACTCTCAAGATGCTACCTATTGATGCTATGACCCAACCCGAATCTTTCTAAGGGAGATGAATTTGACAAGCGTGCATCCCCTATGCGAAATTGCATTTTAATACTGATCACCCAACTATTGTGGAGCCCTTGTATTGACATGACCCACCTCTAGCTAGCTTGCTTGTAATTAGGCTTAACTACCTATTTCCTTTGGAGACCTTGTAGAGACATGGTCCCATCTAATGGATTGGTTCCTCACTCGAAATGATTGACTATAGCCAAGAAAGTTGGTCCAATGGATTACTATCAATTAACATGTAAGTGTTGATGAAGGCAATCAATATCTATGTTGGAAACAACTATTCAGAAGAAGGGCTTGATTCTTCTTCATTTGTGACTTGTATTAGTGATGGATCCTTGAAAGGAATATGTGTGTACAAAAGAAAGATATACATGTGTTATATAATCACATACAAATGTCCACTCTTGTGCATAGGTTTAGAGAAACCATGTCTTATTCAAGGCAATGTAATGTGGCCCTATATCTAATGCTTAACTGAGGCACAATAGGGGTCTAAGCATGTGGGTATGGCATGAAGAGGATTTGGGTAAATTAGATTTGTATGCTTTATTTCCTATATCATTGAACCTAAAGTAGTGAGTGGTCTATGTTAGTTTTAAATATATAAAAGAAATGACATATATGTGCATATATACAATAGGGGTGTGGTCTTTCAATGCATATGCATACATTATAAGAGCATGAGGTCCAAATTTATCATGACATTTTGAAAATCAATGCTTTTAGGTGCTCTACATGCTCCTTGATGCATAGTGGATCCTTGAGTTGTGAAACCAATCAAGAGATGATTATGGGAGCCAAAAGAGGAATGTGACATCTCCTGGGGATTCATATAGTGCACATTGTTGTCTTCCTTGGTGGCGGTTGAGACAATTTAGGTATTCACTGTTGAATGAGGCCAAGTTTTAATTCTCATCATTAGGGGAAAAAATGAGCCCTGCATGGGCCTTGTAAGGATTCCTAATTTTTAGGGATTAAAAAGCTTAATCCAAGAGATTAAAGGGACATGTGAAACCACCAGTGGTATTCTCTAATAAGATATTATTTCTGACATCAATTTGTTTGCATTATGAAAAGGAATAAATTGTGGCCCTTGGATGCTTCAAATAAATGGCCAAGATTTAGATGCGAGGGATATGAGAGAGAAGACGTCTAACAAAAATATACGCATGGGGACTCTCATGGACACTCTCTGCAGAAATTTCCACCCTTGGATCAAATCCAATCGGATGAAGCTCCGCATTTGGGGCTGAGCTACACTTTTTGAATGCTATGAGCCCTTAGATCAATGCCTGATCGGACGGAGAACCGCACTTGGGGCTGAGCTTATTGTCCGGGATGTTTCTAGCCGTTGGATCGCGTCGCCATCCAATGGAGAAAATGAAAAGGCGCAGTTGTAATGATGGGCAGCCTTGCCAACCATTGGATCAAGGTCAGATCCAATGGCTACAATTTAAGGTGCCTAAAACTCATGAGATTCAAGTGTAGCCACTAGATCTAAGCCATGATCCAAGGGTGGAAATTAAAAGGTGCATTTTTGGAGGCTTCTTTGATCTCCACCATCAGATTTCAAGCAAATCCAAGGGTCCATGTTGTCAGGATCTTACTCACGCGCATACAGAGATTACGGACACAGAAAACACACAGAGAATAGACGCAACAAGAGACGAGACACAACGCAGTATTGGGTGCAATCTCCCCCCACGCACTCTGTTTCGACAGTCCACAGAGTGCATGTATTTATAGGACTTTTGATTACGTCGAAAATAGTGGTTACATGAGGGCGGCTTCGAAAAGAAGGCGTGAAACTAAAAGTTGGTAACTTTTACAGAAAGCCATTACTTTAAATAATAGAAACTGCGGTCTACAACGACCCTTATTCTAACCATTACTTTTTTAACAATAGAACCTTCTACGCAGGTTTATTTACAAAATAAATAATAATTATTCGGATTATTGATGTCCGCCCTTTCACGCCTTGCACGTGAGGAATAGAACCTTCTACGCAGGTTTATTTACAAAATAAATAATAATTATTCGGATTATTGATGTCCGCCCTTTCACGCCTTGCATGCTCCTCACGAATCTTCAGCTGCTATATCAAAAACATATTAATACATTAATAATTTAACATTTTAACAATGCCTTGTTCAATAATATTTAACATTTTAACAATGCCTTGTTCAATAATATACAACATGCCTCTCAGTTGACAAGCAACTGGCCTCAGTTGATAAAAGAATTCAACACTCTAACAATTGTAATGGAGTGTTCAACATATTCCATATTACTGTTACAATCCAACAATGCATTGGCCAACATATTTCATGTTACAATTCAACAATGCATTGGCTATTCGATATTTCAATCCAACAATGCATTGGCCAACATATTTCATGTTACAATCCAACAATGCATTGGCTATTTGATATTTCAATCCAACAATGCATTGGGCAACATATTTCATGTTACAATCCAACAATGCATTGTTTAACATATTCCATAAGGTATAACATGCCCCTCAGTTGAACAAGCAACTGACCTCAGGTGATAAAAGAATAAACATGGATGGCCAGTCACATGTTTCATCACTGAATAAAGAAAATAGGCATGTGCCATGTAAAAATACATGCATGGAAATGTTCATGGAGCTGTTACATTAATGTGTTTGTGTTATGATATGCAAAAATTAAGTGGTCATAATGAGGTGTTAATTGTGTTTTATGTATCCATTGACATTCTTCAATAGAGTGATTTTTGTACTTAACCAAATATCGATGATATTGAGTACCTATGCGTGTAGTAGTGACATCATGATCAATGATTTTCTCAGGAACTAAGATTTCAGATTGTTCTTCAATTAAAGGAGGATCATCAAGAAGTGGAGCAAGGGGTAAAGTTCCTTTAAAGGGTTTAAGTAAGCTAATATGAAAAGAATTATGTATAGTCCAATGGGATGGAATATCTAATCGAAATGAATTATCATTAATTTTTTCTATAATGCGAAACGGTCCATAATAGCATGGTGCAAGTTTAATTTTAGGATGCTGCAAAATATTTTTGAGACGTCTTTTAATTATTCGCAACCATACAAAATCATTTTCCCTGAATTCTTTGGCTAATCGTTTAGTATTGATAATACGTGTATATCGCTCTTGACTTTTCCTAATGTGCTCGTGAACATCATGAAGTATAGAAACGTGATCTTGAGCAATAGAATCAGCCATCGGAATGTCGGTTTGGGTGAGGGACATGGGAGTGGGAAGCTTTTTACCAAAAACTATTTCAAAAGGTGCACGACCAGTAGTGGTATGTGAAGTGTTATTGTAAGCAAATTGAAGCAATGGCAACTTTTCATCCCAGTTATTAGGATTATCTAATGAATAACAATGCAATAAATCAAGAATAGTACTATTTGTAGCCTCACTTTGTCCATTACTTTCAGGATGAAATGCAGAGCTAAAATCTATTTTAGAACCAAAATGTTGAAATAAGGCAACCCAAAAATGATTGCAAAACCTAACATCACGATCAGATAACATTACTTTAGGAAATCCATGATGTGGAAAAATGCATTTAATGAATAATTTTGCAGCTTGAGGTGCAGTCAAAGTTTTTCTACATGGAATGAAATATGCATATTTACTAAACCTATCAACTATTGTCCAAATCATATCATTATGTGATGAAGTGATAGGAAGACCTGTGATAAAATCCATAGAGATTTGTTCCCATGGTTCATTTGGAATAGGAAGGGGCATTAATAATCCAAATGGTTTACCATGATGACGTTTGACACGCTGACAGACAATGCATTGAGAAACATAATGTGCAATGTCTTTTTCCATGTGTGGCCAAAAGAAGAAATCTTTGCAAGCAGAAATGGTGCTTTGTATGCCTCTATGACCCATGTAAGATGGTTCATGCATTTCTTTAATGACAAAATCTTTAAAAGCTTGGGTTATGCACAATCTATGTTGAAAATAGAGAAAACCATTATGAAATGTATAATGTTCATCAGATAAAGATGCAGCATTGTTGAAGTCATGCCATGCATGTGAAAAATACAAATCAGATGCATAAGTGGAAACCATGTCTTGAAAAGAATGAATTTGAATGGCAGAAATATTATTCAAAACAACGGAATTCGAAGGAAAACGGCTAAGAGCATCAGCTACGACATTAGCTTTACCAGGTTGATATTGTATCATGGGTTGGAAATTTTGAATGAATGATGCCCATTTAAGATGTCTATCAGAGATTAAGGCCTGACTTAATAAATGCTTAATAGCCTGTTGATCGGTTTTGATTAATACTTCAGAGCCCATAAGATAGTGTTTCCAAATTCGCAAAGCATGCACAACTGCTAACAGTTCTTTATCATACGTACTATAATTCTGTTCTGAGGGTTTAAGCTTTCTACTCTCAAATGCAATGGGATGGTCATTTTGCATCAGAACAGCACCTATTCCTGAACCGCTAGCATCAGTAACAACATGAAAGGGTTGTGAGAAATCAGGTAATTGTAAAACAGGTGCATGTGAAAGTGCATGTTTAAGTTTGTCAAAGGACTGTTGTTGGGTAAATCCCCATGCAAATTTTATTTTATTTTTCAACAACAAAGTAAGAGGCAATGCTAAATAAGAAAAATTTCGAACAAACTTCCTATAGAAACTAGCCAACCCAAGAAAAAAACGAACATCATTGACTGATTGTGGTGTAGGCCATTCTATGATAACTCTAATCTTTTTCGGATCCACATGCACACCTTCACTTGAAATAATATGTCCTAAATATTCTAGCTTACGCTGAAAGAAATAACTCTTTTCAGGATTAGCATAAAGTGTGTTTTCTCGTAACAAATGAAAAACTGTTTCAAGATGCTTTTCATGTTCACTATCATTCTTACTGTAAACAAGTATGTCATCAAAGAATACAAGAACAAAAGCTTGGTAATCAAGAAAAATATTATTCATCATTCGCGCAAATGTAGCAGGGGCATTAGTAAGTCCAAAGGGCATTACCATAAATTCATAATGGCCATTTTGAGTTCTAAATGCAATCTTAAAAATATCACTTTGTGTCATACGAATCTGATGGTAACCCGATTTAAGATCAATTTTACTAAAGACACGAGCTCCTCGTAACTTATCTAAGAGATCATCTATTCGAGGAATAGGGTATCTATTCTTGATCGTGATCTTGTTAAGGGCTCTATAATCAATGCACATTCGATAAGTTTTATTCTTCTTCTCTACTAAGAGAACGGGTGCTCCAAATGGGGAAGAACTAGGCCTTATAAGTCCTTTTTGTAGTAGGTCTTGTACTTGATTTTCTATTTCCTTTTGATGTAATGGGCCATGTCTATAAGGTGCTTTATGAGGAGGAGAACTACCAGGGACTAAGTCTATGCTATGGTCAAAGGATCCTCGAGATGGTGGTAGTTCAGAGGGATATTCAGACATAAAACAATCCTTATAAGTACTCATGAAAGGTTTATATGCATCTGAAAGTGTATGAGTATAATCATTGATGACATTAACAAAAACAATGCATGAGTTAAATCCTTTCCTAAATGCACGCTTTGCTTGAGTGTGACTAATCAATGGAAATGGCTGGAAATCATGCCGTGCAGACAAAGTAATGATTTGACCTTTGAAAACAACCTTAAAGGTATGAGTATGGTAGTCAATACGTGGGTTATAATGGTGACGAAAAGGCATACCTAGTATAACATCATAAGATTGCAAAGGTGCAATTAAAAATGTTCGTGAGTCAACATAAGGGCCTATGCTAATCGTAACATCTTGCACTTCTCGTGTTACATTATAACGACTACCTTGAAATGCAGCTTTCACTTTATACAAAGAAGGAAACGTTTGTAATTTAAGTTCTTGTACTAATAAATGTGAAATGAAGTCATGTGAACTACCATCGTCATGTAGAATTTTAACTAGTTTGTTATTTATTGTACCCTGCATGCAAAGAAGAGAGTGTAGAGAGATATCGTTACCCAAGGTACTTAAGTCCTTCTCCAGTGATTCCTCTGTCCAAACAGGAGGAATTTCTTCATTATAGACCTCCATATTATGCAATCAAGCTGTAGCCTGTTTCATATGAAGAGGTGGCAATCTGCACCTTATTTTTGTATGTCCAGGTTTACCACAATTCCAGCAGGTGATTCGTGGTCGCTTCTGTTGGGCATTCACTGCTGAAGTTTGAAAGGTAGGTGGTTTGGTTGGTTGGAGAGATGAAGCAACGGGTGAAGTTGAGTAATTGGATTGTAGAGGTCGAGGAAAGCTAGGGTAAGATGGGGCATTAAAATTACGCTTCATAGGAAATGAAGGTTTAACAGGAAATGGTCGTGGACGTGGTTGTTGTAGACGGAGTGACTTGGTTATGGACTGGAATTCTTTTTCTGCATCATAAGCAAAAGATATAGCCTCGTTGAGGGTTGTAGGTCGTAGGGTGTGAAGCTTGGCTTGGATACCCACTTCCAAACCATCTTCGTATTTCTGCTGCAAGATATCCTCTGATACATCTTCAAGCATTCGTACAAGTAGTAAATTTTGCGAGAACCGCTCTGTGTAGGTAGTAACCGTATCACCCTCTTTCCATGTAAGGGTCGTCCATGCACGTCGAACATGCAAATGGTATTGAGGAGGAAGAAATGAATCCTTCACGTTTGCTTGAAAAGCCTTCCAAGTTGTTGGACGCTCCGTACTGTGCCGCAGGACATTCCACCAGAGTTGTGCTTTACCTACTAAATAGTTAGTGGCAAATTTAACTTTTTCACTTTCAGCATACATTTCATCGGTATAAAAATCATCAAACTGCGACAACCAAGAAAGTACTAAAGGCCCATCCTTTCTGCCATCAAATCGTAGAAACTGGTAGTTTCTATTACCAATCTTTGAATGAGTAACATCAGATTGGGCAGACACAATAGCTTTTACTACTCTCGTAAGGTTGTCTTCCTCAGCTTGCATCTTTTGGAGGATTTCATCACGTTGTTGGATCTCGTTCTGAGCTCCTTGAAGCTCATGCCGCAAAAGCTCTAGTTGCTGTTCAAGTGTTGCCGCAGGTAGAGGTGAAGTACTGTAATCCTCCATGGTGCTCTTGGACCCTTGCTCTCAACCTTGGTGTATTGAACCTTCTCGTTTGCAACCTTGGTGTCTCAATCCCGTGTTCTCAACCTTGCTTGGTATCTTGAACACTCAATCAAGTGCCACCAAAATATGACCAAGGATTTCACCCTTGCAAGCTAGCTCATTGGAAAGTTCGTTCCGAGAGCTTTCCAACAGTATATTACACGCCTCAATCCGACCTACGGATTGAAAGTTACACTTGATTCTTTGTTGGGTCCATCCTGGAAATTGCCGCAAGCGCCTTGCACAAGTACCAAAGGAAGAGAGAGAGAGACTTGAGTACAACTCCAAGAGATGGTGGAGTGGTCAAAGTACTTCCCTTGAAAGTAGGAGGTTGTGGGTTCAAATCCTCCTACCTTAGGGACTCTAAACCTCTCTATTACCACTCAAAAATTAAAATTGTCTCGCGCGTAGCCAACGGCTGCCAACGGTCGCCAAGGGAGCCTTGGGTGCCAATGTATTGCCTAAGTTATTGCCTAAGTTCTTTGCCTTGGTCGACGCCTTGGTCGACGCCGAAGGAGAAGACGTAGGTGAAGACGTAGGGCCGAAGGAGAAGACGTAGGTGAAGACGTAGGTTCTGGTTCTGGATCAGAATCAGAATCAGAAACCGAAACAAAAACGGAATCGGAATCGGAATCGCGGAGACGGAATCGGAATCGCGAACAGAGAACAGAGAACAAAACCCTCTGTATTGACGCATGCAGAGCTCTGATACCACTGTTGTCAGGATCTTACTCACGCGCATACAGAGATTACGGACACAGAAAACACACAGAGAATAGACGCAACAAGAGACGAGACACAACGCAGTATTGGGTGCAATCTCCCCCCACGCACTCTGTTTCGACAGTCCACAGAGTGCATGTATTTATAGGACTTTTGATTACGTCGAAAATAGTGGTTACATGAGGGCGGCTTCGAAAAGCAGGCGTGAAACTAAAAGTTGGTAACTTTTACAGAAAGCCATTACTTTAAATAATAGAAACTGCGGTCTACAACGACCCTTATTCTAACCATTACTTTTCTAACAATAGAACCTTCTACGCAGGTTTATTTACAAAATAAATAATAATTATTCGGATTATTGATGTCCGCCCTTTCACGCCTTGCACGTGAGGAATAGAACCTTCTACACAGGGGTATTTACAAAATAAATAATAATTATTCGGATTATTGATGTCTGCCCTTTCACGCCTTGCACGCTCCTCACGAATCTTCAGCTGCTATATCAAAAACATATTAATACATTAATAATTTAACATTTTAACAATGCCTTGTTCAATAATATTTAACATTTTAACAATGCCTTGTTCAATAATATACAACAGTCCAAGTGTAAAGTTGCCTTGACTTTTGCCATTCAACCTCAATCATTGGATCTTGGGGACAATCTAAGGGCTCTAATTCATTTGGAAGCCTTTCAAAACCATTCAAATGGCTAAAACCATGAGTTCAAGGTGGGTTTCTCCTCTTTGACCACACAAAACCAAGGGAGGCCTATGCCTAGCCTATGTGATTAAGGGAGTAGACTGTGGCCACCACCCTCTTCTCATTGGTCCATCATTAAACACTCCTTAATCTAAAAGGCCCATGCAGGGCTCATTTTTTCCCCTAATGTGATTGCTTCTTTCTAGATGTTTGATGTTGTTCTTGTATGTGTAAATCTGGGCTGGACTTTCCCCTTGCGGGGATTTTTCGCGTACTCCCACCTCCTTATTTTGTGGGCACTGTAGATTGAGCCTGAAGGATATATTTTGGAACCCATGATTATAGCGACTCTTTGTTCCACAAATGGCCTTAGCTATCCAAATTTGGGTGACTCATCCTTGATAGAGATTTTGTGGGCACAGGATATAGATTGAGCTTGAAGGATCATGATTATAGTATTCTTTATTTAGCAAATGGCCTTAGCTACCCAAATTCGGGCAACTAAAATTTGTGGCTGATTATGTCGTGATCTGATTTCTTGAAGTGGTTTTTCATGAGATGCTCATTTCTTCTTGCAAACACTAGAAGAATCCTCAAAGTTTGTTATGAGTTTCATGGGCATCCAGATGTGTGATTGAGATGTTTGCAGTGCCATGAGAGACTTGGGTAACCAGTATTGTTTGGCCACTTGAGATTTAGGTTTTCCAAGTGTTTTGGTGTTGGGTGTACTTGTCTAGAGCTCTAGGCATGAGAGATCATATCAGTAATCTTTGGGTTCTATTTTGAGATCAATCTATGAAGTGAAGAAGAAGTGAAAATTGGTACAATGATATTTTTTCCTTCCCAATTGAGTATCATTTTTACCTTGGTAAGGTTTAGACCTACAAATTTTTCAACTAGACAATCTTGGCCCAATATTACATGTTTGAGTAAATTGTCATCCCATAGACTAAAAATTTCAGCGATAAGTTGGCCTTACCCAAATGCATGAAAAGTGTAACTTCTCCATCGCATGGGGTGTGAATACCTCCTAAGCCCATCAAGTAGGCTTTTAATGGTTTCATTTTATCCTTTAGAGTCTGTATGAGAGACAATCTGATCACATTAGCTACAACACCTATATCAATGAGAAATTTGACCATATGTCTAGCATAGTGTCCTAATTCAATAACTATGCATGGTGTTATATCCTTGGCTGACTTTGCATTTGAATGCACCTAACACATAGCCATGGAAAAGGCTTGTGGTTGAAGAAATGACTCCATGGGTATTTCTCTTTCCACATTAGAGTGCATATTTTTATCTATGTGCTTTAATAACAATTGTTTCTTACTTATACATTCTAAGGATTCTTGTTTAGCCTCAACTCTGATATTCTGCTTTTCTCTTTGTCTATTCCTAGCCTCTTGTAAGCATATAAAGATGTTTGAAATGAGGGGTTTTTGGTAGAGTTTGAATCTGCAACCAATGTTATACTTGGGAAAAATATCACCTTCAAGTGTGGACAATTGGATGGAACTACTAGGTGATATACATTGTATCGCATAGGGTCCATGGACTCATTTTTGCAGCTTCTTAGCATGTTGTTTTAGTGTGTAGTAAAAAACAAGGTCACCTTCTTGTAACTTCTTATCCTTTATATGGGCATCAAAGTAATTTGTCTGAGTTTTTTTATGAGCATAAATGCCCCCAACAACCTTGAGGCATGTCTTTTGGTGCATCCAACTACCAAAGAAGATAACTCATGAACATTCATACTGTATTGCTAATTTGAGACTCGGAACTAGGAATTCAATAGGAAAAATACTAGATTAAATGGACTAGCTTCTAGTGAGGTCTTGTAAGCAATGGGATAAGCCCAAACTACATGATACAGTTGCTTATCCCAATTTGAGCATATCAAATTAATTAATTTTGTCAAGACTATGAAGGAAACTTTGTTTAAATCCTCAACTTGAGTGTTTGCCTGTGGATGATACAAGCTAGTTTTTTTTTTTTTGGAAAATGAAAAATTCTTTCAATAAAGAATCTATGAATTTATTCAAAAAATTATTGATATATCTTGTTAGTGATGTATGTGAACACACTTAGGATCGTTGGAGCACTTCTTTCCCTCTTTAGAAGTTTTTTTCCCCTTGGCTTGTATATATGCATATAACCCTAACGAGTCACTGATCTTTTGTACATTCACTTTGTAATACATTATGTATTGTGTTATGCTCCAAACTTCTCCTTCTTCCTTGTGCTTTTAGTGTGCTTTCACATACCTCGAACTCCAACAATTGGCAGTAGACCAGGTCATCGCTTCATCTAGGGTATCCTCAAGACCCCTTCGGTCACCATCTCAAAATTGCATGGAAATTGATGAGCATACTTGGGGTGATTAGGAGTTCAAAATGGCTTTGATTTGTGGCATCAAAATTTTTATTGAGCATGTTTCGACCTTCGAATGCAGTATTGCGATGGCTTTGTAGGCAATTTTATCCTTTTAAGCCACCTATATTATACATGTTTTGGTTTTCTAATATAATCAGCTTAAGCTATGTTATAGGTTTAATAGAGCTTGACATGGCATTTTTGTTCAACTTTTTGAGATATAATCGATTTTCTACATCAAGGTATTTCGTCACTGCCCATGAGTAAAAGCAATGATGTATTGCGTATGTTGGATCTTGAAGATGAGTTGGAGGGCACTATTTACACATTATAGGTGTATATGATGTATCATGTATTGGTAGCAAAGGGCTATAAAATATTGTGCAGGGTGTTAAAAAATGTCTTGCTGCACTTGCAAATATTTCAAGGTGATGTAGATGGCGTTGACGATCTTTAATCTCATGGTTGTGCTACGGTTTCTATTGCACCTATTATAGAGCAACTTGGTTGAGAGATGCTCACACACATGCATTGATAGATTTGTCTGTCAAACATGCCATTATCCCTCAGATTTGCTCCTGCAAGACAACAAAGGATGCTTGGGATACACATATAACTCTATATCAGGCAAGAAATGAGACTCATGTTGCTTATCTTCGAAAACAATTGGAGAGTGAGCATATGAATGAAGGAGATTCTATGGACAATCTCTTGACAAAGATCAAAGATTTGAAGGAGTAGTTGAATTTACTGATGAAATCTTACAAGATTGTTCACTTGTGCAGACTGTTCTTAATAGCCTTCTAGATTCATATTAGAGTTTTGCTTCTACTCTTTGATTAATGATGAAGGCAATCCAAATGACTTAACATTTGAGGAGTTAGTCTTTGATTTGTTCCAAGAAGATGAGTCCAAGCATAATAGATCAATTATGCATCTTGAAAATAAAGCTTTCTTAGATAGTCAAAGGGGCAAAGGTAAATGGAACTCATCTATTAGGAAGCAGAATCTTCTAATGCTGCACAATCAAAGAAGGAAGATAAAGATGAGAAGAAAACAAAATAGCAGAAATAGTTTTGGAAATACTTTAAGGAAAATGATCACGTCATAAAGACTTGTCCTAAATTGTCTACAAAAGAGGCAAAGAAAAAAGAGATTGGAATTGTTGTTGCAAAGGCGTCTACACCTAAACTAGAGTTTGATAATCTTGTTCAAAATCAAGAATATCCATTTACTACTGTTTACAACTATGATCCATCTTCACATGAGTAGTGTATGCGTGCAATAGACTCAGATGTTTGGTACTTTGATAGTGGGGCAACCAACTATATTACCTCACAACATAGTTTTTTCAGGTTCACTTGAGCCTGCCCCTACAGGGAATACTATTACATGTGCTAACAACTCATCTTATCATGTAATGGGAGTTGGTAAGATCATTTTGACTATTGATGACGGAAATTTTTTCACATTGTCAGATGTTTCATTTGTGATAGGGATAAAAAAAATCTATTTTCAATTTCAACATCAGTTAAGATTGGCTTGGTTTTCAAATTGTTGATGAGAGATATACAATTCATGATCTCAAATGGTGTTATTATTGCTTCTGTAATTTCATATCATGGGGTGTATAAGCTCATATACTACACAAAATATGTGAATGATTCAACATGTGGAGTTCAAGATTCTTAGGCTATCTTAGATGCAAAGCTTTGGCATGCATGCTTTGTTCATATGAATTTTGCTAGTTGCTTTGCCTGCAGAAATCTAAAATAGTGTCCTCTCTACCTAAACTTGAGGCACCTTGTAAACATGTCTATGAAGGTTGTATTTTGGGCAAAATGCAATTTTCCTCCTTCTCAAAAGATGGTTCAAATCGAGCTACTCATAAATTGCAGCTTATTCATAGTGATGTCTATGGTCATATGCAAAGACCTTCATTTGGGAACTACCTTTTCTTTGTGACTCTTATTGATTACTTCTCTAGGAATGCATGGGTGTATCCATTGAACGAAAAGTTTGAAGTGTTTCAAACAGTCCCTGGTTATGGCTGAAAATATGTCAGCATGTAAATTGAGCACCCTCTATTCTAATTGAGGGGAGGAATACATGTCCTCATTTTAATGCATTTTTGGCTGAGAATGAGATAAAACATCATGTAAAATGCCATATACATCTCAACATAGTGAAGTTGCTGAATGAAAGAACAAGCGTCTCATTTGAAATGACAAGGTGTATGGTCAAAAGTCAAGCATTGCCACATAGCTTCTAGCTTGAGGCTATTATGTGTACAACATATGTACTTAATAGGTGTCCCATTAAAGTGATGTAATCAATCACTCTATATGAGGCTTTGAATGGTCACAAGCCATCTGTTGCTCATCTACATGTCTTTGGTCATTTGGCATATGCAGTAGTGCCTAAACAATGCATGAACAAGGAACATGTTGATAACATGTCCTTTTGTACCACATTGAGTAGCATACCCTTCCAATACTCCGACTTATTTTTCCATTTTTTGGAGAACCTAATCCTATCATTGGTTCATAGATATGTGTAAATATGAACCATGAAGAAGAGGGAGGCCAAGGGGCGCCCTTGCTAGATAGAACGTTTGAACATAATTAAGAAAGAGATTTTTCCATTTATATTGAACCGAGGTATGTTGTTCCCCTAGAGAGTACAAAGTTCCTTCAAGAATTCATCACCAAAGCCCATGTAATTGGGGAATCGGAGAATAAAGTCTCATGAAAACCTACCATAGACTTTGTCGAGATCTATCATCATTAACAAGAGGCCTTGTTCATTCTCTCTAGCATACTCCAAAACTTTGCAAATGTCAAAGATGGATTCTAGAAGGGAGCTCCCTTTGATAAAACCATTTTTCCTTTGTGAATACACTACAAAAAATGGTTACTGATATCATTATTAGTTAGAGATTTAGCTATAATACTTTAACATATGGGAAGCATCATTATTAGTCTCAAGTTATCGATGAAGTTTTCTATTATCTTTCTTGTGTATAAACCTAATTACCCCCTCATTGAGGCATCCTAGAAGGGCACAAAGATTTTAGGTTTCTTTCAAAACCAAAATGAGAGGACCCACCACTATGTTACAAAATTTTTCAAAGACCTTATTAGTGAGCCCATCATGGACAAGTCTCTTCCTTTTAAGCAGGGTGTCCATCGAGTCAATTAACCATGATCTTTACCAAGAGTTTTTTGAGCCATCGAGGAACATTAGAGGCCACCATTTTAGTCTTGAAACATGAAATAATGGCCTATAAGAAAGAAATTATATAGAAGAGATGAATATAGTAGAAGATAAGAGAACAAATATAACAAAAATTGAAAATTTTCTTACTAACTACAAATACAACAACAATGGTGTTTTCCAATGATGCCCTATCAAAAAATATCTTGAATGACAATGTAGAAAAATCTACATGGGAGATTATAATGAAGCTATATTTTGGTTCAATTGAATGTCTAGACTAGCACAAAAACATCTATAAATAGGCCCATGGAGGTGTGGCCTTTTCGAGATGGCTAGACATGGGTGGTTGTACAAGGGTGGTGACCAGCCATGTAGTGATCTAATGCCCATACAGGAATTAGGTCGATTCCAATAATCAAAAAAATATGAAGGCATATATTTCCTAAAATCATAACCATTAACAAGCCACAATGGTTCAATATGAGCTACAAGAAACATGTAATTCAAGATTCGCACTAATAGGGCAATGAAAGATTGACTTCTTCTCACAATGGGGGCCTTACAAATGTGTAATACAATATACAAAATAAGGTGTAGGCATTGTTCATATACTAACACCCCCCTCAATGTTTACCAAATGAGGAATAAAAAAGGCCTAGGTACCATACCCATCTATTGAAGATGTTTATTGAGTTGATCCTTTCTAAGTTCTTTGGTGAATATTCCAACACAATTTCATCTTCTATGAGCTTATGTATATAGTGATACTAGACCTCTATGTTTTTTGTTCGCATGAAGTACTCAATTCTTTTTAATGGGCATACAACTTTGATGATCACATTTACATCACCATCTACAGTGGAAAGCCATGATATGCAAGGAATCTCCTTAACTTGATTGCCTCAATAGAGGCAAAACAAGTCACTTTTTATTCTCATTCCATGGAAGAAAGTGCCATTATGGGTTGCTTCCTACTTATCGAGCCTGAAAAAATTGACAAACAATGCCTAGAAACTCATTTTTGGAATCATAATATTTTAGCCAGTATTAATCACAACACCCTTAATCAGTATCACTTTGTTGCAAAATCAATTCTTTGTAGTGCTAGGACCATCATAACACCCTAATTTGTGAACAAAAGGTAACAAACAAGATTGGCTGCATGGAATCATTATGCATTTTAAGGTAAAGTGTATACAACACATATAATACAATAAAAAAATTCAAACATTCTCAAACAAACACCCTATTCTAGTTCCATTTTCATTTGACTATAGACAAGCACCATGTTCTAGTTCCATTTTCATTTACATTTTCTAGTTTGAGTTTTGGTTCTAGTTCTAGTTTCTATTTCTACATTTACTTCTTTGGCTTTCTCAAAGGCATCAACTAAAGCATACAAATTTGGCATAACTTTGACAACTTTGGCTTCCATGGCACCCACGACTCCCTTGGCATCTGTTGGCTACATGCAAACTGTAAGGAATCTGTAAGCACTCAGCCAACAAGGAAGCCTAAGACAAGGGAGTCAAAGAGGGTATAATCAGAAAGAAGGCCAAGGTGGATTGAGCAGACAAGGTAGCCAATGTAGTTTTGGAAACGAACAAGCCTAGCCATAATTTTTCCAAAACAATAATTTGATCAACAATGATTTTTATCACTACATCCCATCATAGATATTCCTTTTTGCTAGTACCCAATCCATTTTGTTTAGGAAAAGGAGTCCTCAAGCTTGAGGACTGTTAGAATAGCCCACATATTAATTTTCATATTTTTTAGAGCTCATTTGACCCTCCAAATTAGCTTAGGAACCTAATATTTAACGAGATGGGACTTTAGGTCTAAACTAGTCCAAAGCTAGTAAAAAACTAGAACAAGAGCTAGAGAGCTCATTTTTGGGTTGAACTTTTGATGAAATTTTGTACTAAGAGTTTTGAATGGAATATTCCATTGTTCTACTCTTTGTTCTTGCCTTGTGTGCATGTGTGTGTATGTATCTACATGCTAGTGTGCTTCTCACTCACATACTTATGCATTCCACTTGCTCACCGGTCATCATACCATCCTCACATCTTTGCAGATTGATATTTATGAGGTAGACCTCCTCATGTTGGTATTCCCATTGTGCTAGAGTGACACCAAATTTGGCACTGTTGTTGGAGAACATGATTGGGGAGAAGCATGTGATGGTAAGATGTAGAGTCTTGACATTGGAATCGTAGGTAAGTAGGTAAAATTTCTATTTTTGTTGATTTTTTCATCTCCATCACCATCTCTACCATCTCTACTCACCTCCTACCTCCATCTCCTTCATTGCAAAAAATTCAGCTTTTTAGTCATATCCCCATCTCTCACCTCCTTTCCCTTGTATGAGAGAAAGAGAGATCTTGTATGATGTATATTCCTGTGTGCTTTTGAGAGTTTTTTTGCAGAGACTGACACCAATGACAACACGAGCAACATCATCAGGTAGAATAGCTCCCTACACGTAGCTTGAGATGACAACCTTTGTTTGTCACAACAAATAGAAAATTTTGTTGTTTTGCATTTGCATGTTAGGCGCAATAGACAACATCATAAGAGCATTACAAATCACTAAAAAAAGTAGACAAGTTTCCATTCTTTTGGTCTATTGTGATAGACACTGTCTATCACAACAGACAGAAGTCATGATAGACTCAGTCCATTATGATAAACAAACCTATCACAACAGATAGGTCTATCACGATAGATAGACCCCTATGACAATGACTATTTATTGTGATAGATGTTTCCATCATGAAAGATGACATCGCACAGTAGGTGATAGATGATAGATACCATCTATCATGATAGACTCGTCTATCTAGATAGAGAAGACCCCACGATAGACCCATCTATCGCGATAGACTAGTCTATCATGATAGACAAAGATCAAGATAGAAGATAGACGACAGAGGATGGATAGCATCTATCATGATAGACCCATCTATCATGACAGACATGTCCATCACGATAGACCCATAGATCGCGATAGGAAGCCATCCACGAGAGACACTGTCTATTGCAATAGACACCGTCTATCATGATAGATAGGGAATTTTGCATTTTTAAATATGGGTCGAATTTTGGTTATTTCAAGCATATCTTTTGGGATTTTTTTAGAGTTTTAGAGCTACTTGGAAGGCCAAAGCAAGATACTAGTGCAGAACGAAGCTTGGGAACAAGCATCCTAGGCAGTCGAGCAATATCAAGCATGTGTGACTTGATATTGGAAGATCTCTCAACCCCCTCAATCAAATTTTTAGCTTAGGCTAAGTTTGCTTGGTGACATTGATTAACTAGGGTTACCATATGCACAAATCAAGTTCAAGAAACCATGATTTCTCAAGTTCAAGAGTAGTTAGAGCACAACTATGGAAGACCCTAATTGAAAGGAACATAATTTGATCAATCACGTATCAAATTATGTTACAACACAAGTATTCCTAACAACACATCTCTTTAAAAAAGATTTGACACCAGAAAAGAACTTAAAAGGAACAAGTAATTGATACAAAGGAACATAGCAACATAGTTGTACTTGGAAATTGGACAAGAATTAGGTCATATGAACCTTAGGTTAGGTAGAAATCTAGGAAGATCAGCTAGACAAAGCATTAGATCATCGAAAGCTAGTGTCAACCATACTACGAGGTCATGGGCACAATATCTAAGTGATACCCCTTACTTGTTAAGTTCAAACATGAGCAATTCAGAAATGTCTTTTAGCATGGAAATACCTATAGGAAGTTTAGGGCTAGCATACCCACAAACCCCAGAAGCTCCCTACAAGATTTAGTTACAATATATATGAACCAATGGCTTAGCCGCGTGCATCTATGAGGATGGTTTGAGAGGATCATATGTCTAGCTCAAAAACCCAAGTCAACCCTTTGGAATTTAGCTTCGTGTGGTTAAGTTCGAAGAGGGCTCTTACGTAGATAAGCAAGGAACCATGTATGTGGTAACCAACTTACCAGATAGGATGGATGATTTTGGAAATGGTAAGTTGGTTACCACATACATGGTTTGTTGCTTATCTACATAATGAAAACATAGGAAGAGAGTGTAGAATACCTAGAGGTAAGTTGATCCTATCGAGGATAATCACAAAATGGATTCAAGACAACAAAAGCATAGAACTCTTCTTGAATAGAGAGATAAATGAAACATTTTGGAGATTCAAGCTACACAAGCCTAGTGAACTGGATGGAGTTATCATATATGAATTCAAAGACTCTGATGTTGCAGGGAAGGTTATATACTTGAATAATAATTTGAAAAGAATGTTTGTAGTAATGGAACATAGCGACATGCTTATAACTTGAAGGATGAACCAATTTTCCCTCCTTACAAGTCTATGGGTCCCCATGACCAACATGGAGTTGAATCCTGAAGAGATTGATTCTATTCATAAGAATCAAACTTGGCAGCTATGTAAGTTACCAGAGGGAAAGAAATCTATAGGTGTAAAATGGATATTCAAAATCAAAAGGAAAGTAGGCGATACTTTTGACAGGTATAAAGCCAGATTGGTTTTCAAAGGATATGCACAACAAAAAGGTATTGATTATGATGAGACATTTGTTCCTACGTCTAGGATGACTGTTATTAGGTCAATACTTGCTCTAGCAACACATTTTGGTTCGCATATATATCAACTTGACATTAAGACTTCTTTTCTTAATGGTGATTTACATGAGGATGTGTATATTTAGCAGCCAAAAGGTTTTGAAGAGACAGGTAAAGAACACTTAGTATGTAAGCTTATAAAAGCTTTATATGGATTGAAGTAGGCACCTAGAGCATGGTATGAAAAGATACATACATATCTTTTGTCCATTGATTTCCATAACTCAGATGCAACTCCAACTCTTTATGTCAAAGCTGAAACAGGTATAATGGTTATAGCAATCATTTATGTGGATGATATTATAGTCACAGGTCCCAGAGATGAAAATTTGCAAATGTTAAAAGAACAATTGAAGCAAACATTTGATGTGAATGATTTAGGAATTTTGCATTATTATCTTGGGATTCCATTTCTGGTTAGAGATGAGTGTATCTACATGACACAACAGAAGTACATTGAGAAACTTTTGGAGAGGTTTCAGATGAGTGATTCTAAACCTATGCAAACACCTATGGATCAGAGCATGTCTTTACAAATGGTAGCAGATGTAGAGCCATTTGATGCTACTCTATATAGTCAAGCAGTTGGTTGCTTGATATATCTTTGTAATACACGTCTTGATATACAGTTTGCAGTTTCTCAAGTAACAAGGTTCATGCAGAATCCGATAGTGTTACATTGGAAAGCAGTAAAGCGGATCTTTCGATATTTGAAGGGAACTTCAAAATATGCTATGGTATTTTCAAAATCTACATATTTTTTACTAAAAGGATTTTTAGATTGTGATTGAGCAGGTGATAGATGTAAGACAATAGTTACACAATATAACACAGGAGCAATAGCAGAGAAGATAACAGATATAGGAGAATCTCAACAATTTTCTACTAGCAGCAAGTACAAAGATGATGGCGTTGTCCACCCGTGCGCTCTCAAGGTAGAGCTTAAATGGTGATCTAGACAACTCTAGATAGGGAGATATAAGGTAGAGGTATGCTGGCTCAACTCGGTATCTTAGGTAGTGCAGAAGTCATGTATATATAGGATCATGGGTGGCCTGCCATGGACGGCTATACATGGGCGGTAGAGCGTGGGCGGCCACCGCCCGCGTAATTGCCATACACGGTTTAGACTGGTTGAACCGACCTAACAAATATAAATGATTTCTGACTCCGACAGGGAATATTCCATGGAATATTCCCTTTACCGTCGCGCCGGGGGCGCTGCCCCCGGACCCCCACTAGGGGGCCCGCTGGCCCCCTGGGACCCCCCAGCCAGGGGGCCCACTGGCCCCCTTGGACCCCCTAGCCGGGGCTGCTCACCGCTGCCCCGGACCCCACAATTGGGGACCCTAGTAACTCCCTTTCCTTATAATATCTTACATGGTCCAATATGACCTTCATCCAACATTCAAGTTGGGATTCCCATCAATTGGGTAATGCACGCTTGGCTTCTCCTCATAAAGGGGGCCTTATAAAATGTGCATACAATCATGAGGGGTAGACATTGATCATATACTAACACCCCCCCTCAATGTTTACTGATGATAAATCAAGTAGGTCTCGGTCCTATGCCCATCTGTTGAAGATGCTTGTTGAGCTGCTCTCTTCCAAGTGCTTTAGTGAATATGTCAGCACAATTTGCCTCTGTTGGGCAATATTCTAGCTCCACAATTTCATCTTTAATTAGCTCACGAATGTAATGGTACTGTACTTCTATGTGCTTGGTGCGAGCATGAAATACTGGGTTCTTTGCAATAGCCATACAACTTTGATTATCACACTTGAGTACAATTGGCATATTTGATGGAAAGCCTATATCTGCAAGAATTCTCCTTAACCAGACTGCCTCACAAGAAGCAAAACAAGCTGCTTTGTACTCTGCTTCAGTGGAGGAGAGTGCGAGAGTTGGTTGCTTCCTACTTACCCAAGAAAATATTCCTGAACCAAGTGAGAAACAATATCCAGAAACTGATTTTCTAGAATCACAATCTCCAGCCCAATCTGAATCACAATATCCTTGGAGTGTATCACCTGTGGTATACAAAATACCAAAATCCAAGGTTCCTGCAATGTACCTTAGAATTCGCATTCCAGCATTCCAGTGACTCTCCTTAGGTTTGTTGGAAAACCTGCTTAACACTCCAACAGCATAGCAAATGTCTGGTCTAGTGTTGCACAGAAAAATAAGACTTCCAACGAGCTTCCTATACTTCTTAGCATCTACATCAGGCATGTTATCATCCATAGATAGCTTATGATTTACCTCCATAGGTGTGCTAGTTGGTTTGCAGTCCATCATTCCAAATGCCTTGAGAATTTCTTTGGAATATTTTTGTTGTGAGATGAAAATGCCATCCTTCCTTTGCCATACTTCAATTCCCAGACAAAAATGGAGTAGACCTAAGTCTGTCATTTCAAACTCAGTTCCCAAGCTGATCCGAGTTTGATTGATGAGTTCCTGATGATCTCCTGTAATGATCAAATCATCTACATATACAATGACAACAACTAGCTTGCTATCCCTTTTCGTTACATACAAGTTAGCATCAGAAGTACTTCTTTCAAAACCCATATTTTTGAAAAAATGATCTATTCGTTGGTACCAAGCCCGTGGAGCTTGCTTAAGTCCATACAAAGCTTTCTTCAACCTGCAAACTTTATTTTCTGAATTGGGCACCTCAAAACCTGGTGGTTGAGATACATATACCTCCTCCTTGAGGTGACCATTCAAAAATGCAGATTTGACATCCATCTGGAAAATAGGCCAAGACTTTTGTGCAGCTACTGCAAGTACCGTCCGAATAGTTGTCATGCGTGCTGTTGGTGCAAAAGTTTCTTGAACATCAAATCCTTCAATCTGTGAAAAACCCTGTGCAACTAATCGTGCCTTATACTTTTCTAATGTTCCATCAGCTTTATACTTAGCTTTCCAAATCCATTTAGTACCTATTACCTTCTTCTTTGGCGGCAAGTCGACTAGATCCCATGTATCATTTTTGAGTATACTATCATACTCAGACTGCATTGCCGCTCTCCAATCTGGATCATCAAGGGCTTCTTCAATGGTGGTAGGTTCCTTTATCGAACCCATGATATCTGCCATTAGAGCCATGTTAACAATGTGTTCTGAGGCTCTTCTTTGCTCCTCTATTCTCTTTGATCTTCGTAATCCATCCGATGATGATTCTGGTACATCTACATGTGGATTGTGATCATCAAAGAGCTGTTGTGCCCACTTCGGTAGTGGCTTACGCTGTGCAGCTACAACTGGTTGGCTTTTTATTGAGGAAATTTCTCCATTAGATGTTTCCTCCTCCTCAACTTTAACCTGTCTTTTGATAGGCACAAGGTGAGATATTTCTCCGCTTGATGAGATAGTAGATTTACCTTTATCTTCTACTAAGTGTGGTCGTTCATCAAACACCACATCTCGGCTGACAAAAATCTTCCTTGCCTCACGATCCCATAACCTGTATGCTTTAGACTCTTCACTATATCCTAGGAAGACACACTTTTTGCTTTTTGAATCCAACTTTGATCTTGTTGAATCAGGAATATGTGCATAACAGAAACAACCAAAAATTCTGAAATGCAAAACTGAAGGCTTTTTACCAGAATATGCTTCTTGAGGAGTCATCCCCTTCAGTGCTTTTGTGTAGCTTCGATTGAGGATGTAGACTGCTGTATTGACTGCTTCTGCCCAGAATGAATCAGGCATGTCTTGAGCCTTCAACATACAACGAGCCATTTCAACTACTGTCCTGTTCCTGCGCTCAACAACGCCATTTTGTTGGGGTGTATGAGCTGTGGTAAGTTGCCTTTTCACACCATGCTCCTTACAGTAATTGTTGAATTCTGTTGACAAGAATTCACCTCCTCTATCTGTTCTAAATTTCTTCAGTTTCCTTCCTGATTCATTTTCTACATACTTATGCCACGTTTTAAATTTTTCAAAAGCATCAGCCTTCTCTCGAATGAAATAAACCCACATCTTTCTACTATAATCGTCGACTAACAGCAAGAAGTAGAAAGATCCTCCTAAAGCAGGTGTAGACATTTTACCGCAGAGATCAGCATGTACCAACTCTAGAGGAGCTTGAGATCGATTGCTGGTCTCTCTTGGAAATGCGTTTCGTTGTTGCTTGCCCATCATACAAGCTTCACAAGGTTCCTGCAACTCTGAAAATGCAGGCATATGAGCAACCATCCCTCTTCGTTGCATCTCCTTCAAAACTGCAAATCCGAGATGCCCAAATCGTCGGTGCCATAACCTGCTTACATCTTTATCTTCTGTAGCAGTTAAAGCACTTAACTCATACAAGTTATCCCGTCGTATGCCTTTACCTACAACATTACCTGATGAATCCATGATTTCCGCACCACTCTTATTGAAGTGAACTTCGAGTCCACGATCTGTTATTGCAGAAACTGACAACAAATTTCTTTTGAGTGTAGGTACATAGAGAACATCGGATAACTTTTTCTCAACACCTGGAGAAGTGATAAAAGAGATGGTTCTAGTTCCTTCAGCTGGACACTTGGAGTCATTTCCCACCACTACATTGATGGATTCCCGCAGAGGCACTAGGGAACTATACCAATCCTTTTTACTAGTCATATGGCGAGAAGCTCCACTATCTAAAATCCATGGCTCATCAACACGAGCTTGAGCAGATGAACATACCTCTTCAATAGCTACCCAAAGTTCCAGCTCTGTGTTGTTTGCAGACACTTTGTTCTTCCATGATGATTTTACAGTCCCTTTCCGTTCATCAGCTTGCTTCTTTCTGCAATCCTTGATGGCATGGCCTTTCTTTTCACAATAGAAGCAACTTCCTGTGAACTTTTTCTTCTTTGGCTTCTTCTTTGATCCCTCTGAAGAGCCTTTACCTTTTGCATTTGCTGAGAATGCAGCATCAGTTGTACTTTGCCGATTCTTCAGCCGCATCTCTTCTTCTAAAAGCATGGCACAAAACTCTTCAAATGTAAGAGGAGTTGGCCTTACCTGAGTGTTAAGGGCTGTTACTAATCCATCATACTTTGCTGGAAGAACAGGTACAGATCTTCGAGCCAGCTCTTCTGGTGTTATAACAACACCAACTGCAGCCAATTGATCTTGAAGATGCTTTATCCGTTTGATAAAATCTTCAGCCTTTTCAGAATCAGAATGCTTTTCATTTGCCAACTGATTTTCTAAATTCTGTATCCTAGTGTGGTTCTTGGTCTCATATTGTCGAGCCAATATGCCCCAAGCCTCATGTGCTTTAGTAGTATGTTGAACTAAAGTAAGCACAGAATCACTTACACTAGTGACAATCGCACATAATGCATCAGCATTCCGCCTCTTCCAAGCTCGTAGAAGATCTGGATCTGGCTGAATCATCAATCTTGAATTTGCTGGATCTTCAACTGGTATAGGCTCTGGATCCAATCCCATCGGTCCCATGACAGTGTCAAGTAATTCATAGGAGTCCAAAATTGCAGAAATTTTGAACTTCCAGAGTGTATAGTTGGTTCCATCCAGCTTCCCTTCAGTGAATGCAGGTGGACGAATTCGAATAGGTGCAGCATTAACATTAGCTGAAGCACCAAGACTACTATTCGACGATGAAGCCATCATGTAATCACTCGAATAATCTACTGATATTCTAGTCTGCTAGTAGGCTAAAATAATGATACTTCTCAAGCTATTCGAACCTTACAGCTCTGATACCATGTAAGACAATAGTTACGCAATATAACACAGGAGCAATAGCAGAGAAGATAACAGATATAGGAGAATCTCAACAATTTTCTACTAGCAGCAAGTACAAAGATGATGGCGTTGTCCACCCGTGCGCTCTCAAGGTAGAGCTTAAATGGTGATCTAGACAACTCTAGATAGGGAGATATAAGGTAGAGGTATGCTGGCTCAACTCGGTATCTTAGGTAGTGCAGAAGTCATGTATATATAGGATCATGGGTGGCCTGCCATGGACGGCTATACATGGGCGGTAGAGCGTGGGCGGCCACCGCCCGCATAATTGCCATACACGGTTTAGACTCGTTGAACCGACCTAACAAATATAAATGATTTCTGACTCCGACAGGGAATATTCCATGGAATATTCCCTTTACCGTCGCGCCGGGGGCGCTGCCCCCGGACCCCCACCAGGGGGCCCGCTGGCCCCCTGGGACCCCCCAGCCAGGGGGCCCGCTGGCCCCCTTGGACCCCCCAGCCGGGGCTGCTCACCGCTGCCCCGGACCCCACAATTGGGGACCCTAGTAACTCCCTTTCCTTATAATATCTTACATGGTCCAATATGACCTTCATCCAACATTCAAGTTGGGATTCCCATCAATTGGGTAATGCACGCTTGGCTTCTCCTCATAAAGGGGGCCTTACAAAATGTGCATACAATCATGAGGGGTAGACATTGATCATATACTAACAATAGAGACACAAGAAGAAGTACTAGTGGATTTTGTTTTTATCTTGGATATTGTCTTATCTCATGGCTTTCGAAGAGACAATCCACTATTGCCACTTCATCGTGTTTACAACTACTCTAGAGACAGTTTGCTTGAAGAAGATTTTTAGTTATCTTGATGTGAGAGTACATGAACCCATTCAAATATTTTCAGGTAGCCAGAGTGCTATAGCTATAGCAAAGAATCCAGTGCACCATGCAAGGATAAAGCATATAGAGGTACACTACCACTATATTCGAGAGCAGATAGCTAAGAAGCACATTGAGCTGGTTTATGTTCCTTCTAGTGAGAATGATGCAGATATATTTACCAAAGCATTGACTAGAGATAGTCATGAGAAGATTTGCATGTTACTGAAGCTTGTACCATTGTGACATTGAAGGAGGGATTGTTGGAAGCAATGTCCGACAATGGTCCAAAACTGTTTGCAAATAAGTATAGTACATATTCTTTATATCCCTTAATAACAAAAGCACGTTGGCGCATTGGATAAAGCACTAGCCTCCTATCGTGATGACACGGGTTCAAGTCCTATCAGGCACAACAATGAATAATGTAGTTTTTTTTGAAAAGCAAAACGATTTTATCGATGGATCGTGATAGCCGAATTCGTGATGGTTTGTTTTTTGATCGATTGTAGCTTTTTACACTTGTGCTTTTAGAGGAGTATACAAAACTATATAAAGAGGTCCTTGGCTCATTGTTCACTCACTCACTCAAAGATTTCAAGCTAGAAGGAGGTCTTCTTGAAGAGAGATTGTTCACACACTCTTGAGGAGGTGGACTTTTGGTGAAGGAGAGGCTACTCTCTTGGAGCAAGAAGTCTTCTACAAGGTGGTGGTAACTATCTTTTGTGAGTTAACCTTGTATTTTGTTTTTAGGGTTTCTCTACCCTAATCTCAAAATTAGGGTTGGTTGATTTACAATTTTGTTACACTATTTTTTGAGAATAAGGTTAGCTTAGTTGCTCATTCACTTCACACACACTTAGATTATTTCAACATAATCTAAATTCTGTATCATCATCTTCTTGGATATTCTTCCATTAGTGAGTGCACCATTATATGGTTGAGTAGTACTCCCATGTTGTAATTTGGACATCTATTTTTTAGTGAGTAAGCATCCAGCTTACATTCCCTATCCTTCTCTCAAGATCTCTTTTTTTTCTATCTCTCACTTATCATCTTAATTAATTAAGTGTGTATGCTCAAAAGGTTTTAGTTTGGAACGATCCTGGGGCCCCAAATTCCAACAAGAAGGCCTATTGAGTGCAAAGCTACGATCATATGTGTATCTTAAGGAACCTTGAACCATAAAGCATTGTGTTGGAATTTGCATTGATATTGAGGATAACTTGTGTGATGAGTTAGAACTTTATAAACTCTCTAAGAATTTAGATTGCTCTACTATTTTCACTTCCTAACACAACATCAATAGATGAGTTAGCAAAACAAGTGGCTCGAGTGTTCGGAGTCCCTAGTAGTCAAACTCCTAGAATGGTCTCAGTGAAGTGTTGCTACACTTGCCAAGGAGACCACATGGCCAATTTATTCCACTTGATGGCTCAAAATTTAAGACATCTAAATGCTTGATATTGCATCACTGAGAGAAAATACACAAATCACAATGCACAAGATTATCCCTACAATTAATAGGTAATAAGGGAAAACTACTAGCAACCCTATCAACAACTAGGTAGATATCAAAATCAGTACCAACCACAACCATACTATAAGCCACAACAACCATATCAGCCACACTCTCAGGCACAACAGAGGCCTCAACCCACATTATGTTAGCAACCACCACCACCTGCCAATGTAATCTCAATCAAATATACAGGAGCAAAGGATAACTTAAACCGAGCCATAGTGCCAAGATCCCCTATGTTCTCAAATAGTCACCCAAATGCTCAGCTCATTTTGAACACACTATCATAGCACTTGTGTAGGCTATTTTGTCTTTTTGTGCCAAAGATATATATGGTTTTGGTTCCCCAGTATAAGCGTCTAAAAGTCTGCAACATGTTAAACAGAACTCATCAGGGTAGTTCTGTTCAACTTTTTTTAGATACAATCATTTTTCTGCATTAGGGTATTTTAGTTAGTGGCCATGATTGAAAGCAGTGATTTATTTTGTATCTTGGCTATTGAGGATAAGTTGGATGGTACAAATTACCCATTGTGGGCTTATATGATGCATCATGTATTGGTCGCAAAAGGACTGTGGAATATTGTGTAGGGTGTTGAAAAACATCTTATTACACATGCAAATACAGGTACTAAAGCTGATGTAGATGACTGAACATGACGATATCCTTCATGTTCCTATTCACGCTATAGTTTCTACTGCACCTACTATAGAGCAAATTCATTGGGATGGCAATGATGCTCAAGCACATGGATTGATAGCCTAGTCTATCAAACATGCCATTATTCTTCACATTTGCTTGTGCAGAACAACTAAGGATGCTTGGGATACACTTACCACATTCTACCAGGCTAGGAATGAGGCTCGTATTGCTTACCTCCGAAAACAATTGGAGAGTGAGCATATGAATGAAGGTGATTCTATGGAAAATTTTCTAACAAAGATAAAAGATTTGAAGGAAAAGTTAATTTTTCCTAATGAAGTCTTGCTTGACAGTTCACTTGTGCAAACTGTTTTGAATGGTCTTTTCGGTTCATACCAGAGTTTTGCTTTTACTCTTCGTTTGATGATGAAAGGCAATCCAAATGCCTTAAGATTTGAGGAGTTAGTCTATGTTCTATTGCAGGAAGATGAGTCTAGGCAGAACAAGTCCATTATGCATGTTGGAGATCAAGCTTTCGTGGCTAGTTAGAAGGGCAAAGGTAAATGGAGCTCTTCTATTAGTAAGTAGAAATCTCCCAATTCTACACAATCGAAGAAGAAAGACAAAGAGAGAAGAAAATAGAAAAGCAAAAATTGTTTTGCAAGTATTGTAAAGTAAATGATCATGTAATAAAGAATCGTCCAAAATTTTTTGCAAAAGAGCCAAAGAAAAAAGAGGCTGGAATGGTTGTTGCAGAGGCCTCTACACCAAAAATAGAGTCTGTTAATCTAGTGAAGAATGAAGAATGGGTGTTTACTACTGTTTGCAATTTTGAACCATCGTCCCTTGAATAGAGTATATCTGCAGTAGACTCAGATGTTTGGTACTTTGATAGTGGGGCAACCAAACATATTACCTCACAGTGCGATTTCTTCACTTCACTTGAGCATGCCCATACAGGGAATACTGTCACATGCATCAACAACTCCTCTTATCCTGTCATGGGAGTTTGTAAGATCATTTTTACTACTGCTGATGGTAGTTCTTTCACATTGTCGGATGCTCTATTTGTGCCAGGGATCAAGAAGAATCTATTATCAGTTTTAGCTTTAGCCAAGACTGGCTTGGTTGTGATTTGTTGATGATAGATGTACAGTTCATGATATGTCAAATGGCGACGTGATTATTGCTTCTCGCATTTTATGTCGTGGGCTATATAAGCTCATAGACTATGAAAAATATGTGAATGATTCAACATGTGCAGTATATGATTCTCAGGCTATGTGAGATGCAAAGCTTTGGCATGCATGTTTTGGTCATCTGAATTTTGCTAATTTGCTATGCCTAAAGAAATATGAAATGGTGTCCTCTATGCCCGAACTTGAGGCACCCGATAAACATGATTATGAAGTTTGTATTTTGGTCAAAATGCAACATTCATCCTTCCCAAAAGATGGTTTAGTTTGAGCTACTCAGAAAATGCAGCTTGTACATAGTGATGTCTGTGGTCCTGTGCAAACACCTTCTTTTGGAAACTATCTTTACTTCGTGACTTTCATTGATGATTTTTCTAGGCATGCATGGGTATATCCATTGAAAGAAAAGTCGGAAGTTTTTATGTGCTTCAAACAGTTTCTGGTTTTGGCTAAAAATCTATCAGTATGTAAAATGGGCACCCTCCATTCTGATCGAGGGGGGGAATATATGTCTTCTAACTTTAATCCATTTCTGGCTTAACGTGGGATAAAACATCAATGTACAGTGCCATATACACCTCAAAAAATTAAAGTTGCTGAACGAAAGAACATGTCACTCATGGAGATGGCGAGTTGTATGGTCAAGAGTTAGGCTTTACCACATAGTTTCTAGCTTGAGGCCATTATGTGTGCAACATATGTACTTAACAAATGTCCCACTAAAGCATTGCAGTCTATCACTCCATATGAGGCTTGGCATGGTCGTGAGCCATCTCTTGCTCACCTGCATGTTTTTGGTTGTCTGGCATATGCATTAGTGCCTAAACAACATCACAATAAATTGGATGATAAAGTAGTAAAATGTATTTTTGTTGGGTACAGTTCTGAAAGCAAAGGCTATCATCTGTATCATCCACATACTAAATGCATATTGGTTAGCCGTGATGTTGTTTTTGTGGAAGATGCTATTCAGCCTCTAATTTCATGTACGAAGGAGACATCTGTTAGCTCCAATGATATGTATGATACTTTGCTACCTCTTTTTATAGGTGGACAGTCTAGTGCTGTTCCTAATGAGGCAACTTCTCAACCTTTGCAGCTTTCATGTGATGATGTAGATCATTCCATTTTTGATGCAGATTTACATGATGCACTTGCTGATGAGAGAGCACATATTGAGGAGGAAAAAACTATCCCAAAATGGTTGGTGCAGACTTTGGGTGACAACAAATTAGATGCACCTCTGTCATACTGTACTCGTTCAAGCTCTCATAGTGCCTCTTTTGCATCAGATTGCTATTGTTGATATATTTAGGTAGTGATGTGTGTGAACACACTAGGACTGTCGGGACACTTTTTTCCCTCTTTAGGAGGTTTTTTCCCCGGCTTGTATATACGCCTATTGCCCTAATGGGCTACTTATCTTTGTACATTCTCCAGTAATACATTCAGTATTGTGTGTTGTGCTCCAAGCTTCTTCTTCTTCTTCCTTGTGCTGTTCATGTGCTTCCGCAGACGTCTAACTCCAACAATTGGTATCAGAGCAGGTTGTAGCTTCATCTAGGGTGCCGTCGACACTCCTCCGCTTGCAATCTCAGATTTTGGTGAGCATACTCAGCGTGTTTTCAAGATAAAAATAGCTTCGCTATGTGGTGCCAAAATCACGATCTGAGCTCGTTTTGGCCTCCGAACACACTATCGCAGTGCTTGTGCAGGCTATTTTATCTTTTTGTGCCAAAGATATATACTAGTTTCTATTCGCCAGTATAAGCATCTCGAAGTCTACTACAGGTCTAGCGGAATTCGTCTGGGCAATTCTGTTCAACTTTTTGAGATACAATCAATTTTTTGCATCAAGGTATTTTAGTCACCTGCCATGGCTGAAAGCAGTGATGTATTCCGTATGTTGGCTGTTGAGGATAAGTTGGATGGTACCAACTACCCGTTATGGGCTTATATGATGCGACATGTGTTGGTTGCAAAAGGACTGTGGAACATTGTGTAGGGTGTCGAAAAACGTCCTATCACACCTGCAACTGTTACAATTGCAGGTACTGAAGCTGATGGAGAAGGTGTCGAAGATGATGATATTCTGCATATTCCTGTTCGTGCTGTAGTTTCTGCTGCACCTACTATAGAGCAAATTCGTTGGGATGGCAGAGATGCCCAGGCAGATGCATTGATAGCTTTGTCTGTCAAACGTGCCATCATTCCTCACATACGCTCTTGCAAAACAGCTAAGGATGCTTGGGATACTCTTATCACATTGTACCAAGCTAGGAATGAGGCTCATGTTGCTTATGCCCGAAAACAGTTGGAGAGTGAGCACATGAATGAAGGTGATTCCATGGACAATTGTCTAACAAAGATCAAAGACTTGAAGGAACCGTTGATTTTTGCTGATGAGGTTATACCAGACAACTCACTTGTGCAGACCGTTCTGAATGGTCTTCTTGATTCGTATCAGATGATGAAAGACAATCCAAATGCCTTGTCATTTGAGGAGTTAGTCTCTGTTCTGTTGCAGGAAGATCAATCTAGGCAGAATAGGTCCATTATGCGTGTTGTAGATCAAGCTTTCTTGGCTAGTCACAAGGGCAAAGGAAAATGGAGCTCTTCTACTAGTAAGCAAAAATCTACAAATACTGCACATTCGAAGAACCAAGATAAAGATGAGAAAAAATCAAAAAAGCAGAAATTACTGTAACGGGAATGATCATATCATAAAGAACTGTCCAAAACTGGATGCTAAAGAGCCAAAGAAGAAAGAGGTTGGAATGGTTGTTGCACAGGCCTCTACACAAAAAACAGAGTCTGCTAATCTTGTGCAGGAAGAAGAATGGGCGTTTACTACTATCTGCAGTTTTGACCCATCTTCTCATGAGCAGTCCATGTCTGCAGTAGACTCAGATGTTTGGTATTTTGATAGTGGGGCGACCAAACATATTACCTTGCAGCGCAGTTTCTTCTCTTCACTCGAGCCTGCCCCTACAGGGAATACTGTTACATGCACCAACAACTCCTCTTATCCTATTATGGGAGTTGGTAAGATCATTTTGACTACTGCTGATGGTAGTTCTTTCACTTTGTAAGATGCCTTATTTGTGCCAGGGATCAAGAAGAACCGGTTATCAGTTTCTGCATTGGCCAAGATTGGCTTGGTTGTGAAATTTGTTAATGAGAGGTGTATAATTCTTGATCTATCAAATGGCGATGTGATTATTGCTTCTGACATTTTATGTCGTGGGCTGTATAAGCTCATAGACTATGAAAGATCTACAAATGATTTGTCATGTGTAGTAAATGATTCTCAGGCTATGTCAGATGCAAAGCTTTGGCATGCACACTTTGGTCATATGAATTTTGCTAGTTTGCTATGCCTGCAGAAATCTGAAATGGTGTCCTCTTTACTCAAACTTGAGGCACCTAGAAAACATGTTTGTGAAGGCTATATTTTGGGCAAAATGCAGTGTTCGTCCTTTCCAAAAGATGGTTCAGTTCGGGCTACTCAGAAATTGCAGCTTGTACATAGTGATGTCTATGGTCCTATGCGGACACCTTCTTTTGGGAATTATCTTTACTTCGTGACTTTCATCGATGATTTTTCCAGGCATGCATGGGTATATCCATTGAAGGCAAAGTCCGAAGTGCTTATGTGCTTCAAATAGTTTTTGGCTTTGGCTGAAAATCTGGCAGCATGTAAAATGGGTACCCTCCGTTCTGATTGAGGGGGGGAATATATGTCTTCTGATTTTAATGCATTTCTGGCTGAACGTGGGATAAAACACCGGTGTATAGTGCCATATACACCTCAACAGAATGGATTTGCTGAACGAAAGAACATGTCACTCATGGAGATGGCGAGGTGTATGGTCAAGAGTCAGGCTTTACCACATAGTTTCTAGCTTGAGGCTGTCATGTGTGTAGCATATGTACTGAACAGGTGTCCCACTAAAGCGTTGTAGTCTATCACTCCATATGAGGCTTGGCATGATCGCAAGCCATCTGTTGCTCATCTACGTGTTTTTGGTTGTTTGGCATATGCATTAGTGCCTGAACAACATCGCAAAAAGTTGGATGATAAAGTAGTAAAATGTATTTTTGTTGGGTACAGTTCTGAAAGTAAAGGCTATCGTCTGTATCATCCATAGACTAAACGCATTCTGGTTAGCCGTGATGTTGTTTTTGTGGAAGATGCTATTCATCCATTGCATTCATGTACTAAGGAGACATCTGTTAGCTCTAAAGACATGTATGATACTTTGCTGCCTCTTTTTACAGGTGGACAGTGTAGTGCTGGTCCTAATGAGGCAACTTCTCAGCCTTTGCAGGTTTCTTGTGATGATGCAGATAATTCCATTTTTGATGCAAATGTACATGATGCACTTATTGATGAGAGAGCTCATATTGAGCAGGCAAGAACTATGCCAAAATGGCTGGTGCAGACCTTGCGTGACAATTAGATGCACCTCTGTCATATCGTACTCGTTCAGCTCTCATAGTGCCTCTTTTGCATCAGATTTCTATGCTATGGCTGCATCTAGTCTTCGTGATGAGAATGAGCCTGTTTCGTTTGATGAAGCACACAAGAAACAGGCTCATTCTCATCTATGCAATCTGAATATGATGCTATAATGAAGAATGGATGGCTGCTATGCAATCTGAATATGATGCTATAATGAAGAATGGTACTTGGTCTTTATGTGACTTTCCTCCTAGCAAGAAGTCCATTGGCACTAAGTGGGTATACAAGCTGAAGCGTAAACCGGATGGTACAATTGACATGTATAAGGCTAGGCTTGTTGCAAAGGGTTATGCACAAGAAAGAGGCATTGATTTTGATGAGACCTTTGCACCTACTTGCCGTATGACTATTGTTCGAAGTATCTGTGCACTTGCAACTCATCATGGTTGGAATGTACATCAGTTGGACATTAAAACAACATTTTTGAATGGTGACTTGCATGAAGAAGTGTATGTTTTCCAGCCCCACGGCTTTGTGCAGAAAGGGCATGAAAACCAGGTGTGCAGGTTAAAGAAGGCATTATATGGCTTAAAGCAAGCACCAAGTGCTTGGTATGAGAAGATACATGCCTATCTGGTTGCACATGGTTTTGAGAATAGTCCAATTGAAATCAGCTTATATGTTAAGTGTGCTAATGATGTGCTTCTGATCATTTTTGTCTATGTTGACGATATGCTACTCACTGGTCCTATTGAGAAGCATATTGCTAATTTTAAGGTTGATTTGAATGCCTCATTTGAAATATTTGATTTGGGGCATTTGCATCACTATTTGGGCATTTAGTTTATGCAAGTTGATGGTGGAATGGTTTTGTCTCAAACAAAATATATTGACACATTATTGCAGCGTTTTGGCCTTGAAGACTGTAAGCCTATTGCCACTCCTATGGAGACAAGTTTACGATTGAGTCTTCATGATGCTGGAGATGCATTTGATGCTTTTCTCTATCAGCAGGTTGTTGGATGCTTGATTTACTTATGCATTACTCGACCAGATATTCAGTTTGCTGTCTCACAGATGAGTAGGTTTATGCATTGCCAAGGAGTTAAGCATTGGCAGGTAGTTAAGTGCATCTTTCACTATTTGAGTGGTACTCGGCTACTTGGGTTGTTTTACCACAAGGGGGGATCACTACCGCCAGATTTGCATGCTTTTTCTGACTCTGATTGGGCTGGTTTCTATGACACTCATGTGTCCACTAGTGGCTTTTGCTTCATGCTTGGTAGCTCACGTATATCTTGGTTGAGCAAGAAGCAGCCTACTGTGGCCACTTCCAGTTGTGAGGCTGAGTATAGGGCAGCTTTCACAGTGACTATTGAGTGTGTGTGGCTTAGACGCCTTATGGCTGATTTGGGTGTTGATCAGACTTCTGCCACCACCATCTTCATTGACAGTCAGAGTGCACTGGCAGTTGCAAGGAACCCTGTGTTCCATGCTCGCACTAAGCACATTGAGGTGCATTATCACTATGTCAGGGAGAGGTTCTCTGCTGGGGAGATCAGCTTGGCATATGTGCCCACCAGGAGAACATTGCAGACCTTTTCACGAAGGCTCTGCCTAGGGAGAAGTTTGAAGCTTTTTGCAAAGCTTTGGGCTTACTTCCTTTTGTGGAGTGATTTCCATATAGCTTGGAACTTCCTTATATATGAGTGCCAGCTCCTTGTTCACTGCATCACTCCCAAGGGGGATTTGTTGATATATTTAGGTAGTGGATGTGCGTGAACACACTAGGACCGCCGGGGCACTTTTTTCCCTCTTTAGGAGGTTTTTTCCCCCGGCTTGTATATACGCCTTTTGCCCTAATGGGCTACTTATCTTTGTACATTCTCCAGTAATGCATTCAGTATTGTGTGTTGTGATCCAAACTTCTCCTTCTTCTTCCTTGTGCTGTTCGCGTGCTTCCGCAGATGTCTAACTCCAACAGCTATGCTATGGTTGCCTCTAGTCTTTTTGATGAGAATGAGCCTGTTTTGTTTGTTGATGCACAAAAGTCTGAAAATTGGATGACTGCTATGCAATCAGAATATGATGCTATCATGTAAAATGGTACCTGGTCTTTATGTGACTTGCCTCTTGGCAAGAAGGCCATTGGCACTAAGTGGGTATACAAGCTGAAGCGTAAGCCTGATGGAATAGTTAACAGGTATAAGGCTAAGCTTATTGCAAAGGGTTATGCATAGGAAAGAGGCATTGATTTTGATGAAACCTTTGCTCCTACATGCCGAATGACTACTGTTCATCGCATCTGTGCACTTGGAGCTCATTATGGCTGGAATGTACATCAGCTGGAAATTAAATTGCATTTTTAAACGTTGTTTTGCATGAAGAAGTGTATGTTTTTCAGCCCCGTGGCTTTGTGCAGAAAGGGCACGAAGAGAAAGTGTGCGGGTTGAAGAAGTCAGTATATGGTTTAAAGCAAGCACCATGTGCATGGTATGAAAAGATACATGCCTATTTGATTGCACATGGTTTTGAGAACAATCCAACTGAAAGCACCCTATATGTTAAACATGCTAATGACTGATCATCGTTGTGTATGTCGATGACATGCTTCTCACTGGTCCTCATGACAAGCATATTGCTTATTTTAAGGCTGATTTGCATGCCTCATTTGAGATGTCTGATTTGGGTCGTTTGCATCATTATTTGGGCATTGAATCTATGCAAATTGATGGTGGAATGGATGTCAAATGAAATACATTGACACATTATTGCAGCGTTTTGGCCTTGAAGACTATAAACCTATTTCCACTCTTATGGAGACATGTTTAGGATTGAGTCTTCATGATACTGGAGGTGCATTTGATGCTATTCTCTATCAACAGGCTGTTGGATGCTTGATTTACTTATGCATTACTCAGCCAGATACTCAGTTTGTTGTCTCATAGATGCGCAGGTTTATGCATTGCCCAGGTGTCAAACATTGGCAGACAGCTAAGCGCATCTTTTGCTACTTGAGTGGTACCTAGATACTTGGATTGTTTTATCCCAAGGGGGGATCACTACTGTTGGATTTACATGCTTTTTTTGACTCAGACTGGGCTGGTTTCTATGAAACTCATGTGTCCACTAGTGGCTTTTGATTCATGCTTGGTAGCTCATGTATATCTTGGTTGAGCAAGAAGCATCCTACTATGGCCACTTCCAATTGTGAGGCTGAGTATAGGGCAACTTTCATAGCGACTGTTGAGTGTGTGTGGTTCAAACACCTTATGGCTGATTTGGGTGTTGGTCAGTCTTCTACCACCACCATCTTCATGGACAGTCTCAGTGCATTGGAAGTTGTGAGGAACCCTGTGTGCCATGCTCGCACTAAGCACATTGAGATGCATTATCATTATGTCAGAGAGAGGTTCTTTGTTGGAGAGATCAACTTGGCATATGTGCCCATGCAAGAGAACATTGCAAAAGTTTTCACAAAGGCTTTGCCTAGAGAGAAGTTTGAAGCTTTCCACAAAGCTTTGGGCTTACTTGCTTTTGTGGATTTATTCAACATAGCTTTGCACTTCCTTATACATGAGTGCCAACTCCTTGCTCACCACATCACTCCGAGGAGGGATTTGTTGATATATTTAGGTAGTGATGCGTGTGAACACTCTAGGATGGCCGGGGCACTTTTTCCCCTCTTTAGGAGGTTTTTCCCCCCCCCCAGCTTGTACATATGCCTATTGCCCTAACGGGTTACTTATCTTTGTACATTCTAGTGGTAATATATGCATTATTGTGTTGTGTTCCAAGCTACTACTTCTTCTTCTTCCTTGTATTGTTTGCGTGCTTTCGTAGACCTCAAACTCCAACACATTCATCATGTGAACCACAAAAGTTTTCGCTCCCTGTGACAAAGTACACATGCATACAAGGCGTAGTGTAGTCTTCATTCTAGTGATATCTTGGATCTCAATAGCTAACAAAAACTGATCATAACTTGAACAATGGTCACCATGGAGTAAATGGAATGCTCGAGAAGTGCTTGATCAAATTCATCTACTATGGGTCATGTTCCTACATTTCTAATTATGACTTTGTTCACGGGTTGCAAATCCTAAATAAAACAAAGTTTTGAATTCTTCTTCAAACTGTAAACTATCTGTTTGAATATGGTGCTAAAGATGGCTTTAATATTTGCATGGAAATTGTTCCTTCAACAACCTTATCAACTAAGGTGAGTGAGCCTTAGGAACTAAGAATAGGTCATAGATTCCACAGAATATGAGGTGCTATGAAAGTGATCATGGTTGGAACTTGTTTTGGATCTACACAACCTATTTCATGTGGAAAAAGAGCAAATGATTTTCCATGTCTCTTGATAACATCAATAAATAACTCATTTCATTTTTCTATAGAAAATGTCTTCTCTCCAAATTAAATCTACTTAATTGTATCTTCAATAAAATGATTCCCTATAAGATCTTGCTTTCTCAACATAGGATCATGAGACACTCTTTTAAACTTCTCATAACTCTTTCTTGGAAGTAGTTGAGCTATGGGTTTAATTGTTTTATTTATCATTTCTACTTTTTTGTTCTAGGATAACTGTTCCTTTGAAGCTATCCTTGGGCATCCATTTATAGCTAAAATGAGAATAAATAATCTTTTTATCTACATACCCGTAGTAGGATTCCACAACCATTGTTTGCCCTCCTCATCTGCCAACCATGTTCTTTATCAATGGGATCTTTGAATTCATCATAAAATTTTTTAGAGATCACATTTATCTTTGACCCCGAATCAACCAAGGCCATAGCTAAATATGATTCTCTATAATTCCCAACTTTATCTTCACTTTTGATGTATCTCTTGCGTAGGAGTTCCAATTGAATTGACTTCTTGATTCCCTCGCTTCATCATTAGGTACAATAGGACCAAGAAAATTTCGGTTCACTTGGCATATTTCAAGCTCATCTTCTTCAATATCACATGTATCACTCAGGGTACATGCTTCATTCATCACTTGAGTAACTTCAAGTGACTCCTCCATCTCAATATCTTGAGGCAATGGGAATCTTTTCCCCCTGATCAACTTAATAAAACTATCTTTGAAATCAGGCTTCGCTATCGAGAAAACCTATTCCAAAGACATTGTGACTTGGTTCTTTAAAAATATCACATTAAGAATCTCCTTAGCATCATGAATACTACTAATGGTATTTCTTTCACTTTGTTAGATGTTTTATATGTTCCAACAATCAAGAAAAATATTTTGTAAGTTTTAGGATTAGCCAAGAATGACTTGGTTCTCAAATTTGTTGATGATATATGCACAATTCATGATCTCTCAAATGGTGATGTTCTTATTGCCTTTTGAATTTTATGTCGTGGGTTGTGTAAGCTCATAGAATATGCAAATCTATTAATGATTTACCATGTGTAGTTCAAGATTCTCAAGCTATCTTAGCTGCAAAGGTTTGACATGCACACTTTGGTCATCTAAATTTTTCTAGTTTGCTATGGCACCTATAGAAATCTGAAATGATGCTCTCATTACCCAAACTTGAGGCACCTCCTCAACATGTTTGTGAAGGTTGCATTTTAGGCAAGATGCAATGTTACTCCTTCCCAAAAGATATTTTAGTTCTAGCTGCTCATAAATTGCAGCTTGTTCATAGTGATGTCTTTAGTCTTATGTAAACATCTTTTATTTGTCAACTATCTTTACTTTGTGACTTTTATTGATGACCTCTCTAGGCATGCAAGGGTGTATCCATTGGAAGAAAATTACAAAGTTTTTGTGTGCTTCAAACAATCCCTTGTTATGGCCGAAAATTTATCAACATTTAAATTAGGCACCCTACATTCTCATTGAGGCAGAGAAAAATACATAACTTTTGATTTTAATGCATTTTTGGCTCAATATGGGATAAAAGATTAGTGTACAGTGCTATATACACCTCAACAAAATGGAGTTTTTGAATGAAAGAATAGGTGTCGAATGGAAATTGTGAGATATATGGTCAAAACCACTACAATCGATTAATTCATATGAGGCTTGACATGGTAGCAAGCTATCTATTACTCTTCTTCTTATCTTTGGATGTCTTGCATATGCATTAGTGCTTGAAAAACACAAGATATTGGATGGAAAACTAGTAAAATGTACTTCTATTGGGTACATTTCTGAAAGCAAAGGCTATCATTTTTATCATCCACAAACTAAATGAATTTTTGTTAGCCATGATGTTGTTTTTGTGGAAGATACAATTCAGCCATTAATTTTGTGTACCAAGGAGTTATTAGTTAGTTCTAAAGAACCCATTGCCACTCCTATGGAAACAGGTTGACGATTGAGTCTTCATGATTTTAGAGATGCATTTGATGTTGTTCTCTATCACTAGGCTGTTGGATGCTTGATTTACTTATACATAACTTGGCCTAATATTCTGTTTGTTGTATCTTAGATGAGCAAGTTTATGCATTGCCCAAGTGTCAAACATTCCCAAGCTATATAGTGCATATTTCCCTACTTGAGGGGTACCTAACTAATTGGAATATTTTATCCCAAGTGGGGATCATTACTGCCAGATTTACATGATTTTTCTCACTTAGACTAGGTTGGTTGCTATGAAACTCTTGTGATACTAGCTAAAATCTTTCTTGAAACAAGAAATGAAAACTTGTGAATGATGTGTGTGCCATTCTCCTCCCATCCAATATATCCTCTTGCATCCAAAATAGTAATGCTTTGGAATGGTCTAGTGTTGCCATGTGGCCATCATGCAACACTCATCCCCATTACCATTGAATACCTTAGGATATTTCCCGAGCTTGGGACCTTGGATATTGCTAGACCTTATCCCACGCATACATGGAGTGGTCTCTGTAGGCCAATGTCTGACAACCCCACTTCTAAAGATCATTGTTATAATGATCGATGAGGGAAAGTACCTACGAACGAGAGCTTCTAATTCCCAAGTAGAATCTGTAATCGGTAATCCTCTCTAGGATACTAGATACTCCTAGATGACACAATTTCTCAACCACTTCTTTCTTTGATCTAGTATCCTATCTAGAGAATGATCTATGCTATCACTTTCCTGCAAAGAAACAATACCCTCTATCAGATTATCCTCCCTAGAAATATACTTTGTAGGTTTACTGACATGAAACACCGGATGGACTCGACAATCTGGAGGAAGCTCTAATCGGTATGCAACATCAATAAGCTTCTTAATTATCTTCCAAGGCCCAGAAAACCTTGGTGAAAGCTTAGTACACTTCCTTGTGGATAATGAAGTAGACCTAGCTGGCACTTGAAGGAGAAATCTATCTCCTTCCTCAAAGACTCTAGGAGATCTCTTCATGTTAGCATATTCTTTGGCCTTATCAGCTGCTTGATACATCTTTGCTTTAGCTATTTCTCAAAGACTCTAGGAGATCTCTTCATGTTAGCATATTCTTTGGCCTTATCAGCTGCTTGATACATCTTTGCTTTAGCTATTTCTACATTTGCTTCCAGGATTGCTAAGAACTCTAAAGAACTAGGACGTTTCTTTGGAATTCCTATGGTATCGGGAGCAGTGGGATTCATGCTATAATTCATCTCAAAAGGAGACATTCCCATCACTTTATGAGGTCTATTGTTATAAGAAAACTCTATTAATGGCAAGTAACTATCCCAATCTATCTGGCTCTCATAGATATATGCTCTCAACATGTCCTCTAAAATTGGGCTGACCATCTGTGTGTTGATGATTGCCACTAATAATTTTTAATTTCACTTTCAGTTTATCAAATACAAACTTCTAGAAGTGTCCCGTGAATCTGACATCCCTATCTAAAACTATGGATGTTGGTATCCCACGCAATCTGAAGACATCTTGGATAAACAATTTTGCTACTTATGGAGCTTCTATCGTCTCCTGCATGGGTATGAAATGAGCCATATTTATGAATCTATCTACCACAACTAGGATAGTATCCCACTTCCTTTGGGTCCATGGTAACCACACTATGAAGTCCATGGATACACTATCCCAATTATGCTCTAGAATCTATAAAGGATGTAAAAGGCCTGGTGTCTTTAACCTTTCTCCCTTGTTGACTTGACACATAAAGCATTGTTGAACATATCAGTGGACATCTCTCGCTAATCAAGGCCACCAAAATGTTCTTCTAACAAGCTGAATTATCTTGTCAACACTAGGATGTCCTGTGCAAGAAACATCATGGTTATCATGCATGACTTTTCTTCTCAAATATCAGGAATCTGGTACGTAAACCTAATTTCTTTTCATTTAACTATTCCATTCTCCTTTGAGAAATCGGAATACAGATTTGACTTGTTTTCTTTACTAGGAGAAGAAACAACTAAATCCGCCTTATCTCATATGATAAAGCCATCACGAATGGCTTTAATGATCTATAACAATTGTGGATCTTCCACCTTTGCTTCCTTTATATCTTGAAGCAATGAGCTTTGTAAAGCTCATTTGATCACTATCCATGATAATGCATCAACTACTATATTCCTCGTCTATATAGGATTTCCATGTGAAACTCCTGCATGAGCTCAACCCAATGAGCTTGTCTATCTCGAAGATCTAGCTGACTAGAAAAATACTTGAGTGTATGGTGATCTGTGTATACCTTAAATTCTGCACCATAAAGATAGTGTCTCTAGACTTTGAGAGCATGCACCCCTGCATACAACTCTTGTCCATGCACGGTCCAATTGCATTATGCACAACTCAAATTTTTGCTTTCAAAAGCTATTGGCATACCAGCTTGGCTCAAGACTTCCCCTACAACTATGCCATTAACATCTTTCTCTGACTCAAATGGTTTCTGCAAGTCTACCACTTTGAGTATAGAAGCCTTTTAAACACCTTGTTTCATAGTTTCAAAACTTTCTTGTTGCCCTTGATTTGATTCAAATGATACTTTCTCTTGAAGCAAGTTCATCATAAGCATTGCTATCGATGAATAAGAGGAAATAAATTTCTAATAGAAATAGGAAAGTCCTAGAAATGACCGTAATTACCCCTCATCTTGAGGAGTAGGTCAAGCTAGTGTAATTGAGAACTTCTTGGGATCCATCTAGCCCCATCGACCAATATCACATGCCCTAGATACTCTATCTCTAGAAGGAACAACTGCATCTTACATGGACTTACAAATAATTGATTTTCTTTTAACTTATTTAACACCAATTGCATGACTTTAACTGTTTCATTCCTTGAAAGCTGTTTCATATACATCTCATTCCTTTACTCTAATCTGATAGTAGTCACTTTTCAAATCTATCTTACTATATACAATGGCTCCACCTAAAGCATCTAAAAGATCATCTATCCTTGGCATGAGATATCTATTCTTGATGGTAATCTTATTGAGTGATCTATCGTCGACACACATTCTATAAGATTCATCTTTCTTCTTGACTAGAAGAACTGATGCTGCAAAGCACGAATAACTTGGTCTGATCAGCCCTTTGCGCAAGTACTCATCCATGACCTTGTAGACTTCATTCTCCTCCTACAAGCTCATTTGGAATGGTGGTTGAGCGGTCGGACTTGCTCCTGGTATCAATTCAATTCTATGCTCAATGTTCGTGCAAGGAGGTAAACCAGAAGGTAATTCTTAAAAAAAAAACTCTTGGAATTCTACTCTTCCTTTGTATGAAAGTACTTGAGCATTCCAACTAGAGTTTCCATGGCTGCAAGAATCCATCATTACACAGGATGAATACACAAAATAAAGAAAATAAACATACTTACAATCGATCTTGAGCAACTTGGTGGCGGTCACTAATTGTGTCTCTTGGAGATCTGGCTCTCCATGGATCAGTAGTCGCCTCCCTTCATGCTCAAATTGATAAACATGTGAAACAAAGTCATAAAAAAAGTCTATGACTCATTGCTTCCTAGAATGCCATGTTTTACTTAGGACTACATCAAAATGGGCCAGGCGTGCTATCTCAAAATTCAATCTATCCTGTCTTACCACAAATCCTCTCATGACAATGAGTTCTATATTTGGGAATTGGTATCCTTTCTGTGCCACTAGCGAAAGCACAACATCTAGCATAGTACAAAGCTTCTTCGTGACCATCATGGCCACTATGGGAGATGATAATTGGGATGGAGAATCACCAAAATCCTCCTCTCCATCACTCCTTGCCTGTGTAGGACTGATGAATATGATAGCTACTATCTTTTTCTTCTTAGGATAGACCTTGAAGAGGTGCTATCCTAGACATCCATAGCACAATCCTTCCTTCATTGCCTTCTCTTTTTGCTGAGGGGTAAGAATGGACTTATTGTATTCCCTTCTGAAACTATCTTGATCATGTGCACCTGCTTAGCCTCTTTCTGAGGATGTGCAGTGATCGAGCCAGGACTGGATGTAGAAAAGGTTCGACTCATCTTAGCCCATGAGGATCTTTGACCCTAGGAGCCTATGTCCCTGTGTACATCCTCATAAACTAGAGCCATCTCCATGGCTTGTGCCAAAGAGTGACACCTCTTCTTCCTAATTAAAGGCCAAATAGTTTCTCTAAGTCCCAAGACAGACTTGTGGACTTGGAGAAAATCTAGGATAGAGTTAGGAACTTTGAGAAGTACCTCTCTATACTTATCTGCGTACTCCTAGATGGTTTGGTTTTTCTGACTGATGAAAAACCAACTGTCTAGTGCTCTAGACCTCTTGTTAGGTGGTATAAAAGTATTATACAACAAGACTTTAAATTGCTCCCATGTCATGGACTCTTTCTTGTCTTGCTCAATCTTATGTCGCCACCTATGTGCAATGGCCATAAGATTATATGTGACCTACTGAATCTTATGCCTATTGTCCATGATATGGCATAAACAGAAGCACTCCTCCCACTTGCTGTGCCATTGCTCAACATCTTTAGTAGTGCTAACACTAGTAGAGTCATGATATCTTGGCAGCTTAAGGTCCTTAAGATGCCATTGGGCCTCTCTAACTAGCATGCTCTCTCTAGGAATCTATGGGGTTTGATGCTCGCATGGAGCATCTAACTCCAATCCTGGAAGGTCACTCTTAGGCACCACTTCCCCTTTCTTGGAGGTACACATGTTCTCCAAGATATCATGAAGTGTGCTCTCCAAGTGTGCTATCCTAGCACTCATGGTCTCTATAGGATCTAAGGTATGCTCATCCATGAGTGTATCAATCCTAACTAGTGAAGAAGGTCTTGATTCCATACTAGGATAAAGTGAAGGAATCTTTTATGTTTTTATGGTTTTATGCTTTTCTTTAAAAACATTTGTGTGTTTTATGTACACCTAAGATAACAAAGTGGCAGTGGAAATGAAATGATAACAAGCCTTTGCATAAAGAAATGTCAAAAAAAGAAAATTTTAATATGCTTTGCTACTTTTTATGCACATGCATGCAAAATTTTAAAAATTTCGGCAACATTTTGATAGGAAAATGGAAATCGAAAAAAGAAACTAAGCACACTACATGCACTTCCAAACCAAAAGGTGCTGGCAAGAACAATATGTATACAATGAAACCAAAGGTCACTGAGAGTTCTTATAACTTCTTGAATGTACCTGCAAGATAAAACACTAACATGGTACTTGCATGCAAAATGCAGAGCTGAAAAATCATCTAATCAAACATATGCTAAATGTGCTATGCATTATGCTTGTTTTACATGCACAACGATGCATAAAAATAGTGAAAATGCATAAAAAATCACAAGAAAACTTATCTTGGAGTTCAAAACTTTGATGTGCACGTATGTGCAGGTGTTGGAAGTGGTCAACACACACTCCTCTTGAGTCTCCAAGAATATATCAATGGTTATTGCATCAAAAAGGTATTTGTACAAGGGTCTTTATTGTTGAATAGGCAACTATGGAGCTCTTTATAGTCTAAGGATGGGTCCAAATGATATCTTTTCACATGTTTGCAGGTTTCTTATTGAGCTATTCTCATTCGATTAGCTTTCTTTCATCATCATGTTTGCAACTTAGTAGTTGAGTGTGTTTTGCTATTATAAAAGAACTCGATACCTTCTGGATGGTCAACCCAACCTTTTGATCAACTTGTACATAAGCCCTGATGTAGTCCTATATACCTTCGTTGAGGCATTCAATTTGTCGATCTATTCATTGATGATAGGCTGATGAAAACAAAGTTCAAAAGAGATAATGGGTAGTTTGGCTAGAATAAAGCATGCTTGCTTATAAAAGATATCAACCACCACATGTAGTCCGATTGAAAGCACACTCTATGTACGCAAAAATCGGGCTGATCTTATAGTGCTTGTTCTTTATGTCAATGAAATACTCTTGACTGAGTCATGTGATGCAAAACTTGACATTCTTATGGCTGATTTGCAGCATACTTTTGATGTCACTTATCTTGGTCTTTTGAGCTACTATCTTGGCATCCAGTTTGTATCCGTTGAGGGGGGAATTGTATGCATCAAGCAAAGTATGTTGAAAAACTACTTCAGCGTTTTGACTTTGAGGATTGCAAGCCAGTTTCCACACCAATTGAGATAGGATTTAGATTCTCAGTTGAGGATTCCAGTGATGCATTTGACACTTCTCTTTATCAACAAGCTGTGGGATGTCTTATATATGCATGCAACACAAGGCTGGATATACAATATGCAGTTTCCAAATTGAGTCGATTCATCCATAGCCCTGGCACTAAGCATTGGCAAGCGGTGAAACGTGTGTTTAGATATCTTCAAGGCACTTTGAGCTTAGGCCTCTTTTATGGCAGAGATATTCAGCCATGCTTGCATGCTTTTACAGATAGTGATTGGGCTGGTTGTTATGATACTCGCGTGTCCACCAGTGGTAATTGCTTTTTCCTTGGAGACTCATGCATATCTTGGTTGAGTAAGAAGCAACCTACAGTGGCGACATCGAGTTGTGAAGCTGAGTATAGGGCAGTTTTCACAGCTACAGTGGAGTGTATATGGCTGAGACGCCTATTGATGGATCTTTGCATGGAGATTGATGCTACTAAGCATATTCTCACTGATAGTTAGAGTGCTTTGGCTATTGCACGAAACCCAATGTTTCATGCACAGACCAAACATATTGAGGTGCATTATCACTATGTGAGAGAGCACCTTCATGCAGGAGATATTGATTTGGTATATGTGCCTACACAAGATAATGTGGCAGACATATTCACCAAAGCTCTTCCACGGGAAAAGTTTGAAGCTTTTCACAAAGCTTTAGGCTTATTACCTTGTGGGGGCTGATCTGATGTGTTCACATCATTCGCTCCAGGGGGGGTTTGTTACACTTATGTGTTCCTCGAGTAGCTTTGATGTGAACCTTTTCCCTATACATGGGCACTTTTTACTCTAGTGCTGGCTAGAGGTTTTTTCCCCATGTTACCACATACTTGATACTCTCATATGTGGTGGTACTTTGTTCTTAGGGATATTATTTAGCTCTTACTTCAGTTCAGTTCATCGTCAATAGAGAGAGCTATTCCAGCCATCGTCTTCTTCGTGTGTCTTGCTGCGTTTGTGCTCCTTGTGTGTGCTTCTTGTGTGTCTCTCGCACTTCTACACACACCCAACACATATGCACTAGCCGAAAGGAGAGTGGAGGTCTGGGTATTATGGACATTGGCAGCATGGCCAATAAACTTGCAGCAAAGTGGATGATTAAGGCCTGGTGCAACAGAGATTCCTCCTGGGCCTCATTAATTTTCAAAAACACGAACATAATTACTATGGTGGGCTACCCTAGATGGATAAACCTCGACATCCTCACCCTCTTATTCTCTCCATTTCCAGTCTCACCCAAAGGATTGATCCTGGTAAGATCCTTGTGGTTCAGCTGGAACAGATTCAAACCTCACATCAGAATCAATGAAGATTGGAAGTGGGCTACAATATAAGACAAAATGACTCTATTTGGTTCCCAATCCAAGGCATGAGAAGTGTGGAGCTGTGGAATGTCTTAAGTGCCAAGAGACTCTAGAATAAGGGATTCAAACAATGGAAGCAGCTCTGGAAATAGGACACGAACAGATGGGTGGACTTTGAGGACCTTGACCCTAGTGCTGTGCTCACATATGAGGAATGGAATGCTTTATTGAGCAGACGCCATGCTTGGGACCGCTCTAAAATCTGACTACTGATGGGACAGGATGCTTCGGACCTAATGGGCCTTAAATGGTTTAATGGTTATCGCCTCTCCAAGCTTCCTTATATCGAAGCTCGCAATGACATTCACAACAGTTGCAACAAGAAATGGTGTCTCAACTGGACACGACTCCGATGGGATATGAAATTTATGTCTATCTGGCAACCTCTCATTGAAAACAAAAAGTCGGTCCTCCTATGGCAAATTTTACACCGTGGAATATGGACCAATGCAAAAGCTAACAAGATCTATGGTGTTCCGCCTTGGTGCAAGCGATGTTGCCATAGCAAAGAGGATATTGGTCACCTGTTCTTTGCTTGCCCTAAATCCCTTCGGTTATGGAGGGTCCTTGGTCGTTCTCTGGGACTCCAAGAACAAATCAATTGGAAGCAAGCCCTCATTGGTGAAGCGATCGGTTGCTCTGCAGCATTGTGGAATGCGATTAGGGGAGAGATCCTTTGGAAGATTTGGCGGGAAAATGTGCTCACAACTTTGGCAATACCCCCAAGGAGTGGTCAATCAAGAAGTCCCTATTCCTTCTCGGCAAAAGAATTGCTAACTGTAAGAAAACCTCCCCCTTCAGACATCACAAAGAGCTACAATATGTCAACAATAAGCTGAAAACGAAGTGGGCTCTGCATGATGGGGATGCGAGGCTTATCAAACTCCTCCATAACTTCATGTAAGCCTTGTAAGGTCCACCACGATGGCTCTAGCAGATTGTCGGAAGAAAATTAGACTTCAAAAACATATAAGTTGGATGCATGCTCTGCTGGGAGAAGCGTTCAGTTGCTCCGCCTCTCTAGAATGCCATCAGAGGGGAGGCCCTATGGAATATCTGGCGGGTAAGGTCTGCTTGCAGCTTCGGTGACTCCACCACAGCGTGGTCGATTGAGAAATCACTATTCCTCCTTGGCAAAAAGATCGCTAATTGTAAGAAACCCCCCCTTTGTTTTAGGCATCATCAAGTGCTCTCTACAACAAGCTTAAACCCATGTGGGCCCCACATGAGGGTGATGAGAGGGTGACTAACCTTCTTTGAAATGCCATCTAAACTCTGTAAAAGCTACCCCTGCTCTGTGGGATTCGGGGGATCCCATGGGCACTTGTCCCCTTCTCTTGTACTTTTCTTTTCTTTTAATTAATTCAAGTCCCGGAGAGTAGGCTAAGGCCGAACTTCCTTTATTTAAAAAAAATCTATGTTTGTAAAGTACTTGGCCCCTACCACTCATTCTAGAAGGTCATCGATCTAAGGAAAAGGGTAGTTGTTCTTAACGGTTTGCTTGTTCAAGGCACAATAATCCTCCCATAGCCTTGATGTTCCATCCTTTTTGGTATTGAACAACATGGGTGCACCATTTTTGCTAGTGTCAATGTATCCAGTATTAGAGAGCTCTTGTAGTTGTGTTTTGAGCTCTTGTAGTTGAGTCAGGTCCATGCAATAGGGAGATTTGGTAGGTGGCATTTGGCCAGGTACTAGTTCAATCTTGTGATCAATTTCACGTGATGGAGGCAATCCATTTGGTAGCTCGTTTGGTAGCACGTCTTTAAACTCCATTGGCAATTGCAAGAGACTTTCATCACCCACTTCGACTTCAGAGCTCTCTTCCCCAAGATCTACACATGCCACACATAAAAACACTTATTCTCCATTCTTGATGTCTTTTGCTATTTGATTAGCTGTGACCCACCATTCATGGTTTCCGAAAATGTCCCAACTTTCTAAAGGAGATTTTTTTGCTTTTACTTGGTTTCTCTTTGCTTCCGACATGCTAGGGGTATCATCGATAGGGATTTGGAGGGGATCCCATGATGCACTTAGACCACACACTCTTTCCCATCATTATGAAGAAGAACTTGATTTTTTCCATGTCCAAAAAGGAAAATAACACTCTCATGGAACCAGATCAAGCCCAACATCACTTCATGGGTGTCCATGGGTACCATGAATAACTCAAGCTTTCCAGTCCAATGTCCAATTCGGACCAGCAAATCCTAAGCCACAGGGAGGGCCTTGAATTTCCCTTCTATGAACTATATTGAGATGCTCTCATCCTCGGTATGTTGCACCTAAATGCCAAGAGGTTGTGCACAAGTGGGATCCATGAAGTTATGGCCTGCTTTGAAATCTATCATCACCACTTGCGGTTGTCCCAATATCAAGGTCTTCAAATACATGTTTTGTACTTTTTTTACATGGGATGAGATGCATCCTAGGTACGCATGAGCTGGTCTTTCTCGTGGACTATCTATCTCATCTATATAGTATTGGCCTCATTCCTTCTCAAGAAGTTCCTCAATTATACTATCTCATCTATATAGTATTGGCCCGATTCCTTCTCAAGAAGTTCATCAATTATCACTTTAGACTTCCCTGTTTCACTGTTTGTTGAATAGACAATTACAAAACATAGCGCCCCTATATTGAAAATCCAGGTGCTTCTTGAAGAAGTAGTACTACCTGCATAGCTTTGGGTTCTCGAATTATTGCCATTGGATTGAGAATTGTTCTGGTTTTCATAGTTGTTCCCAAAATCCTCCATTCTTCCTCCTTGTGAGTCCTCCCTGTTTGCATAGCTGTTGTTTTGGCTTCTAATATTGCCCAAATTTCTTTGACGGTTTGTATTATGTTCCGTGTCCAAGAGGTATTCTGCGGCCTCCATTCCCTCATAGCATGTAGATGGGTTAACATGCACTGCCTCCCGTCTTGCCCACGGGTGGACATCATCAAGAAAACGGTGAAGTAAAGACTTTTTCCATGTTATCTTTTCGGCCTTGAGAATGCAATGGCAATATTTGTTTATATACTCTCTCGCTTTGTAGCCTTAGTTCCTCATTCTAAGGTACAAAGTAGTTCTTCATTTTTTTTGTTTGAACTCCACCCATAAGAGCTTACAATTGTCTTTTTCTATCGCTAGAAGCCATGTGTAGGATTTGCCATCCAAAAAGTGAGGAATCATGATGGCCCAAGAGTTTTCCTACATTTGAGAGGCTTTGAAGAAGCTCTCGCATGGTATCCCGACATGTTCCATAGAGTTATGTAGACTAACATCTACGAGTTTTTTGAGAAGATCCTCAAGTTGGGCTAGTCCAGCCGCTCCTGGTTCTCATTCCACCGGTGGCTCATATTACTAACAATGGGATGGCCACTCACCAAAATCATGGTGGATAGGGCTATAGCTTTCCTCCTCTTCCATGCTTGATGGAGAGAAGAAAAATGTTTGATTCGGCTCAAAACGGACTATATGTTTCAATCTCCCTTGATGTCTAATCCCGGCAGATCTTTCAAAGAGTGTCACGTGAAAGGCGAAATGGCCATTGGACACTTCTTTGTATATGTTCTTTCTTAAAACATATAGTGGCCTCATCAGCCATAGAGGATAAGTTTGACCACGTTTGTAACACCTAAGGAGTCTATGTTCGTGCTCCCTATGTACTATGTTTTTCTACGTATTGTGTAGCCTCTATGTAGAGTACCGTGTGGTGCTTGGAGCTCAATTTTCTACTTCGAGGATATCTTCGTGGAGCTCTTGAGAAGGAGAGAACACCCTACTTCATAGACATCAAAACACTTCACTAGTATCAGAGCATTTTGATGCAAACGCTTTGTTCCTTTTGTGCGAGCGAAACGAGCACCCGCCTGCCCACCCAAGGCTTACGACTAAGGCATCGACCAAGACATACCTTGTCATCCGAGTCACCATTGGCACCATTGGCTGTGCGCAAGGGAGGACCTCAACGATCAAGGAAGATAGAGGCTCCCGGTACTTCTTAGGAGGTCACCCATCCCAATACTATTCCCCCCAAAGCTCACTTAACCATGGCAATCTCTTGCCACTAAGCTACACTCTTGTCGTGTCTGAAGAAGGGGAAAGACTAAGGTTAACATTACTTTGAACATGTTTTGGTCCTTCAAAGCTTCATTCTTTGCTTTCAAACCTTGTTTTTAAAGCATTTTTGGGGTGATTTTTGGAGCCATTTTGAAGTACTTGCATGCATAGGTCTTTTCACAGAGGTTCAAGAACATCAAGAAGAGTGTTCTTTGTACTTCTCTGAAAATAAGTATTCACCTTTGGGTCCATGTTTTCAGCCACACTCGTAAACCTATAGGTTTCTCGAAAGCTTTTCAATTCTACTGGAAGTAGCCATTGCAAATTGATGCAGGTTTTTGAACCTAAATTTTCAAGGAATAGCAGATCCCTTTCGGAATTCAGAAGCTAAAACCAGCTAGTTTGGAAGCCAAGCCTCTCTCCATATTTGGCGTCACGTTTTCGTTTGGTATACAAAAAACGGTGTGTGCCCGAAGGCCATTATCAAAGAATACACAAACAATACCAGTGTCATTAGGATTCAAAGGAGAAAGGCAGATATGGTGTGGATGTGTAGGCTACCACTATTGAAAGTATAGGGTGGGCGCATCGCTTGAGAAGATACAGAGATGTAAAGCGATGGATTTGAATCGACAAACAACAAAAAAAGAGGTTTCTGCTAGTCGTTGATCAGGGAGGAAGCAGAACAATCTTGGGCTCTCTGAAGAGGCAGGGTGATATCATGGAGATTGGGTTGGTGACCTTAGGGATTCATGTTCTTCTAAGGGTGGGTTTAGATAGGGTGGCACAAGTTTGTTGAGTCATATCATGTGCCGTCGGGTTCAATTCACACAGAGCAGCAGTAGACTCTGGATTTCAAAACTTTCAAGTTATTTTATTGGTTGAACAATTTAAAGAACCAATCAAAAGCTATCTTCGGAGCAGCACATATTTGTTCTGAGGGGGGAGGCTCGCTCAAGATTTCCTTTCTTTTTTGAAAGCAAACCATATTGTGCCATATGCAAGCGCTCATTGTGCCGCCTGGCAATGTAAACCTACTGTAAACGGGTCAGAAAAAGGCCTTTGACACGTAAAAAATCTGGCTAAAAGATTCCAATGGCACAAGAAGGGAAAATCTTCGGGGATACCTTCCGATAGATAGATGCATTTTATAGCTTTTTGTGCACTCTCCATTGCACGAAATCTGTTGAAATGGAAAACAGAAAAATTGATTATGTTGGTGAAGATTGAAGTTCACTACATATCCTATGTGCTTTTATCACATGTTTTTGAGAATAAAAATGAAATGAGAAGAGAGGGTGAGCATAAAGAGAAAGAAGTAAAGTTATAGAGAGTGAAAAAGAAGTGAGAGAATAGGAAAGAAAGTTTAAAAGAAATCAAAGAGAAGTTTGCACATTCACCTGAGAGCCATCAAAGATGCATTGAACCACATAAAGTCTTGTGTTATCTAAATCCCTTGAGCAATCCATTACAAAGGAATTTGAACCTCTTGTGGAAGATAACTACATGTATACATCAAAGATGCATTGAACCACATAAAGTCTTGTGTTATCTAAATCCCTTGAGCAATCCATTACAAAGGAATTTGAACCTCTTGTGGAAGATAACTACATGTATACAGTGTTGTGAGAGTACGAGACTGCGCCATGCATCTCTCACCTTTTATCTAGAATACACTTTTTCTCCAATTCATGCGTGGCTAAAATCTAAGAAATCTGTGGCTAATATTGTTATTTTAAATCCCACTCGTAGTGACCTCATATAGATTTGAACCACTTTCACGTTTGTGAGTAAGGAGCCATTCAACAAAGAGTATTCTCACATCTCTACTCTTCGTGTGCAAGTATTACTTGAAAGGATAGAGACCAATATAGGCTGCAAGAATTCAGTGCAAATATTGCAATGAAATGGATTCACCCAATAAAATAACTTGAAAGTTTTGAAATCCAGAACAAGTCCATATTTGAAACCCATGAACAAGTCCATATTTGAATAGAAAACGCTTGCATCATGCTCTTTCGAAAACTGCTTCAAAAATCCGATTGAACATTGAACCTCACAACAATATTGCATGTATTTTCCATATTAATATAAATGGTGGTATAAATGAGTGGATATGGAATCTTCACAACAGCGTGAGAATACTTCACATTGCACTAGTCCCCTTCCATTGTACTTTTTTTTATTTAATTCAAGCCCGGGAGAGTAGGCTAATGCCGAACTTCCTTTATATTAAAAAAAAAAACAGTGTGAGAATACCAACGATAGATTGATAAGTAATTTTGGTCATGACTTCCTTATTCTCATGAGATTCTTCCTTTCTTAGCTTCACATACGTAAGCAATGGAGCACTCATTTCCTTTCCACCATGAATATTGAATCTAGGAAGTACTTTGGTTATGTGCTCACTGTGAGGCAAGTATATGCACTAGTTATACCTATCAAGAGTTATCCTCCTGCCAATTATATCTCCAACATCTCCCAAAAAAAGTCTAACTCGATTTTGTTTTCATGAGATACAACTATTTTAAGGACTTTCTAGAAATCACCATATCATCAATATAACGTACCAAGCATATCAATCTATCGTCTAAACATAACTTATGAAATAGACAGTGGTCATCATAGTTACTATTATAGCCTTGGGACTTCATGAATGTATCAACGTTTGGATACTACTATCTAGGTGACTACTTACATCCATACAAACGTTTTTTGATATTACGTACTAGACTCTATTTGCCAAGAACTATGTAACCCAATAGTTTTTCCATATAAATCTCATTCATAAGATCTAGATACAAGAAAGAAGTCTTCACTCCATTTGGACTCCCAGTCCTCTTTTGCACTTTATCCTTTGTTTTTATCTTAGGAAGAAAACTTTACTTTCAAAAAACGACTTGCTTCACTAGAGATTGAGAAGGGAACTAATCTTAAAATTTTACATTTAGATAATGGAGCTGAGTATACCTCATATGAATTTATCCGTTTTCATTAATCAAGAGGAATTTATAGAGAGCTTATAGCTCCTTATGCCCCATTACAAAATGGTGTAGCTAAAAGAATAAATAGAACTATTTAAGATAGCATGGTTTCTATGTTGCATCTTACAAAACTTTCACACAGATTTTGAGAAAAAGTAGTATCAACTCCAATTCTTGGTTAAACTTTCACCTTATTTTGACAAAGAGTTGAAAATGGAATAAGATTTATGGATAGGGTAGCCACCACATTATGATCACCTTCTAGTATTTGGTTGTAAAGCATATGTGCATGCTCCAAAGAACTTGAGGCAAAGTTTGGACTACAAATCGAATGTGTAATTTTTCTTGGATATGGCACAAATTGCCAGATTGGTTATCACTTATGTGATCTTGAAACACACTTGGTAATCAGAAGTAATGGTTCAACTTTCAATGACTCTAAGATGCACAAGCAACTTATAAAGGAAGTTGAGGTGAGAAGATTCATGTTTGAGGATGTGAGTCCTCCATCTAGTATGCATAAGAATATGATTGAAAAGACTATTCATCACTACAATATATGAGGGGCATACCGACATTGTCCATACCGATGGTCATGCCACGACATCGGTATGACCATTGAAAATGCTTGAAAACCCATGGAGGCAATATCGAAGGTCATTTAGTTGTCATTATATTCGTTAAAAGTATGCGGTCAATATGCGTGTCGACATTTTCTCACATTTTGAACTGAATGCGCGCGCAAACGACATCCTGAGCATATTGTGTACACACATCTCACTCTCTCTCTCTCTATCTCTCTCTCTTTCTCTACATACACCTCTCTCTTTCTCTAGATCTTGGATTTTGGTAAGTATTGCACATACTCTAGCACCCTTTCTCTTTCTGTGTGTTTTCCCTTTTCTAATTTCTCTTCTCCTTAGTTTTGTAGGAGCTTTTTAGTGTGAGTTCTTTCCACTTTGAAAAAGGACAACATTAAGTGGACTTTGAGGACAATGATCCAAAGAATTACATCAATGTAAGTGATTGTTTTGTTCTAGATTGACATAGAGTGAGAAAGAGAGAGAGAGAGATGAAAGAAAGAGAGAAAAAGAGAGAGAAAGAGAGAGATCTAGAGAAAAAAAGAAAAAAAAAAAAATATATATATATATATATATATATGTGTGTGTGTGTGTGTGTGTATGTGAGATGCGGTGGCCAGACGTCTAGATAGGGCTGGACCATCATATTTGGGTAGTGACGGATACGACACTATGCATTATGAGTTTGTAGGTATCATTTTAATTATTGATTTTTTTTGTGTTAAGCACATCATGTATGCTCATCTAACATTTTGCATATTTATTATAGGAATTGGTGGCGGGTTGTCCCTCGACACAAACCGAGGAGGCTTATGGATATCGTCATGGATTGGTTGCACTGTTGGAGGACTTGGAGGGATGCGGTGCAATCATTTCATGTGAGCATCTACAATGAGGTGAGCTTATAATGTGGCTTGGTATTTTTAGTTTTTGTTTATAAATGTCATGTGAACTTGTCTCATTTTATGCATATGCTGTGTTGCGAGACTGTAGGTATAAAGGTTTTGATTCCTATGAGCATATGTATGGCAGTGCTTTGCCACAATTTTGTATTACACTCATATATGGCAATGGTGCACCATAATTTTGTATCCAGTTCCTATATGGAAGTGCTTTGCCACATTTTTTATTTGGCTCATATATGGCAGTTTGCCACACTCTTGTACATGCTTCATTTATGAAAGATATAACTTTTTTGTAAATGGTTCATGGTTCATTCTACTCATCTCTTTTGTGTCCGACAATATTTTGCTATATGAAATCATGTTTTGGTTGCCATTAGAGCATTAGGGGAAAAAAATGAACCCTGCATGAGCCTTGTAAGGATCCCTAATTTTTAGGGATTAAGATTAATTCTGTTCTTGTTTAAGGGGACAAAGTGCATTTAATAGAGCACTTTTTAGTAGGCTGGAGTATGCTTTTTTTAAGGCTTTACTAGGCCTCTCTGTTTCTTCTTGTAGAGAGAGAGAGAGAGGGGAAGAGAATCTATTTTTCACATCATCAGACTCGTGCATGTATTTGAATAAAAAAAGATTTTTTTTTTTAAGTCTCATTTTCAGTGCATATTAACTCGAAAGGCCTCATTTTTTGATATATATGTCAGAATTCACTTTTTTGGGCCATTTTTTAAAGTTTCTTTTAGAAAAGGCATAATTTTCAAGTTCCATCCAAAAGTAAGTGCCACATTATCAAATCTGTGACTATACTTCCCCCCAAAAATGACTTTTTTCAAATTTCATCATTTTCAGCCATAGATAGTGGAAAAATACACTTTAACCCATACACATATAAGAAAACACATTTTCTAAGAAGAAAATATGCTTTAGAGTCCCTTCCAACTAGTTTTCCACCTTGTTTTTGATATCTTGGTCATTAGCAAAGATGCTGTTGACATGTATCACAAACTTCATAGTAGAACATCCACATGCTTCTGCATCAACAAGTATCCATGTTCGTGTGCCTAGAGAGTTTGCTCCAAATACATAATGCAACAATGATGTCAATTCTCAAAATGAAGGTCGTGTAGCTAGAGAAAAAAGTATTGATCTGTGGACTCATGGTTCACTATATCCTCCTGATCCAATATCTTCTTACCATCCAGCATTCCATAACCTCTCAACTTTACTTCAGTTCATAGGTGTGGGTGAAGCTGGACTATTAGGTTACTACAAGCGATTATCTACACATTCACATGCTACTACTAAGTTTCATATTAAGGTATTGTTTCCTCTTTTGTGCAGATTGTAATGATAAGTTAAAGTTCATACTAAAGCTTGATGAGTGCCAAATCATAAAGGGTCATTGATTGGAAAGTTTGAGTGTGAGGCTAATGAATGAAGTTATGGACCATGCAATGAGTAATGAAACTTTAGGATCCGCTTCCCATTTTATTTAGTGTGTAATCAGAGAGAGATATCTGGTGGTTAGGTGCTATAGACATTCCCAAAGAAACAAACAATGTTATTTTGTGGATTTTTGATGGGATTCCATGGATTACGGAAGTAATCTCTTCTCAAATACATGGGCAAAAGCTTTTTGTACATGATATATGTGATTTTGAGGTAGAATGGCATTTGGGTGGAGACATTAAGAGTATAAAATGCATGCTAGGTTGTAAACAAGGAGCATATTCTCTCTATCCTTGCCCATATTGTACACAAGGTTACAAAGGATCTAAGAGATAGTCTAAACCTGCAAGAGCATTGATGAGAGTTGATGAATTTGAAGAAATTCATGACATAGACTGGAATCATAGGGAATGGGAGATATCACTTTTGATGTGTCCAATCTTACAAGAACCGACTCGTGATAAAATAAGCAATGATTGGAACCTCATTATTCCATTTCCATTAGTCAATGTTCACTTTTTTACTTTGCATGCATTCATGAGGATCTTTGATACACTTTTGAAGCTCCATGTTGAATATGCATTTGCAATGAAACCACTAGAGTGGTTTACAATAGTAATCCTAAAAACAGAAGATCTTTTGAATTTTATTGTTTGTCATGGTGACCATGTATCTTTAGTTGTTAAGAAGTATGGTGAGTCTCAAGAGATTTTACAACAAGTTTCAATGATTGGAAGAAGGCAAGATGCTTATTTAAAAGAGATATGAATAGTCAAGATGATGAGAAATGGGAGCTTTGGAAGGACCTTTGTTCGATTACGATAGACAATGATAGTCACATTGATCTTATTAATAAGCGAAAGACGTTTTGGTCATGGTTAGATCAATTGTTACATTTGATGGGTTTGGTTTCCACTAATGCTTCACAATGAGAATTATTCCAAGTGACTTTGAAGGAGTTTACATAGTCATTCATCTTATCATGTAGAGAAAGCAATATAACACATTACATAGTAAGTTTTGCTTACATTTTTTTATTTGGTCTTAAATACCATGTGTATATCTTATTGGACAAACCATAGCATATTCTTTTTGCACATGGAGCATATTTTATGAATCGATATGGATCATTGGACATTTTTAGTACACAAGGAATGGAGAAGTCACATTACACGGATAGAGGTGTTTACTTTACGAACACCCATCATGGGGTTGGTCTATGGCAATCAAACTATTTAGACGAAATGTTCAACTATTTTTTCATAGGACATTCGCTAGAAAATATGTAATAGAACAAGCAGGTGAGTCAAAAATAGCAAATATTTCAAGAAAGATACAACATGATATTGCAAGAGAGAAGTGGATGTCATCATCATGACTGTTACATTATGCACAATGGCATGCACAAAGACTCCATGAGGGTTCTGCTTGGAAATAGTTTCCCAACTCTTAAAATGCATTACTTCTTATCAAAACTTTTTTCAAAGTTTTTTATAACTCCTTTCTCTTCAAATAAATTTTCAATGTTTTTGTAATATTATTTTAATGTTTTAAAAATAATTTTTATCCATTTAAATGTGAACATGAAAAATCTTAAGTGAAATGCTATAAATAAAGGTGACCTTCTTCATTTTCCCACTTTACATCCTAAGAGAATGGCATGCACAAAGCAGGTTGCTAGAAAGGATCATGTCATCTACCCTAGCCATGTGCAAGGTACCCAATGCCTACCATGGATGACACCCCACAAGAAGCAACAAGCCACAAGCCACTCTTCTAGACAAAACTTGAGTGTAGGGACACACTTTGGTAGCATTCCATCACAAGGCAATGAAGCTTCATGACAAGAGAGAGATGTAACACAAGAAATGCAATCTTCCCCTTCTATATTTGATGATGAGCCCCCACAAACAACAACATTAAAGGCAAGGCCCAAACAACAAGGATGGAGACAAATTGTATCGGAGAAAACATCAAATTTAGAGAGTTCCTCAGATGAAGAAAGTGTTAACGAGCCATCATGGACCCATGTTCATATCTCACTGAACCATCGAGTAACACAAGGAGGCAAGTCACTTCCCGCAAGACAAGGACAAAGACCAACCGATGAAGAAAGAGAGCAAAGTTGGGCAAAGCAGGTAAATTATAAGGTAAGACCATCTAGGCATGCTCCAAGAAGAAAAAAGAACTATCAACCATGCCGTAGACCACAACGATCACAACCCAACATCCCTCCAAATGCAAGAGAACCGCAAAGGTGCAAAAAGAAAAAAAGAGCCTTTGCTGAGATCCAGCATTATCAAAAGTCTGTGGAGCTTCTTATTCCATGAAGGTCTTTTGTAAGATTTGTGAAGGAAGAGATCCAAAACTATTGCACTGGACTTCATATTCAAGGGATAGCCATTGAAGCTCCCCAAGAAGCTATAGAGGTGTATCTAATCTCAATGTTGGAGGACTCTAACCTATGTGCTATTCCTACAAAAATAGTGACAATACAACCTAAAGATATGCAGCTAACTAGAAGGATGAGAGGGAATAACCCTTAACATTTGTAAACTCTCTTGTTCGGAGAACTTTTTGTATATCCCAAATGATTAATATAATGTTCTTCGTATTATATTTTCTCTTCCAAGTGTTTTTCTCTTAGTGTACATGTTTTGAAGTCTATTTCTCCTATGTATCTAAAAGTGTCTTTGAAGTCATTGCACATGAGTATCCTAGTCTTCCACATATTTTATCAACTTAAGGAAATATTTCATGTACATGGGGTGTTTATTTGGTGATTAGATTGCTTGTGATGGCCTGAGAATACATAAAAAAGGCTTGCCACAGAAACATGGGATTGGGCCTTGCAAAAGTTTTGTAGGGCCCAATCATGCATTTTTGTGGTAGGACTTTTTTATGCTATCCTAGGTCATTAAACCATATGACATCCTCATTGGAGCATATGGTATGCCTTAGGTAGAATGCAATTCATGCAAAACCTCTGACCAATGGAGCAACAAGCTTAATGAACACTCAAATGTACTTATAAATTGATGCATGTTTATATGCACCTAGAGGAGTCTAGATATTCTCTAATCATTGCCCATCAAAAGATTCTTCCACACTTCCCCAATTTTAGGTTAAAATTGATGTTCATAGACTTTTAATATTGTGCCCATAGTGCATGCAATGGCCTAGAAATGCAGAAAAAAAGCATGTCATAGAAACACGGGGATGGGCCCTACAAAGTTTTTGCAAGCCCCATCCCCACATTTTTATGGTAGGGTGTTTTTTTTGAATTCCTAGGCCACTACAAGCATTTTGGGCAACATCATTTAAAAGGAACTATTGGAAAAAGAATGATTTAACGATGCAAAACTTATGAAGTTGTAAAAAACATAAAGACACAATAGACAATTGAATGCACATGGAAATTGGAAAAAGAATAATTGGTATTATAAATTTTTACAATTGGCTCTTGGCCTTGAGCCTCTCCACTAGCTGCTTTCTTCTCTGAAAAGATAGTGGCAATTGGTAAGTCAAAACTGATTGGGATCTTAAATGGGGGTCTATCAACCCAAGACCTAATGCTATTCCTATTTGAACTAATATTTTTCCTCTTAAGTTAACTCCTAGGGTAGTAAGGGCAAAGGACTTCCTAACCAAAATTACAAAGTTGGTTCCTTGCATTATTGTAGATAGGCACAAAAGTTTGTTCAAGGCCTTCAGACACCAAGTCATGAAGTGTCCTTGAGGGGAAGAGTCCTTGTGGATTATAACAAAATCTTCATTCAACAATTTTCCAATGAAGTGTGCTTAGGAAGAGCCACTGCCGCGGGAAACATGGTCACCACTACTTGTTGCGAATTTATTTGATTTCAATTGCTTCTTGCACATATACAATAATAAAATTCATTAGATACTTACACCTTGGACAAATATGAGACAAAGTGGATCATAAATGTAATTAGATAATTACATCTTGAAGCCTATATTCATCCTCTTCTCTTCTCATTTGCATCTAGTGGAATGGATGAGTGAGCCATGCCACTTTGCTCCACAACAGGGTTGGAATCTTCTTCTCCAAAATTTTTTCCCTTGCTGCGGCCAGATCTTCTTCCGTGGCATTTTGATTGGCATCGCTCAAAATATCTTCACACACAAATGCAATGATGTCTGCAATTGAATCACCAAATGGAATGGTTGCCTTTTTAATTTTGTCAGAAGCATTGTCCATGGGAACATCGGAGGTCGAGCAAAAAATACTTAGGCATTTGTTGAGGCATAGAACGAATGCCTTCTCAATATCATGTAGGAACAAAAATTATTCTTCATTGAAAAGAGCCACTAAAAACATTTCCATCTCTACCTCAGGTAGAGTGGGTTCCTTAGACTCTAATTTGGAGGGTGGACTATTTTGTGCACTACTGGCTTCCTTCAATTTGTCCACGACCCCTTGAGGAAATTGTCTACGAATGTTTTCACTCTCTTCTAATAAGTTGACAGCTTCTGTTTGTGGTTCCTTTTTACCATCTAGAAAACCCCTAGTAACAAGATGAGGTAGGTCAATGGGTGTAGGCTCGGGCCCCTCATTGACAAAAAAAGATTGTTGTTGCAACATAGGAGAGATATTTTCTTCCCATCTTCCTCTTCTTATTTAATTGCGTAATTAAAGGCACTGTGTCATCTAATAAGTGCCCTGCATCCTCAACAACAACATGAAATGCTTTAGGTGCTTCACAAAGGCCTCATCTCCTTTATGTATGTAAAACATTAGGTCATAGGGGTCCATTTACACTCATATGCTGGAATATCTATAGCATATCTTAATATATAGAATTCCAAAAAACCCATAATCTCATCGAGCACATGTAGTATCCAAGAATAGATCTCGAGGAGATTTGATGGGAGTGGAAGTGCGGCTTTGGTTTTGATGAACCCAAAGCTGAATCATACTTGCTTTTCCCCTTTTGTGAGATTTTGTGGTTGGATGATGTTTTAGATGTGCTCTCAATCTTTTTGAGAATCCAGTTTATTATAAGAAAAATGCTTCAATACCTTGTTGAAACAAATCTTTGAGTAGTTAAAGTCTTGAGTCATCTAGAAATCGAATCCTCGCAAGTTTATGTATCTTTTAAGTTTGGATTGGTTGTATAGAGTTTTAGTTTTGTTTTTTCTCTTTTGAAATCTTTTGGATTTGACTCAGATATGGTATTTGATTGTTTTTAAAAAATTCAGGGGTTAGCTCGTTAGAACCAGGCAACTAAATTAAACATCCCAAATAGATGTTCTCTACAAGAAACTTTTTCAATCTTCAAAAGATGTTAATTCTAAGTTGGCTTATTCATTTGACTTTGCTTCTAGTTCCTTAGCATAAATCTTATCACTTTCTAGGGTTTAGTACACTCTACAATAGAGAAATAGGAATTCCTCATAAGATTGATAATTCCCAAGAACTTTTAGCTAAAGTCTTTGAGAAAAGTGTCCTTGGTTGGATGATTTCCATTTTGGATTTTAATTGTTCAAGTTATAGTACGGTTGATCAAAAGTAAATGGAAAACTTTCTCCTACAATTTACATAGGATTTTCAAGCCCACTAGGACAAAGTAGTCCTCTAGTCAGGTGAAGAAAATCAAGTAACTATTGGTTGGGAGTAAACCATTATACAAACATCCAAGTTACATGTTTGCATCAACCAAACTTCAAGTTTTCCAAACCAAATTCTAATAAATCATGAGTTCTCAAAGTCTTGATAGGGACAAAGAATCCCTCCTTAGTTACTAATTCCATGCACTAGTCATGCCCAGAAATAGCCTAGTAACTGGAATCCACCCATTTCATATGTTTGTGCCTAGATTGCACATTGAGAAATAGTGAAGTGGCTAGGGATGTTTTTAGGTCCACCCTTATTATTTATTCACTAATTTGTACTTTTATTCAGTTCTCAAAGTGTACTTTTATTCGTGCACATTGTACTTTGAATTCTTTAGGCACAGATCCCACCAAAGAGATGAAATATGTTCTTTCAGATTTTAGAACATGAGGCTCAAGGGTTCATAGTGTTACACTATATAGCTTCATTTTTTTCGATAGAAATCTTTCCCAAGGGGAAGGAATATAATAAACTAAGTCTATGATCTAAGGGTCCGACCGGTTCAAATAGATATGAAATTGGATACCATTTGGTCACTCATGCATGGCCAAAGATCTCAAGACAAGAGTTAAGTATAAGTTCATGTGCTCTCTTAAACAAGTGATCCACTTAGCCTAATGATTAAGTCTCAAGGTTGGGATGGAAGAGGTCTTGGGTTCAACCCCCACAGGGAGTCTAGGAAGAGAGTTTTTCTCAAGGATCTCTAAATCCTTCTAACTAAAATTAACGTGAATAAACTTGAGTCTAGTGAGATTTAACTCAAGTGGAGAGTACATCAACCACTAGTGGACTCTAGTGGAAGGTACTAACGCAATGGTCGAGATCACTCCAACCACTAGTAGACTCTAGTGGAAGATATTAAAGGAGTGGAGGAGCAGAGGTGCTTGTGGACTCTAATTACACTTGTGGGCATTGTTGATTCAAGAAACTATATATACATGCATAAGGCTTGCAGGAGAGTCACCTCTCTAGCATGTGGTGGTCGTAATTTGTCAGTCTCTTGCAAGAACAATGATACTAAACATGTGGCTCAAGAAAAGGAAGAAATATTCATTAAACCTACCATGTTATAGAAGCATCAATCATGCACAAGGGGATATAACTAGATAAATTTTTGGAAGTTCATCAATGGATTGCTATAGATACTATCTTTTTTCACACTTGTAGTATATTGCATAATGATCTCCATTCAAGCAATATATTGTTGCATTTTGAAGATCAATGTGTCCACATTTGATTATCAATGAAGATGAGTCTGCAATTATATAGAGATGATATCGTTTCATTAGTTGTCCTGTACTCAACATGGAGATGTCTTGTTTGTTATGAAACACAAATGGACTAGAACAAGCTTATCGTAGGTTTATATGTTGTATGCACAGATATTATCGTCGATGTCCTCAATGAAGAACTTATGATGAATTTAATAGGCCAAATAGATTGATACAAGGAGGAAGTGATTTGAATGCAAATGCATTGTATTATTGTCAAATGCCTTACAAAATTGTACCAAATCTCCTAATGATGCTAAAAGAATCATAGAGTGCCTTTCCAATAGAGAGCATAATGGAGGAATAGAGCTATTAAGTTCTAACATAGATATGATGTCATAGAGAAATGTCTTTTGCTTGCTTGACTTGCACCATAGGTGTGAACTTTGATGAAGCAATTAATTCTTCCCATGGCTTCATAAGAATCTTGCAACCTCAAACACCAAGCGAGGAGGAAGACACAAAAGGTAGTGGTAAAGGGGAAGAGGAGGCTGAGAAAAGTGGTCTTGATTCCCATTCATCTGAGTGCTTACCTGCGACGCTAGCCTTCCGTAAAGTCACCACCTCACCAATCTCTGACCTTCTTTAGTTTCTTGGTGACAAAATAGTACTAGATATATAGACCACTCAAAGCCTTAACCGTTGCTGCTTTTGAAGATGTAGGTGATGGTCTAGAAGCTTCCTTCTTCTTTCCAACATTGATGCCCAAACCTTCTCAGTGTTTTGCACTTGCCTCTAAGCATTCTCCACTTTTTGAAACACTTAGCTTGCGACCATCTTAGTTTTTGACCCTCTCACACAACACTCATCAATCACCACCAGTGGTTGCTATCTTCCACTTCCACATTACAACTGTCTTCTTAGCCTCACCTTAGAATCACCAAATAATCTACTGCTTCTACTCTTTCACTTCTCTTCTACACTACTCTGCAATCTCTACTCTAGGAACATCTAAGTTTATCACACCAATGGCTGGTTGCATGAACTTGTGGTTACGCATATCTATGTGCACCATCTAGTGGGTCTTCTTCTTCCTCAAACTTGCATGAACTAGTCACTCTCTAATGCTCCTCTATCTTGGCTCTTCTTGACTAGCTTTGTGCATATGCATGCTTGTATCTCTGCATGTATCTCTATGTATCCATGTGCCTATTGTAATAATGTATGTCCCTATGTATATATGTGATATGTTGCCTCTCTTGGCTATGAGGGAGTCTTTTTATATATTGCACATATTTCTCACCCCCCACAACGTTCTCAAATCTCCTCTGCCACCTTATTGTACCATGGTTGTTGTGACTCACAATTTGAGCTATCTATTTTGCACGGTAGAATAATATAGAAATATTTAGTTCATAGCCGAAAGAGGCCTTGTAGATGGGGACATCAAGTTAGCGGCATGAAGGCCAAGGGTAGTTAGTGCAATGGACAATGCAAGTCCATGGGAATAATTTAGAATTAAACTTAGTACTTTGTAGGCATATAATAAATAAACACTTGGGCAAACACCTGACTAGACGTACTAAATAGAATATCAAGATTACATCATGCTTGAATGAAGAATTATATTAGCTCAAAACCATCATTTTTTGTGAGCTATAATTTCATTGTATTTAGTACTTTCTCTAAGGCTTGGAGAACCAAATCTAGGTTGTTTTTGGTTGCCTAGCATATGTACATGTACCTTCAAAAATTAGAGGAAAATTGGATGAGATGGAAACCAAGGATGTGTTCATTGGCTATGGCTCAATTCATATGGGCTAAAGGTTCTACAATCCATCAACAAAGCACTTCACCACAAGTAGGGATGTTGTATTTAAGGAGCATAGATCATGATATGAAGAAGATAAATTGAATAGAAGGTATTCAAATCATCAAGGAATGTATACCCAAACATGCTTTAGCTTGAGGGGTAATTGTTAGAACATCAAGCTTACATCATGCTTGAATGAAGACTTGTATTAGATCAAAGTCATCATTTGGGGTGAACCATGGTGTCATTGTATTTAGCCCCATTCTTTGTAAAATGCTCCATAAGTATTTGTGGTTTCCAAGTATTTATTATTGATAGAGGATTAATACAGGATACTAAAAAAACCATGAGATTGTAGGTTGATGATCTTGGTGATCAATCAATTACCTAGATCGAGTATTTCAACTTGATTTCCACTTTCTAGATTATAGGAAAAGTGATTTCAATCACAACAAACACTACCTGCTTGCTATTCCAAATTCAAAATCATTGTAAAAGATTCATGGAAAACTCAATGAGTCTATATAAAGAATCTCAAACAATTGTAAAATATGTTATAGGAATATACAAGTTTTTCATTATCTTCTTGCTCATTGCTCACTTCCTTGCATCATCTTCCTCAAGGTCTAGTGACTTATATAGGCTAGTTCTCATTCATCAGAGATCCAATGCTTATGACTAAGGACTCATTCCAAATTTACTATTGTCTAATTTATGTGTACAAATTTGTGTATCATTTGGTTCATTAGATTATGAGAAACAGAGCATTTAAGATTTCAAGTTCAATCTTTGCACATTCGTGTAAAGTCGAGTATACACGTATTCAATGCTAAGCTTATAATTGAGTGAAGACTTGCTTATAAAATGTGTTCTTATGCATAAAAGCTGCTTGACCCTAAAAGCCATCATCTGTTAAGAGGATTGTAGTCAATCATAATTAGGATGGGAGCACGAATCTTTAGAATGTGCATGATTTTACCAAAATAGCAAGTTCTTCTTATAGCTATCTATATGCAATAATCCGTCTTGATCCAAAATTTTACTCTACAATCTTGCAAAGCACTTAGTGTGTTTTATTGCATTCACTTGAAGCTCATAAGGTGTATTAGACTCTCCAATAGACAAAAACCAGGTCATGTGCTGGCTAATTGGACCAAACTTCGACACTTTGAAGCACATATTTCTACTACTCAAGCTTCTCCAAGTATTCACAGTACTTCTACTCTCGGGAGCCAAAAAGCCAAAATCGCCATAGTTGATGCCACCGCACTCCTCTAGTATACTTAGTTAGTAGGAAGCCAGAAGTACTAAAGGTACTGAACACCAAACCCAAGGATACTACAATTCGATCAAAACCTGCAACATTCTAGGGATGTATAGTGCCCACTTTCAAAGTTTGCTCTACCTCAACATGAAATGAAAAGAACTAAAGGGATAAAAAAGGGAGTAGGGAAAAGAACATGTCTACTCATTCAAAAAATTGAGCTATGTACAATATAGTGTTGCTTCCTTCTATGTGTGATACAACTTGATCCTAGATAGATTTACTAGAGGTAAAGGCTCAACTTTTCGTGTTGCTATACGAGCTACTCCTCGACTCAATAGTGCTATTACCTCATATCCCCATCCAAGTAGGGATCTAAAGATTTGCTAAAGAAATGAGTGTTTGTAAGTTGAGAAGTCTCTCACACACCCAACTCTTGAACAAAGTTTTCTCTACCCATTCTTCTTTGTTCTTTGCAGGTTCTTGTGACTTGGATTGCAAGCTTCCATCTTACAGGGTTCATGTACATTTGTTTAGTTCTATACACTTGACTTTTCGTACTTTGGTTAGTTGTTTGAGCTTTCCATCCCTCTACTTGATTTTCTAGTCTTGGCATTGCCCTCAACCAAAAGGATTCTTCTCTATCAACAATGGCCGCATCATGGTTGCTTTCTAAGATGTATTGACCCTATGCTCTGCTTGCATCAAACTCCTTCCTCTTGACTGCCAATCTTGGAAGCAATCATCATGCCTTACTATGCCAATGCCTTTAGCTTCACCTCGGAGTGCCTTACTACAAGTGATAGTATAACAAGGAGAAGTTTTTGCATATATCCTTCTTGATAGATCGGCTTCTTCAAATAGGTTACTCAACTCTTGAGACTCAGTTTCTTTGTTGTATGGTTCTACTAACAAACTAGTAGTGCCCCTCTGTACACAATCTGGACTAGTTTTGATATGTAACTTCTTCATCCTATCCTAAACACGTACCCACATATAGTTCCACCCCAATCATGGATGACCTTTGCATGCATGAGACATGCTTGTCCCAATCGTAAGGTGAACCCTCCACACATAAGTGAGAGTTGTAGTAAAAAATAAATCTAAAATGAACTTGGACCCTTGCACCATTAATTCTACCCTTTCAACTATTCCAAAAGGCTTTACCTTGTATTGGTCTACCATGGTAGCCATGATTTGTACCTCTCTAGATGGTTAGAGTCCTAGCATCTTCATTGTTGATTTAGCCATTAAGTTGATTCTTGACTTGCTATCTATGATTAGTCATGTAATTTCCTGACCAACTATCTTGATTGCTACCCACAAACTATAATAGTGAGTCAAAGGGGCTTGAGTGTTGAAGCAATTACCCAAATTCCTATCCATTAAAACAATGCGCCCAGTGAAGAAAAAATGTTGAGCATTTCATTTTGCAACTGAGCATCCATACGTAGCTAATCATAAAAAGTTACTTGATGGCCCATATCGGTACACTCATAGTGAGCATTGTCACCATGCTTTTTAACTCCTGTTGAGCCATCTAGAAAGCATCTTCTATCGTTCTTTCTCTCTTTTGTTCCTCTTCTTGATCCTTTTGCTAATTTGCAATCTCACTAGAAATAGGAATATCTCATCTTTGCACTTGTGGTTTATCATCTCTTGGTAGCTCCCTTCTTTCCCTCATAAGAGGTATTTCCGTTTCATTGGGTGCCTTGTCAATTTTGGCAGACTCTTGATTGTTCTCAAGTTCTTTGTGTCATCTTTCTTCTACAAATGCTTTGGACATGTTTTCTTGTGGCTAGCTATTTTGCTAGTGCTACTTCTCTATTATTGGCTAACACCCTGGCTTTCCACTACCTCATCCTATTCTTCTATTGCCTTTTGAGCTCTAGTTTCTATTCTCAATGGGTATATCTCTCTCACTTGTACTACATTGTCCATTTGGCAATTGTAACGGTGCCTTTTGAAATGGAACGGGCACTATTGAAATATAAAAGGCATTATTTACTTGACTCTAATTTACCGTAGCCAGCTTTGGGAACTCCTTCATGTAGTGATCTCTTGATTCTAGAGAGTTGGAACTAGGAGGTGCATTGTCATATGATAAGAGGCATTAGGTTTGCGCGTGACCATATTCTCCTCACCTATAACACATTATGGGACATCGAGACCTATTTTCGAATGTTGATGCTTGATCATTCATATTGTTTTGCATGCTAGCATTAGCACGAGAAGAATAAAAAGGTGGAAATGTAGGAACATTACAAAGGAGAGGTCTTGATACTGCTGGCATCAGCTAAGTCATAGGAACTAGGGGCGTTGTTGGTCTAGATAGTTGCCCCAATATGCATGTTTGTAGCTTTGCCATTCCCTTCAGATAATAATAGTTATGGCCTTGTATCCCCAATTATCATAGGTTTGGATGATTACTTTGTTGGGGCATTCGATTAGTGGATGCACTTAGTGATGCAAAATTTTACACTAGAGGCTTGCTTTCGTTTCTTGCTCCCTTAGTTCTTTGTTTTCTCACCTGAGCTTTGGAGCTGTATCCTCCTCAAACACTTCTAAATCATTGTTGCCCCAAGATTAATATGAGCTTGCATGATCCTCGGGCTTGCATGATCCTTGTAACCATAGTGACAAAGTTTTCTATAGAAGCAGTTGATGCTAGCAGATCAAGGAGCTTGCCTTTTCATTAATCAAAGCACCATTTCTAGACAATTCTTAATTACAAACTAACCTAGGTCCATTGGTAGCATTGCTACTAAAGCCCCAGTTATTGTCATTAATGCTGGGAAGGACTCACCCTTCCTTAGGTTTAGATTCTTGAGGTTGATCTCCTACCACATTGTAAAATGGTCTTTCGTGAGCTGACTGAACCACTTATCACCCAACTTGTCCAAAGTTGCTAGGAACAAGGTCTTTTGTGGAAGATCCCTCAAAGAAAGGAAAATTAATGTTAATAAGTGAAAGAAGTGAATAGTAAGACATAACAAATAAGGACTATGTCATGTTCTCCTTTGTTTCTATGCAAAATATGCATAGAATTAACAAAAGCATGCATATTTTGAGTATTTTCAAGTTTCCTAATGTAGATGCAAATGTGTCCTTCCATTTGAGCATGAACAGGGGAAGGGGAGCATTTGGTTTCTGTAACACTTCATCCAATCCCTCTAATTAAACATGAAGGGAAAAATTGGATAGTCTAGAAAAATACCTTTCGATGAGGGCTATTCTTTACACAAAACAAGCTCATATATTCATAGTAAGTGGGGATTTCATTCACATAATACTAAGCTTTTACTTACATGCCAAAAAATAGATGTTAGCAAAACCTCTATCAAACATATAGAGATTAAGAGGAAAATTGTATAGTCATTTCAATACGTAATTGTTCAATAAAGACAACTTGCAAAAGATTAGAAGAAAAGTAGCATCACATTATAATCCCCTTTGCATAAAGCAAACCCACATCAACCGAGAGGAATAGAAAAAATACATCAAGAACAAGCATTATAAAAGTGACTTCTCATTAGGTTTAAAACTAAGTTCACTTATGTTCTACAAGAAGTGAATGGCTCAATTTACAATAGGAGCTAATCATACTTTTGTGAGGCAATTGGTAAGTCAAAACTGATTGGGATACTACATGGGGGTAATTCAATCCAAGACCCAAAGCAATTCCTATTTGAACTAATATTTTTCCTCTAAGTTAACTCCTAGGGTAGTAAGGGCAAAGGATTTCCTAACCAAAATTACACAATTGGTCCCTTGCATTATTGTAGATAGGCATCAGAGTTTGCTCAAGGCCTTCAAACACCAAGTCATGAAGTGTGCTTGAGGGGAAAAGTCCTTGTGGATAATTAGAAAATATTCCTTCGCAAATTTTCCAATGTAGTTTGCCAAGGAAGAGCCACTACCATGGGCAACCGGGCCACCACTAGTCCTTGCTGCGAATTTATCGACTTCAATTGCTTCCTACACATAGACATTTAATGAGTACAAATATGAAACATAGTCAATCATAAATGTCATTAGATACTTACATCTTGAATCCTATCTTCATCCTCTCCTCTTCCCATTGCATCTAGTGGAATGGAGGAGTGAGCCATGCCAATTTGCTCCACAACAGGGGATGTTGGAATATTCTTCTCCAAAATTCTTTCCCTTGCTATGGCCAGATCATCTTCAGTGAATGGTTGATTTTTCAATTATTTCAGAAGCATTGCCCATAGGAACATCTGAGGTTGAGCAAAAAATACTAAGGCATTCATTGGTATGTAGACCAAATGCCTTCTCAATCCATGTAAGAATAAAAATTCTTCTCCATCGATAAGCACCATGGAAAAAGTTTCCATCTCCGCCTCTAGTAGAGTGGGTCCCAAGGGCTCCAAGTTGAATGATGGACAATTTTGTGGACTATTGTCTTCCTTCAATTTGTCCCCTATACCTTGAGGAAATTTTCTACGAATTTTTCCACTCTCTTCTAATAAGTTGAAAGCTTATGTTTGCGGTTCCTTTTTGTCATCTACAAAACCTCTAGTAACAAGATGGGGTAGGTCCATGGGTGTAGGTTTGGGCTCCTCATTGGCAAAAAATATTGTTGTTGCAACATAGGATAAAGCTATGGTGTATCATAAGATATAGAATTCTAAGAAATCAATAATCTCCTCGAGCACATCAGAGTTCGTGGTTAGCATCCCTTCAAGATTAGGGACTCTACAGACTAGGTCATACAAATTTGTATGACCTTTGTATTCTATATTATCCAAGAACTCCATGAATAGATCTCGAGGAGATTTGATGGGAGTGGAAGTGATAGTAGCCATTGCATGCGGGCATAGCATTCTATTGTCTTGCAAGATTTTCTATCTCATTCTGAGTGCAAATGTGAGAAATGAGCACATAGAACCCATTTTTATAGCCGTTTCAAGTTTTTAAAGTGACTAGGTCCACTTTTAAAAGTACATAATAAAATAATGAAATTAAAAAAAATGCGTTTATGATGACAAAATAATGCACAAAACACCAACGGATATGAATATTTTTGCATCAAAGAAAATGTTTAAAAATAACATAACAAAACACAACATGACCAACCATGTTTCAAAGTAGTGAACATAGACTTTGACATTCCAAAAGTTTTGAAATTACCATTGCAGATAAGAAGGTATATACAATATCTATTATGTATTGTTTATCCTAATTTTTACAAGTTTCTTGAAAGTGCAAGAACCATGAGGTACAATGACTAGGACCCAAAAATGACATCATCAAGTTGCAAAAGAACTGTGATAATGAGATTTTAGTTGCATCTTTGCTTCAATAAAAAAGGACTCTTATTTTGTATTCCAATCTTCTTCCCACCTGTAATCAATGTACAAGAATTTGAAGATATAAAACTAAAATAAGTAGTAATGAAAAGATTACTAAAGCACAAAACATTTCTCACCTTCTGTCCTTGTATTTTGGATTTGGATTGGGTTAGCCCCTGAAACCCCATAATCACCAAGTGTTCTCTAGTATTAGCCAAGGTCCAATGATGATTCACTAAAATAGTTTCCATTTCATTGTTGGGCAATTTAAGGTTTATTACATTGTTTCAAATATTGAAATCCTATACGTGTTCCACCTATTTTACAAGGATATTTATCACATTTTGCAATTCCTTCTATCTAACCCCAATTTTCACCTAGAAGACTTTCGACCTGCTCATATGTGATATCTTTACACATGAGCATGGTGGAAGTAGTTTGGAATGAGAATCCTTGAAATAAATATACAAAATGATGGATGGGAAAAGATTAGTGCAAACCTATAGATCTAGACACTTTTGTGCATTTCAAAGAGTTACATATATCCATTACCATCTTGTGCTTCAAAAATGATATGGACCATATATCAGGTTTTGGCCACTCCAAGCTAAGAAGAGAATCTACTTCAATTCTATCTAACCTTCCAAAACCATTCATTGTAGAGGGTACAATATATCTATGTGTGTAAAAGAAAACTCTATCATGGTAAAGTTGAGCATGAGATATTTTTGGAAAGACTAGTGCACCAACATCTGCATGCAATGCCTCAAAAGTACCTGTAAGACTATGAAGTGGTTGTTCTTCCACCAAAGTAGAAGGAAATATACCTCAAACAAATAAAAGCATATCTAAATAGTTTAGAAATATATTCAACACTATAACACTACAACAGATCGATGGTATACCGAGGTTTTTACCGAGGAAAATGAACGCGGCTTTATTTGCCGCGACACCGGTGTAAAGGTCAGTTTGCGCGTCGGCACCAAAGAGTCGGTATAGGCGTCGGTATATTCCGATGACACTACTGGGAGTACCGTTGCGTATATCGACGACCATACCTACAAAATTTTTTTTGGGCAGAGTGTTTTGTCTTTTGCTACAACAACATTACCATGATGTTGCTGAACAAAATACAATACACTCTGCCCAAAAAAAACCGAGTACATGTGATGTGTACTCTAATGCAAACCAAAATATGATTTCATGAAACAGAGTATTATTGTACACAAAAGAGATAATCAGAATGAACAATGAACCATGTACAAAAGAAGTTATATATTTCAATAATGAAGCATGTACAAGAGTGTGGCAAACCACTGTTATATATGACGTTTTTACAAAATGTGGCAAAGCAATGTATTGCCATATGGAAATCAAATACAAAATATTGGTCTTCCACTGCCATACACATGCAAAGAACGTTCCATATCAACAGTCCTGCAACAAAGAACATTAATGGAATGAGATAAATTCACATGAAAATTACAAACAAGTAAAAACCAAGTTTATAAATTGATTACCTCATCGCAAACGCTCCCATGAAACTACCGCACCGCGTCCCTCCAAGTCCTGCAATAGTGTAGTCAACCCATGACTATATCCATAAGACTCCTCCATTCGTGTTGGAGGATGACCCATTACCAGCTCCTGAAACAAATATAAAAAGATTAGAGAAATATATATGAGAAATTTAACACAAATAAATTCAATAAATGAAATGGTACCTACAAACTCATGACGCATCGTGTCATATCCGCCGCTACCCAAATGTGATGGTCCAATCGTGTCTAGACGTGTGGCTGCAGCATTTTGCTGCTGGCGATATCGGTCAGGAGTCTGCTGTTGCTCATCACGAATCATGTCCCACTCCTCAGCATCTAACCACACAGGGTTTGGTAAGCCTTCTCTGAATGCATCACGAGCCTCGGATCGTCGATGCGACATGACCTCACGTGCGGTGTGCAGAATCCACTCTGAACTGACAATCGACTGTCCATCGGCTGGTCGGAACTCTTGGTAAATCGTCTGTGTGATATAATTCTTCCAATTTGTTCTCCACTTACCTGAACAATTCAGTGACACTACTATCTGACCATCCATAAATGGATTGCAGATTGAGCATCGCGAGTGAAACACGTAGTACAAATATCTTTGCTCCATTGTAAAGTGGTAAACGAGCTAATCTTTGCATGTTTTCATATTCTTCATCAACTTCTGATCGTGGAATTTCTGTTGTGTCCATGAAACTCTCGACACCTTCTTCACCATCATGATCTTCGTCCATCTCATAAAACGCTTCAAGCATCTCTTCCATATGTTCATTCTGTGTAATATTATTAGTGCTTGCTTCTATGTCTAAGTCCTTTTTTGCTCTCTTTTTTCCACGAGAGGTTACCGGTGCAATGTCGTTTGGGTCCATCTCCTCACCTAGGGGACCATGCGAATGATAGCATAGGTTTTCCAGTCGACTCCTATCAAAGGATCCATACTCTCTAACATGTGCAGTACAAATCCGTCGTTTTCGATAAATTTGATACTTGCACTGTGTGCAAGGACATGCCATTCTCTCTTCAGGATCCAAAGACGCCATTTGCTACAATATGGACATTTTAGAACATTTGTTTTTTTTATTAAACCTAAAATCTAACTCTTAAAGACCAAAATACTTAAATACCTAAAAAAACTTAAAACCCTAGTTTTAAAACCCTAATCTATATAGCTATCCTATTTTATCTATATATTCGGATTTTTTCTTGATTGATCCTATTTTATATATATATTTATTTATTTATTCAGATTTTTTTCCTCTTAATTAAGTTATATGTATGCCTAAACCCTAAAACCCTAATTTTAAAGATATAGACCTAAATTATGTATATTTCTATACACATGTGTATATACATGTATATATGTGTATGTGTATGTGTGTATATATGTTATGTACGTGTTAAAACCCTAAAACCCTAATCCAAATGACCTAGAACTAAAACATGTATATATATGTATGCATGTGTATATATATGTGTATACGTATATATATGTGAATATAGATAGGTATATAAGTATGTGTGTTTGTGTATTGTATATATATTCACTCTATTTAAAATGATTAAATTTAAACCTATTTTTATATATTTAATAATATATATTTCATTTATTTATTTAAAATACTAGTTCTTATCATATTTTATTATCTATATACTTATCCTACCTTATATATATATATTTATTTATATATTCAGATTTTTTCTTTACTTAATTATATTTAATTATATATATTTAATTAAATAATTTAAAACACTAGTTCTTTTTATATTTATTTATGTATATAATTATCTTATTTTATATATATATTTATTTATATATTCAGATTTTTTTTCTTACGTAATCCTATTTTTATATATTTAATTTTATATTTAATTATAGACATTTAATTAAATTATTTAAAACACTAGTTCTTTTTATATTTATTTATGTATATAACTATCTTATTTTATATATATATTTCTCTACGTAATCCTATTTTTATATATTTAATTTTATATATTTAATTATATATATTTAATTAAATTATTTAAAACAATAGTTCTTTTTATATTTATTTATGCATATAATTATCTTATTTTTTATATATATTTATTTATATATTCAGATTTTTTTTCCTTACGTAATCCTATTTTTATATATTTAATTTTATATATTTAATTAAATTATTTAAAACACTAGCTCTTTTTATATTTATTTATGTATATAATTATCTTATTATATATATATTTATTTATATATTCAGATTTTTTTGCCTTACGTAATCCTATTTTTATATATTTAATTTTATATATTTAATTATATATATTTAATTAAAACCCTAATCTTAAAATTCTAGATCTGAAATACTAAACCCTAAAACCCTAATCTTAAATATGTAGACCTAAAATATGTATATTTCTGTATACATGTGTATATACATGTATATATGTATTACATGTGCATGTGTATGTGTGCATATATGTTATGTAGGTGTTATAACCCTAAAACCCTAATCTTAAAGATTTAAATCTAAAATATGTTTATTTTTGTATGCATGTGTATCTACATGTATGTATGTATTATATGTATATGTGTGTTTGTGTATATATGTTATCTACGTATTAAAATCCTAAAACCCTAATCAGAAAGACTTAGACTTAAATATGAAATACTAAATCCTAAAACCCTAATCTTAAATATGTAGACCTAAAATATGTATATTTCTGTATACATGTGTATATACATGTATATATGTATTACATGTGCATGTGTATGTGTGCATATATCTTATGTAGGTGTTATAACCCTAAAACCCTAATCTTAAAGATTTAAATCTAAAATATGTATATTTTTGTATGCATGTGTATCTACATGTATGTATGTATTATATGTATATGTGTGTTTGTGTGTATATGTTATCTACGTATTAAAATCCTAAAACCCTAATCAGAAAGACTTAGACTTAAATCTGAAATACTAAACCCTAAAACCCTAATCTTAAATATCTAAACCTAAAATATTTATATTTCTGTATACATGTGTATATACATGTATATATGTATTATATGTGCATGTGTATGTGTGCATATATGTTATGTAGGTGTTATAACCCTAAAACCCTAAATTTAAAGATTTAAATCTAAAATATGTATATTTTTGTATGCATGTGTATCTACATGTATGTATGTATTATATGTATATGTGTGCTTGTGTATATATGTTATCTACGTATTAAAATCCTAAAACCCTAATCAGAAAGACTTAGACTTAAATATGAAATACTAAACCCTAAAACCCTAATCTTAAATATCTAGACCTAAAATATGTATATTTATGTATACACGTGTATATACATGTATATATGTATTACATGTGTATGTGTATGTGTGCATATATGTTATGTAGGTGTTATAACCCTAAAACCCTAATCTTAAATATTTAAATCTAAAATATGTATATTTTTGTATGCATGTGTATCTACATGTATGTATGTATTACATGTATATGTGTGTTTGTGTATATATGTTATCTACATATTAAAATCCTAAAACCCTAATCAGAAAGACTTAGATTTAAATCTGAAATACTAAACCCTAAAACCCTAATCTTAAATATCTAGACCTAAAATATGTATATTTCTGTATACACGTGTATATACATGTATATATGTATTACATGTGTATGTGTATGTGTGCATATATGTTATGTAGGTGTTATAACCCTAAAACCCTAATATTAAAGATTTAAATCTAAAATATGTATATTTTTGTATGCATGTGTATCTACATGTATGTATGTATTATATGTATATGTGTGTTTGTGTATATATGTTATCTACGTATTAAAATCCTAAAACCCTAATCAGAAAGACTTAGACTTAAATCTGAAATACTAAACCCTAAAACCCTAATCTTAAATATCTAGACCTAAAATATGTATATTTTTGTATACATGTGTATATACATGTGTATATACATGTATATATGTATTATATGTGCATGTGTATGTGTGCATATATGTTATGTAGGTGTTAAAACCCTAAAACCCTAATCTTAAATATTTAACCCTAAAACCCTAATCCTATTTTTATATATTTGATGTAAAAAAAAACTTCAAAATAAAAATACGATTATATGTGTGTATGTATGCATGTGTGTATTTATGTGTGTGTATGTATGCATGTGTACATGTGTGTGTGTGTGTGTATGTATACATGTGTGTGTATGTGTATGTAGGCGTGCATGTGTGTGCATGTGTGTGTACGTGTGTGTATGTATGCATGCATGTATGTGTATGTGTGTGTATGTGTATGCATGTGTATACATATGTGTGTATGTATACATGCATGTGTGTATATGTATGTATGTGTGCATGTGTGTATATATGTGTGTATGCATGCATGCCGGTATATGTGTGTGTATGTATGCATGCATGTGTGTATATGTGTGTATATATGCATGTGTGTATGTATGTGTGTATATGTGTGTGTGTATGTGTGTGTGTATGTGTATGTATGCATATGTGTATATATGTGTGTGTATGTATGTGTGTATGCATGTGTGTAAATTTATGTGTGTGTGTATGCATGCATATGTGTATATGTGTGTGTGTGTATGTAAGCATGCATGTGTGTATAGGTGTGTGTATGTAAGCATGCAAGTGTGTATGTATGCATGTGTAAATTAATGTGTATCTTCCTTTCTCTTCTCTCTCTCTTTCTTTCTCTCTCTCTCTCTCTCTTTCTCTCTCTCTCTCTCTTTCTTTCTCTCTCTCTCTCTTTCTCTCTCTCTCTCTCTCTCTTTCTTCTTCTCTCTCTATCAATAGCGAATAAAAGAATCACTTACAAGTATGTTCCTCTTTGAATCGTTGTCGTCAAAGCGTAATGTAGGTCGTCTCTCGTCCAATTCCAAACAATCGATGCCAAAGAACTTCTGCAAAATCAACGAAAAGAGAAATTAGAAACCCTAAAGCATAGAGAAACACAAATGCTAACAGTACGCGCAGCACTTACCAAGATGTGAGAGCTAAGCCGAGAGAGAGTGTGTGTGTGTAGAGAGAGAGATCCGTGTGTGTGCACAAGACAATGCAGGTTCGCGCGCGCAAGTTCGACAGTAGACCGACATTACTCAAACACGCGCAAAAATGTGAAGTTTTGCTCTCGGGTTCGCGGTATGTTTAAAACTCGCCGCCGGTATAGGTGCCGGTATGGACGTCGGTATACGCATCGGTAGGTCCCAGTAAATTACCGACGCTTATACCGACACTCATACCGATGCCTATACTGACGCTCATACCGATGCCTATACCGGCGACTGCGGGCCACACCGACGATCTGTTTAAAACGGTCATACCGACGGTCACTTGACCGTCGGTATCTCTAAGTGACATTTTCCGAGGCCCATACCGACGCCGACTGTGACCGTCGGTATATGCAGCGTCGGTATGCCCCTCATATGTTGTAGTGTAAAACATACAATATTGTAGAGTTATACATACAATTCATAGGATATCTCATTCTAATGGAGTTTTCAAGTTTCATAGTTTCCATTGTAAAAACTTGTTGTAAAATAGAAACCATCCCATTGTCTTTGCGCTTCTTGAAGCCAAGTACTTTCCCTTCCAATGAAGATCCAAGTTCCCATAATCTCTAACTTGATGAGGCCCAACTCTACAAGTTTGCATGTACACCCATGCACATTTGGAGTACTCCTGTGATAGCCATTGTCCATCTATAGCTTTCATATCGTGGCATCTTAATGTGAGGACTTCATCTTTCGGTCGCCTAGAAGCTTAGACGTTTCCATTGAAGTTGAAGGTCTTCAAGCTACAACAGTAGTTAAAGATAGGAGATGCAGGTAGGTTGGAATGTAGAAACAAGAGATTCTCTATCTATGTGTTTAGATCTATGTTGATTTATCTATATCTATGTTTTTAGCTCTCTTCTTTGATGGCTTGTTCTATATATATTGCTTCCCTTTTGATTTTATGGTTGTTCTTTTCTACTTCTACAATGGCAAGATGTTTCCCTCAATCCAGAGCATAAGATCCACTATCGAATTCTTTGACTTCTTGAAAATTGCAGTAAGCCTCAGTAGAGCACTGTAGTCTGGACAAATCACATGCATACTTTAGATGGCACTTCTAAAACATTTTGTTCTCTCAGCAAGAACAAGTAGATTTTTGAAGTCCTCATCTTCATAATTCAATCTGTAGACAAGCCCGTATTGAAACTCATTAGTGGTGCTGATTCATCCCCTACCATGGGCACATGCAAAGACAAAACGGAAAGCATTTTTCTCCTCAATATATCATAGACACCATTCCAGCTCCATCATATTTCTTAGGGCAGTGCCCTTCCTCAAGCTAGCATCACTTTGCTTCACAATACTATGGCGAGCTAATGATGGGCCACCTAGATTGCTTTAATTTTTAGAGGAGTTCCTACTTCTAATCCTCTTCAACTAATCTCCCCATGCATCAACAACCTCTTTTGAACTTCGTGATAGACTTCTCATCCATGTGTTTGGATTCCCTACACAATACGGAGTATAAGGTTCAAGATGGAAACCTAGCACTCACAAGTCAATGTAAAGCATCACCTTTATGCATGAAGTCGATGCTTGGCATTGAACTTATGTCACAACACCATGCATCAAATATATATGGTAATAGGTTGCTTCACATTGAATTTATGTAGCAACATGATACTTGGCATTGAATCCGGTGCTTTCTACCGATTCCAAGCATAAATCCGATGCTTGGTATTGGTGTTATGCATGAAGTCAATGTCGGGCATGGATTTCTAGCATAAAGTCAATGCCTAACATCAAATTTATACTAGATGTCAATGCCAAGCATCCTTTTTCCACATACATTTGATGCCAAGCATTGATTTTATGCTAAGGTGGTATGAAGTTAAAGAATAACTCCTAATTTCATGAATTTAACTTGGAATCTTTTTGTAATCTTTTTTTGAGGGCAAAAAGTATTACCTTTGGTTTTTCCTCCTTGTTGTTTTCTTCCCCATTTCTTGTGAACCGTGAATTTTAAGATATTTTTGTACCATAGATAGATGGATAGATAGATAGACAGACAGACAGACAGACAAATAGATAGATAGATAGATAGATAGATAGATAGATAGATAGATAGATAGATAGATAGATAGATAGATAGATAGATAGATAGATAGATAGATAGATAGATAGATAGATAGATAGATAGATAGATAGATCCTTGTGCTTTCTATGATCTCTCATGATTCTCTACTCGATGTAAAATGAGACTGATCTTGACTTCTCTATTTATAGAAATTTTTCTTTCCTTATCTAGTTGTAACTAGATGGAACTAGGCAAGAAAATTGAACTAACAGTTACAATATCTCCCAACCAAATGTAATGGAATAACCACTTTTAGGTGACTATACTACAATCAACTTTACTATGCTAGTCTTTGTAACCATCTTTTAATATATAATCTTGTTTCTCTTATCAAACTCGAATGTAAATACTAATTGAGCATGCCTAGTTGAATATGTACAAATATTCGTGGTTGTTTTAGCTATACATAAGACAATGATTTTATATACACATATTCTATATAACTTGCTTCTGTAAAGTTTGCTTTCGCTTAATCTTTTATAACATGTTTGGAATTAAGTAGATGTTGTAACATAGATAGATAGATAGAGAGAGAGAGGGAGATAGAGAGAGAGACATGGCATCATCAACTACATGCTTCAAATTATGTATATGTGTCATGCTTCCAATTAAGTAGATGTTGTATACAATGCAATGGTCACATAAATACAATGCAATGCTTTTCATTGATGTTCCCTAGCAAAGAAAGCTCACCGCACTTCCCTCTAAAAGTTTACATCCCTACCATAATATATGAAAGTGTTTCCTACATCATAACATACTTCACCTTCTTCTTGTTTATGAATGCAATGTCAAACTCCACTTTTCATTTCCCTTCCTTTCCTCCTCATTAGAAAATTTGTATGCCACCTTACCAATAGAAAAAGATACAAAGAATCATGGTCATCTGGATCATTAGCAGCATTGTGTAGAAGTTTGATGGCCATATTGATTTCCAATTGAACATATAAGTAAGAATATTATAAACTACATGTATCTAATAATAATTTACCAGATAGATGCCTATACTTGTATTTCTATAGTTAGATACTATGGAAATCTATTGGAGACATGCAGAGAGTTTCATTACATATGTAAAGAAATAGAATGCAAACTAGAAATTATATTATATAATTTGACAATTAAAATTAAATAAGCAATGATCTACATGTTTACAAACACATATATCAAATATACTATATAGATAGCTCTCATTTAAGCTATTTGATTTGTAGATAGATGGAGGTGAGGATCATATAGGGGTATGTAGATGAATAGATAATTCATGATGAATCTATCATAATCATATGCACACTAAAGTATCATATAAGATCAAGGCTCATAGACACAATCATTACATCATGTGATCCAAGGGCATATCACTTATCAAATCAAACCTGTTTAGTTTCATTATCCATTGTTCATAATTATTCAAACATCACTTTCATTGTTATGTAGCACAATCCATTCCCTTCTTGAATCATCATTATAAAGATTGTTTAGATCATTTAATCCATTTCATTCTTCAATCGTATAAGGAAATGGGTCTCCATTTCTCTTTCTTAGTCAAGATGAGCTCTCTCTTCTCTCTTCATGCCTCGGACTCCAATTCATTGCTTTTTGTTGATCCTTTCTGAGTAGCAAGCAAACATCTTGGAAGAGATGTCCATAGCATAGAGAATTTGAATGATTCTATATTCTCCATTGAGTCCTTGAAACTATCTTATTGTAGCAATGTTTATAATCCAATGAATGATGATAATATACTCATTTAATCTCATCTCTCTATGCATTCAAGTACATGTAGAAAAAATGACAAAGAGCAAGAGACTAGGCCCATCATGCCCTAGATTTAAAGTAAAGCTTCATGATGTAAATAAAACACTATTTCAATTCTAGAATATAGATATATAGGTTGCTTTAGATATTGTGAAGCATTTTTGTGAATTAAAATGTTTGTACAACTGATAGGAATGGAGAAACTAAATCAACTAAGAGAGAAATTCTTAAACTTAGATAATGAGAAACAGGATATATATCTTTGTACTCAATTGCAAATGATTGAGGATAATATGTCAATATCATGTGCTTCATTAGGACATTACTTTTTTCAATGGATCCAATGTTGTAGAGCTAAATTTAAAATTGAAATGAGTTTGGGAAGTTTTAGAATCCATAAGGCTCAATAGAAACTTATTAATGGAGATCTCATTTTTGAAACTTGTTATAGAATCACAAACAAAGGATATATTGGTCATTATGCAGTGAGCTAGACGATGAAATATTTTTCACATTATGAAATTATGCCTACTAATGATAGGTTACACTTTTAAGATAACTTTACATGCCAAGAAGTATTTGAGGTCTCTAGAGAAGAGACACACAATAAAGACGAGAAGTTTGTTTAGTATTGAAATTTTACTATATTGTGGAAAGAAGCATTCAACAATGTTACTATTCCTCAAAAATTTATGATGGGTGAATACTTTCTTTGTGCCACTTTGAGGAACATGGCTAAGGGGACCACAATAGTAAAAAAAAACACAATTTTAATTTTTTTCTCTGAGAGCATCTTGAGAGTCAAGCTTCAAAAAGAACAAGATCAGCTCATCATAGAGGTAAAGCACTTAGATATCCAAAGCATTATATGTATTTGTTGATTGATGGTATGGATCAAAAGAAGAAATGCTTTCCTCACTTGTTGCACCTTCCCAAGGATATTGGGGATGAAGTCCTTATGCAAATGCATTTGGTAGGTGCATTGGTGTACAATGGAAATGTAAATTCTAAGGATTCTTCACCTACCCCAACATGCATAATGATCCAAATCCTACTATGACTCGGATTCATTGAGTTTTGGAATCATGGGAACATCATCTACCACCAATTCTGTATTTACAACTTGATAATACTGTGAGAAAGAACATAAATTCTAGAATCTTTGGATTTTTATCCATGCTTATTGATAAACAAGTGTTTTACAAAGTTAAGGTAATTTTTCTTTTGGTTGGGCATACACATGATCACATCCATCAAATGTTCAGTGCATTTTCTAAGAGAATCCCACATCATAATGATTTTACTCTTCCATCATTGTCCATTTTAATTTCAGAAGCTTATAATCCAAAGCTTGAAGTCCAACATCTAGCACAAATCTATGGCTTCAAGAAGTTTTCCCAAATAGGTGCTGATAATAGTAGTAAATCATTTGCACCATTGCCAAATATTAGTTTCAACCATGTATTATTGATGGGGAGGATTGATGAAAACTCTTTTATTTGCAAAGCAATATTCATCTTCAGATGGGCAGGAGCCTAAGGATGTGTTGGAATCAGTATCCTATTGGTTCAAGATTCAATATCCTCTTGGTCCATTTTACTCAAGTTACTTGAGGAATCGACGGGCGGACAAAGCATATTTATATGTGTGGATTAATCCTTGTACACACAACGGCGAGCATCGCCTTGGTTAAGTAAGTGTCCTCCTACAATACCCGCCAGGGTTCGAATCTCCCAGCCTTGGTTAAGTAAGTGTCCTCCTATAATACCCGCCAGGGTTCGAATCTCCCAGCCGGCAGCGCAAAAGCTTTTCATATGCTTTTGTTTTAATGAAACTCAAAGGCGGACACCGACAGATCGTGTTAACAGCGGACGGAGTTGTTTTTTTTCGTAAAGAGCTTTATTGGAGATCGTGTAGCGATCGTGGAGATTTATGCTTTATTTTGCTTTTGGAGAGACACACACTCTACTATAAAAGAGAGTCTTTGGGATCACTTGGTGTATCCTTCACCTAGTATTCAACACAAGCTTGGAGCTTGGACCTCAATAGAGGTGGTGTTTTGTCTAGCACATGGGGCAACCATGGTGCTAACTTGAAGCATGTTGAGGAGCAGCTATGGAGTTCTTCTTGGTGATTCTTCTTGGAGAAGATGAAGGGTGTGCTCACACTCTAGATCATGGAGAGGAGGTTATCTCTTGTTCATGGCAAGAAGACTTGGTGATTAGCAACTTGATGGTGAGGATCGGCCATCTACATGTTGTAGTTGAAGATTGTCTTCTACAAGAGGATGTCGGGCTACGTCAAAGACATTGGATGGTGGTTAACATAAGATTTACATCTTATGTTAAGTATTCAGGTACATATTCTCTTTATGCACACATGTACTACTTGGAGTTTATGGAGGCAGTGGTGTTCATATTAGGAGGAGTCCTATTCGGCATAGATACAAGAGAATCAGTACGTATATGCTTTATGCATATTTGGTGAGGTGTTTGAGAAGGTGTGTTCACATGAGTTTGAGGATTTCTGACAGCAAACTTGTTAGCATTCATTGCTACTTTTTAAGTATGTGATCTTTTCACACACGTATCTAACTTAGGGTCTTCCATAGCCTAAGGTTAGATGAGGGTTTGTTGATTATCAATTTCACACTGATCCTTCCTCTTTCAGTCACTCATATTCACTCTTCTATAACATATAAGGTCACACATCTCATGTATATTCAGATTACTACACATACATCTTAATATGTTTGTTACATTTGTACATTCACTCATTCATCTATTTCTCATCACATAGAGTGATTGAGAGTTTTGCTCCCACATTGTACATTGAACATTGGTATATATGATACTATGAGTAAGCGATGGCTTACGTAACACCTTACACATGTCGTCTATTCTTTCTCTATCTTTATCTCATCATCTGTATGATTAAGTTGTGCTATGTTCATGTTTTGTCAACATTGAAGAATGCTGGAATTAATGTTGTATATACTGGAACTATGGAACCATGGACCTGTGACATGAGCCAAGGGCCTATCTCACTTCCAACATTTGGTATCAGAGCACTAAGGTTTTGGTTTCAGAACTTTAGGTCTTTGGCATCAATGCATTGAGGCTCATTCAGATTCCCAGGTTTTCCAGTCTTCCAGATTTACAACATATGATTTAAGGGCATCTTCTAACATTTGACATTTGACATACACACTTAATCTAGATGAGTAGAGATTTGAGAATTAGACAATTCAGTTACATGTGTATTCATCAGTGTGGAGTATGAAGTTGATGATCTGTTAGCAACCGAATATTTTTGGAAGAGTATGCAAATACTTTACAAAAGTATTGTTTGAAGAACCTGACTTGATGAAGAGAAGACTACTTCAAATTCAAGGAAGAACAATGGTTTAGAGAAGATGAAGGAATCAGATCAACATCAAATCACAGGTATGAGTTTCTACTATCAGATTATCATTTGCAAGTCATATCTTAGAAGAGGAGTTATGAAGAGATTTGAAGAAATTCAAGGAATGCTTTTATACACTTTCAGTCTTTTGAAAGTTAAAGAATTAGCTACATCAAAACAGGTATCTAGAGGTTTTTCTAGAGAGTTTTTGAGAGATCTCTTTCATGGCAAGAAGGCTCATCTAAGAAGACAAATGTGAAGATGGGATGTTTTTTGTTTTCAGCCAATTTTCTGTTGTAAGTTGGTTGGATATCAAGGTACAAATGTATCTAGAGAAGGTAACTCTACAAGGGTAATTCATCATTCAGACAAAAGATTGGTGAATTTAGTTGTTTTAGACATTTGAAGTAGATTTTTGATTCAGAGATATGAGGAGATGATAAAACATGTTTCTATATTCACTTCCATTTGTATACCATGTTTGTTTTGTCTCTTACTCTTAGCATTAGAGGAAGAGAAAATTTCATTTGAAGAGGTCAAGAGTGTTTGCTACTTCAAGATGAAGAGAACAAAAGGTATGGAAGAGAAGTTTGAAGATGTTGACATCATCAGGTGGAAGAAAGATGCAGAAGAAGAAATTCCATCATTTCCAAAAGAAAAGTAAGGCTTCCTTTTCTCATATATTTTCCATATACTTTTCCTATTTTATCCTCTACACCCAAAGACAAGTCTACGAGAACATGTTGTTTAAAGAAGAAGCAATTTCTTGTTTCGCATTACACTTGGTCATTTAGTAGATTTGACAAAGAACTGCATTGAGAGAAAGAAAAGCAGCAGATATATGTTTTGACTCATATGTATATGAGTTATGTTTTAGTTGAAGCTTTTGAGCAAGCAGCTTATATGTTCCCTCAAAGAATTCTTGGAGTGTCAATACAGAGCTACTTGGTATATGACAAGTTGCAGAGAAGTATATTTCTTCTTTATCTAACTCTTAAGGTAAAAGAGTTTTTTGTAGCAGATGTTGAAGACTTGGGTTGAGGTTTTATGTTTGGAAAAGGTTACCTCATATTCAGTATTTTCAGAAACTTCAGAAAATTCAGAATCTTGTTGATGTACAAGTCAATGGAGAATCTACTTTCTATGATTGTCTAGATTTTTGGATACATGTTTGTATTCAAAAAGGTGTTCCATCATATCCTAACACTTGATTGAGAAGTGGAGTTAGCCAAAAGAAAATCAAGCAAGTACTATCACATTTCACCCGGGTAGAATATGAAAAGTTATGAAGTATCAACTTGCAGCTTTTGGAGTTCTCAAGGAGAGAAGTTTTGTCCACTTATGTTTCAAGTAGGAGTTACAGATTCTTGGAAAGGATTTGTTTGCAGAAAAATTTTACAACTTTGTAAGAAGCATGGACACTTGGAGACATTCAGGTAATAAATCAAACATTCAGTCATGAAGGTTTGATAAGAGCAGATTCTACACAAGAGAGATCATTGATCTTGTATGATCTTGAGTATTTATGAGTCAATTATCTATCCTTTTGTTTGTGTAAGATTCTTAGCATTGGAAGAAGTAAGTCAAAGATTCAGATTCTATCAGATTTGTGATGCAGAGAGATAGAAGAAGATACTTGTTACGTTACAAAAGGTTATGAATCCTAAAGTGCTTTCAGCAAGGTTTTTTGTTATATGGATCAGCTAACCTTATTCTAGATTTTTGGGAAGCTGAGAAGTAAACATTGAAAGCCATTAGCATCTGCAGTGCTAATAAAAAGGGTTCAGAGATTTTGTTTCAGATATAGGTATTGATCACTGAAGATCAGATTTATGAAGAAGGACGTCCAAGATTTCATAAAGTCTGATATAATTTGAAGAATACTGGATACTAGTGTTAAGTCATCTAGGGGGGTGATGAAACATGAAGACTTATTTTCAACCATATGTGAAAAAATGCAGATTCATACTTACAGGTATTCCTATTCCTATATTTCCTTTGTCAGGTTCTCTTTATGTTCCAGCTTTGAAAGAAGAAGAAGAAGAAGAATGTTTGGAGAAAGTTCCTGTTAGGATGTTCCTATTCAGGAGAAGGTTCCAGAGTTCTATTGAAGAGAAGCTTGATATTTTAGAAAGGTATATTTCAGAAGTGCGCACATATATGTTTATACCAAGTTCTCAAGGAAAGAGGTATGAAGGATATAAACGATGAAGACATGATGACATCATAGATTTTTACTCATATTTCAGTTGATTTCAATTGAGTTGAGTTGATTTGACTTGAGTTCTCAGTCACAGGTTCCAGGATTCAGTTCTTGATTATGTTTAGTGTATTTACATAACACAGTAGAAGTACATTGAGAAACCTTTTTGGAAGGTAAATGCAAATATGTGGATCCTAGTGTATGTTTTTATGTTTTCGAAAACAGGAGATAGCAGGTTCGGAGACAGTTCATGCTACATTTGTTGTCAAGCAGTGATTGCTTGATGAGTTCACTATTGGATATCTAGTTTGCATATTTTCTCAAGTATTATGTGTCATATTCAACAAGTTCAGATTTTTTGAAGGAAAGTCAAAATCAGTTTTGAAGAAGACTTTTGAAGAAAAGGTTTGAAGTTATGAAGTATTGCAAAACAAGCTTGAAGCTTGTGACAGGCTATAAGAAGCTTGTGGTAATTTGTAGTTTGTGACAGATAGCAGATCCAATCCAGATTGTACCAATATGACATTGCAGGGGGGATTGTTGGAATCAGTATCCTATCGGTTCAAGATTCAATATCCTCTTGGTCCATTTTACTCAAGTTACTTGAGGAATGGACGGGCGGACAGAGCATGTCTACATGTGCGTATTAGTCCTTGTACACACAACAACAACCAGCACCTTGGTTAAGTAACTCTCCTCCTATAATACCCGCCAGGGTTCGAATCTCCCAGCCGGTAGCGCAAAAGCTTTTCATATGCTTTTGTTTTAATGAAACTCAAAGGCGGACAACGACAGATCGCGTTAACAGCGGACAAAGTTGTTTTTTTTCGTAAAGAGCTTTATTGGAGATCGTGTAGCGATTGTGGAGATTTATGCTTTATTTTGCTTTTGGAGAGACACACACTCTACTATAAAAGAGAGTCTTTGGGATCACTTGGTGTATCCTTCACCTAGAATTCAACACAAACTTGGAGCTTGGACCTCAATAGAGGTGGTGTTTCATCTAGCACATGGGGCAACCATGGTGCTAACTTGAAGCATGTTGAGGAGCAGCTATGGAGTTCTTCTTGGTGATTCTTCTTGGAGAAGATGAAGGGTGTGCTCACACTCTAGCTCATGGAGAGGAGGTTATCGCTTTTTCATGGCAAGAAGACTTGGTGATTAGCAGCTTGATGGTGAGGATCGGCCATCTACATGTTGTAGTTGAAGATTGTCTTCTACAAGAGGATGTCGGGCTATGTCAAAGACATTGGATGGTGGTTAACATAAGATTTACATCTTATGTTAAGTATTCAGGTACATATTCTCTTTATGCACACAGGTACTATTTGGAGTTTATGGAGGCAGTAGCATTCATATCAGGAGGAGTCCTATTTGGCATAGATACAAGAGAATCAGTATGTATATGCTTTATGCATATTTGGTGAGGTGTTTGAGAAGGTGTGTTCACATGAGTTTGAGGATTTCTGACAGCAAACGTGTTAGCATTCATTGCTACTTTTTAAGTATGTGATCTTTTCACACACGTATCTAACTTAGGGTCTTCCATAGCCTAAGGGTTTGTTGATTATCAGTTTCACTCTGATCCTTCCTCTTTCAGTCACTCATATTCACTCTTCTATAACCTATAAGGTCACACATCTCATGCATATTTAGATTACTGCCCATACATCTGAATATGTTTGTTACATTTGTACATTCACTCATTCATCTATTTCTCATCACATAGAGTGATTGAGAGTTTTGCTCCCACATTGTACATTGAACATTGGTATATATGATACTATGAGTAAGCGACGGCTTACGTAACACCTTACACATGTTGTCTATTCTTTCTCTATCTTTATCTCATCATCTGTATGATTAAGTTGTGGTATGTTCATGTTTTGTCAATATTGAAGAATTCTGGAATTAATGTTGTATATACTGGAACTATGGAACCATGGACCTGTGACATGAGCCAAGGGCCTACCTCACTTCCAATAGGACGATGCAAATTTTTATTGTATGGCCCTAATTTGATAGTTCATGGTGCAAAAAATCTCCATATGAAGGTAAAAGGATTATGGTAGAATTTGGAAACATGCTTGAGCAAAGTAAATGGTGGATGCATGCATTTATGAAAAGAAGAGAAAGATTTAGCATGTAAAACAATATGAAGGCAATGAAGATGTATCTTGGTGGTATGTTTTTTTGATGCATCAAGAATAGATAATAAATAATAACATTGTAGGATATTGGCGAATTGACATTCCATTCACATGGGATTTTACCACAAAAAGGTCAATGAAGGTGGAGAAAGCATGTAATGCACATCCACTTCAAATCTTAATAGACCCACTAGAAATGAATATTTACGTTGGTCCAAGGATGATAAAAAAAGCTGAAGAACAATGGCATGGAAATTTGAAGGAGATAAATGTTGGAAACTTATTGCAATCCTTGTTGAGGGTGATAAATCTGCCAAAGCATTTTGGATTGCAAAAGTTATAGATGTCAATAAGGATATAGAACAAGATAGAATAATCTCTTTGGAAATCTACTAGTATTATACTAAAAGTAGTTATGCATTCACAAGAAAGTACAATTTAGAAGTGGTATGCGATACTCGCAAACAAAACATGTTCAAAAAGGAAAAATAATATTAAGAGTACATCTACTCTTAAAAGAGATGAGGTAGATATTATCATTACAATTTTTTCTTAACAAAAACAAGGCACCTGAGAAAAGAAACCATCAATATGATAAAGAAAAAACTTCGAGATTTATGTGACATAGGTAATCTGAGGTAAACAAGAAGATGCATGCTTGATCCTACGAAAGCAATTATGTACTTCGATAAAGATAAATCTCTTGTTGCTATGGAAGAGGAAGAGAGTTCACAAAATTCAGAAAGTGAAACATATCTATTAGATGAAGTAGTCATTGACATAGATGAAGAAACTTTTGGCTTGAAATGAAAAATTCTTTTAGTTTCTTTTTCTTTAGAAATGCTATTGTGTACATGTGACGAAATCATGTTATGTAAAATATACTTGAATCCCAATTCAATTCCTTTCTAATAAATATGTTAAACTGGTTTTATCCATTTGCTTTTATGAATGTAGTTAAAATGGTGATATGCTAAAGTATACATTTTTCTGACAAATTTTGGTACAAAAAATTTTGAGAAAAATATAAAAAAATGTTAAGAAAACGCATGTTTTTAGTTCATTTTAGAAAACTATATATACTGATATAAACGGTTTTCAAACATAAGACACAATTTGCTTGATTTTTGATAAGGGGTTTCTCTTTCATCGACATAGCTCTCATTTGTTACTCGCTATTAATGATGCTAAGTCACCTTGAGCCACCTTTAGTTCTTCTACAAATTGTTGCTTCCCTTTAGACCTCTAATAAATGATAATGCTAGGCTCTAGACTAAGAGATTTAGGCCATGAATGCGTTTTTTTCATAGCATAGCTCTCATTTGTTATGACTGACTGTTAGTGATGCTAAGTCACCTTGAGCCACCTCTAGTTCTTCTACAAATTGTTGCTTCCCTTTAGACCTCTAATAAATGATAATGCTAGGCTCTAGACTAAGAGATGTAGGCCATGAATGAGTGTGATGAACAAGTTATCGAACCTTAGATCCCACTCGGTGTGTCAAAGTTGTATAGCTCAATCTGTAATTATGTAGAGTGGATACTGTTTTGTTGGTTCTTTCATACTCGGCAGGGGAGTTGAGTTGTTTGTCATAGAACAAAAATGGACCAAAAGGGGCTTATCATAGGTTTATAATTTGTATGTACACATATTACCGTTGGTTCCCTCAATGAAGAATTTGTGTTGAATTAAACAAGCCAAATAGATTGAGATAAGAATGAAGTGAACTGAATGCAAATGCATTGCATTATTTTCGAATGCATTACCAAACCATGGGAAATCACCCGACAATGCTTACAAATTTGTAGAGAGCCTTTCCAACACAGAGCATAATTAAGGAACAATTTTTAAATTCTAACATAGATGTGATGTCGCACATAAATGTCTTTGACTTGCCTCATTGTTACTACAGGTGCAAGCTTCTTTGAAGCACCTAATTTCTCCCACAACTTTGCAAGAATCTTACAAGGCAAACACCAAGCAAGGAGGAAGATACAAAAGGTCCTCATACAGAGAAAGAGGAGGCAAAGCAAAGTGGACCTGATGCCTAGTCATCTAAGCACTTACCCCTAATGCTAGCCTTCCACAAATTCATCACCTTGCTAATGTGCAATCTTCTTCAGTTTCTTGGTGACAAATTGATATCCGGAGCGTAGAGCACTAGAGCCTTAATTGTTGCTACCTCCAAAAATGTAGGTCATGGTCTTGCATCTTCCTTCTTTTTTCCAACAATGATGCCCAAACCTTCTCAGTGGTCACACTTCCCTCTTCGCAGACACTCCACTTTGGACCATCTCAATTTCTAACCCTCTCATACACAACTCATCAATCACCAATAGTGCTTGCTATCTTCCACTTCCACACCACAACTATCTTCCTAGTATCTCCTTAGAATCACCAACTTATATTTTTCTTCTACTGTCCTCCTTCTCTTCTGCAGTGCTCTAGAATCTCTGCTCTAGATGCATCTAATTTTATCAGACCAATGCCTACTAGTATGAACTTGCGGCTACACATATCTCTTTGGACCTTCTACTAAGACTTCTTCATCTAGAAACTTGCACGAACTAGCTACTCTCAAAGACTACTCTATCTTAGTTGCGCTCAGCTAACTTTGTGCATATGTGCCCCTATGTATTCACATGTATCTATAAGTGCATATTGTGTGCATGTATGTCCCTATGTATATACATGATGTGATGCCTCCCTTGGCTATAGCGGAGCTCTTTATAAATTGCAGATCTTTTTTACCCTGCACAATGTTCTTAGATATTCCTTTGTTACACCACCTTGTTATACCATGATTGCTACGACTCGCAATTCGAACTCTCTATTTCACATGGGAGAATAATACAAAAATATTTGATTCATATTCCAGAAAAGGTTTTGTAGATTGGGATGTCAAATAGCTATGTGAAGGATCATGGTAGTTAATGTGATGGACAATGCGAGGCTATGGGAATAATCTAGAAATAAAATTTGTATTGCACATGCATAGAACAAACCCTTGGGCCAACACTGGACTTGATGTATTGCCATTCCCAAGAACGGGAAAGTCAGATTCAATATAATTGATGCCACCATGCTCCTCCAGTGGTAGCTGGTCATTAGGAAGCCAGAAGTATCAAAGACATCGAACACTAGACCAAAGGATACTAGAACTAGAGTGAAATATGTGACAACCCACCGATGTACACCAACACAAAAAAGGTTTACCAAAGTTACCATAGCTCAAGATATCAACCAGGAATGTGTGGAGTACAAAAGACTGGTGGATTGCACTAGAATGCATATGGACTTGCCCTCCCTCATTTGATAAAAGTCAAGAGATATATAAAATTGCAATACTTAGTTTGCAATTTCTAAAATATGTGGATGTAGATAGTTACCCCATTGACAAAATGAGGTTTACATGTTCAAGTTTGCATTAGAAATAGAAAATGATAAAGATGTATCGAAAAGACGAGACACACATGAGTTGCTTAGAGGCTTTTGAACCTCATTTGTTATGGTTTGAGGATATCCAAAAGTGATGGATTAAGACCATATTGAAATGGATCTTTGTTAAGGAACATGTTTATTGATAAAAAATGTTCATTTATCATTGTGTCGAATTCAATTGTCGTGTTGATGTTATATAATAAGTTCTTTAAGTTTAAGTGTTCTTATGTTACATGAAATCATAATGTGGATTTAATATGAAGCGATTATGATGGATTTTGATATGAAGTAATTATGAGTCATTTTTATATGAAGTGATTGTGATGGATGTAAATTAAAATTTTATGATGTTGATTATGTTCATTATCTGTATATTTATCTATGTATCAATCAATCTACCTACCTACCTATCTATGCATCTATCTATCTATAACCATATCAACCAATTTATCTATTTATCTATTTATAAGCATATCTATGTATCTATTTATCTACCTACTTTTATACTTATCTATCTATCTAATTATCTACGACTGATTTGGACTCATTTGAATTGTGTAGACTCAATTGATTTATGTGAATCTCATTATGTGGATTCATTTGAATTATGTGGATTTGATGATATCAATAATGTGGACTGAATCGAATAATGCAGATGAATAGATGTGAATGATGGTGATTAAATGATGTGAGTATGTGGATTGAATGATGTTAATGATATGGATTGAATGATGTCAATGGTTTAAAAGCAATGTTTTTGTTTTGGATAAATGAAAGTAAAACATGACACGAATGCAAAATGTGAATAATGACCTTGCAAGATGTTGCAGAGCCAAAGAGCGCACAAAGCAGAGAAAAAAAGACGGGCCCCAAAATTTTTCCGATTTGGACCACATCTTTTTGTAACATATCCATTTTTGTAATATATTTCCCTTTGTAAAGGCACTAGAGGAGTCCTCTAGATGCATTCCCATAGAAGAATAGAAGCTTACCCATGTAAAATAGTAGGAAATTAGCTTTTAGTGAATAAAGTGCCGGTCACTTGTGTGAAAAGACCATTTTTAGGGCACTAGTATATAAGTCAAATGTGACTCTTTGTAGAGGACTTTTTTTGCCATTGTGAGAATAGAGAGCACAGAAATTCGAATTTGTGTCTTCTTCCCTCTTCATCTTCTTCTTCGTGAGCTTGTATGCATGTGCATTGCTTGGAAAGAGTGCTTGTGAGTGTTGTCTATCCTTGAGAGTGTTTCTTTGCTGTAGGAAAGGTGTGTGCGAGGTGTAGGAAGTGCTGAAGCGTAGGAAAGTATTTTCGCGATTCAGTATTTCTGTCATAACTTGAGGTAGGAGCGTCGGAATTGAGTGAAACCACTGCCATTGGATGCGTCTTCTCGAGAGCTTCGAAATGCATATGCTATTCGCTATGTTTGGAGCTCGGAGCTAGGAGAAAAGTCCAAAATACTGACGGCTGCTGCACCAAGTATCGTTTCGTCTTGACCTACTGTTGAAGCTTGTTAGGATAAGCATTTACCTCATTTTCACTCTTGAGTAGTTCATTTGCATTGACCATTACGTGATTGCATGTCTTCATACACTTGGCTAGGTTAGTATACTCTTCGGATTGATAAATTAAAAGCGTGTATCCCCACTATATGCACTTGTGAGGGAATTGAGGTATAGTCTCTTTTTCCGCAAGTCCCTAAGTTGAAGCTTAGGTCAACACACTTTTTGGCGCCGTTGCCGGGGAGTGACGAATCAAACCGAAGCATTCGCGTGATGGTAAGTAGCTTTTTGCTTTGAAGAACTTGGAGGAGCGGAAATCTTCTCTTCTCTGGTAAGTCAATTTCAGCCGCACTTGCTACTTCTCATTCTTGGAGTGTGTGTAGTGAGTTGATAGATTAGGGAAGTAAGTAGAAGAGGTAGAATAGGAGAGAGTGGAGAGTAGAGTAGGCTTTAGGTTTGTCCAAGAATTTTCCTTTTTCTGTAAGCTAGGAATTCCCAAGTATAAAAGCCAAAAATTTTCATTTTTCAAGTTACTTGTTGATCAAGTATCGTGGAGAGCTGTGTCGAGTGTCGTGTGAGCCCAGCGATCGTTTCGAGGAAAGCAAGCAATAGGGAAGAGTTCAGTACAAAAGAGTTGGACCAAGAGATCATGGGAGCTTCCAAGGTAAACTAAACCACCTATTTGCTCAAAAATTTCCAGCATTTCAACATAGGAGAGGGAAAAACGACCTGCGCTGAGTGTCGTTTGGGCCTTCAGGGGGTTAAAGGTCATTTGTTGATTGCTACAGTGGGTGAGGGTAAGAGAGAAGAGCTAGGTGAGAAAAGGGGAAACATCAAACCTCAAAAAACATTACAAAAAATTGAAAAAGGGTCAAGTATCGCTTTGCTCCTGCGGTCGAGTATCGTTTTACTTCTGCGGTTGAGTATCGCGATATTTCCCAGCGGTCGTCGAGCGTTTCGTGAGATATCGTAGATCGTTTCAGACAGAGGTCGTAGATCGTTTCGCTAGAGATCGTTTTGATCAGAGGTCGTCGGTCGTGTATCGTTTGACAAGTATCGTGATCCAGAGATCGCGACACTTGTCAAAGGTCGTGTATCGTTTGTCACGAGTGTCGTCGGTCGTCGATCGTTTGGCGGAGATCGCGACACTTGTCAAAGATCGGTATCGTTTCAGTGAGGTATCGTCGATCGTTTCTAGTGAAGGTCGTAGATCGTTTATATTCGAGTATCGTGTATCGTCTAGTGAGAGATCGTGTGTCGTTTCAGCTCGAGTATTGCTGATCGTTTCTACTAGAGATCGTCGATCGTGTATCGTTTTCTGCCAGAGATCGTTTTGCGAGAGATCGTTTGGTCAAAGATCGTTTTTCAGCGATCGTTTTGATCAAGTATCGTTTAGACCCAAGTGTCGACTTCCAGCGATCGTTTTGATTAGAGGTCGTAGATCGTTTCATTGAGAGGTCGTGTATCGTTCCCAGTCAGAGATCGTTAGGGAAAGATCGTTTTTCAGCGATTGTTTCTCTCAAGTATCGTCTGTCAGCGATCGTTTTCTCAGAGGTCGTGAGAGTCAAGTATCGTGACTTGAAATTTTCTTTCAGTCACATTCCAGCCTAAGTTTTCCCTAGACTTCTGAGCCATAACTTAGAACTCTAGAGACTAAAGGTGGACCAGAATTGATCAGAGCTCTTAAGTGAATGAACCTGAGATCAGGAAGAACCCTAGGAAGCCGAAGAAGTGTAATTTCTTCTGTAGGGAGTGTTGCCGAACCAAGTAACCGTTCACACTATTCTGAGACCTCCAGTGAGTCAGAAGGAGAAATCCCCATGGCTTCCGAGGATATGCAAAACACTGTGCCCATGATTGGCCAGATGTCCGTCATTGAAGGTGAATACAGAACTTCCTTAGAATATGTGAGCACTAACCACAATGAGATACCTATCTATTTGGATGGTCTAAACAGATCAGTGGCCAGACTAAGGAAGGCTTCAGAGGCCTACATAGTGCCAAGACCAGCAGTCAAGTACATAGGAGGACTGTACATGGATAAACAAGACATTCAATACATGGTCACAGAACACCCCGAAATCATTAATGAGCGTGGTGAAGAAAATAATACCTCAAGCTTAAATGGACATGAAACTGAAGTACAAGTGACTACTCCTAGAGGAAGATCAACAATCACTAAACTTTGGAGAGGAGACTTAGTTCCCCAGGATGACACTCTAATAGATGTGTATTTAATCAACGGGATGGAGCACCTGCTCAGAGCCCATTCCTCAATATGGGAAGCTGCTCCTAATCCAGTTACCATCTTTGAGTTACGAGATCCTGAATTCTCCACCATCATCACATATTTGGACAAAGACCACAAAAGGTATTGGCCAGTCACTGAATTAGAGAGAGCTGAGCTGAAATATCAGAACATCCCAGTGTTCCCCCCAAGGGACCAAGCCACCACTTCACGGAACCCACATGGAACTTCTCAAAATAATTCAAGCCAACATTCGGGACAAACACAACAAACTCAACAAACCCAGATCCCTGTCAGACCACATGTTCAATTCGCAATGCCTGCCACTAATCCTAATTATCGGCCACAACCAGCCATTGACCCAAGACATGGAGTTCATGCTCCAGTCAGACCACAGGTGGTACGAGGACCATGCATACCAATAGGAAGACCAAATTACCCTGTAATGCCGAGACAACCTGAAGCAGGAAGGAGACTAAGGCCGATCCAAGTGGCCAAGTGCATGAGAAATCATTATGATGGCTCGAGTGAACCCTATAATCACATAGCAGAATTTAAACAAGTAGTTAGAGCCGAGCAGGTAGATGACTTCATGATTCAATATGAGTCCTTTGGCCTTACCTTGTCAGACACAGCCCTGGCCTGGTTTCAGCCATTGGATCCAAATACCTTCCAGAACATGGATCAAGTGTATCAAGAAATGATTGAAGAATTTACCAAGTCTGGAATCAAGAACAATTCTTCGTCATTAATCCACAGTTTCAAACAGGTCCCGACTGAGTCAGTCAGATTGGCTGCCAGGAGATTCAAGCAGTATGTGGATAGATGTCCCGTAGAAGAGAGACCAACACAAAACAAGATGGTATCATTGTTTTTAGAAGGACTATTGAACGGAACCTTGAGATCATTAGTGTACGTGAAGAGAGTTCAAACTTTGCAAGAGTGTATGAAGGAATGTATAGACCTAGAGGATAACCTTGCAGAAGACTTGAAAATACCCCAAGGTAGTGTGAAAAGCGAAGAGTCATCAAGTAGCACATCAAACCCTAAAAACAACGTAGAGGAAATTGCCGACTTGCTAGCAAAAAAATTGAATATGCAAGGACAGAGGAATTATCCCACCAATCCTATGAGAATGCCTATGCTTAGAAGATGTCTGCAGTGCGGAGGGGATCATCCTTCTCACTTGTGTAGTAGAGGAGTAGTCCCACCACCTGCCTATGCTCCTCATAGACCCCCTGTTCCCGGACCACTACAGTATTGCAGCATAGAGCAGAGATACACAAATCATAGCACGGAGAACTGCCCTTACAATAGGCAAGCCAGACCCACACAGCCTTATGTGAGATCATATGGATATCCGCAGAACTAGCAGGGAGGAGAAGCCTTTAGATATCCCTCATATCAGCCACAGGCACCAATACCACGACCATATGCATACCAGGGATATACACAGCCTCAACCAGTGCTAGGACAACAACCGCCCCACCCTCAGAACGTTGTCCCCGTTAAGATAGCGCAACCAGAGGAAAACTTAGAAAGGGCCATAGTGCCAGCTACACCCTTGACTAGTAGTGAACCATATGACTCAATTTACGAACCTAGTCAAGGAACATACCCAGGTTATGAGAACTCAACAATGGAATATGGGCAACAATACGACCCATATGCTTATGGCATGGAGACACCAGAGAGTCCATACAGCTACGAGCAAGATTATGTACCATTAATGTATACAGCTCCTAGAGCAACCATGCCACCTCGACCAATGAATAGACCTTCTGTACCTAGAGGACCATGCTACAGATGTGGAGGTGACCACTATATCAGAGAATGTACATTGCCAAACCCACCACCACCACAACGAAATTGGGAAGGTTACTGTAGCGATTGTGGAAAGGAACATCTTTTCAGAGATTGTCCTAAGAACCCAAACAAAGTCACACCAAATGTGCAGATTAACGTGATAGAAGTAATCGAATCGTCAGGGAGTGACAAAGAGTACACGATACCTTTAAAAGCCATAACAAGAGCAAAGGCTAGAGAAAACCCTGATAAAACCGAGGAAAATAATCAAAGTGACAAAGAGGGAAATACACCCATCCCTCACAGAGTAGAAGACTCCGAAGAACCAGAAAAAAGTATCACCAGTAAATGATCCCAAAGATGGAAACAAAGGAGAGACAGGATAAAAGAAAAGAAATCCTTGCAAAAGAAGGAAAATGAAAAGAGTAAACAAAAATCAACAGAAGAAGCACGAGTGGAGGAAGAAAATAAAAAGGAGGATAAAAGGGAGGAGGTAGGGTCGGTATTAGCAGATCCAATGCCTGAAGATTTAGCTATGTGGATTCAGGCATACAAAGCGAGAATAAAAGCAGGACCTACCATAGAACAACATGAGAGAGAATATCCGAGAGGTGACTTAGAGAAAGAAAGATTGGAAATCTGCAAAAAATTGATGGAAGTTGCCCAACAAACATTAGAAAAACCCGCATCACCTTTACCAAACAACCGAATTTGCGAAGAAAAATTCCAAGAGTGTCTAAACAATCTGGGAAAGCCTAATGTAAATGGACCTCTGGATGATGAAATTGTTACTGAGAGAAAGGAAGGATCCATAGTCCCTGAAACAGAAGGAGATTGGACTAAGGATTTATGGGCGCGAGTTCAAGAGGACAAGTGGAAAAAGGTAGAAGGAATGGAACCGCCCTTTGAAGAATTAAAAGCAGAAAACGAAATAGAGGATTCAATACCTGAACTTAATTCAGAAGGGATTTTTCCAATGGATGCAAGTGACAAAGAAGCCGAAGACGATGTAAAGGAACTGCCTAATTACACCGGGGAATACGAGCACAACTCAGAATTGTATCGCATTCCATCAATACAGAGACGAAAAACGAATCCATCAGTTCAAACATCGGAGATCATACAACGCCTTAGAGAGGTGAAAATCCCATGTACCTTAACATTCGAAGAACTGTTAAAGGTAAAACCACATTTAAAAGACAAATTGATCAATCAGTGGGAAGTCAAGGAGGAAAAGAAGGAGGTAGATGACGAAGTGAAAACGGTGAGAATTCCAGTGGATAAAGTAGGAGACTTTAGTGAAGGGGATGAAGGAAATACCTGTCTTCCAATCACTTATAGGGGTTACACAACCAAAGCCATACTAGATTCAGGAGTTGGTGTTGGCATTGCTACCAAAGAAATTTGGGAGAAATGGGGAAAACCAGCATTGAGACCAACACGTATGAAAATTCAGATGGCTGATGGACATACGGAAAGACCCTTAGGATTGTTGGAACGAGTAATCTTCACTACGTGTGGAGTGGAATTCGAACATACTTTAGCAATTTGTCACTTTGAAAGGCCAAGCAATTATGAAATGATCTTGGGAAGGCCATTCATGAGACAGCTAAAGGTCGTACAAGATTGGGGAAAGGATGCAGTGTACCTACAACACGCAGGAGTCACCACTAGGATCAACCTACATACGTACGCATATCAAGATGTACCACCTCTGCAATGGAATCAAATCCACAAAGAGGAAGACGATCAATCGATCCATAGTGCAGGTTCTAGTGACCAATCCTGGATGAACGAGGACACTCATCTATGGATATGCCAAGCTGCAAAAAAGGAAGAAGAGCGAAGAAAAAGTTGGTAGCAGAAACAAGGTGTAGTGAGATCGGTACAAGATCCAGCTTATATGCCACAAGTATTTCCAGACGAAGAATTCGAACCTCACGGTTGGATGGAAATCTTAGCCACCCTCGATGTTTGTGTAAACGAAGAAGTGGTAACTATGAACGAATGTATTGACGAGGAGGGTTATGACATTAGTCTGTATATGGTAGTCCTTCAGGAGGCAGAAAAAGGAGAAGTAATTGAGAAAGACTGGAAGGAGGACTACGAGAGCATTGAAATGGAACCAGAACCTATGGACCTAGGGATTAGTACCACCAACATGGACATCAGTGCCAATGAACAACATAAGGATCCCACACAAAAGGAAGAATTAGAAGTTGAAAGGGAGTTAGAAGATGAAGAGAACAAGCTTCAAGACCAATTTGAGGTACCAGCTCATTTCAAAAAATACGAAGTGGAAGAGAGGAAAATCGCTATTCAAATGCCTAAAAGAGAGGCACAACCGGGGATAGCATATGATAATAAAGAGCAAACCAAGAAAATAGTTGTAACCATGGAAGGAGGAGAGGAACGATGTACTTTCATAGGACAGGATGTCTCAGTGGAAGAAGAACAAGAGTTAATTCGACTCGTAAGAGAATACCGGGATGTCTTCGCTTGGACTTATAAGGATTTAAAAGGAGTAGATCCCTCTATATGTGCGCATAGAATCCCCATGACATCCGAGGCCAAACCTTCCAAACAGAGACCTTATACTTATAATGAGGTGTACTCAGCCAAGATAAAAGAAGAGATAGATAAGTTGTTGGATGCCGGATTCATATACGAGATAGAACACACAGAATGGGTATCGCCATTAGTGGTAGTGCCCAAGAAAAATGGAAAATTGAGAGTGTGCATAAATCTAAAGAAGGTGAATGCAGCCACTATACGTGATAGCTACCCATTACCGATTACGGATCATCTATTGGAGAGAGTAGCAGGTAAAGAGGTCTATAGCTTCCTAGATGGTTTCTCTGGATACAATCAGGTGGCTATTGCGACTGAGGACCAACACAAGACAGCTTTTACCACGGAATGGGGTGTGTATGCATTCAGAGTGATGCCCTTTGGACTCACGAATGCACCGGCTACCTTCCAACGATTAATGTGTCACGTTTTCAAGGAATTTTTGAAAAAAAGCATGGAAGTGTATGTTGATGATCTTTGCACATATTCCAATCAAAGACCCGATCACATACCGGAATTAAGGAAGATATTCAACAAATGTAGGCAGTATAGAGTCTGCTTAAACCCAGAAAAATGTGTCTTCATGGTAAGACAAGGAAAAATACTAGGACACATAGTCTCAAGAAATGGGATATCTACGGATGAGGACAAGATTAAAGTCATATTAGACTTACCAAGACCCAAAAATGTAAAGGAAGTACAAGCCTTTATGGGACATTGTGGATATTACCGCAGGTTTATTCACATGTATGCCATAATAGCTAAGCCCTTATACGGTCTATTGACTCAGTTCACTTGGACAGACGAGTGTGAGAAGGCCTTCAACGAGCTTAAAAAGAGGCTGAGTACAGCCCCAATTCTAAAATCACCCAACTGGAACAAGCCTTTTCATATTCATGTCGATGCTTCGAACTACGCAATTGGATGTATCCTAGCTCAACCGGCTGATGAAGGAAAGCTTGACTATCCAATCGCTTATGCGAGTAGACAATTAAACCAAGCCGAAAGAAATTACACGACTACAGAAAGAGAGGGCTTAGGAATGGTTTATGCAGTCAAGAAGTTTAGACATTATCTCTTAGCCAACAAATTCAAATTCTTCATAGACCATCAAGCTTTGTTGTATTTAGTCAATAAACCTTGTAGCACGGGAAGGTTGGTACGATGGTTCTTGTTACTAATGGAGTTTGACTTTGAGGTGATAGTCAAAAAAGGGAACACACATGTGAGAGCAGACCACCTTTCTAGGTTAAAACACGGAGAGCCACCTAGTGGAGTTCCTGATGATTTGCCAGACACCTATCTTTTTAACCTGGAAGTATGTCCTCAATGGGCCGAAAAGTTGATCCCTATACTTACACATGGACCAAAAGATGGGATCACGCCAAACCGAAAGCAAGATCTTTGGAGGACTAAAAACCTTCACATCATTGCTGGAAGTTTATACCACCAGGAGTCAAGCGGACTACTGATGAGATGTGTGGAAGAAGATGAACAAAACATGTGGCTTCAGAAAGCGCACATAAATCAATGGAACACTCACTTGAACGCAATTGGAACATGGCAAACACTCAAGAGATTTGGCATATATTGGCCAACCATGCAACGAGATGCACATCATTATGTGTCAAACTGTCAAATCTGTCAAGAACAAATCCCAGATGAGAACTCTACGTTATGCTATTCTACAATAGCACCAAGGTGGAGCATGCCTTTAGTAAAGTTCTTGAAATCTCGAGAGTACCCGGAGGGAGCTACCTTAGCAAGGAAACGTACTCTTGAAGAACAGAGCAAAGATTACGTCATCCTAGGAAAACAACTTTTTAAACGCGGGAGAGATAACCAGCTAAGATTGTGCATTCATGAAAATGAATATCTCTCTGTATTAGAAATGGCACACGCAGGAGCTGCGGGAGGACATTTCTCAGCAGATAGAACAGTCAAGATGATTCTCTTTGTAGGCCTGTGGTGGCCAACTCTGCATATGGACGCGGAGACATATGTGAAAAGCTGTGAAACATGCCAAAGAGCAAAATATCCCATTAGAAGAGATGACATGCCTTTAAGACCCATGGTTTGTGCGAGAGCATTTACCAAGTGGGGAATTGATTTCATAGGACCTATCAATCCACCTGCCAAAGGATCACATGCGGAGTACATCATAGTAGCCACCGACTACTTGACTAAGTGGGTAGAAGCTAAAGCCACTAGAAAGAATGATGCTCAAACCACAGCAAAATTTCTCTTTGAGCACATATTCACACGCTTTGGACTACCGATCGAGATAGTGAGTGATCGAGGAACGCATTTCTTAAACGGAGTCATTGAATCGCTAATGAATGAATTCTTAGTGATTCATAAAAAATCAGCCCCATACCATCCTCAAGCTAATGGACAGGCTGAAAGTTCCAACAAAGTACTTTGTACGGTATTGACAAAGATTGTCAATAATGGAAGGTCAGATTGGGACAAACAATTGCATCACGCAATTTGGGCCTTCCGAGTGGCATATAAAACGGCTATTGGAACTACACCTTTCAACCTAGTATATGGGCAAAATGCAATTTTGCCGATTGACTTCTTAGTACCTACCTTGAAAGTGGCCCAGCAATATGAGTGGAACGGTCATGAGTTGTCTCAACAATTAGATCAGATTGAAAAGCTGCATGAGACTAGATTACAAGCGGTAGCAGGCATCTATGCCGCCAAACGGAGACAAAAGGCTTATTATGATGCACATATAAAAGACAAGGGATTGAAAGAAGGCGATTTAGTCCTAGTATACACCCTCAAACAGCATGCAAAGAAGCTCCAAAAACGCGGATATGGACCCATGATTATAAATCGAATCTCTACTAGTGGTGCAGTCAATCTCGCCACACTAGACGGAGATATTCTTCCCAACTACATCAGTGGATGCAGAGTGAAAAGATTCATGGAGCCATTGACTAATCAAATGCTAGCACGACTGATAGGAGCTCAGAGTAGGAAAAGAGAAGAAGAACGCATACGAGAAGAAGCTAGACAGGAGGCCCTAGAACGTATCAGAAAACGGAAAGAGTGGATGAGAGAAAGAGACGAGAGATATCGAGTAGGAGAAGAACTCATCCCAATGGCTAATTTTAGAGCCACTGAGAACTCCGGACAACAAAGAAGACAGCCTTATTTGAATCTGGGAGCAGGACGAAAGGAGTACCACTTAGTGGATGCTCTTATAGACACAGGAGCAACAATAAGCTGCATTAGATTTTCTTTGTCTCAGAGACTTAAAGAGGAGTTACGGCCATCGAAGGCGCAGCTAATTGGAATAGGAGGCAAAGTCACTCAATGCATAGGAGAGATAACCTTACCTTTACATATGGGGAACAACACAATGGAACAGAGACTCTTAGTGTGTCAGGACCAAGATCTGCTTGAAGATGTGGTGTTAGGTCAAGATTGGATCTACGAATATGAGGTAACCATTCAATTGGCTTTAGGATACATCTCTGCCAGAATAGGACCTCGAGAGGTATTCAGTTTGCTAGATGAACGACCACCCAAAGCTACTATTATAGAGCCAGAAGTTCTTCCCAAGGAACAAAGTCAGGATTGTATGTTCACTAGCAATATAGGAACCCCATCGTCAAGTACTTCCTGTGAAAACACCGTAAGTCCTGTGTGCACTCCATCTTTGAGTAGAGAGAGTCACGAGAGTGCACAAGAACACGAAATCAAGCCAACTGAACCACAAGGCACAAGAGAGAATGTTCCTCTGCAAGACTTGAAGCCTACACCTGTGCAAGTGTACCCCGTTCCACATTCTACACGAGCTTGGATAAGGAAGGAACAAAAGAGGGCCTATCTTCAGCAACAGACAAGTCTTCAACAGCAGCGTGAGCAATGGCATAAGAAGACAAAGAATTTCGAACACTTAAGTCAACCACGAACCAAGAGCGTATGGATCCCAAAGAAGCTGATAACTGCACAACCTGATCGAACAAAAATATGGGTTCCAAAGTCATGTACTCCAAGGACATATTGGAGGAAGAAGGAATCTCCAAATGCAATACAAACCGACTTGAGATTCATAAAACAAAATCAGCAGACATACCACCAAAGACGAACCACATTCATAAAAAAGGTGGAGAATACAGTACATTCCTCCCAAGTGAAGCAAATATGGGTGCCGAAAGACAAGACAAGCTGCATACATCGTGCAACTACTTCCAATTGCACACATGAAGAGTTGCCAAGATCCAAAGTATGCATGATAGGGCCACATTACAAGGCCAAGCATTCGGCACAGCCTTCTTCTACTTTCGGATAGTAATGCACATTTTCCCTTTGGAAATAGGAGAGCACTTGTACATACTTAAAATGTTACTCCAAAAAAAAAAAAAAAAAAAAAAAAAAAAATTCACTAACCGCTTCGGCTATGTACTAACTTTTATGTTTTCTTTTCAGCAAAAAATATAAAAATACATGAAAAATTCAGGTATTACCTTTCTCACACCCACGGCAAAGGGACGGCACCATGCACACGGAGCTTCATCGAATTATTAATCAACATATGGAGGAGGATTTCTGAAAAAAAAAAAAAAAAAAAAACATATGGATACTAACTCATCCTCTATATTGAGTGCAGATGACATCTTCTGACTCAGAAGCTACACAGCAGGAAGAGGAACTACTTCTTCCATTGGGGTCAATAACCAAGGTCAGAGGACATTGGTTTCGAGATGACCAACCTATCTCGGAACTTCTATTCATGGCAACCATCAAGATTATGGACAGGGATCACTATTTCCCCATCATGTCACAGGATTTCAAGACCATAATACAAGGACTACCACATATCGAGGAAGTATGGACTCAAGCTGGCATTGAAGCATTTTTGAAGATACCTATATGCGTACCAGACTTCCAAAGATGTACGCAAGTGATGAATACCATGCAGCCGGCTGCTACAAAGATTTCAGTTCCAGAAGCAAAGGTTTTGGACAAAGTAGGCACATGGAAGACAATTCAATTCACTCATGAATTGATCATTAAAGCCTTTGGATGGAATCAAGAAGGCATTACTAATGTCAAAGAAGAATGCCATGACCCCAAGAAAAGATCATTCCTGGAGATTAACAGGATAGATATTGAAGATGCAGTACGTTTGGTACACCAACACTTTTGTTTTCCTGGCATGAACAGATACACTGCACCTCAGAAGATAGTAGTTCAGTTACTCTCCCATGCCATGCGACAGATAGGAAACAAAGTGAATCTCACAGGTTACGTACAAGAGCGATTGTTTGAAGCTCAGAAGAAATGGGGGCAAAAGAAGTTCCTGAACGGTGGTTCAGCTTTGACCTTATTGATATATGAAGCCCTAGACATGAAACACTGCTTACGAGAGATGCCAACAGTAGAAGGGCTAGCAAGGTATGCGAAATCCGCTTCTGTCCCTAAGAAGAAGAAAGCAGTAGTTGTGGTGGAAGAGGCTGGAACCAGCACACAAAAGCCCATGAGGGGTACTAAACGCTTGCGAGAAGAGGAAGCCCAAGCAACACCTCAGTCTAAGAGAACGCATCTCTTGCCTACGATCACGACGGCTCCAATGCCGATTTCAAAAAGAGACTTGTCTGCTGCCCTCGAACGAACACACCAGTACATGCAAGGGCAGGTGAATCTAAATGTCCAAGGACATCATTATAGACAAGCAAGTCAAGTTCAGCAACAACAGAGTACCGAAAAGACTCCAAGACAACCTGGAAGATATAAAGAATTGGGCATTGAAGACTCTAGTACGAATACAGAATCCAGTCCTGAGAAAGACACGCTAGATACTGATATCAGGACAGAAACTTATGAAGAAGAAGGACCAGAAATCAATCAAATGGAAGTGACACCGGACAGCCAGAAGGAAAAAGAAAAGAAGGTGGATGATGCTAAGGAACAGGAGCACGTCATTCAATTGAACAACAATACAAAAATCAGCATCAAGGAACATACGACTACTGGGGTTACACATGTCAATGCACCAATTAAAGAGGAAGAACAAACCCCAAAGAATAAGGAAACGGGAGAGCTCCAACAAGAAAAACAAACCATAATCGAGGTACCTGATGACACACCTCAAGGACAGGATGCAAACATGGTGGCTGAGCCAAGGATCCAGCTTCAGATCAGGCAGCCCCATGATACCACCTTACACATTGCTCAAGGCAAAGACGTCACTACTGGCGAAGAACCAACAATACCTAAAACATGGCTCAATGTGGATGTGACGCAGTTAAAACCGGTGGTAAAGCAAATGATCAAGACAGCCATGGATACGCAACAGCAAATGATGGATATCGATGCAGACTATGACAAATCCATGAAAGAAAAGAATCAGTTTCAAATTATGAGTGAACAGTTGTCTGCACAACTAATTCAGGTACAAAAAGAGATAGCCACCAAAAGCACTGAGCTGTTAGAAACACAAACACAATACGAATCATTACGCACTCAGCATCACCAACTGCAAAAACAGCTTGAGGATCTACAGAAAGTATATGATGCTACTGCAGCAGAAAAAGACAGAATGAAGACCAGAAGCACTCTACTAGAAACACAATTGAAGTTATATCTGGACGAGAATGATACTTTACGGAATAGAAATAAAGAGTTGATGAAATCACTGTTATATGACCAACCAATAAAACAACAGGAATCAACTGAAAGTAAAGAAGATGAATTCAGAGATCAACTCGCACAATATGAAGCTTTGCTAAAACAAGAGCGCGCGGTAAGAGAAGAAGCAGAAATTAAGCACAATCAGGAAATAAGCGAGCTCAAAAGGCAGCTGAATTCAGCACAGGCCAAACTGGTACAGAGCTACAGTGAAAACATGGATCACGTAGCTGACATAGGTAAGGAGCTCCTAGCCACCAAAGAAAAACTCGGTGAAGCCATACAACAGATAAAGGAAAAAGATGAATGCATTGAAGAGCTAAAAAATCAGCAGAAAGGCAAAGAACCGATCGGGACATCAGTAGTGCCAGAAAAAGAACATCCTACTGACGAGGTAGAGGTAAGCCCTCTATCTCAACCGATCTATCATTCTCCAATACATGAGCAGATGGCGGATATGCATGATGATCATCCGATGCCATACACTGCAGAAATAAGTCAGAAGGAACGGGCACTAGTGGTGTCCCGATTGACGGAAAATTTTGAGAATGAAGTCATCAAGGTCATGAAGGAAGCCAAAATCAAAGGTAAAGACTTGGAAAAGATCCTCAAGCCTTTCAACATTCCATATGGACTGTTGAAAGAGAAAACAAGGCAATATATAAAGAAAATTACACACAAAAGTCCAGATGAGCAGCTCAATTTCAAGAATGACACATTCATGTACACTCAAGCAGAGTTCGAAGCTGCACAGCCGGTGTGGAGGAGAAAATTTCTGGAGAAACATCCCACACTAAGGGTACACTGGCAAGCCGCACCTTACTTATTACAGGTAAACCCTTCGTTTTGTCCAATACCACGAAGAAGGGATACCAAAGAATTTTTGGATTTACAACGCAGCGGCACTATTAATAAACAGTGGCTAAACTATCCGATGTTACCTAGCCCGCCACATAACTATTTGCCAACAGAAGATTATATGATCAAAACAATAGAATTTTGGCTTCAAAACTATGCGACTGTACCAGATTTAGCAGTTAAGATGACAAATAAAATACTTAGTATGCTACTTACAGTTTTGAAGGTCTTCAAACATGCAGCGTATACATTTCTGAACTTCATCGGCATTAATCAAGGCACAGATATACTTATTTTTGATCTATCAGTAATGCCGAGCCGTCCCACAATAATGGCATACTATTCCATACTCATGTTCTTGCCAAGTCCGTATCTGCAAACATTTGAAGAAGCATTTTTTACAGGATTTTTTGAAATAGATTCCGAGATTTTTTTGAAAATGTCATCTAATCTGAATGCCAGACTTGTGGCATACGAATTAAGCTTCTTCGCAGATCACCGACAACCGCCCAACGATGGAGTAAAAGCGGAACAATGGAAACAGATCATGATACGTGAAGCCAATCTGCTAAATGATACAGAGCAACAAGTATACAGAACGTACGCCCGACGCTTATCAAAGCCTGTCGGGGACGACAGAGTTCAGGAGGGGGGCAGTGTCGAGGGCGAGACGAATAAGAAGAGGAAAAAAAGAAAGCAACGAAAGAAACAGCTTCACTAAAAGGCAAAATTGAAGATAGACAAATGTAAAGATACATCTCTGCAGGAAGCCCCGCAGGGGCGCAACACCCATCTCTGCACAGAGCCCCGCAGGGGCACGCACCAGGCTACAAAGCTAAACCCCGGGGTCCAGAGGAGTGGATTTTTCAAACATCAGAGTAGGACCAAAAGTTAGAAAGGGGTAGAGGCTGAAAAGTTGAAGAGGGTGACTAAGAATAGCACATTCCTAGTCACTGGTGGCGTGCGTGGCAACCCAAGTCAACAGGCAAGACAACTACATCAGGCTCTCGAGTTGTAGAGCTTGAATCAAGAAGGCCATCGAATCTACATGTTTGTTTAACTGCAGACAATACTGACCACAGGGCGCGTGCGCGAAGCAAAGTCTGTCAAGGGCGCGTGCGTAAGGCAAAGTCTGTCAAGGGACGACAGAGGCAAAGAGGGGGAGAGTGTTGCAGAGCCAAAGAGCGCACAAAGCAGAGAAAAAAAGACGGGCCCCAAAATTTTTCCGATTTGGACCACATCTTTTTGTAACATATCCATTTTTGTAATATATTTCCCTTTGTAAAGGCACTAGAGGAGTCCTCTAGATGCATTCCCATAGAAGAATAGAAGCTTACCCATGTAAAATAGTAGGAAATTAGCTTTTAGTGAATAAAGTGCCGGTCACTTGTGTGAAAGGACCATTTTTAGGGCACTAGTATATAAGTCAAATGTGACTCTTTGTAGAGGACTTTTTTTGCCATTGTGAGAATAGAGAGCACAGAAATTCGAATTTGTGTCTTCTTCCCTCTTCATCTTCTTCTTCGTGAGCTTGTATGCATGTGCATTGCTTGGAAAGAGTGCTTGTGAGTGTTGTCTATCCTTGAGAGTGTTTCTTTGCTGTAGGAAAGGTGTGTGCGAGGTGTAGGAAGTGCTGAAGCGTAGGAAAGTATTTTCGCGATTCAGTATTTCTGTCATAACTTGAGGTAGGAGCGTCGGAATTGAGTGAAACCACTGCCATTGGATGCGTCTTCTCGAGAGCTTCGAAACGCATATGCTATTCGCTATGTTTGGAGCTCGGAGCTAGGAGAAAAGTCCAAAATACTGACGGCTGCTGCACCAAGTATCGTTTCGTCTTGACCTACTATTGAAGCTTGTTAGGATAAGCATTTACCTCATTTTCACTCTTGAGTAGTTCATTTGCATTGACCATTACGTGATTGCATGTCTTCATACACTCGGCTAGGTTAGTATACTCTTCGGATTGATAAATTAAAAGCGTGTATCCCCACTATATGCACTTGTGAGGGAATTGAGGTATAGTCTCTTTTTCCGCAAGTCCCTAAGTTGAAGCTTAGGTCAACACAAGATGTGAACAATGCCTTGATCATGCTCAATCACAAACGATTTTGTCTGAGAGTGTTCAATTTGTGCAATTAGGATTAGTGTTTTTATTTCACCAAGATTTAGAACCAGATGGATTAAAAAGAGAACCATCATCAATGAAAGAGAAGTAAAACATATATGTCTAAATCATTTGTTTGTGACATTCTCTTTCAAGTTAAAGGGAGAGAAAAAGAGATAGCACCATTAAAGGTTTTCGACTTACAACATAAAGAATCAGTAGAAAATTTACTTTGATGCTTTGTTCAAATTGAAAGATTATTACCAAACAATAATAAAATCACACCAAATTTCATTAAAAAGTAAACGAGTCACCTCTACCCAAGGTACCACTCAAGCAACAACTTCAGCTCCTACAACACGAACTTCGAGGCACTCAGAATGAGATCCAACAACATGACAAAATACTTTAGAAGATGCAATCTGATGAAGATAACCTTGCGAGGGTGGTAAAAGCTATTGTCTCTACCCAATATGATGACACACATTCCAAGATTGGTGTTAAAAACTACTAATTTTCTATAGTTTGATGGCCGTAAGGATGGACCTTTAGTTCTTTCATGGTTATCACAATTTGACGATTTCTATTCTAATGAAACGTATGCCAAAGGTGAAAAATTCAAAGTTACTACTAACTATTTAGTAGGAAAAGCTCAACTCTAGTACGTCACAACACATATCTTTCAACAACATGGAAGGCTTTCGAAGATAAGGTGAAGGATACTTTTCTTCCTCCTCAATATCCTATACATGTTCAACGTTCATGGAAAACCTTTACATGAAACAAGGGTGACACTGTTACTACCTACATGGAGTGGTTCTGGTAAAATTTATTATTTGTTGGAATGCTAGAGGATGTACTAGAGAATATCTTACATCACATCAAACAAAGTAATTTTTTGAAAAAACTCCTAAGCACGTTCACAATCTATCTTCAACAATTGAGATGTCATCTTGAATTGGATATTCATATTCATTATTCATATACGTAGTATGTAATAGTCAATAGTTTGTTTAGTATTTATGTTCAATGCATCGCTATATTGGAAAGAAGTTTCATGGGAGGTCAATCCATTTGCTTCATCATAATTTGCTTGAAAATAGTGTTCATTGTTCTTACTATCCCTTCCTGTTGGTTAAGTTCATGTCTAACAACAAGTCTTTTAACTTGTTTTCTCACAGCACTCCACTCCCTTATTTTACGTGTAGTTATCTTCCGCAAGAGGCAAAAATTCCTTTCTAATGAATTCCTGAAGTCTATTTACAAAATACAAGCTTTATCTTGTTCAGTGCATCTTTGAGTGAGAACTTATCTTTGAATTCTTGTAAGCTTTACATTATGCTCACCTTTTCTTTTGGAGTTTGTATCCATGCTCAAAAAATAAAGTGATTTCTTTTGGATGAGTCCTCATATAAGAATTTTCAAAGAAATTGATACTTGAATGCATCTCGGGGTATATATGAAGTTCCAAACTTGAATGCCCAAAAAATACATGTTGTATGCTTTCAATTCCTCGATCAAATTCCAAATTTGTTGTTGTTCAAGCCCCTTTCATGACAGGTTCAAAATAATGTCAAAAAGTTTGAGTTTGACACAAGTAAGAGCTAAATTCATTTATTTTTATTAAAATTTGAGAAGACAGGGAGAGTGATTCCACACTTCTGCTTTCTAAGCCTCATACACACATACTTAAGCTCTTTCACTCTCCTTCTCCTTCTCCTTCTCCTGGATTCAAACCATCGTTCTTGATCTTTTGGTTTCTAACTCTATCACTTCTCTCATATGGGCTCACTTTCATTTGCTGTCACTCTCAGGCTATATCATATTCTTTCCCTTGTTCAGCTTCTTTCTATTTTTCTTTCTTATTCTCTCACTTGATTTTTCAATCTCACTTATATTCTCAAAAATATGTGATAAAAGCACATAGTATGTGTAGTGAACTTCAATCTTCACCAACATAACCAATTTTTCCGATTTCCAGTTCAACAGCTTTCAGACAATGGAGATTACACAAAAATCTATTAGAATTGCTTCCAAATATCTATGTTGAAGAATACAGAGGAGAGCTGAACATAAAGAAGTGTGTTGTCTTGTTTTTCACATCTATCTATTGGAAGGTATCCCCAAAAATTTACTTTTCTAATGCCATTGGAGTCTTTTAGAAGTACTCAAATATCTCCCTATATTCTCAACCTTCGACTGTCGGTTTCTTGAAGGTATCTCCTCATCTTGAATTCTTTCCAAAATATCCTCTCTGACAAGCTAAAAAGAAGATTAATATCAATGCACCTAAAAGTCTGATGAGTTTGAAAGTTGCCTCTGCTTCCACATTCCATGCAAAATTGTGATCGTTCTTAGTTAAGTTTGTCGAATGGGCCATGAAGCATTAGAATTCACCGATAGCCTTTCCAAAAGATTGTCTCGGCCACCATTGAACTACTTTTTTCTTTGGATCAATCTTGAGTCCTTTGTGAGACACCACAAGCCCCTAAAAGGCTATCTTTTGCATGAAAAAGATACATTTCTCTGGTTTGGCATACCATTGTTTCTAGCAAAATCATAGAAGTACTTGTCCCACATGTCGCTTGTGTACTTCTTCCATGACACGACTTAACACTAGTAGGTCATCAAGGTAGTTGATGAGAAACTCGTCCATCATGTCACAAAAATCAGCATCCATTACCATGGAAAAAGCGGCTACTCCATTAGTGACCTCAAATGGTAGTACCAGCATAGTAACGAACAACATAGGTGCACCATTAGTGACCTCAAATCATCTATCTATGGTAGTGTTCCATCCTTTTTGGTAACGAACAACATAGGTGCACCATACGGAGATTTGTTGGTGTGAATGTATCCACTATTAGAGACCTCTTGTAGTTCTCTTTTAATCTCTTGAAATTGAGTCAAATCCATGCAATAGCGAGCCTTGGCAAGTGGCGTCTAGCCAGTTACCAATTCAATCTTGTGATCAATCTCACATGAAGAAGGCAAGTCGTTTTGTAGCTTGCTTGGTAGCACATCTTTAAACTTCGTTAGCAATGGCAAGATAATTTCATCATCCATTTCGACTTCAGAGCTCTCCTCTCCAATTAGATCTACATAGGCCACACATAAAAAAATGCTTGTTCTTCATTCTTGCTGTCTTTTGCTATTTTACTAGTTGTAACCCATCGTTTGGGGTTTCCCAAGATGTCATTTTTTGCCTTTATTTGGCTTCTTTTCGATTGCGACATTCTAGGGGCACTATTGGTAGGGATTTTGGAGGGGAGCCCATGATGCATTTGGACCACATAATCTTTCCCATTTTCATGAAGAAGTACATGATTTTTTCCAAGCTTGGAAAGGTAAATACTTGCAGTAGTCCCAGTATCAGGGTCTTAAAATACATGTTTTGCAATTTCTTTACAAGAGATGAGATGCATCCTAGGTAGGCATGAGCTGCTCCTGCTTATGGACTATTTGTCTAATCTGTATAGTAGTGTCCTGATTCCTCCTCAGGAAGTTCCTTAATTATCACTTTGGAGTTCCCTTTTTCAATGTTTGGAACAAGAGCTTTCCTACATTCGAGAGGCTTTGAAGAATCTCTTGCACTCTCGGAGCCATTTTCCCAACACTAAAGAATCATGTTCATCAGAGTATGAAGTGGTAATAATGGGTTTGTGGAGTCCGAGAAAACCCAAGGTAGTTGAGACGCTCTCAGGTTTGGTTCCATGGGCGGCTCATATTCTTGTTGGCAGGATGGCTTGTCACCAGGGCTGTAGTTTTCCTCTGCTTCCATGCTTGATGGAGAGAAGAAAAATGTTTGATTCGGCCGAAAATGAACTACACATTTCAATCACCCATGATGTCTAATCTAGGCACATCTTTCCCAAGAACCAATGTCCCCCATCTCCACAATACGCCACAATCCGTTTGAGTTGAGAGACAAGTCCTTGGAAGCTGTTTGATAAGCCGACGGCCATCGCTCCTGTGACTAGCCAAAAGGGACCGATCAGGGGGAGAAACTACTCTGGTACCAAGTATTATGCACGCACATGGAAGGAAGAGCAGTGTAAGTTGTCGAAGCCAAAGAGGCCCAAAACACGTTGTACCCACGAGAGGGGAAACATTCCAAAAAAAAAAAATCAATTTCCATGTGATAATCTCCGTCGACGACTGCCGGTTTCTTTGAGGTGACCTCTTACGAAAACACGAGTCCCCAATCTGCGTGATATCACCTTCCTCGTGAGAAAGTCCAATCTTATTCTGCTTCCTCCCTCATCAACGACTAGCAGAAACCTCTTTTTTTGCTTTCTGTCGATTCAAATCCACCGCTTTACATCTCTACATCTTCTCAAGGGATGCGCACACCCTCTACTTTCAAAAGCTGTAGCCTGCACATCCACGCCATATCTGTTTCTCCTTCAAATCTTGATGACAGCGGGACTGTTTGTCCCTGAATATTTGTATTCTTTGATAATGGCCTTCGGGCACACACCATTTCTTCTATACCAAACGAAACGGTGACGCCAAATATGGAGAGAGGCTTCGCTTTCCCAATTATCTGGTTTTTTAGCTTCCAAATTCCGAAAGGGATCTGCTAATATTTCTCGTAAATCTGTTGGGCTGCTTTCGTTTTGCTTATCCTCTACCCGCCAAATTAGAGCAGATTAACCCGATCAAATACGAAACTGCGCCATGCATCCCTCACTTTTTATTTAGAATTGCGTGGCTAAAATCTAAGAAATCTGTGGGCCTCCTCTTCATGCCAATTGTGCCACAATTCCAAGAGAAGCAAATTCAATTCCACCCAACTTCACTGTAAGCATACGTTTCTTGCTCTACCATGCATACATCTCCAATTAATGTGCTTTTTGTTATTTTAAATCCCACTCGTACTGACCTGATATAGATGGTCCCACTCGTACTGACCTGAGTAAAGAGCCATTTAACAAAGCGTATTATCAATTCGGCGATAGGTTGAATGGAGAACCAAGTTCCATCCATAACTACCACGAAAGATAATGCTCCATCCTCATCAAATCAATGTTAGGCTACAATAGAAGTTGAAAACAAAGATGCCCAAGAAGTAAAAAACCTGAATAAAGGATAAAATTCAAAAGACATATCTTGTTACATACGCTAAGCACAAAAAACCTAAACGAAATATCAATTTCAACTCAAACTAATCATGTACTAGTGTCTACACCACAAGGGAATCTCAAGCCTAAACAGATCCCTAGCAAGTCAAAACAACAAAAGGGCTAGGATCTTGAGCTAATGGAACTTAGGTTTATTGCGATAGAAAGGGACCCCCAAAGATTCAACATTGCATGAAAGAGGAGGAGATACAAGAATTGAAACCTGTTCACAAGAATTTTGAGCATAGGGTTGTGATTCTAGAAGTTGATGTATTTGTGAACACCCGATGTGATCAAGGTTATCTTGACAATAAGCCTTTTCTACAATAGTGACTTGAACATTTCAATGTTAGGATTTGGAGTGCATAGATCCAGGTGAGGTTAGCAAATATATTGATAAAAACCTTCCCAAAGTTCTAGAAGAAATTTATGGATATTTGGGGGAGGGATGAAAGTTTATGGAGTTTTTTAATCCATTTCAATGCACTAGCTCATTTCTCAGGCATGAACGTGGAGTATGCTCCTGGCAATACATTATTAATTGATATTTCTACTTAGAGGATATTTTACAACATTATAAGATGTTATCTCACGTTCCCAAAGTTGACAATCAGTGAATGACATAACTATTTTTCTAGAACTTTTTCTAGTCAACTTTGGAAATGATTAATAGCCCCAAATCAGATTGAGGATATAAGTATTATTTCTGAAGCTATTCCTCTTGATGAAGAGAGTTTAATTATATATCATGGAATACATCGAGATCATAGACGAAGACATTGAGTATGTAGATAATGAAAACATTGTGAACAATCTTTCATGTAGACTTACATTTAATACTTTGATCTTATAAAGATTGTTAGCTATGTGAATAAATTTTTATCTATATTAGTCAATTTTGTCTATTTACATGTTAACCATTGTAAGTCCAAGGATGGATTCAGACTATTATGGCGGTACATAGGTGGTATTTGCTTCCAAACTTGTCGCTCCATCCTCTTGATTCACACTTGTTCCGCTGGAACTCAATTGCTAAATTACTATGATTGTAGAATTTAAAGAGAAAACTCTAACAACCATCAATTTCATGTGTTCCAAGGGTGCAAGTTCTATTCGAAGGGGGTTGAGACACCACACTTTTGGCTGGGTCTGAAGCACTTGAATACTTTTGATACCAATGAACTTTGGCCATCTAGAGGTTACATACAAAATAGCAAGTGCCTTTGTGCTATTTGGAACTAGCCTAATAGTTTAATATTTTACATGTTAGCTATTTCTTCTTAGCTATTAGTTGTAACTTGTTAAATATTTATTATCTTATAGCTATTAGTGATTCTGCTAGCTATTAGTGATTTTTGTTAGCTACTTGATAGTTAGCTACTTATCGATTAGCTACATGTTAGTTATTTCCAATTAGTTGTTAATTGTTACTTAAAGATTATCTACATGCTAGCTACTTCCTATTAGCTATTTGATTTCCTCTTAGCTACATTTTGTGGACTTCTTAATTGCTATGAGTGATTCTTGTTAGTTGTTAGTGATTTGTTGTTAGCTATTAGTGATTTCTTGTTAGCTATAGCAACTACTGATTTCTTGTTAGCTGTTAGTTATAACTTGTTAAGTACTTACTTTTTAGTTAGCTACTTCATGGTTATCTATACTTATTGATACATTATATACTTACTGATTAGTTATCTACTTATGGATTAGTTGTAAGTAACCAATTAGCTACATGTTAGTTACTTCCTACTAGCTATAAGTGATTTCCTTGTTAACTATTAGCAATTAGTGATTTCCTATTAGTTGTTAGTTATAACTTGTTAGTTAGATACTTACCTTTTAGCTAGACATTAGCTACTTCTTGCTAGTTGTTATTTTTAACTTATCGATTTCCAATAAATTGTTAGTTGTAACTTGTTCCATACACCTCTTCAAACAGAACTTCTAACCATTAGCTCTTAGTTGTCACACCTTGAATGTTATTTGTCACACCATGTACACTTAAGTTATAATTTTAGGAAATGGTTACTTAGGAAATCGTTCTATAATTATCTAGTTGTCAATTTGTGTACTACGTAGTGCCACACAAAAAAATAGTATATCATCACATGAGGATGACAAATCCAAGGGCATACTATTATATACAACCTCATAGACATTACCATTAATGGTAAATAATTCTGAACAATCGTGGATTGGTGAAGTGCATTTTAATGCATTTTACAAGATGGGAATTAATATAAGTTGTTTGTCTTGTTTTCAACAACATGTAGAAATTATCTTCTAGTCTCACATAAAATAAACCCACCACATAATATGTTCACGAATCTATCAGGTTCTTCCAAGCATCCACTAGATTCTTTGGATTGAACTCTTTACATTCACTATAACATATCAAGGGCATACTGACGTTCTGCATACCGACAATCACCCCTCAATGTCGGTATGACTATCGAAAACCTTTGGAAATCCACGGAGGCAATAAACGCATCGCTATAGCTGAGTCGGTGTAAGTGTCGATATTTTCTACTAATTTATCGATGCTTATATCGGCACCCATACTAACACTCATACCGACGCAATGTTTTAACCGGGCCCAAGAGCAAAAATTTGACATTCATCGCATTTTGAATCAAAACTTGCTACTGTCAAATTTGCGTGCACAAGCAACATCTCCTTGATTCTCTCTCTCTCTCTCTGTATGCACACCTCTCTATTTTTCTAGATCTGAAGTTTTGGTAAGTATATCACACGTACTATAGCACTCTTTTTTCTTTCTTTATGTTTTCCCTTTTCTAATTTCTTTTCTCTTTAGTTTTGCAAGAGATTTTGGCATCAAGTCTTTGGAATTCGACGAAGGAAAACTTTAAGTAGATTTTGACAACAATGATTCAAACAATTACATCAATGTAAGTGATTGTTTTGTTTTCAATTACAAAGAGAGAGAGAGAGATGAAAGAAAGAGAGAGATCTAGAGAAACATCTCTCTCTTTCTTTCATCTCTCTCTCTCTCTATATATATATATATGTATATATATATATATATATATATATATATATATATATATATATATATATATATATATATATATATATATATATATATATATATATATATATATATATATATAGAGAGAGAGAGAGAGAGAGAGAGAGAGAGAGAGAGAGAGAGAGAGAGAGAGAGAGAGAGAGAGAGAGAGAGAGAGAGAAGAGAGACATGAAAGAAATATATATATATATATATATACATACACACTCAAATATGTATACACACACATATGTGCATACATGCATGCATATGCATACATACATACACACATGCATATGCATACATACATACACACACATATACATATACATACACACATGCATATACATACACACATATGTGCATACATACATGCACAACAGCGAGTCGTAACAAACGAGAACTATGTCGTAAAAAGAGAACACTCTCGTCAAAAATCAAGCAAATGGCAGCTTATGTTTGAGATTCCTTTATACCAGTATACATATATTACAAAAATGAGGTGAAAACATGTGATTTTTGACATTTTTTGTCATTTTCTCATAAAAAAAGAGCTCAAAATGTAGTCAAAATTTCACTATATAAGGCATTGACATGTCCCAAAATGTATATGATAAAACATTGACATGTCCAAAATCTATATGATAGGACATTGACATGTCTAAAATCTATATAAAGAATGTAGAACTGAATAGTTCTTATACAAAAATAACATTTTAGACATATTTTTAATGGGTGGATATCTGATTGTTAGTCAAAATTGCTACAAAACATGGTTTCATTAACCAAACTACTTCGAGGCATTTACAAAAGCACTAAAAATGTCTGAAAGCTTCAATGCATCTCACAACTTTGTCGATCTATGTCTACACCCTCATCATCTGATGCACTTGATTCAGTCTCATACTGTTGAGAGCTCTCTTCTTCTTCTTCTATATCCACAAGAGCTCTGTCTTCATCCACGTACATACCAAATTCTGCAGGATCATGCACAACTCTTCTTGTTTGCCTATGATTTCCTGTACCACATACATCTGGAAGCTTTTGTTTTATCATGTTGATGGTTGCTTTCCTCAAGTGACCTGTTTTTGTCAAGGAAAAATCATAAACAAGAATATCTACATCATCCATTTTAAGAGTGGATGTGCTTCGAATATTCTTTTTCTTTTTTGAACCTGTTCGTTTAGTATCACACACCATTTCTAAGTTATATTTACCTGTGAATGCATTACTACTTTTAGTGTAATACCAATGCACCATCAAAGCCTCTATTCTTCTCTGATCAACATCTTTAGTTATCTCTAAAACCTTTGCAATCCAAAATGGTCTGGTAGCCTCATCACCATCAGCAAGAACTGCAATAAGTGTTCCAACATTTATCTCTATTAAATTTCCTTGCCATCTTGCTTCTGCCTGTTTTGTCATCCTTGGGCCTACATAAATATTTCTTTCTGGTGGATGTATAAAACTTTGAAGTGCATCTGCATTACATGCTTGGGCCACATTCACGGATCTTTGTGTACAAAAATCCCATGTGAATGGAACATCAACTGGCCAGTGACCTGCAATTGTATACTGTATAATCTCTTCTTGATGATTGAAAAAGTCCTCCCACCAAGATACATCTTGATCTCCAGCATATTTTTTTGCACGCTCAATATGTCTGTTCTTTTCAATGAGTGCATGCATCCAGCTTTTACTTTGATCAACCACATTTCCACATCTTTCTGTATTGTTTTTATCTTCATATGGTGATTGTTCTGCACCATACACTGTCACAGTAGACAAATTAGGCACCTGCAATAAGAATCTGCATCCCTCTTTAGGCTCCCACCCAAGAGAAGATGAATACTGCTTTGCAAATAAAAGGGTTATTTCATCAACCCTCCTCATCAAGAATACATGGTTGAAACTAATATTGTGCAATGGAGCCAAAACCTTAGCACTGTTATCAAGGCCCATTGAGCAAAAGTGCTTAAAGTCATAAATCTGTGTGAGGTGTTGAACTTCTGGTTTTGGAGTATATGCTTCTGAAATCAACTCAGATAAAATCGGAAGAGTAACAGCATTGTTACGTGCCAACTTCTTAGAGAAAGTACTGAACATTTGATCAATGTGATCATGAGTGTGGCCAACCAGAAGGAAATTTACCTTAACCTTCTGAAATACCTGTTTTTCAACAAGCATGCTTAAATATCCAAAGACTGTAGAATTTTTATTCTCTCTTGCAGTATTATCTAGTTGCAAATATAGAGTTGGTGGCAAAAGACCCTTCCATGATTGCAAAACACGATGAATGACAGTAACTGTAAGGTTTGGATCATTATGCACATTCGGATATGTGAAGAAAACCTTGGACATTACAGTTCCATTGTATACCAAAGCACCAACCAAATGCATTTGCACAAGGACTTCATCTCCAATGTCCTTAGGGATGCGATAAAAATGTGGCAAACAAGTTTTTTTTTGATCCATACCATCGATCAACAAACACATATAACGCTCCGGATTTCTGAGTGCTTTACTTCGATGATGAATTGCTTTCTTTCTCTCTAAAGCTTGACTCTCACGATGGTTGTTAAGAAGGTTTTTAAAATTATTCATTTCCTGTGGTGTTGTAGCCCCTTTTGCCATGTTTTTCAAAGTGGTGCAAACTGAACATTCACCCATTCTAACTTTACGAGGAATAGAAACATTGTTAAACTCTTCCTTCCATAATCGAGTAAAGTGACGATACAACACATACTTCTCATTTCTATTTTCCATGTCTTCTCTATATATTTGAAATACCTCTTGACGAGTAAAGTTATCTGACAAGTGCAACCTTCTAGTTGTAGGCATAACCTCACAATGCAAGCTAAAATAGTTCATCATCCAATTCATTGCATGACGTCCAACAGATCCTTTGGTCCCAACATGGAATGTATCCAAAATGAGATCCCCATTCAAAAGCCCTTGTTGAACCCTATGTATTCTAAAATTTCCCACACCCATTGCAATTTTAAATGCAGCCCTACAACATCGCATCCCTTGACTAAAGAAATATTCAAAACCAACACGTGTTACTGACATGTTATCCTCAATCATTTGCATGCGAGAAACAAGGCATATATCCTGCCTTTCACTATCTAAATGGAGGAATTTTTCTCTTAGGTGCTTTAGTTTCTTCATTCCTAAATTGTACAAACATTTCAAACCACAACAATGCTTCACAATATCCAATGCAATCTGTCTATCTGAAGTAAGAAATTTAAATCTTTTTCGACTTACTTCACGAGGCCTTCTTTTAAATTGTAGATTGAGCTTGCTTTGCTTTTTCGTTGCTCCACATGCACTTGAGTCAGAAGGGAGATCAATGGTTGGATCAGATGGGAGATCAAGAGGTGCATTTGGTTGAGCAGCATTGCACTGTGAATTGGATAACTTAAATGACTCAACAGAAAACATGGAACCATCAGCACGTCCTAAATCATAGGGATCATCACTTCTGTGGAAAGGATCAACTGAGAACAATGAATCCGAAACTGTATCAATATGAGCAGAAGAAGCTGATGCCCAAGCATCCACTGAAAAGATTGAGCTCATCTTCACTGAGTTCACAGAAGATTGAAGATGAATGACCTTTTTAAATAAGTAGAAATCCGAGATCAAGTGAAGATGTCACATCAAATGTCACATAAAGAAGATATGAAATCAAAAGTTTATTAAAGTACATTAAATAACATTAAACATCAAATTACATCAAATAACTTAATTACTCAAATATACACTAATAAGGGAACCAAAGATATGAGAAACACAATTGATTTCTAACTAGATATGAGTCATTGAGTCTTAGCATTGTGAGTGAATCAAAATATATCCAAGTTGAGTTCCAACTAGATTATATATTAAAATTGTTTGTAGTAGTGCCATTGAAGACTATACAAGAAGAAATTTTACCTTTGGTACTAAATAAGATTTCAAGGATTAGGTTTCATTGTAGTCTTGGCTAGATCTCAAAGAGGTAGATGAAAGTATATTAAAAAAGAATTATGTGTAAAAGAGGTACTTGGAATGTTTATTCATACATTGATTTTCCATTTCAGCAATGTGTTACAAGATAAATGTGAATATGAATTAAAGTGAGGAGGATAACACTATAAAGATGTCATTAATCTCCCATATTCAACACAACTTAGACTTGAAGTGTAATTTCCATGCAAATGTACATAAATAGTTGCAAGGTTCTTTACTTGAATGTTTATTCATACATTGATTTTCCATTTCAACAATGTGTTACAAGATAAATGCGAATATGAACTAAAGTGAAGAGGATAACACTATAAAGATGTCATTAATCTCCCATATTCAACACAACTTAGACTTGATTTTCTCCCAAGCAAGAGATTCTAAGAAAAAATTTCTACATGAGATTAGACATCCTCATGTACATACCATACTCTTGCCATTGAAGTGTAGTTTCCATGCAAATGTATATAAATAGTTGCAATGTTCTATGAATATTTCATTAAAGTGGCTCTGAAACAGCCTATTTGTGTGAGTGGTATTCCCTGGTTAGCTGATATAAATAGCAGAGGAGGAGATCATTCTCATTTTCAAAATCCACGAGCAACAGAGAGCAACAGAGCATAGACAGCAGCTATGGAGCACAGAGCTCAGCATACAAGCAAGGCAACTATGGTGGAGAAGAAGAATGTTGGCAAGAGTACCAAGAGGTAGGCAAAATCATACCATAAAAAAAGATTCCTAAAAGATTCCCTTTGTATGTTTGTGTAAAGAGTCTGCTTTCTAGGTTTTTATTTTTCTTAGCTCTAAAAATACAGATCCAATGAGGGTACAGCTCGATGCCTGGCATCGACTTTTAGGTGTAAGTCGATGCCAGGCATCGACTTGAGGCTGCAAGTCGATGCCGGACATCGAGTTGCACGTGCAAGTCGATACCAGGCATCGACTTGAGGCCTCTGGTCGATGCCTGGCATCGACTTGCACCTGAAAGTCGATGCCAGGAATCGACTTTGTGTGCAAGTCGATGCCAGGCATCGACTTGCACGTGCAAATCGATGCCAAGCATCGACTTGCATGTGCAAATCGATGCCAGGCATGGACTTGAGGCTTCAAGTCGATGCCTGACATCGACTTGCACCTACAAGTCGATGCCTGGCATCGACTTGCAGCCTCAAGACGATGCAAGGCATCGACTTGCCTGGCATCGAAGTTTGCCTTAAAGTCGATGCCAGGCATCGACTTTAGGGTGGAAAGTCGATGCCAGGCATCGACTTTTGGGTGGAAGTCGATGCTAGGCATCGACTTTTAGGTTCAAGTCGATGCTAGGCATCGACTTTTAAGTGCAAGTCGATGCCTGACATCGACTTGCACACAAAGTCGATGCCTTGCATCGACTTGCACTTAAAAGTCGATGCCTGGCATCGACTTGAACCTAAAAGTCGATGCCTGGCATCGACTTGGGCCTTTGAAAACCACATTTACGTATGAGCTTATTATTCCAAGCGCCTTCAGGGATGCGGAGTCCAAGAGTGAGAGGCCCTTCAAGAAACTGAAAGTCACCATGGGCTCTGGTGATCAGCAACGTGACAAAGGCATTGGTCACCAAGCAAAACCAAAGAAACTTATTGTATCCTTATCCTCTGAGAAGGCCAGCAACCCGCTAGGAATATACTCAGGTGGACAGAGTAGCATCAAAATTCCTGAGGATGATCCAACTATGAAGGATAGGTCGAGGGACGCTGAGGTTTTAAGGACAGATCGTCCACTACGTGACATGACAAATCTGGAGTGGTGCCTCCAGTATGTTGAAGAGAAGAATGCAGTCCTTCTTGTGTTCGCAGGGGCATATGGGAGAGGAAAGATCACGACAACACAAGGTTTTCAGTATGGCCTTGTGTACAAACTGGATTATGAAGATGAGGATTCTGACAACCTCCTTTTCTTGGTAGAGACATCGAAAGGTTTGAGAAATGTTATATGCAAGATGGATTTCTTGTGCCCAAAGTGCTGTGTTCCAGATCGTCTAGCTAAGATATGTAGGGACTCAGTCAATCTTATCAAGGACTTGATGCCATGGATCCAGGGCAACATCATGCCAACACAACAGAAGATGACAACCCCTGTAAAGGCAAGGGGTAAGCAGAGCGTGTAGAAAAAGCTTCAAAAGAAAAAGAAGAGAATTTCAGAAGAGGAGTCTTCTGACTCAAGCTCTAGCTCTGAGGATATAATTGTTGCACCTGGTGGAGAGCTTGCCTCGGGTGTTCTTGGTACTGAGCAGAACAAGATGAGGGAGGATATAGCTAAAAGAAAAATTGTGAAGAAGGGGCAGTTGTTCCACCTGCCAATCAATATCATCCACAGGCCACCAATAGATCCAGTCACAGGGAGGAGGCCCCTTGAGATCAGGGAGCCACACAATTTGCATGTGCAGAATCTTAAGAAGAAAATGAGAATAAATCCTCATGCTACTGTTGTGCCATTCCTTGTCATGGTGGATCCGAATGAGTGCAGCTCTGTGGAAGAGTTCAATGAGGGTTTATTTGAGGAGTATACTTATTATGTGATTGGAGGTTCACACTCTGCAGAGGCCCGTAGACAGCTAGTGAAGGAGCACCCTACCACTTTTTTCTTTAGGTATGCAGAGTGTAAGATATATGCTGGTCTTACAACTGAGGAAGCCAAGCTTCTTGCTTGGGATCACAACAATGACAATGACTACAGGCAAAAAAAGTCCTCCATAGAGAGAATTCGGTTCTTCCACCATGAATATGAAGATTGTCTTGTTAAGGAAGCTGGAAGAATACATCCCAATCTACGAAAGCAATGCCTTATTGAGGTTGGAATTGCACTGAATGAGAATAGAAAGTCTGATGCCTTGAGGAAATATGATCCATGGTTTCAACTGGCATTCAGAACAGGTGAGATCTGGGATCTACAGGATAGAATTTTCACAATGTGGGAGAACAAGGAGGTCAAGGGCCAGAAGCAACGAAAGTCGAGGCCAGACCCACAGGTTGATCTGAAGGGAAAGGGAAGGAAAGCTGACCTCTCAATTGAAGAGGCTCCCGAGGACATGAAGCTGACACCATGGAGGGCCCTTCAAGGAATCAAGGATGATACATTGATCATATCAACTTTGTCAAGGGTAATCTCCAAGGACTTAAGCCTGGAGGAGATGGTGACTGAGCTCAATAAGTATGTATGTTATTCTCAGATCCTTTTTCCCTCCTCCCATGTTTCTGTTCTAATCTAGTCTCTTTTTAATTTCTGTGACTGTAGTCATAAAGTTTACATGAAGATTCAGGAGGTCATGATGAAGAGGCTGGGTTGCTTTTCTTGGACAGAGGTCCAAAGAGACTATCCAACCACATCATCCTACAAAGCTTTATCAGAATATTTCATCCTTTTCCGTGATTGGGTAGGTTCTCTTTCTGAGGTTGTGTCTGGTTTGCCATTAGGTTAGATGCCTTGATTCACCAAACCAATTTAATGCCAGGCTTTTAGTACGAATTCGATGCCTAGCATCGACTTACGGCTAAAGTCGATGCCTGACATCGACCTGCAGCCAGAAGTCGATGCCTGGCATCGACTTGGGGGCATAAGTTGATGCCCGGCATCGACCTGCAGCATAAGTCGATGCCTGGCATCGACCTCGTGGCATATGTCGATGCCAGGCATCGGCTAATGTCCCAAAGTCGATGCCAGGCATCGACTTTCAGTAGAAAGTCGATGCCTGGCATCTACCCCCACATGAAATCGATGCCATTCATCGCTTCCTTATGTTCTGCTTGCTGTATTGAAGAGCTCATTTAGTTGTCTTTCCACTTTTTTCTGCAGAAACCAAAGAAAAGTAAGTCTGCGGAGCTACTAGATGATTGCCCCCCTGCATTCCTGGCTCACATTCAAAGAGCAAGGCATGAGAAATCTAGGCTGAAAGCCAAGGAGATGGATTTTGATGATGAACCTGATCTTAAATGTTTCTCCAATCCCCTAGACCCCCTTAGGTCTGTATATTACAATGTATACTGTAGTGATGTAAATAATATTTGTTCTGTTGTGCCTAGAAAACATTTCTCCCTTCTCATAGCGGACATACCCTATGGATTTAGGATGTTGGGATCAGTTAATGATGATGAACCCTTCAAACACCCTCAGATTCGGAAGATGGTCACTAATTTTGCAGAGTTGACTATGTCTCCTCTTTGGAGGATAGTAATTTTCCATAGCAGAGACCAGTCCTTCTCTGTTTCAACTGCTCTGAAGGCAAGATGTCATGCTGTGGAGTGCCTCACGTGGTAATTAATCTTCTTTCTATCTCCGTGGCTTTAATGATGCTCTCTGTGACTCATAGTTCTTGTTTGCAGGGTGAAGACAAATGTAAATCACACTCCTTTGCATAGGTTTGTGAGCGCCACTGAATGCATTACAGTTGGCTATTATGATGAAGTAAGCAAAAGGAGAGTCAGGGAGCATTGCAATGATAATGGGATCTCAAATGTGCTCATGTTCCCAGCCGTTACCAAGAAACTTCGTCATGTAGCTGGGGACATGACATTGGTTAACCCCTATCAGAAGCCACAAAAACTCATAATGAGATTGCTTCAGCTATTCTCCAATGATGATGACTGGGTCCTAGACCTTTTTTCGGGCACAGGTAATTTCAATTTTCACAATTTTCATTAGTCATGGTTGATTGACACCTCTAAGTGGTTTTCTGCTATTTCAGGAACGACTCTGGCTTGCTCCTTAAAGATGTTCAGGCACTGCATAGTTGTGGAGAAGGATGATGCTCAAGTGAGCTTTATTAGAATGAGAATCAATGGGCTGAATGAATGCCCAGATGAAGACCAAGAGGTTGGAAGGAAGCACATTGCAGACACGGAGAGATTCCAACCGGCTTCAAGGGAGCCTGTTCCCCCACTTGCAGATGAACCGGGGGACATGGCTGACCTTGAAGAGCCAATCTTGGAGAGGGAGAGGCAGGATATGTGTTCTAATGTTCCAGAGGATCCCAATATCCTTGAGCTTGAGGAAAGCTATGATCAGCTTCTATTGTAGATTCATATTACTCTTGTACTTACACAGGAAATGTAAAACATCATTTTAATATAAATATAATGTCGAGTTCTGCTTCCACTTTGTGTTCAACTTGATTTATCTTGAGCATTTCTCTGATCATGTGTGAATTTTCTTAGTATAATATTGTTGATTATTATCTTCTCTTGGGAATGCTTTTGTGAAATGTATTTCATATTCTGTGAATATGGCCATGCATTCAATTAGGATCTTAACCATACAAAGGGGATGATCTTAATTGCCTTGTTAAAATGTTCCGATTTTTGCAACACATGTACTCTAATTTTCGAGTAACTTTTAATCAGCTATAATCTGTGCTTGTTGAGGTTATGGATGTAAGGAAGGAGCTTCCCGAACTCTTACTTGTACCTTAAACACTAATCTATTGTCAAAGATCATGATGTGGGATTCTTGATCGGCTGAACAACTAGTTTTCATGGCAACAAGAATTTTATTATATCTATCTTGACTACTTGGGATATGAGATCAAGGTTCCAGTGACAATATTTACAAGCAAGAACAAGTGATGCTTTCTAGATATTGTAAAATGCTCACTTTATTGCTTGATATAATGGTCTTTAGGTAAAAAGGAAAAGAGAACATGTCTTTGTTCTCCTTTGTTGTGACTCAGTGTTGCACATGCATATGCATACACACATACACAAATGCATATGCATACATACATACACTTACAAATTGCATATACATACACATATGCAAATACATACATACATACACACATGCACACATTCATATACATACACATGCATATGCATAAACACATACACATACACATGCATATGCATATACACATACACATGCATATGCATATACACATACACATGCATATGCATATACACACATGGATATGCATACACACACATGCATATGCATGAAAGATTGTTGTGCTAAGCTCCATGCACATTTTAATTTTTTCTTCAATAACTATGTGAGTGGAAGTGTTAAATAAGAAAAAAATTTTACAAACTTTCTATAGAACCTAGCTAACCCTAGAAAAGAGCATACATCATTCAAAGATTCATGTGCATCCCATTCTTCAGTTACTTTGATTTTCTTTGGATCTACATGAATGACTTGACTAGAAACAATATGACCTAAATATTCTAATTCCTTTTTGAAGAAATAACTCTTTTTGAGATTGGCATAAAGTTTGTTTTTGCGTAACAAATTGAAAACAATTGCTAAATGATTTTCATGGTCATTTTCATTATTACGATAGACAAGTATGTCATCAAAGAAAACAAGAACAAAAGCTTGGTACTCAAGAAAAATGTTATCAACACACTTGCAAATGTAGCAGGTGCATTGGTGAGTCCAAAAGGCATTACCAAGAATTCAAAGTGACCAATTTGAGTTTTAAAGGCAGTCTTATAAATTTCATTTTGTGTCATTTGTATCTAATGTTAACCTGGTTTAAGATCAATTTTGCTAAATACACATGCTCCACAAAGTTTATCTAGCAAATCATCTATCCAAGGAATAGGATATTTGTTTTTAATTGTGGTCTTATTGAGTGCTCTATAGTCAATGCACATCATATAAGTCTTGTTCTTCTTTTCTACCAAAAGAACATGTGCTCTAGCCCAATCATTATCTGTAAAAGCATACAAGCATGCATAAATATCTCTGCCATAAAAGAGACCTAAGGTGAAAGTGCCTCTAAGATATCTAAACACACATTTCACTACTGACCAATGCTTAATGCCAAGGCTATGCATGAATCGACTCAACTCGGAAATTGCATATTGTATATTTGGCCTTGTGTTGCATGCATATATAATTCAAATAGCTTGCTGATAAAGAGAAGTGTCAAATGCATCACTAGAATCCTCAAGTAAGAATCTAAATCCAGTCTCATCTGGTGTAGAAACTACCTTGCAATCCTCAAAGTCAAAACACTGAAGTAGTTTTTCAACATACTTTGCTTGATGCATAACAATTTCCCCCTCAATGGATACAAACTAGATGCCAAGATAGTAGCTCAAAAGACTAAGATAAGTGACATCAGAAGTATGTTGTAAATAAGCCATAAGAATGTCAAGTTTTGCATCACATGACCTAGTTACGAGTATGTCGTCGACATAAAGAGTAAGCACTGTAAGATCAGCCCCATCTTTGCGCTACATAGAGTGTGCTTTCAATTGGACTACATGTGAAGCCAAGAGCAATCAAGTGCTTATGAATTTTTTCATACCATGCACATGGATGTTGCTTGAGACCATACAAGGCTTTATGCAAGCGAAAAACCATATGCTCTTACCTTTTCATGGGCAATCTAGGAGGTTGCTTCACATAAACCTCTTCTTGCATATCACCATTCAAGAAGGATATTTTATGTCCAAGTGATGCAATTTCCAACCTCGATTACATGAAGAAGATGGATGGCTCGAATAGCTCTTTCTATTGATGATGAATTGAACGAAGTGAGTGCTGAATAATATCCCTAAGTACAAAGTATAACCTCATTTGAGTGAATCATGTATGTGGTAACATGGGGAAAAAACCTCTAGCCAACACTAGAGTAAAAAGTGTCCATATATAGGGAAAACATTCACATCCAAGCTACTCGAGGAACACATAAGTGTAACAGGCGTTGAGAAGTAGGTGGATGCTAAAAAGTAGGAGAAGAAAAAGGACAAAAATTGGGGTTCATTGGAGGTTATTGTTGATGTGTTTGTTGTAAGAGAATGGACTTGGAAATGGATTGAAACTCTTTCTCAGCATCATGTGCGAAAGAAATAGCTTCATACGGGGTCATGGGATGTAGTGTATTGAGCTTGGCTTGGATTATCATCTCCAAACCATCTTCATACTTCCATTGCAAGGTATATTTAGGAATCATTTCAAACGAATGAATAAGTAATAACCATTACCAGAAACATTAAGTGTAGGTAGACACAATATCTCCATCTTTCCATCCAAAAGTTGTCCATGATCAATGAGCATGTAAATGCAACTAAGGAGGAAGGAAGGATTCCTTGATCTTTTGTTGAAATGCAACCCATGTGGTTGGGCGATCAGTGCTATGCCGCAAAACATTCCACCATAATTGGGCAGTACCCACCAAATAATTAGTAACAAACTTCAATTTTTAATTTCAGAATATGATTTGTCAGAATAAAAATCATTAAATTGGGATAGCCATGAAAAAGCAAATTTGTCATCCTTTCACCCATTGAATCGCAAAAATTGGAAATTTTTTGCACCAATCTTGGATTGCATGCCTTGTTCTTGAGCGGTGATAATGACCTTCACCACCCTAACCAGATTATTGTCATGACCCTACATTTGTTGGAGTGCAACAACACGTTCCCTAATCTCCTTTTAGGAATGTTGGAGTTTAGGTTGCAAAAGCTCCAACTGTTGCTCAATCGGTACCTCAGGTAGGGACGATCTACCAAAATCCTCAGTATTCTAGGTACGGTCCATAGCTTTATAGAGAATCAAAACCTAGGATTGGACCGGATCGTTGAGATGGATGTTGAATCGTGAATAGAATGGATGATGCCAATCATAATGGGACACTGAGAAACCACCTCTGTAGATGTGCCTTAGCTCTAATACCACAATTGATCGAATCCTGCAGATGCATCATTAGGGGAAAAAATGAGCCCTCCTTGGGCCTTTTGGATTAAGGGATGATTAAGTATGCACCAATGAGAGGAGAGCAGTGGACACAGTCTAGTCTTTTAATCTAATAGACTAGACTTATTAGTTACATTAGGGGAAAAAATGAACCCTACATGGGCCTTTTAGATTAAGGAGTGATTAGGGATGGACCAATGAGAGAAGGGTGGTGGACACAGTCTAGATTCTTAGTCTAGTAGTATAGGGCTAGGCTTTCCTTAGTTTTTGCTAGTCAAAGTTTCTAAAACCACCACAAATTCGTGGGTTTTGTGAGAAGGGTGGTTTGGGATTTGAAAACTTTGAATCATGGCCATTGTTTTCTCTTAAGAATCCAACAGATGGTGTTTTGCTACAACAGTCAAGGCTCCATGAATTGTAGCCCATTGGATCATAAAAAAATCGTGTTGTTCTATTTGAAAGGACATTAAAAAATGCACAATCGTCCGTGAACCGTAGGATCTTTCTACCCATCAAACGGCTCATAAATAACACATATTTGGGATAGTGCATTTCTTTCTACACCCTTGGATGGGGATGATATCAAATGAATGTCTCTCAATGAGGGCGCCATTGAATGTAGAGTGTTGGATCTCTTTTGCATCGGACGGTTGATGTTCAAACAAAAAAGAAGATCAACTTAAAATGCGCTCAGCCATTAGATTGGATGATCCATCCCACTGCCATGAGTGCACTGTATCTAATGGATCTGTGCCTTTATTTGCACATCGTAGATCGTCGAGGATGAAGGGCTCACGTTGACTGCGACGTCCGCCTCTCTCTCTACTGTGCTACCCATAATTTTCATCTCTTTCTACTGTCCTACTTTGCAAAAACATCCACACATTTATTATAGTATCACATGTGCTTTGAATCCTAGCCAATGAAAGGAGAAAATCTAATGGTTGAAATTCACTTCGACTGAGCATATCATGGAAGCTTCTTTTTCTCTTATATTTTAATAGAGAAAACCACCATGGTATTTTATGTCCCCTTAATCACATACAATCTTAATTTTAATCCCTAAAAATTAGGGATCCTTACAAGGCCCATGAGAAGGCTCACTTTTTCCCCTAATGTAGCTACTTCATAGTTAGCTATACTTAGCAATTATGTATCTACTTACCAATTAGTTCCAACTTATCAATTAGCTACATGTTAGCTACTTCTTGCTAGCTATTAGTGATTTCCTATTAGCTGTTAGTCATAACTTGTTAGCTACTTACTTGTTAGTTAGATACTTACCGATTAGCTAGCGCTTAGCTACTTCTTATTAGTTATTATTTTTAACTTACCAGTTTTCAATTAATTGTCAGTTGTAACTTGTTTCATGCATCTGTTCACATAGAACTTGTTGACCACATCTTGTAGGCACATGTATGCAGAGATAGTGAAGCAAAAAAATATCACAAAAGTACACACAGAGAAGAGAGAGACAAGAGATTGAACACAAGATTGGGTACAATCTCCCCTCTCATACTCTGGTGGATGAGTCTATCAGGGTATGCTTATTTATAGATTATTTTCATTACGTCCTGAATAGAAGAAAAATGAGGGTGACACTTCAAAAAGTGTGCATTTATGATAAAAATTGGCTTCATTTATAAATCATCACTTTCTAAGCAATCTATTTTTTTTACAAAAACATTGCTTTCTAAGTGATCTACTAGTTTTACAGAAAAATTCTATAAAATACTATCTTCTAAGTATCTTTAAAAATATATGCATAAATGCATGTGCTTTCATGCCCTCATGACTCTTCACGTGCTAAATCAAATACAACCCAATTATTCTTACGCATGTCATCTTGTTGAACTAAGTCTTCATATTGTTCCATATAGGTAGTCGTATCTTTATAAAAAAAGTCCCTATTATATGCTTTGACTTAGTCGACCAACTTACAAATTTGTTGTTCAATGATGTACGAGTCCATGTTTGGACATCTCTTTATGAGTGCATGTGATGCATTGAAGACTCCAAGTGGCACCAAGTAGCTAAAAGCAAATCACATACAAACATTGGAGCCCCTTTCATGTCAGGTTCAAAATAATTTTACTTTTTTTCTCTTTATGCTCAACCTCTCTTCTCATTTATATTCTCCAAAATATGTGATACAAGCACATAGGATAAGTAGTGAACTTCAGTCTTCGCCAACGTAATCAATTTTTCTGATTTTCCTTTCAACTGCTTACGCGCAATGGAGACTACACAGAAAGCTATAAGCATTGCCTCTTAATATCTATCTCGACAAATATGGAGGAGCTCCACCGGTTTCTTTGAAGTGATCTCCTCGTCCAGGAGTCTTTCCAAAGCATCCTCTCTGACAAGATGTAAAGTAAGTACGTATAAACTTGCCGGATTTTTCACGTGTCAAAGGCCCTTTTCTGACCCCGCTTAGGAAAACACCTTATCTGCGTGATATCACCTTCCTCGTGAGAGAGTCCAATCTTATTCTGCTTCCTCTCTCATCAATGCCTAGCAGAAACCTCTTTTTTCCTTTTTTTTGTCGATTCAAATCCACCGCGTTACATCTCTATATCCTCTCAAGGGATGCGCCCACCCTATACTTTCAAATGCTGTAGCCTGCACATCCACACCATATCTGTTTCTCCTTCAAATCTTGATGACAGCGCTACTGTTTGTCCCTGAATATTTGTATTGTTTGATAATGGCCTTCGGGAACACAGCATTTCTTGTATACTAAACGAAGATGTGACGCCAAATATGGAGAGAGGCTTGGCTTCCAAATTATCTGGTTTTTTAGCTTCCAAATTCCGAAAGCGATCTGCTATTCCTCGTAAATGTGTTGGGCTGCTCTCTTTTTGCTTATCCTGTACCCGCCAAATTAGAGCAGATTAACCCGATCAAATACGAATCTGCGCCATGCATCCGACACCTTTTATTTAGAATTGCACTTTTTCCCCAATTCATGCGTGGCTACAATCTAAGAAATCTGTACGTGGGCCTCCTGTTCTTGCCAGTTGTGCCAGAATTCCAAGGGAAACAAACAATCAGTTCCATCCAACTTCACTCTAAGCATACGTTTCTTGCTCTACCATGCATACATCCCCCACACATCTCCAATTTATGTGCTTTTTATTATTTTGAATCCCACTTTTAGTGACTAATATAGATGGTCTCATAAAGATTTAAACCACTTTCACGTTTGTGAGTAAAGAGCCATTCAACAAAGATTATTCTCACATCTCTACTCTTCTCGTGCAAGTACTATTTGTAAGAATAGAGAAAAATATAAGATGCACTAATTCAATGCCAATATTGCAATGAAATGGATTCCCCCATGAAGCGCTTTCAAAGTCCATGTTATTTGAAGCACTAGCTAATTCAATGCTAATTCAAAGTCCATGTTATTTGAAGAGAACACTCCTGCATCATGCACTTTCTAAAACGGCTTCAAAAATCTGATTGAATATTGAATCTCACAACATTGCATGTATTTGGCATATTAATATAAATGGAATCTTGAGAATAGCGTAGGACTACCAGCAATAGATTGATAAGTAATTTTGGTCGTGAATTCCTTATTCTCATCAGATTTGGGCTACTTCACATACGTAAGCAATGGAGCACTCAATGCCTTTTCACCATGAATATTGAATTTGGGACATACTTTGGTTATATGCTCACTCTAAGACAAGTATATGCACCACTTATAACTATCACAAGTTATCCTCATGTTTATTATATGTACAACATCTCCCAAACCTTTTCAGGTCAAAAGTTTGACTCAACTTTGTTTTTATGAGAAACAACTATTTTGAGAACTTCCTAGAAATCACCATATCATCAACATAATGTATCAAGCATATCAATCAATCATCTAAACGTAACTTCTTACAGAGACAGTGGTCCTCATAGTTTCTATTAAAGCCTTTGCCCTTGGGACTTCACGAATGTATCAAAATTTGGATACTACTATCTAGGTGATTGCTTACGTCCATACAAGCTTTTTTGATACTATGTACTAGACTCTATTTGCCAAGGACTATGTAAATCAATAGTTTCTCCATATAAATCTCATTGATAAGATCTTGATGCAAGGAGGAAGTCCAATCCATTTGGACTAGCTCTCATTCCTCTTTTGCACTTTATCCTTTTTTTTATCTTAGGAAGAAACTTTACTTTTAGAAAATGGCTTGCTTCACTAGAGACTGAGAAGGGAACTAAGCTTAAAGCCTTACCTTTAGATAATGGAGGTGAGTATACCCCATATGAATTTAGCCATTTTTATTAATTCAGAGGAATTTATAGAAAGCTTATAACTCCTTATACCCCAATATAGATTTAGCTAAAAGGATAAATGGAACTATTCAAGATATAGTGGTTTCTATGTTGCATCATACAAACTTTCACATGGCTTTTGCGAAGAAGTTGTATTGACTCCAACTCGTGATTAAACTTTCACCTAGTTTTGACAAGGAGTTGAAAATGGACTACGAGTTATGGATAGGGTAACCACCACATTATGATCACCTTCTAGTATTTGATTGTGAAGCATATGTGCATGCTTCAAAGAACTTGAGGCAAATTTTGGACTACAAATCCAATGTGTAATTTTTCTTGGATATGGGACCTGTTGCCAGATTGGATATCATTTATGTGATCCTGAAACAAAATTAGCACTTAGAAGTAGTGATGTAATTTTCAATGACTCTATAATGCACAAACAACTTATAAAGGAGGTTGAGGTGAGAAGATTCATATTTGAGGATTGGACTTCTCCATCTAGTATGCATAAGAATATCATTGAAAAGATTATTCATGGACATGTTCAACAAGAACCTACTAGTATTGTTAATCAGCACACACTAAGACGATCTTCATGTATCTCACATCCATGTGATAGATTTGTTCTATGATTTGATTTTTCCATGTTGATAGAAGCTAGTGAGCCTTCTTATTATAAAGAAGCTATACATAGAGATGATCATGTCAAATGTGAGAACAATATGAAAAATTGAACTTGGTTTTATTCATATAAATTAAACTTCACATAAGATAGTGCTTCTCAAAAGTCTAAAATGGGTGGTTGCAAAAAGGATCCAAACAAAAATAAGGAGTTTAATTTTTAGAAATCTTATTACAAGTGGTCAATATGACTACATTACGCATGTTTTTGGGATTGCTCTAGCAAAAACCATATTGGTCTTTGATATGAAAAAGGATTGAGCATAGAAAGTCACTTTGTAGCCATGTTCATCAAATTGACCAACTGATATTATATTGCATGAAATGTAAGGCACATGGCATACATTATGCATGCTAAATTTTGAAACATTGACAAATTCTACAAACACAAACCAATCCCAACAACATCACACAACACTGATAAGACTCATCATGATGCATCATACAAAGAGACATTGCTATATAAGTAGAGAACCACTCTTTGTGTGGTATCACATGAAAAGAAGCACTACAATCTAGAAGCCATGTGTGGGAAAAGGAATCAACCATAAGATCCTCATTGTTGATATATTTTAGTAGTGATGTATGTGGACACACTTAGAACCACTAGGTCAATTTTTTCCTCTTTATGAGGTTTTTTCCCCTCGCTTTTATATACTCCTATAATCCTAACATGTCACTTATCTTTCTACATTCACTTGGCAATACATTCAATATTGTGTTGTGATCCAAGCTTCTTCATGTTCTTTGTGCAGTTTGTGTGCTTCCTTAGACCTCAACATCCAACAATTGGTATTAATGCAGGTCCCTGCTTCATCTAGGGTTTTCTCAACACCTATGAAACACAATCTTAGAATTCCATGAACATTGGTGAGCATACTCGAGGCGATTGAGAGTTGAAAAAAACTTTTCTATGTGGCATTGAAATTCTGATCTCATCTCTTTTCAACCTCCCAATGCACTATTGTAGTGCCTATGGGGGAAATTTTATCCTCTTATTCCAACCATATATATATATATATATATATATATATATATATATATATATATATATATATATATATATATATATATATATATATATATATATATATATATATATATATATATATATATATATATATATATATTTCATATGTTGCTTGTTGAGGATAGGTTGGATGGTACTAACTACATGATGCATCATGTGCTGAGAAACATCCTACTACACCTATGAATACAATTATTGAAGGTGATGCACATGGAATTGAAGATGATGATCTTCAAGTTCCTCTTCATGCTATGGTTTTGGTGCAATTACTCCAAGCCTAAATTCTTGATCATTTATCCTAAGGATCATATGTGCATTCATGTATTAGCACATGAATGATCTCTTATAAAAGATTGAGATTTTCACTCCTTGTAAAAATACATATATGGAATCACTTCAATCATGAGTTCTTAGGAGAACCTTTCCATGACTTATTTGGTGAGAACTTATGGAAAATCAAGTCCTAAAAATTTGTATCACTTTTAGGTCAAGATTCAAATTTGAATTTGAATTTTTTCTCCAACAAATGGCTATAAAATAGGACAAACAATGGACCTATATATGGACATGAAGATACCTGACCTCAATACATTGATGGGGCAACACTTCACAAATGAGACAAAGATAAAAAAGAATGGAGATACTTCTAGAGGTAATCAATCTTCTTCCCTTTAAAGGAAAAGGTAAGAGGAATGAAGAAAATGCAAGTACCTCCCAAGTGAATTTCACAGGTAGAGGAAGAGGTAGTAGAGTAAGGGGCAGAGGAGCAAAGCCACGTAGAGGCAGACCATACAACTCTTGAACTTGCAACATTTATGGTTTAACCAATCAATCATACCACATATGAATGCTTGAAGAACACAAAGAATTAGAGAGGAAGCTATGGACAATCAAGAGGCACGTTCAATAATGGAGGAAACAACTACCATCACAATTACAACCAAGGCTACAACAACAAGTATCAAGGAGGCTTCAAAGGAAGAAGAGACTACAAAAACTATATAGATGATCAAGAGGATTCCCTATTACTCATTAATATGACAACCAAGCAAGGTAAAGATGATGGGTACCTATTCTATATTGATTTTGGTTGTTCGAATCATGTAGTAGGCAATGTAGCATTATTGTCTGACCTTGAAGAACCCAAAGGAAAGCATGAAGTTCAGACAGGTGATGACACTAGGCACTCAATAAAGAAGATTGGAAATGGTAAAGCATCTAATGGCAACATGAATATTCCAAGAAGGGTATTATATATACCAACAATATCCAAGAATCTAATCAGTGTTGAATAGACTGTTCAGAAGGGTTTAGAGGTTAGATTCACAAGGCATGGAGCATATGTGGAGGACCCTCAACAAGGCTTCAAGAGGACTGTAAAAGGTAAGAATTCTAGTAGAAGTTTTACATTTGAAGTTGAAGATACAAGAAATATTCCTCTCTTGAATTATAAGGACCAAACCCTATCTGAATTGGAGATATGGCATAAGAGACTAGGACATATAGGTGAAAGTACATTGAAGCAAATATGCAGGGATCAGTGTGCTTGGCATCCCAAATGTGTCCAAGCAACACATGATTTACAAATGTGGAGCATGCCAATTTTGCAAGTCACATAGGAAACCATTCAACCAAAGAGGATACATGTATGAAGACTACTTGGAGCTTGTGGACATGGATGTGTGGGGACCTAGTAGAGAGCCATCAAGTTTAGGGTCAAGGTATTATGTTTCATTCATAGATGACTATAGTAGATGGAAAATACTTTATTTTATGAAACATAAAGATGGTCTTCACTTGCTTCAAGAAGTATTCGGCATTGGTTGAGAATCAAATAGGTAGAAGTTTGAAGAGGCTTAGATGTGATGGTGGAGAGTGTTTCTCACATGAGTTTGAATCCTTATTACAAGATAGAGGCATAAAGAGAGGGATTACAACAAGGTACACTCCTAAAGAAAATGGAGTGGCAAAGAGAAGAAATAGGTTAATAGCACAGGCTACAAGATCAATGGTGAATGAGAAAAAGCTTCCTGATTATTTATGGGCATTTCCACAGCCACTTACCTAATCAATATGCTTCCATCGAAGTATCTAGATGGGATGACACCTTATGAGGCATGGAATGGTAGGAGATCCTCTTTAGATCATTGTAAGAGCTTTGGGTGCATTGCTTATGCACACATACCCTCATAGATTAGAGGAAAGCTTGATCCAAAAGTTGAAGGATGCATATTCATTGACTATGATCAAAATAAGAAAGGATATAGGTTATATAACCCCACTAAGAAAGGATTTACAATTACTAGGGATGTAGTATTTGATGAAAATACCTCTTGCTTTGAAGATGATTGTAGGAAAATAAAGCTACCCTATGATTTGGAGAATGATTTTCCAAATCTGACTCAAGAAGAATCACATACATCAAAGGGTGTCAACTCAAAAGATGAAGAACATATTGATTTCAAAGCTTGGAAGTCCAAGGGCAAGGAAAAGTTCAGAAATTTGGAAGACATTATAGAATCATCCAATCAAGCACTTAGAAGATCTCAAAGGGAAAGCAAGAAACCAATAAGGTATGACTATGACACATCACTAGTCACCAAGCATTCTATATACATGACTAAGGATTCTATGAGAGAGGAACCTTCTTCATTTGAAGAAGCTAAAAAGATGGAAGACTGGAGAGAAGCTATGCAGGAAGAAATTGAAGCACTTCAAGAGAATAACACTCGAGATTTGGTTAAAAAAAAAACCATTCACAAAGGTAATAAGATCCAGGTGGATTTACAAAGTGAAAAAGAACTCAGATGACACATTTAACATGTATAAAGTAAGGCTAGTAACAAAGGGGTTTGCTCAAACCCATGGAGTGGATTATCAGGAGACCCTTTCACCTGTGGCCAAGATGCCAAGTATCAAAGTGTTAGTAAGTATTGTTGCTTCAAAGAATTGGAACTCGTACCAATTAGATGTAAAGAATGCATTCCTTAATGGGTGGATCTGTAAAGAAGTCTACATGGCTCAACCACTAGGATATGAAGACAAAGACAAACCTGATCATGTATGTAAATTAAGGAACACACTCTATGGTATAAAGCAAGCTCCTAGAGCTTGGAACCATAGGCTAGTCACATACTTGCAGGACCAAAGTTTTGTTGCAAGAAAGGCAAATTCTTCATTGTTCATTAAGAAGACTAATTCAAAGGTTATTTATCTATGTGTTTATGTGGATGATATTAGTATTACATGAAATGATGCCAATGGCATCAAGAAGATTAAAACCTAGATGAAGGAGGAGTTCAAGATCAATGATCTTGCACACATACGCACACAAACACACACATAGTAAGAACAAAGAGAGGAACAATGGAAAGCTTTCTATTACAAAAGAACTCTCTTTCAAAAGCTCCAATCTGTCACAAGGTAACCTAAAAAATGAGCTCTCTAGCTCTTTTTATAATTTTTGACTAGTTTTGGCCCTATCAAGACCTAGTGTCCGAACTAGTTAAAAATTAGGTTCTAGGACTTATTTGAGGGCTCAAATGGAGTCCGAGAAAATTGATATGTAGGTAGTTCTTATACTCCTCAAGCTCGAGGACTCCTCGACTTGAACAAAATGGAGTTGAAAAAATGTGAAATTTTTTTATTTAGAATGGTTTTTACTAATCGAAATCACTATCTTTATAGGAGTTTCTTATGAAAATTTGACATAAACTTCTTGAAGATCAATACATGCTCCTTCTTCTTGTGTTTCCACTTCTTTGATGCATTCCTATGCCTTGTGATTGACCTTGAGTGTCAACACTCCCCCCCTCTCGAGTTCGTCATCCCTGAGAGACCCTTGTTGGAGTGGGTGTTCCATGTAGTACTTTGAAAGGTAGTGTCCATCATGTATCAACAAGAGCATCTATGTTTCAAATGGAGTAGGACAATTTGTCCTATTCTTCATTTTGTAACTTCTAGACTTTGCAAGTTTTAGCCCCCTTGTAAGTACTTTCTTCTTAGATTCCATCATGATGTTATATTTGTGAGCTTTCAAAAATTGCTAGTTGCTCAAAAGAGGTTGTTCATGTAAATTTTGAGCCTCGATTGGCTGTGAATTGCTTCATAGGTATTGATGTGATAACCTTGATGTCCTTTGGATCTTTCAAATAGGTGTTTCATAGTTTTCATGCCAAGTACTCATAACCCATAATGAATGATGGGTAAGTGTGAAGAAAATATGTGTCATGTGCATGGCCTTGTCATGTGACCCTATGCATGCTTACTTGGGAAATGCATTGGAAGAAGTATGGTGCAAGAAATTGGGTCTTGGCTAAGTGCTCAAGGGTATGTTGACAAAGAGGTTTCCTTATCTATTATGGTTATAATGTTTCCATAAGTAGGGTGTTCTTACCATGGTGAAAGGCCCTTGATATTCATCTCTTCGTGTTGTACTCCCATCATGGTGATTGAACATTGAATTGTTGCTCATTGTTGATGGATGTCCTTGTTGATGATCTGCTAATGAGATTCTTTAATGCATGGTGCTATCTCTTCTCTTCTTTTTTTGTTTTTTTTTGGAACAATGTAACAAAAAAAAGAAGAAATATTTTACATATATCAAATGTATCTCATGTGCCTGGGATTCTCAACTGTATCTATGCATGGCCTTGTAATGTGGCCCTATATTAATGCATACTTTGGAAATGCATGACTTGAGTAGTGGAAAAGATAGGGTTATGCCAAAGGCACATGGTTTTCACACATCAAGGCTTTCGATGTTACTTGTAGACTTGATGCAACCCTTTTTTGGAGGTATCCAGTGGATCTTGGAATGATGCAAGAAATTGATGGTTGAATGAAAATTGATAATTCCTCCTTATATGGATCCATTTTAGAACAATGTTTGGCCGTCTATAGGTCATCTTTGGCCTCTTCATCAGTGGATGGTTCCTTAAATTTTGTATCCTTCATGGTTGGATCTTTGGTTCTATGTGGGCTACTAGTGCTTTTAGCTCCCAAACCCATACCATTGTTGATTTTCTACTTACTATTGTCGAAGAGGTGAGTTGATCTTCTTTTGATCTCTATGCTTGGTTCTGACCCTTGCCTCTCCTTGGCTTCTTTGTTGAGACTTTACTTGTGTGGGAGAGGATATCATGTAAGAGTTCCTTGGTACCCACATATGCAATTGCCCTTGTTGAGCTGTAGCTAACTTCTTAGGCACCCAAATTTTTACTTTATTGTGGTTGCTACTTGACTTTGGAGTACTCTTTGAGGTAGATATCTTCATTGTTGTACTACTTGTTGCCCTGGCTTTCTTTTCTACTTCTTTGGTAATGATTTGGACTGCAATGGTGTGATTTTGCTTGCCTCTATGGTTGAAATACTATGGTTGCATTAGTCTTTGAAAAAGAAGAGAGATCCACTTGCCTTCATGTCTATTCTTCCATGATTGATTCCTTCTCCATCATAGATCTTTTGACACATACAACATATTCTTCTCTAAGATTTGTCTTAGAAGAACTAAGAGAATGTGTGATCCCTAGATTTGTGATTATGCCATTCTCTAATTCTAATGTAATTACTCTCTCTCTCTCTCTCGCATCCATATCCCAACACAAATGTGGCGGGAGAAATCGATTTTTTTTAAAACATTCCAGAGTGTCGCTTATGCGATGCTCTAGAACACAGGACATTGCTTATGTGATGCTAATACGTCGTAGCTAGTTTGCCAACGTCACAAATAACATCGCTATTTAGCGACACTATTTGCGACACATACTTTTACCGTTGCATATGCGACACTACCATCGCTTATGTGACGACCGCTCGTAAAACAAAAACCCCAAAAAGAGGATCGTCGCTTATGCGATGCTAACCTCGCATAAGTGACGAATCCCATTTTTTTTCAATTTGGGGGCATTGCTACGTGCCCCTATTTCTTGTAGTGAAAGCTTTGCATGTGACATAGCCTGAAAATCATGTACTACACATGTTGAATCATTCGCAGAGTTTTCATAGTTTATCAGCTTATAAAGCCCATCACATAAAATACCAGAAGCAATAATGATGTCGTCATTTGATAGATCATGATTTGTACATATATCATTAACAAATTTCATAACCAAGCCAATCTTAGCTAATGCTAAAATTGATAGTAGATTAGTCTTGATCATTGGTGCAAATAAAGCATTCGAGAATGTAAAATAACTACCATCAACAAAAGTCAGAATGATCTTATCAACACCCACAATAGGATAAGAGGAGTTGTTGGCACATGTGATGGTATTTCCTCTAGGGCCAGACTCGAGTGAAGTGAAGAAACTCTGCTGCAAGGTAATATGTTTGGTTGCCCCACTATCAAAATATGAAACATCTGAGTCTACTGTAGGCATACACTATTCATGAGAAGATGGATTATAACTGCAAACAATAGTAAATGCCCATTATTCATTTTACAACAACCATTCAAGCCTCTTTCTTCTTTGCCTCTTTTGCAACTAGTTTTGGATAGCTCTTTATGAAATGATTATTCCTTTACAATATTTCTAGTTTTCCATTTTCTTCTCATCTCTCTCCTCCTTCTTTGATTGTGCAAAATTAGCAAATTTTTGCTTGCTAGTAGATGAGCTCCATTTACCTTTGCCCTTTTGAGTAGCCAAGAAATGTTGATCTACAACATGCATAATGGACTTGTTCTGCCTTGACTAATATTTTTGTAATAAGATAAAGACTAACTCCTCAAATGTTAAGGCATTTGGATTGCCTTTCATCATCAATCAAAGAGTAGAAGCAAAACTCTGATAGGAATGTGGAAGCCCATTCAGAACAGTCTTCACAAGTGAACTCTCAGGCAAGACTTCATCAAGAAAAATCTACTCCTCCTTTAAATCTTTGATCTTTGTCAAAAAAGTGTTCTTGGAATCTCCTTCATTCATGTGCTCACTCTCCAATTGTTTTTGGAGATAAGCAACACGAGCTTCACTCCCTGCCTTGTATAAAGTGGTAAGTGTATCCCAAGCATCCCTTCCTCTCTTGTAGGAGCAAATGTGAGGAATAATGGCATGTTTGACATAAAAGGCTATCAATGCATGTGCATGAGCATCTTTGCCATCCCAATGAAGTTGCGTTGCAATAGGTGCAGGAGGAACTATAGCACAAACAGGAACCTGAAGGATATCACGATCTTCAATGCTATCTACATCAACTTTAGTAACTATATTTGCAAGTGTAATAGGATGGTTTTGAATACCTTGCACAATATTCGAGATCCCTTTTACAACCAATACATGATGTATCATATAAGTCCATAATGGGTAATTGGTACCATCCCACTTATCCTCAAAAACCAACATACGGAATACATTAGTACTTTAAGCCATGGCCACTGACTAAAAGACCATGATGCAAAAAAATCATTGCAACTCAGAAAGTTGAACAGAACTACCATGTCGAGTTTTGGTAATCATGTAGCATACTTTGAGGTGCTTATACTGGTGACCTAAAACCTGTATATATCTTTGGCATAAAAAAATGAAATTGCCTACACTGGCTTTGCAATATTGCATTCGAAGGCCAAAATGAGCTTAGATGGTGATCTCATCACCACAAAGTGAAGAAGTTTTGAACTCCTAGTCACCCTGAGTATGCTCACCAATTTTCATGTGATTCTAAGACTATGACTAGAGGGGTGTCAAGGACACCCTAGATGAAGCAAAGACCTGATCTAATACCAATTATTGGAGTTTGAGATCTACAAAAGCATGTGAACAACACAAGGAAGAAGAAGAAGCTTGGAGCACAACACACAATACTGAATGTATTACCAAGAGAATGTACAAAGATAAGTGATCCATTAGGCTTATAAGCGTATATGCAAGCCGAGAAAAAAAACCTCCTAAGGAGGGAAAAAAGTGCCCCGACAATCTTAGTATGTTCACGCACCACTACCTAAATATATCATCAAATTTTTATTTCAATTTGAGCACTTTGAGAATCAAATTCATTTTAATCAATATCACAATGATATTCTTTGGACCACGCACATGAGATATAACATGTTCACATTAATCAATGGCTATTTCTAACAACTTGTTGATGTATCTAATGTTATTCTACATCCATACATGGGTATATAATCGAGAACTATTTGATTAAAGATCACTTTAGTAATGCTCTTGACTTTATCTACATATTTTGTTTGCATTTTGTTGTAATTTGGCATGGTGAATTCTATCCATGGAGTTGACATCAAAGTATCATTGGAAATCGGATTACAAATAACATTGAAAGCAAGTCCTTATGCTAAAAACACTTGAGTCCATTTAAGATTAAGTGCAAGACAATCTTGCTTTTCAAAAACCACATGCATTTGTTGGAGTTAGATGTCTGCGGATGCACGCAAACAACTCAAGGAAGAAGAAGAAGCTTGGAGGACAACACACAATACTGAATGTATTACTAGGGAATGTACAAAGATAAGTAGCCCATTAGGGAAATAGGTGTATATACAAGCCGAGAAAAACACCTCCTAAAGAGGGAAAAAAGTGCCCTGGGAGTCCTAGAGTATTCACTCACATCACTACCTAAATATATCAACATTTCCCCCCTGGGAGTGATGCGATGAACAAATAGCTGGCACTCATGTATAAGGAAGTGCCAAGGTATGTGGAAATCACTCCACAAAAGGAAGTAAGCCCAAAGCTTTGCGGAAAGCTTCAAACTTCGCCCTATGTAGAGCCTTCGTGAAAGGGTCTGCAATGTTGTCCTGCGTGGGCACATATGCAAAGCTGATCTCCCCAGCAGAGAACCTCTCCCTGACATAATGATAATGCACCTCAATGTGCTTAGTGTGAGCATGGAACATAGGGTTCCTCACAATTGCCAATGCATTCTAACTGTCAGTGAAGATGGTGGTGGCAAAAAACTGACCAACACCCAAATCATCCATAAGGCACCCGAGCCACACACACTCAACACTCGCTTTGAAAGCTGCCCTATACTGAGCCTCACAATTGGAAGTGGCCAGAGTAGGCTGCTTCTTGCTCAACCAAGATATACATGAGCTACCAAGCATGAAGCAAAAGCCACTAGTGGACACACGAGTGTCATAGCAACTAGCCCAATCAGAGTCAAAATAAGCATGCAAATCTGGTGGTAGTGATCCCCCCTTGGGATAGAACAACCCAAGTAGCAAAAGATGCGCTTAATGGCCTGCCAATGCTTGACTCCTGGGCAATGCATAAACCTGCTCATCTATGAGACAACAAACTGAATATCTGGCCGAGTAATGCATAAGTAAATTAAGCATCCAACAGCTTGCTGATAGAGAACAACATCAAATGCATCTCCAGCATCATGAAGACTTAGTCGTAAACCTATCTCCATAGGAGTGGCAATAGGTTTACAATCTTCAAGGCCAAAAGACTGCAATAATGTGTCAATATATTTCATTTGACACAAAGCTATTCCACCATCAACATGCATAAACTGAATGCCCAAATAATGATGCAAATGCCCCAAATCAGACATCTCAATTGAGGCATGCAAATCAGACTTAAAATCAACAATATGCTTCTCAATAGGACCAGTGAGCAGCATGTCATTAACATAGACAACAATGGGCAGAAGCACATCATTAGCACGCTTAACATATAAGGTGCTTTCGGTTGGAATGTTCTCAAAACCATGTGCAATCAGATACTTGAGTACTTGTGCAATCAGATAAGGTGCTTTTGGTTGGAATGTTCTCAAAACCATGTGCAATCAGATATTTCTCACAAAGTCACTCGAGTACTTGTCCCCCATGTAGCTTGTGTTCTTCCAAGGCATCCATTACCATGGAAAAAGTGACACCTCCATTAGTGAGTCCAAACAGTAGTACCAGCCATTCAAATGAACCATAAAGATTTCACAATGTTGTCTTATATATATCTTCACGAGCGATACAACTTTGCTGATACCTCGATCAGAAACCTATCGTTGTAATTTTTTTTTTAAATAAAGGAAGTTCGGCCAAAGCCTACTCTCCCGGACTTGAATTAATTAAAAGAAAAGCCTATCGTTGTAAAGTTCTTGGCCCCTGCCAATTAGTCCATAAGTCATCCGTCTAAGGGGAAAGGTACCTCTTCTTAATGGTCTCCTTGTTAAAGGCACGATAATCTACACCTAGTCATGATGTTGTGTAATTCTCTTTTAATCTCAGTTGAGTAAGATCCATGCAATAGGGAGCTTTGGCAGGCGGCATCTAGCTAGGTAGCAATTCAATCTTGTGATCAATCTCACATGAAGAAGACAAGCCGTTTGGTAGCTTGCTTGATAGCACATCTTTAAACTTCGTTAGCAAAGGCGAGATAATTTCATCACCTACTTTGACTTCCAAGCTTTCCTCTCCAAGGTCTACATAAGGCACACACAAAAGTGCTTGCTCTCCATTCTTTTTTTTTTATAAATAAAAGAAGTTCGGCTTTAGGCTACTCTCCCGGACTTGAATTAATTAAAAGAAAAGTACAAGACAAGGGGACTAGTGTCCACAGGACCCACCAGATCCCACAGAGCAGGGGTAGCTTTTACAAAGTTTAGATGGCATTACAAAGAAAGGTAATCACCCTTTCATCACCCTCATGTGGGGCCCACTTGGGTTTAAGCTTTTTGTTGATCAAAAGTGCTTGCTCTCCATTCTTGATATCTTTTCCTATTTGAAAATTATGTTCAAGGTTTCCCAAAATGTCCAAATTTTCTAACGGAGCTTTTTTTGATTTTATTTAGCTTCTTTTTGCATGCGACGTGCTAGGGGCACCGCTGATAGGGATTTTGAGGAGGGGATCCCAAGATGCATTTGGACCATAGAATCTTTCCCGTTGTCATGAAGAAGAGGCTCCACCATCTTGATTGAGGCTCCACCACTCATCGAGTATAGCTCCTCCTCATTCTGGTGCACGAAGTAATTCTGCATTTGTAGTTGAAACTCCACCGATGAGAGATTATTGTTTTCTTTTCTTATCATTAGAAGCCATGTGTAGGATTTTCCATCCAAAAAATAAGAATTTATGATGGCCCAAGAGTTTTCCTACATTCGAGAGACTTTGAAGAAGCTCTCACACTCTCGGAGCCATTTTGCCAACACTAAAGAGTCATGTTGATCAGAGTATGACGTGAGATTGATGGGTTGTAGAGTATTAAGTTGCATTATTTGTTATTCGAAAATTCATTTATTCGTGGATAATTACGGAATTTTACAAAAAACCCTCATTATTCGATCGAATTATTCGGTGCCATGCCAGCTTATTCGGACATGAATGAATACTTTTTGCATGGTAATTTGATGATTTTCAATCAAACGTGCTTTTGATCGAAAACGTTTTCAATTGAAAACTTTATAAATCGAAATATGTTCGATCGAATATGTTTTCGACGGAAACAAATTTGGTTGAATAATTTTTTAGAAAAGAATACAACTAGACTCATTTTTCATAAGAGATACTTTGTTTTTTACAAACTTATAGTGTCATATAAAGAACAAGGTATAAACTCTTGCTATAAATATTAAGTATTTTAGTATTGAAATCATAAAGAAAAATATTTTTGTTTGTGAATTAAAAAATATTGTGATTGTTTAATTCAACATTGATTCTTACTTAACAACAATATATGTATGTGTGTGTATGATTGTGAGTAAATATGTATTGTGATTGTTTGAATCAATATTGATTTTTACTTCACAATAGTATATGTATGTATATTTGAGTGTATAATTGTGAATGAAAACTATTGTGATTGTTTGATTCAACATTGATTCTTACTTCACAATAGTATATGTATGTGTGTGTATGATTGTGAGTAAAAAATGTGTTGTGATTGAATCTTACTTCACAATAGTATGTCTATGTGTATGTTATATGATTTTAACTAAAAATCTAATATGATTGTGTATGTGCATGTCTATGTGTGTGTGTATGATTGTGAACGAAAAACTATTGTAATTGTTGGAAAAGCTTTTATGTTCTTTTTGATAATTCAAGGGTTGAGAAGGTATTAATAAGTGAAGATCAAACGCATCCAAAACAATGCATATCAGCTAACAGAAGGTTCTTGTTGTATCGATTCAATACAACTTCATAAATCCATAGGTCTTTAGGAAGTTGTATTATATTGATACAACAAGAACCTTTTGTTAGCTGAGATGTTGGCATCAAGACAATGGTATCAAGAGCGACTTTTTGGGAGGAAAGAAATTGAATTTTTGAGACAGTAGCATCAAGAGGAACTTGTTATGGCCAAGTTTTGATAGAAATCGACTTATGCACTTGATCCTTGGATACTTATGACATAAAATATGCAAACAGGTAAAAAACAATTTTACTTTTTATGATATAGTTTAATACTTTTTCAAGCACATAATAAAGAATTTTTATTTTTTTATATTTTTATAGGTTATTTTGAAGGCTGATTGATTTTGAGTTGAGTGTGAAGGTAGAAATTTCCCATTAAAAAGGGATCATTATCGATTGTTAACTTGAATCATTTGAATGGGTATCAAACAATAGGTTCTCCTTTATTCAACTAGTATATAGGTTGGGAGGAGAGACATCTCTCTAGTAGGTGGTGGGAGGACTAGATGCAGTGTGTATATATACTTCAACCATACGGAAAATGCATACAGGTACGAAAGTCGAAAAAATGTATGGTTGAAAATACCATACGTGCATGTGTGCAGGGTTGGTTCTTGATGCATCAAGAACCCTCTTTCCTGACTTTACTTACTTGTACATGATTGTGAAGGCAGATAAAGTTTCTTGGCTGCACTTTTTTTTTTAAGGCTCAAGTGGGTTTACTATGTGTATGTGCTTGTGTTTATGTACATATACATATGCATGTGTGTATGTATGTATACATATGCATGTGTGTGTACGAATGCATGTGAGTATGTATGCACATGTGTGTATGAATATGTATGTATGTATGTGAATTTGTGTGTATACATGTTCTATTTATGTATGCATATGCATGTGTATCCATATGTGTGTATGTATGCATGTGAGTGTATGTGTGTGTGTGTCTATGTGTGTGTATGTATATATGCAAGTATCTATATGTATATGTGTATATGTGCAAGTATCTATGTGTATGTGTGTGTATGGATATCATATATGTGTGCATTTGTGTATGTGTATATATGTGTGTATGTATGTGTGTGTGTATGCATATGTGTGTATGTATGTATGCATATGCATGTGCATATGTATGCATGTGTGTATATGTGTGTGTATGTATATGTGCAAGTATCTATATGTGTATGTGTATGTGTATATGTCTATGTGCATGTATGATTTTGTGTGTATATGTGCAAGTATCTATATGTGTATGTATATGTGTGTATGTATATGTGCAAGTATCTATATGTGTATGTGTATGTGTATGTGTATATGTCTGTTTGTGTCTGATTTTGTGTGTATATGTACGTGTGCTCATATGTGTAATGTGTGCATGTTTGTGTGTGTATGCATATGTGTATGCATGTGCATTTATCACACATGCACATACATACACACATATGCGTATATGTACTTTCAAATCTGCAAAACAAAAACACTAAGTTTACCTTTGAAGAAAAGTTTCTATGGTAGTATTAGAGCTTTATAGACTCTCAAACAAGCACGTGCAGAATGACGTTTTGGATCCAATGTAAAAACGTTTATTTTCCTGATTAGAAACAAGTTTTCGATCGAAAGAGCTTTTGATTGAAAGGTTTTTCAACCGAAAAAATTTTGTTCGAAAAATTTTTCAATCGAAAGCCTTTCGATCAAAAGTTTATCCCTCTCTATTTTCTTTTCTGTGTTTATTCAAATAGCCACAAATAAAATGAACATATTTGGTATTTTTTAACTACTTGATCAAATAAATGCAACCTAGGTAGAGTCCAAGAGGGTCAAATGCTTCTGGAGATGGCACCATAAAAGCAAATCACATACAAACCTTGGAGCCCCTTTCATGTTAGGTACGAAATAATTTTACTTTTTTCTCTTTATGCTCACCTTCTCTTGTCTTATATTTTCTAAAATATGTGATAAAATCACATAGGATATCAGTCTTCACCAACCTAATCAAGTTTTTTGATTTCCATTTCAACATTTTCCATGCAATGGAGACTACATAGAAAGCTATACGCATTGCCTCCTAATATCTATCTTGACAAATATAGAGGAGAGCTCCACATCAAGAAGGGCGTTCTTTTGTTTTTGCATCTATCTATCGTAAGGTATCCCCAAAAAATTATCTTTCTTGTGTCATTGGAATCTTTTAGCCATACTCAAATTTCTCCACATATTCTCTACCGTCGATTGCTGGTTTCTTTGAATTGATCTCTTCATCCAGAATTGTCTCCAAAATACCTTCTCTCACAAGCTAAAACGAAGTTTTAAATCAATGCACGTATAAACTTGTCAAATTAACCCTCCAAATCAAAGTAGATTAACCAGATGTATCTATCTATCCAAAAGAATGCCCTAAAATTTGCCTTTCTTGTGCCATTGGGATCGTTCAGTCGTACTCAAATTTGTCCCTATATTCTCTGCTATCGATTGCTGGTTTCTTTGAAGTGATCTCCTCGTCGAGGATTCTCTCCAAAGTATCCTCTCTGACAAGTTGTAAAGAAGTACATATAAACTTGCCAGAGTTTTCACGTGTCATAGGCCCTTTCTTGACCCGCTTAGGAAAAAATGAATCCCCAAAGTTGTTGGAACATCAAGCTTACACTATGCTTGAGGTGGATTTGATCTACATCAAAGGCTATCACATCAAAAGAATATTCGTTGGAGAGTTCTTTTTCTTATGCTCATTTATTGTATTCTTTTTTGAGAGATTTGTGGTGGTTGAAGTTGCATTCAATCAAGCAATCAATCACCTAAAAGTAGATTAGATCTTCACTTTTCCTAGATTGTAGGGAAGTGAATTGATTCCCTCCAACAACCATTCCCACCTTCATTTGAATTCAAACTTCACTTGTAGAAATCCTGGAACACTCCTAGAGTCTATATAAAGACTTGAAATCACTTGTACATTACATGGAAGCAATATACATACACTTGTGACCATCATTGTCTTGCTCCTTCAATTCTCTGCATCATCTTCTTTGCCAACAGTAATCTTCTAGACGCTGCTACTCTCTCTCCAGAGCTCCAAATCAAGTGCAAGATGACTCATTGGAAAGGTATTAGTGTTTACTTTATGCCTATAAAATTTCATAGCATTTGGTTTAGTAGATTGGGAGAAACCCGAGTTTTTCTGTCTCGGGGTCAATCTCTACGTATTCCTGAAAAATAGGAAGTACCACCGGTGAATGTTGCATTCATTCCTATAGCATATTTTTCTTATTACTTATAATTTTGTGCACTCTATACAATCAACCCTATGTATATCACTCCCATAAAAGGATGTTTTCTAATTGTAATCACGTTGGTCGCTATGGGCATTTGAAGTTCATTGTCTCTTCCATAGATAGTAAGTTTTTTTGAGCTAGTCGACCCACGAACCTATTTGTTTTGTATCCACTCATTCTCCTTGATGCTCCAAAGTACATAGTATGTTTCTTTGCACTTTTGGCATGCCTATAAGGTCTATTTGAGTCTCCATAAGCTCAAGGGCTTGTCTTGTGCCGGTTGGCTTGACCAAACTTCGTCGCTTCAAAACGCACGTTTCTACCTTCTACAAGCTTCTCCAAGTTCTTTCAGTGGTATCAGAGCTAGATCAAGATGGGTGATGGCTTTCCCTCAATGATCGAGAAGCTTGATCGACATAGCTATGCCACTTGGCAAATCAGAATGGATGCCTATTTGCAAGGTAGAAATCTTTATGGAATTGTAGGAGGTGATGAAGCTATGCGTATTCCAAGATCCAAAGGAGGACCTACACAAGAGGAGATAGATAAGCTCACACTTTGGTGCGCAAGGGATGCTCAAGCAAGGTCGTACATACTAAACTCTATCTCTGACTTTCTATTACCACATATTAAAGGATGCAAGACATCTCAAGAGACTTGGGATGCCCTCGAGACTTTCTTTTCTGCTAGTACCAAAGCAAGAAAGAATCATATTTGGAACGAGTTCAACCAAATGAAGAAGACACCTAAACAAACCATCACAGAGTTTGTTACCAAGGTCAAGGAGGTTGCGGATCAGTTAGCATCCATAGGAGACGTGATTGAAGTAGAGGTCATCATAAGGCAAATTCTCAACGACATTCGAAGTGATAAGCAATGGAAATCCTTCACGACGGCTTATGATCTTATCATGGATGTGCAAACTCCAGACTTCAACATCTTTCTTGGACAACTCTTCAATCAAGAAGCCAACAATAACATAAAGGAAGGTAACTCTTATCATGGTAATTCAACTAGTGCTCTATATGCAGATAAGAAGGATAAGAAGCAGAAAGGCAAGAAGAAGGAAGAAGATGAAGAAGAGACTTCCCAAGCCAACTTCGCAAGCAAGAGCAAGTGGAAAGGAAAGAAGAAAGGACCAAAGCAAGACAAAGCCAAAGGTCAGAATGTTCAACCTTGTGCCATATGCGATAAGACCAACCACACCACTCAGAATTGCTGGTTCAATGGGAAGACCCAGAAAGGAAGTGGAAAAGGTGGATATGGCAGCAATAGAGGCAGAGGTGGACACAACTTCAACAATAACAATAGAAGCTATAATAAAAGGGACTACAACAATTATTCAGAAGATCAACCACATGAAGACTCATTGCTTCTTATGAATCTAAGCCACAAAGAAGGTAAAGAAGATGATCATTTGTTTTACATAGATTCAGGATGTTCAAATCATGTTGCAGGCAACATTCCTCTTCTATCTGATTTGGAAAGTCCAAAGCATAGACATGAAGTGCAAACAGGGGATGACACAAAGCACAATGTGGAGAAGATTGGTAATGTCAAAGCTTCCAATGGCAGGACAAACATTCTAAGTAAGGTTCTCTATGTACCCACTATCACTAAAAACCTAATAAGTGTAGGCCAAATAGTTGAAAAAGGCTTGCAAGTTAGGTTCACCCAACATGGAGCTTTTGTGGAAGATCCATGTCAAGGCTTCAAGAAGATAGCCCAAGGTGAGAAGCATGGTAGGCTCTTTACTTTTGAAGTAGGAGAAACCAGGAACATAGCTCTATTGAACTTTGGGTCTCAAACCCTAAGTGAGCTTGAAGTGTGGCAGAAGAGACTTCCTCATGTGAATGAAAGAACCTTGAATGATATATGCAGGGATCAAAGTGTTCTAGGACTGCCGAATATATCAAAGCAACACATGATCAACATGTGTGATGCATGTCGGATTGGGAAGCCACAAAGACAACCATTCAACCACAAAGGCTACATCCACAACAACTTATTGGACTTAGTACATACAGATGTACGGGGACAAAGTCAAGAACCTTCATTGGTAGGATCAAGGTATTATGTCTCATTTATTGAGGACCATAGTAGATGGACTGTTCTATACTTTATCAAGAGTAAGAATGAAGTGTTTGATTGCTTCAAGAAGTATCTTGCACATGTGGAGAATCATACAGGTAGATCACTAAAGAAGCTCAGATCTGATGGAGGGGGAGAATACTTCTCCGAAGAGTTTGATGAGTTCTTGCAAGAAAAAGGTATCAAAAGGGAAGTGACTACTAGGTACTCTCCTCAACTAAATGGAATTGCAGAGAGGAGAAACAAGACATTGGTTGGATCAGCCTAAACAATGCTTGAAGAGAAGAAGTTGCCACATTATCTATGGGCAGAAGCTATTTCAACTGCTGTGTACCTTGTCAATAGACTACCTTCCAAATCACTTCAAGGTATGACTCCTTATGAAGCATGGCATGGAAGAAAACCTAGTCTTGGACATTGCAAGGTTTTTGGTTGTTTAGCTTATGTTCATGTACCATCACAAATAAGAGGTAAGCTAGATGAAAGGGAAACAAAGGCAGTGTTTATTGGATATGATTCAACTGAGATGGGTTACAGGTTCTTCAATCCTTCAACCAAGCAACTCACTACAAGTAGAGATGTTGTGTTTGAAGAACACAGGTCTTGGTATGATGAAGACAAACAAAAGGTAACACTACCATATGATCTTGATTCTGACTCTCATCAATTAGGAAGCAAGCATGATACAAAGGTCCAGGATCCAAGAAGTGATACAGACAATGACCAAGAAGATTACAAGCTATGGAAGTCAAGAGGCAAAGCAAAGATGCAAGAGGTTGGAGAATGCTCCAAACAAGCACCTACAAGATCAACAAGAGAGAAGAAACAACCAAAAAGGTATGGATATGATTCCACATTTGTTACGAAGCATTCAATATACTGGGCAAAAGAATCTATTTCAGAGGAACCCTCAACCTGTGAAGAGGCAAAGGGAAACCCTAATTGGGAAAAGGCCATGAAAGAAGAGATAGATACATTGAAGGAGATGGACACTTGGGATTTGGTTCCAATGTCGCCAAATCAAAAGGTAATTGGTTGCAGATGGGTATATAAAGTTAAAAGAAATTCAGATGGATCAGTTTGTAGGTACAAGGCAAGATTAGTTGCCAAAGGATGCTCACAAACTCATGGTATAGACTATGAGGAAACATTCTCACCAGTTGCAAAGATGACTACAATCAGGACATTGATAAGTGTAGCTGCTGCAAGGAATTGGACTCCTCCAACTTGATGTGAAAAATGCATTCTTAAATGGTTGGATAAGTGAAGAGGTATACATGTTACAACCACTAGGTTTTGAAAACCCTAATCATCCATCTTATGTTTGCAGACTTAAGAAAGCATTGTATGGATTGAAACAAGCTCCTAGAGCTTGGAATTACAGGTTGGTTACATATCTTCAAGATCAAGGCTTCAAAGATAGCAGCTCAGATCCTTCTCTATTCATCAAAAGGGATCACAGTGAGGTTATCTATCTATGTGTATATGTAGATGATATTATTGTGACAGGTGATGATCTAAATGGCATTCAAAGGATCAAGAGACACATGCAAGAGGAGTTCAAAAGCAGTGACCTAGGTGAGCTCACATATTTGCTAGGTATGCAGGTGATATATACAGACGAAGGAATGTATTTGACTCAAAGAAGATACATTCAGGATCTTCTTTTCAAGTTCAAAATGGAGAACACTAAACCTGCAGGTACATCTTTGGAGATGAATCATAAACTTGTTTATGAAGGTGGGAAAATTGAAGACATTAAAGAGTATCAAAACTTGGTAGCTAGCTTGATATATGCTACTCATACAAGGGCATACATGTCATATAGTGTGGGAGTGCTTAGTTAGTTCATGCACTCACCGAGAAGACCACACATGGATGCGGCTAAGAGATTACTTAAGTATCTCAAAGGTACAATTAACGACGGTATATTCTATCCTTACTCTTCAGATTTGGATATCAAAATCTATTCAGATGCAGATTGGGCAGGAGCTAAGGATGATAGAAAAAGTACATCTGGTTACTTAGCATTTGCAGGTTCAAAGCTAGTGTCATGGAGTTCCAAGAAGCAACCAACACTTGCTTTATCTTCAACTGAAGCAGAGTACAGAGGCTTGACCATAGCAACTCAAGAGGCAATATGGTTAAAAGCATTGTATACAGATTTGGGACTAGTGAGTTCCAAACCTCACATATCTGGAGATGATGTAAGTTCCATGCATCTAGCGGCAAATCCTATTTTCTATGCAAGAACCAAGCACATAGAAGTCCATGACCACTTCATCAGGGAGAAGCTCATGGCAAAGGAGATTGACATTTCTTTTGTTCCAACTGAAAAGCAAGTAGCAAATATGATGACGAAGGCACTTGATGGAATAAAGCTTTGTAGATTCAAAGCTATGGCAGGTATTCAACCTATCAGAGAATGAAGACTCAAGCATACTTTAGCTTGAGGGGGAGCTGTTGGAACATTAAGCTTACACTATGCTTGAGGTGGATTTGATCTACATCAAAGGCTATCGCATCGAAAGAATATTCGTTGGAGAGTTCTTTTTCTTATGCTCATTTATTGTATTTTTTTTGAGAGATTTTTGATGGTTCATTTACCATTGTAAAAGGCTTGAGCTTTACACATGTAAAGGTAGAAATATAGAGGTTAAATACCACGAATTTTTGGTGGTTGAAGTTACATTCAATCAAGCAATTAATCACCTAAAAGTAGATCAAACTAGATCTTCACTTTTCCTAGATTGTAGGGAAGTGAATTGATTCCCTCCAACAATCGTTCCCACCTTCATTTGAATTCAAACTTCACTTGTAGAAGTCGTGGAACGCTCCTAGAGTCTATATAAAGACTTCAAATCACTTGTACATTACATGGAAGCAATATACATACACTTGTGACCATCATTGTCTTGCTCCTTCAATTCTCTGCATCATCTTCTTCACCAATAGTAATATTGCAGAGGCTGTTGCACTCTCTCGAGAGCTCTAAATTGAGTGAAAGATCGCTCATTGGAAAGGTATTAGTGTCTAGTGTATGTCTATAAAGTTTCCTAGCATTTGGTTTAGTAGATTGGGAGCAATCTGAGTTTTTCTGTCTTAAGGTCAATCTCTGCATATTTCTAAAAAATAGGAAGTACCACCGGTGAATGTCGCATTCATTCCTATAGCATATTTTGCTTATTCCTTATACTTTTGTGCATTCTATACACTCAACCCTATGTGTATCACTCCCATAAAAGGATTGTTTCTAATTTTAATCATGATGGTCGCTATGGGCATTTGAAGTTCATTGTCTCTTCCATAGATAGAAGAAGTTTTTTTGAGCTAGTCGACCCACGAACCTATCTGTTTTGTATTGCCTCATTCTCCTTGATGCTCCAAAGTACATAGTGTGTTTTTTTGCACTTATCGCATGCCTATAAAGTCTATTTGAGTCTCCATAAGCTCAAGGGCTGGTCTTGTGCCGGTTGGCTTGACCAAACTTCGTCGCTTTAAAACGCACTTTTCTACCTTCTACAAGCTTCTCCAAGTTCTTTCAAAAGTAACCAACCCCATCTGCATGATATCATCCTCCTAGTGGGAGATTATAGTACAATAATGTAGAGGGCAAGAGCCCACACATCACGTGAGAACAAGGGGGCGGGGGAGGAAACCCTAGAACGGAAAGGGATCAACAGATAGTACACAACATAGCACAAGCTCAAACCATAAAGGGATTAGGGAGGGATCTTAAAACCAACATGATAATACATAAGAAGTCTGTCAGCTGAGTAGTTGGAGAACAATAGTTGTTTTCGCTTGCAAGGAGGTGATTCATACATAATATCAATGAAGGATTTTCCATCATCCAAAACATTGTGCATGTTGACTAAAGTCTGCCATCTAGACTTAGCCAGCAGTATGCTAAGAAGGATCAGAACGTTTCTAGAGCCACTTTGATAATGCTTTTGATTCTTGGTTTGCCAAATCAACCAAGGAGTATGACTTCTCCAAGTTTTCTAGAGAGCAATGTCCATTTTCTTAGAAGATCCCAGAAGAAGATCTTGGATACCCAGAGCTTGGATTCTTTTAGCCTTCATGTAGGGGATAAGATAATGCCAAAATTTCTTGGCATGGCTGCAAAATATGAATAGGTGATGTAAATCTTCCACCTTACCACAGAAAGTACATTAACCACCATTAATTTTACTTTTCATAGCTCTACGACCAGTCCACAATCATATAAGCCATTGTAAAATGGATTATTTGATCTGAGAGGGAAATGCCCAAATGCAATTGAAATGATACCTCCACAAGGAAGAAGAACATTTGACTTTCCATCTTTTACTAAGTTGTGAAAAATTTTGGCAATTGAACCTTTGTGACTTTTAAAATGCTTTAGGATGTCCTGGGAAATATCTTGGATCTTCAGATGTCTCTTATTGTAGGTCTTCCATTTGCTCACAAGGATCTACTTGTAATCCATGAGCACCTCCAAACAAGGAAGAGAAAGATTAGGTTGGATCCAAAAGAAATCATCATTGGCTATCTCACCACCCTGAAGAAAGGAGCTCCAATTCGTAAAACCGTGTTTGAAGCACTTATATTCCTTGACATCAAGTTGACAATTATTCCAGTGAGCTAGCCAACCATTCCAAGGTGGCTCTTGCAAGAAAAAGTTCAAATTATTTAAAAAATCCTTGTTAGGAGAGTAAATGGCCTTAACTTTCATCTAGGCATTCCAAAATTTTGAGGTCAGAGGGCTTCTAGTAGTATAGCACTACTGAGGAGATATAATGATATCGCAAATGTGATTGTTATTCCTGGCTTTGTAACCTTTCGCATTGAATGAGTTAATTTTCTTGTCAAGAAGTAAAGACTATATGTCGATGGAGGATAGACTTCTAGAAGTCCATTTGGAAGCTAGGTAATCTCCCATCCTAACAAGGCACACGATACTAAATGACTGTCTTTCTTGGACAGACAACAGATCGACCAAGAGACCTTGGTGATTCTACTAGAGTGTTCATTTCCACCTCAGAGGAACCTCCTGGCTAGAGTAATAACCTGAGAGATTTGCTTCTTAGTGGCGAGCTAACAAGAAAGAAAATAAATGATACAAGGAAGCAAGTAATGATTAAGTGTAAAAAGTCTGAGTTAGAGAATGGTAGCAGTTATACCACTTGATAAATTTAGACCTAAACTTTTGAAAAGCCCAATCCCATCTTTTCTCAAATCTGACTTTGAAGCCCATGGGGATACCAAGTAGTCTGAAAATAGTTCCATCTTGTATGATTCACAACCATTATTGACGATACAAGGGGGGATGACATTATTTGAAGCTTTAAAAGAAGTTTTTTTATGATTGACTTTGGACCCACTAGCAAGACAGAAAGTATCCAGACATTCCAAGAAGGTAGTAACAGAGGTTAGATCAGAATTAGTACACATGTTAGTATCATCAACAAACATTGGAAGAACCATTTGGGAAGGGGATTTGACGATATGAATACCTTTTATAGTACTCTTACTCAGAGCATCCTTAACCAACGAGCCAAGAGCATCAATGGAAGTGGCAAAGAGGAGAGGAGCAGGAGGACATCCTTGTCTAATGGACCTACACAACTTGGAGGGCTTACTAAGGGACCCATTAATAGCCACTCTATAGAAGGAATTCCCAAACAAAGTACTAAGAAACCTAATGAATTTTCTAGCGAGACCAACATCTTGAAGAGATTGAAGGAAAAAGTACCACTCAATTCTCTCATAATCGTTATCAAAATGAACTTTGAAGAAGTAGTAGTCTTGGCTTTTTTCATTGGCAACTTCCAGCCCTTCCCAAAGGGAGATGCCATCAAGGATGAATCTACCTTTTATGAAACCTTTTTGCTTAGAGAGGATGATTTAGGCCATTATGGGGCTAAGTCTTCTAGCTAGGGTGGAAGAAAAGATTTTATATATGGTACTAAGGAAGGTAATAGGTCTCCAATTGTTTAGGTTTTTTTTATTACCCATTTTGTGGATCAGTCTTATCACACCAGTATTCATATAAGTAGGGAGAGTACCTTTCATAGAAACCTCTTGCCAAATCAAAAGAATGTAGGGGGACAAGAAGACTTTAAGCACCAAGAAGAACTCATCAAGAATCCCATCAATACCAAGCAACTTACAGGGTTACAGTTTATAGATGGTTTCTTTAATCTCATTGGCAGTGAGGGGTACGTCCAAGATAGCAGCCAGGCTAGGAGAGATCATTTTTCTTCTCTTTTAGGCAATGGTATCCTTGGCTCTCTGAATATCCTCCCCCCTACTTAGGAGAAATAGAGAAAACATCCATGAAGAAGCATTGGGTCTCTTGTAAGATGTCCTCAATGTTGGTAATAGTCCCACCACCCCTCTTATTCAATAAAGGAATATAATCCCTAGCATTTTTATTCTTGAGCAAGGAGAACATCCATTTATTAGGTTTATCCAAGTTCTCATCCCTGAATTCCCTTGAATAGGAAAGAGAAATACTAGCATCAAGGTACTCTTCACATCTCAATTTATACTGGAGATCAAGAGCTTCTTTAGGACACCTCACTTTGTCAATACTAGCAAGCTTGTCTAGAATCTTCTATTTTCTTAGGACTCTAATGTTCTTGGCCAAATGCTTGTAGTAATTAAAAATCTTATAAATCTTTATAATAGAGACTTTGAAGCATCTAGAGGGGGAAGCACTAGTGGAGAATTGATTGGTAATAGCCTTCTTGATTTTATCTTTGATACAAGGAATTTGAAGAAGGCTAGAGTCATGATGCAGCCACCCCGCCTTACAAATGGGGGAACCCTTCCTAAGGGTAGTTAGGACAAGCTTATGATCAAAGAGCATGAGGGAATGATCAACTTGGCATTTGTCATCCGAATAGCTATTAAGGACGTTGCTAGAGATATAGCATCTATTAAGTCTAGCAACAAGGGAGTTTTTACAAGTCTAGTTATGTCTCTAGGTGAAACCAATTCTATTGGACACATCTATAAGGTCATGGTCATAACAAAGGTTGTACCAATCGGTTTTTCTTGACCACTGATGATATTCTCTTTACTTCCATGCCTATCAATATTAGAAGTAATTATATTAAAGTCATTGGTGATGATGAGGGGGCCAAGCAAAGCATTAATGTCATTCTAGTAATAATTCCTATTAATGACTAAATTGAAGGCATAAACACTGACCATTGTACAATTAAAGGGTGCTTCAAGGGAAACAACAATCCATTGGTTCTTGTGACAAACATGATCATTCGTGATAAAGTTAAGGAGAGGGAGACAAATGCCAATGGGGATACCTCCCTTACCCTTAGGGTGGTCTATATAAAACCTTTTATGATTGCTCGAGACAATATTAAGATTATTGTGAAACTTTATGCCACTTATCTTTACTTCCTATAGGCAAATAAAATCACTGTTTATGAAGTTACCTTTGAACCATCTGTTAGTAAACTTCGCTCTCACCAGATACATGATACCTTTGGTGTTAAAAGAGACAATTTTAGTGCAATTTATAAACATAAGCAAAATAGAACTACTTCCTGCTAGCCTTGTGAGGCTTAGATAGAGTACAAGAGGCTCTCAAGTTGTCCATCCTCTTGGTTTTAACTTGAGGTTGGTTCTTGGGATCCTTATTTTCTGTATGCTACATCTCAACATCCTCATGATGATCAACCTACTGAGACATATTATTAAATCTCTTGAGTATCAAGATTAGTTAGCTCTCTAGTAAATTGTGGGTCTTAAGTAGTATATTCAGATCCCAGTTGATAATTATGGGAGGAATTGGATGATTCTTTTTAGTGACTCTAGTACAATCATCCTAGTTAGAGTCATCCGAGACGAGATTGAGGTTACCATTTCCTTCAACAATAACATCCATTGGAGCATTTTTTATATTAGGGTTAACATTCTCCTTATTATTAACTTCATCACCATCCATGACTTCCATAGGATCATCAAAAGAATTACATATTTCTCCAAGAAGAACATCAAAAGAATTGGAGAGTTCACCTGTTTTTCTTTGAGGACCTTTGGGAAAAGGTTTCTTACCAGTATTTGATGATGAAGGAGGGGGCTCTTCAGGATTAGTCTTTATTTGGAGTTTTTTGGTACTTTTGTCGGCTTGGGGCCTTTCTTTGATGACTCTAATAGTGCGTTTAAGGGGACCTCTGAGAGAGTCCGATATTAGATGACCTATGAGAGAGTCCAATATTATTAGGTGACCTCTGAGAGAGTCCAATATTATTATGCTTCCTCACTCATCAACGACTGGCAGAAAACTCTTTTTTCCTCTTGGTCGATTTGGATCCACCGCTTCACATCTCTATATCTTCTCAAGGGATGCGACCACCCTATAGTTTCTGCCTTTCCCCTTTAAATCCACACCATATCTGCCTTTCTCCTTTAAATCCTGATGACAGATGTACAGTTTGTCCCTGAATATTTTTATTTTTTGATAATGGCCTTGGGGAACACACCATGTTTTATATACCAACCGAAAAGGGTAAGCCAAATATGGAGAGAGGCTTGGCTTCCAAATTATCTGGTTTTAGCTTCCGAATTCCGAAGGGGATCTGCTATTCCTCGTAAATCTGTTGGGCTGCTTTTCTTTTTGCTTTTCCTCTACCCGCGAAATTAAAACAGATTAACCCGATCAAATGCATCTCCAATTAATGTGCTTTATTTATTTTAATTCCCACTCGTAGTGACCTGATGTAGATGGTTCCATTTAGAACTAAACCACTTTCATGTTTGTGAGTAAAGAGCCGTTTAACAAAGAGTATTCTCATATATCAACTCTTCTTTTGCAAGTACCACTTGGAAGGATAGAGAAAAATATAGGATGCAGGAATTCAATGTTAATATTGCAATGAAATAGATCCACCCATGAAGCTAAAAAAGTCCATGTTATTTGAAGATAAAACTCTTACATCATGCTTTCTCTAAGACCGCTTTAAAAATCCGATTGAACATTGAACCTGAAAACATTTCATGTAGATGCAATAATAATATAATTGGTGGTGTAAATGAGTGGATATGGAATCTTCACAATAGCACAAGATTACCAATAATAGATTGATAAGTTCCTTTGGTCACGAATTCCTTATTCTCATCAGGCTTGGGGTAATCTTCCTATTTTAACTTCACATACATAAGCAATGGAGCACTCAATGCCTTTCCACCATGAATATTGAATCTGGGAAGTAATTTGGTTATGTGCTCACTCTGAGACAAGTATATGCATCACTTACCCCTCTCACAAGCAATCCTCATACCAAGTATATGTCCCACATCGCCCAAACCTTTCATGTCAAATGTCTGACTCAATCTAGTCTTCAAGAGAGACAATTGTTTTGAGGACTTCCTAGAAATCACCATATCATCAACATAAAGTATCAAGCATATCAATCTATCATCTGGAAATAACTTACTATAGAGACAATGGTCCTCATAGTTTCTAGGATAGTCTTCGGACTTCATGAATGCATAGAACTTTGGATACTACTATCTATGTGACTGCTTAAGTCCATACAAGCTTCTCATGAGCTTATGTAATAGAATCTATTTGACAAGAACTATGTAACCCAATAGCTTTTCCATATAGATCTCATTCATAAGATCTCCATGCAAGAAAGACGTCTTCACTCCATTTGGACAAGCTCTTAGTCCTCTTTTTAACTTTATCCTTTCTTTTATCTCAGGAAGAAAAATTGACAACTATAATTGAATAGCATATGGGTTGTATATGGCATGGCTAGTTTGGCCACATATATTGTAATAGAATGTAAAGTCTTTCTCATTCTTGATAATGCTCATGTTATCTTTCTTAGATTTTTTATTTTGCGAGAAAAGAATAAATGTGCATAGAAAGCACACTGACTCTTCAATTGAGCCATCATATCTTGTTCATACAAATGTGTGTGGTTGCATGCCCACTAGGTCATTACATGTTGCTATTTAATTTATTTTTTTTAGATGATGCTACTAGAAGAGTCTAGTGTATCCTATTTAATCCAAGGATGAAGTGTCCCCTAGTTTCAAAAAATGGATTGCTTCACTAGAGCCTAAGAAGGGAATAAAGCTTTAAGCTTTACCTTTAGATAATGGAGGTGAGTATACCTCAAATGAATGTAGCCATTTGTATTAATTTAGAGGAATTTATAGAGAATTTAAAGCTCCTTATACCCTAGTACAAAATGATGTAGCTAAAAGGATAAAAAGAACTATTCAAAATAGAGTGGTTTCTATGTTGCATTATAAAAACCTTTCACATGGCTTTTGGGAAGAAGTATTGTTAACTCCAATTTTTATGATTAACCTTTCCCTAATTTTTGACAAAGGGTTGAAAGTGGCACAATAAAGGTACTACAAATCTAATGTGGGTGAAAGCATGTTACTCTGAAAATATTTTAGGACTATATACCACTTTTATGTGCTTCACGATTTAGCTATTTCTAAATCTGTTTGAAATGTGAGAAATCTACATCCAATTTTCACTCTACTCGATGTAATATCGTTCATGCATATATTGAAAACACTTTGCAATGATTTTTGAATATCTGCATTACTCATGTGAAAGGTAGGGTATCATGACATGAACCTTAAAGGTTATGTCATTACTCATCATATCTTTTACAACTTAGCTGTCCATGGAGTTTGAGGTAGTGGAACATAAAAGGTATGAGCATGTTGACACTCAAGGCCAAGCACAAGGCATAGGAACACATCAAAGAACTAGAAACAGAGGAAGAGGGAGCATGTATGGATCTCCAATAAGTACATGTCAAATTTTTAGAAGAAACCCTTATAAAAATAGTGATTTTGATCCCTAAAAACCATTGTAAATACCATTTCACATATTTTCAAATCCATTTTGTTCAAGTCGAGGAGTCCTCAAGCTTGAGGAGTATTAGAAGTACCTACATGTCAGTTTTCATAATTTTTTGACTCCGTTTGAGCCCTCAAATAAGCCTTGGAACCTAGTTTTTAACTAAGCTAGATACTATGTCTGGACACGGCCAAAACTAGTCAAAAAACTATAAAAAGAGCTAGAGAGCTCATTTTTAAGCTTAGCTTGTGAGAGATTGGAGCTTTTTTAAGAGAGTTCTTTTGTAATAGAAATCTTTCCATTGTTCTCCCTCCACCAAGATCTAATGTTTCCCATGGCCTCCAAGGAACAAAATCATCCTAGGCTCATGAAACCCAAAGGGAAAGAGCGAGAGAGAGACTTGAGGTAAGCTTTGCACACACAACCGGGAGAGAGAAATCAAGACTTGAAAGGGGAAGACATGAGAGAGAGAGAGACATAGAGCACATAGGAATCAAAGAGATGAACATGATTTTCCATTGCCTAGACCCGGAGAGTACCCAAGAACCTTTAGACCCTTTCAAGTGGTAAAGAGAATGAAAAATTACTTTGATGGGTTAGGAGATCCTTATGATCATGTGGCAGAGTTCAAACAAGTGTTAAGAGCTGAATAGGTCAAGGATTTGTTCAGACGAGTTCAAGGCATTTGGTTTGAATCTCAAGAACACTACCTTAACGTGGTTTTGGCCACTACACCACTGTCAGATGAAGAATATAGATCAGGTGCTAGAAGCATTCATCGTAGAATTTCCTAGGAGTGGCATTTGGCATAACACATCATCGTTGATCCACAACTTCAAGCAAACACCCCAAGAAAAATTCCGACTAGCCGGACGGAGACTTAAATAATACGTGGAAAGATGCCCGACACTTGAATTACTTACACAAGCAAAACATGTTTCCCTATTTTTAGATGGACTTCTAAGAGGGAAACTTAGATCATATGTATATCCCAAAGAGTGAATCACATTAGATCAATGCTTGAGAATGTGTATTGACATAGAAAACAACTTGGGTGAGGAGTTAGAATTGTCCAAACTCTATAAGGATTCTGATAGTTCTACTAGTCATACTTCCAGACCCTCCACTAAGATAGATGAGATAGCTGATCAGGTTGTAAAGAAGCTAGCATATCAAAATAGACAAAGACCAAGGGAAATGAATGCTCCATATTGCACCACTAAGAGAAAATATACGAGCCATATGGCTATCTGACAGACTTATTAGCAATCTTAGCAACAAGGTAGGTATCATAACCAACACCAACAACCATATTATAGGCCACAAAAACAATATCAACCTCAATACCAATAGCAATATCATGCACCATATAGGCCACCATCGATCTTAGGAAACCAATCGCCACCTCTTGCAAATGTGATCCCAGTTAAGTATGCGATGATAGAGGAGAATTTTAATAGAGAATTCGTGCCAATGACCGCTTTGGTCTCAAAAAATGACCCTAATGCTCAGCGTTCTAACTACAAACATGAAGGTAGTCCAAAAGCTTATTACACAGAGTCACTCGAGCATAGTGAAACTTATCCATATCAATATGAGGCACATAAACTACCTATGGAACCAAAGTTGGAGACATAATACATCAATGTCATGTATATGAATCCTAACCCCATGCCCCAATTGAGACAACTAAGACCACAAGCCTCTAGGGGACCATGCTTTAGATGTTAGGGTGACCATTTCATTCATGAATGTCCCCACCCACTAGCTTGGAGACAAGGACAGAACATCACAATACAAGGCTTCTGTCTTGAGTGCATCAAAGAACATCTCCTAAGAGATTTTCCAAGGAACCCCTCTAGTGCACCCAAGGTTACACCCATTAATGTAGTAGTCTTAGTGGTGGATTCAAGTTCAAGTAGCATTAACATGGCTCCTATACAGGCAGTCACTAGGGCACAAGCCTTAAAGCAAACTAAACTAGCTAAACAATCAGAGTCAAGTGAATCAAGAGAGACTAGTAAGAGAAAGAAAAGAACATGGAAGGATACCAGGGAGAAGGCCAATCGTAAGTTGTCTAGAAAGTTATCAAAACTAGAAGAAAGCCTCAGAGAGGCAAAAATAAAAATTGTTGACATTGCATCTCAAAAACCCTTGCATGCCAAAAAACCCATCCACTCAACTTCATTCCATCCCACCACTCATTGTGAATAGACCACAACCAAGGTCTGTTCTTGGAGATCCAATGCCACAAGGCTTGTACATGATGCTCAAGGCCTACTTGGCTTGACTGCAAGAAAGGCCAACAACTTTAGACCTAGACAAGTGTTACCCAAGAGCAGATTTAGAGACTGAACGGACAAAAATGTGCATGAAAATGGTAGAACTAGCTCAAGATATGCTCAAGACCAATCAATTGTTCAATCAAACTAATTCTTTCAAACGGGGTTTGCTTATTAAAGAAAAAAGATTAGATCAGTTGGTAAACAAACCACATGTTTCTTTACCTCCACAGGCTCAACCACTTGTTGAAAGAGAAAGCTCACCACCAACAAAAGTTTATGTTTGTGACTCCCTAGATGCACGAACACCTCTTTCAGTTCAATAGTACTCTCAAGAGTTCTTGGGGGAAATACAAGAAGACAATTGGACTAAGGAGAAGGGTAATACCGCTCCTATTCTTGAAATTGATGATCTTCATAATCAATTTTCCCAAGACATTCCATTGATTTACAGACACTAAGCAGAGAAACAAGAAGAGGAAATGGTGGATTTTGAATCTAATTCTTTACAAGATTTACCACAACTCAGAAGCCCATGAGAATATGAAACTCTTTAGATCAGAGCACCCACAATACTGATAAGAAATGAAGACTCAGTAGTTCCCCAAAACACTGACCTCGTGAAGAACACTAAAGTACAATGTCATCTCACCTTACAAGAGCTGATCAAAGTAAAACTTGAGTTGCGGAAAAATGTGGTGAATCAAGTTCGAGAACTTGGTTCCAATACGTCAAAAGCAGACTCTAAGAAAAAAGTCCTAGAGATACTTTTAGACAAAATAGGAGACATGAGTGAAGGGGAAGAAGGTAGTACTTATCTTCTAATCATCGACTAGGGTTACACAACCAAATCTATCTTAGATTTAGGTGTTGGTGTTGTGATTGTGACCACCTCTTTGTGGAAGCAATGGGACAAACCTGCATTGAGACCAACTAGAATGAAGCTTCAAATGGCTAATGGCCATATTGAAATACCTCTAGGATTTCTAGAAGGGATAACTCTCACTACTTGTGGTGTAGAGTTTGAACACACCTTTTCTATATGTGACTTTAGGAAAAATAATGTCTACGAGATGATCCTAGGAAGACCCTTCCCACGACAACTACAAATAGTACAAGATACAGGAACCAACTCCTTGTACTTGCAACACTTAGGGGTCATAACCAAGGTCAATCTAAAAGATTATACTTTTAGAGATGTACCACCCCTATAGTGGAATCCTATCCACAAGGTGAAAGAAGATTCATTCTATGTGAAAGTTATTTTGACCCATCCTAGATGCATGAAGATACTCACTTGTGGATGTGCAAGGTCATAGAGGAAGAGGAAAGACGTCTAAAAGCAAGAGAAGAACAAACTTCTTAAGAAGCTAGACTAGTTAGAGACCCAGCCTACACACCGATGATCGTTCCAACTAAGGAATTCAAGCCTCATGGTTGGGAAGAAATCTTAGCCACCATGGACATTGTTGTCAATAAAGAAAAAGATATATTTTTGTTCATTTGTGAACCCTTTCTACAAGAGTGTGGCTCTAAGGAGGTCATTAAAGAAGAAAAGGAGGATGATGATCTAGATTCCATTATGATGGATAGCTGCTTTGATTTAGAGGAGCACTATCTAGAAAATGTGGGAGTATTTATCCAAAAAGAAGAAGAACCTTTCACAAGCATTAAAACTATAAATACAAGGGAGGAAAGTGAACGTAGTAAAAAAAAAAAGGAAAAGGAAAGCCAGGAAACAAGTAGAGGAGGAATGATTGTTTGAAGTACCAAAAAGTTTCTAGAAATATAAAGTTGAAGACCGGAAAATTTTGGTATGAATGCCTAAGAGAGAGGCCATCATAGGAAAAGCATATGATAATAAAGAAAAGACCAAAACAATTGTAGTAACCATTGAAGAGAATGAAGAGTGATGTACGTACATAGGGGAAGACCTAAGTGCAAAAGAAGAAGTAGAGCTTGTACCTTTATTATCAGAATATAGGGATGTGTTTGCATGGACCTATAGAGACCTAAAGGGGGTACATCCAGAAATTTTCTCTCATACAATTCACATGACGGCTGACAGAACAGAATCCCTACACATATAATGACAATTATGCAGCCAAGATAAAATAAGAAATTGACAGACTAATTGAATGTGGCTTCATCTATGAGATTGAGCATATTGAATGGGTGTCCCCCATTGTAGTGGTGCCCAAGAAGAATGGAAAATTGCGGGTGTGTATCAACCTTAAAAAGTTAATGCCGCTACAATCAGAGATAGCTATCCACTTCCAATCATTAAACATTTATTGGAGCATGTTGCAAGTAAGGAAGTTTATAGCTTTCTTGATGGATTTTCAGGTTACAACCAAGTAGCCATCACCCTAGAAGGTCAACACAAAACATCCTTTGCCATAGACTGGGGAATCTTTGCATTTCACTTTACGCCACTTGGGCTGACAAATGCACTTGCAACATTCCAAAGGCTCATGTGTCATGTCTTCAAAGAGTTCTTAGAAAGAGCTTGGAAGTATATGTTGATGATTTATGAGATCATTCCCAAGAAAGAATGTACCACATCCTAAGCTTAGACAGATCTTCAACAAGTGTGCATAATATATAGTTTGTCTGAAACAAGAAAAGTGTGTGGTCATGGTACATCAATATAAGATTTTAGGTCATATTGTTTCTAAGACTGGAATATCAATAGACGAGGACAAAGTAAGTCTTAAAGCCATAGCGGAGTTTCAGAGGTCAAGGAATGTTAAAGATGTACACTCCTTCTATGGGACATTATGGATATTACCATAGGTTTATCCATATGTATGCGATCATAACTAAGCCTCTTTAGGCTCTATTGACAAAATTTGAGTGGAACAATGAATGCAAAAATTCCTTCAATGAACTGAAGAGATGTTTGTGCACAAGGCCAATAGTGACTACTCCCAATTGGAATTAGCCATTTCATGTCCATGTGGATGCATCCAATCATGCAATAGGATGTGCACTAGCACAACCCACACGTGAAAGAAATCTATATTTACCGATAGCATATGCTAGCAAATAGCTAAAAACAAGTTAACAAAACTATACAACAACTAAAAGAGAAGGATTAGTCATGGTATATGCTGTGAAGAAGTTTAGACACTATCTACTGGCCAACAAGTTCAAGTTTGTCACTGATCATCAAGGTTTATTATATTTGGTCAATAAAGCTTGCAATATAGGATGCTTAGTAAGATGGTTCTTGTTACTAATAGCATACAACTTTGAAGTGGTTGTTAGGAAAGATAGGACCCCACGTTAGGGTGGATCACCTTTCTCGCATCACTTTAAGAGAGTCACCACAAGGAGTTTCTGATGAATTGCCCGATGCTTATGTGTTCAATTTAGAAGTTGTTCCTAAATGGGCAAATAAGTTGGTACCTCTCCTAACCTTCAGACCCGCCAATAAGATTGTGAAAAGGAACAAAGATGAAAGTGTTAGATCACAAAACTATCAAATATTGGTAGGAAGCATGTACAAACAAGATACAAAGGGTGTATTAGCTTGTTGTGTTGAGGAAGATGAACATAGCACTTGGTTGCAACAAGCCCATGAAGAATTGCTACGAAATCACTATTCTAAACAATGAACATTGCAAATTTGAAACGTTTAGGAGTGTATTGGCCTAGTATGGACAAAGAAATGAATTAGTCGATTAAGAATTTTCAAATGTGCCAAAAGAGAACACTAGTGGAGTATGCTACCCTTTATCACTTGTCGTTAATTCCAGATTGGAGTGCTCTATTGGTAGAATTTATGAGATCAGGAACACTACCCACCAAAGCTAGTCTCACAAGAAAAAAAGCATGGAGCAAGAGGTGAAAATCTTAGAAATTGCACATAGCGGTGTTCTAGGTGGACACTTCGGGCCTGATCGAGTAATTAAGACCATTTTATTCTCAGGACTTTGGTGGCCCACTCTTCATATGGATGCACATACCTATGTGAAGAAATGTGACACATGCCAACATGCACAATGTGAGATAAAAAAAGACGAGATGACTTTGAGGCACATGAAGGGAGGACGTGCATTTTCAAAGTGGGGTATAGACCTTGTAGGTCCTATCAACCCCCACTCAGAAACTCCCATGTTGAATACATTATTGTAGCCATAGATTAACTTACAACGTGGGTAGAAGTCAAAGCAATGAGAAAGAACTATTCTCAAATGATGGCTAAGTTCTTATTCAAGGACGTGTTCACCAAATACAAGTTACTAGAGTTAGTAAGTAATAGAGGTACACACTTCTTGAACGAAGTCATTGAAAATATTCTTCATGAATTCATGGTGATACATAAGAATTCTACCCCTATCATCCACAAGCTAACGGACAAACCGAGAGCACAAATAAGATCCTATGTAATGTGTTGACAAAACTATTAAATAATAAACGCTCTAATTGGGATAAACAACTTCATCATGTTGTTTGGGCTTACCGAGTTGCCTACAAAACGGTACTCAATGCCACCCCATTTTAGATGCTCTTTGGATAGAATGTTGTGTTACCATTAGACTTTCTAATCGTGACTTTAAAATTAGCACAAGAGCATGAATGGAATGGACACAAGTTCTCCTCCGAGATATTTGATCTAAAATGCTAAGGTGAGACCAAGCCACGAGTAGCAGGAGGTGTTTATGTTATGAAGAAAAGGAAAAAGGCTTACTTTGATGCACACATCAAGGATAAAGGATTGGGAGAGGGGGACCTAGTGATGATTTATACACTAAAGCATCATGCCCATAAATTGGAAAAATGAGGGTATGGACCCATGGTCATTTATAGAATTTCCACTTGCAATGCGATTCAATTGGCCACTCTAGAAGGTGTCATCTTGCCAAACTATATAAGTGGATGTAGAGTCAAGCTATATCAAGAACCGCGTATATGGGATATGCTAATGAGAATCAACACTGCTAAGAAGCGAAAGAAGAAGAGTTAAGGGTTAGAGAAGAAGCACAGGCAAAGGCTAGAGAGCACATTAGGCAAAATAAGTTAAGGCAAAAAGGCCCAGATTTGGATCCCAATGCCCCAACATATCACATGGCCATGTTGTTTGATGTCTCACAGATGAGCGGGTTTATGCATTGCCCATGTGTCAAGAATTGGTAGGAAATCAAGTGCATCTTTCTCTACTTGAGTAGTACCCGGCTATTTAGAGTGTTTTATCCCCAGGGGGGATCCCTACTGCCTGATTTACATGCTTCTTTTGACTTTGACTGGGTTGGTTGCTATGACACTCATGTTTGCACCTATGGTTTTTGCTTTGTGCTTGGTAGCTCGTGTATATCTTGGTTGAGCAAGAAGTAGCTTACTACAGCCACTTCTAGAGTATAGGGCATCTTTTGTAGCAACTATTGAGTGTGTGTGGCTTAGATGCCTTATGGCTGATTTTGGTGTTGGTCAGTCTTCTGCCTCCACCATCTTCACTGACAGTTAGAGCGCATTGATAGTTGCGAGGAACCCTGTGTTCCATGCTCGCACTAAGCGCATTGAGGTGCACTATCATTATGTTAGGGAGAGGTTCTCTATTGGAGAGATCAGTTTGGAATATGTGCCCACATAGGAGAACATTATAGAGCTTCTCACAAAGGATCTACCTAGGGAGAAATTAGAAGCTTTCCGTAAAGCTTTGGGCTTACTTCCTTTTGTGGACTACAATTGAGTTTGCACTTTTTGGAGCTATGTAAGATGTTCTGCTTTATCTACCATAATTTATGCTTTATCTACAATTACCTATTTAGCATCTTGTATCCAGACTTCGAGCTATTTAATAGTATTCAACTTAGCAATGACTGCCTATAGATTGTCTAGTAATGAAAGTAGTTGCAAAGATAAACTATCTTTTTCTTTCATCAATTTTGCTGCCTTGTTCTACAATAGATCCTTATTTGATCTCACTATGCCCAATTCATCCTAAACTACTTGCAGCTCCTCTTGTAGATATTATTGCTCTTCGTCACCTTCTTCCATATGAGCTTCCATGCTCAATAATTTTCTCTTCATTATCTTCACCTATTCAGCCTAGATATTTGTTTTGCCTACTAGACTATACTGCAATTCAACATTCTACAGTGTAAGGTGCACAATCTCTACCTTTAATTTTTGCACTTTTGCATACAGTCTTGATGTTGCTTTGTTCTTCTCCATTGTTAATGAATAGAGCACTAGCAATATAGTTGCATCTACTATAGTGTGCGAAGAAATTTCATAATCTTTTAGAAACCATGGATATATTTAAGAAGATCATCCTAGTAAGGGCATCCTATCTTAATCCAACAATGTCCATATCTTTCATCAAGTAAAAGAATTTATGTAGTGATTTGGGGTTGTTGGTGATGTACCTATCATAGTGAACAGAGGAGTTGCAGGAACACTTGAAATAGGAATTGAATCAGAAATCAAGCATGCAACATCCTCAAAACCATTTCCATCACGTATATTTTAAATAATTACAACTATCATAGGTCATATTTCAACACCCTATGCGATATTCCACACTCCCTTTACAAAAAAAACATGGCACATCATGTATTCCCATGGGGACTACTAGGAACCATCAAACTTATCCTTGATAGCCAATATGTGAAATACATAATTATTCTTATCCATGGCTCATGACTGTATAAAACATGCTATTACTCTTTAGTTTGTTGGATAATTCATCAAAACAAGATGTAGGCAAAGTCTTACTGGTAAGAACAATTATTAAAGTAGACACTGGTCATATGAAAGCTTAGTTATTATACGTATGTAATGACTCTAAGTGATAAGATCCATATAAAATCCATTTAAAACTGATTCCACCTATGCAAAAACTTACATATTGAGTACATGAGTTAGAAGAATACTAACCTACTTTTTGATAGAGTGAGACATTAATGAGACTCTCGTAATCATGATTAAATTTTTTTAATCTCTTTCCATACTCGAGCCTTCAACTCATCAAGAAAAAGTTTGTGCATTAATGTCTCTGCCTTTGTGTTTGCTCTTGCATAATTCTTTTGAGATTGTGGTGTTTGGGACTCATGTCATGGCTTTGGTGGCCCCCTCCCTCGTGATTAGCAATTTGGCTCCTACCCAGGGAGTGATGGGTAACCTGACTCCTATTTTGGATGGGTAACCTGGTGCCTCTAAGCGGGTTGAGCCTCCTTTGGTCTCTCTTTGCAGAGCGACAATTCTATGAAAGCAAGATGAGCTCAAGAAAGTTTGCCTCATTGGACAAGTTTTTGTCCCTAGACAGCCCCTTGAATCCGTGCACTAGTGGCTTCGTAAAGAGTGGTTCCACCATGGATTGATTGTCAACAAGTTTTAGTTCTTATCGGCTAGTCATGTGTTGCTAGTTTTTGAAAATTAAGAGATGGCTTTCTAGGGCCTCAGTGTCGAAACCTAACAATTTGGGCGGGTGACCCTGTGCCTATTCAAATGGTCACCCGAGTTTGCTCCCGAACAATGGGAATCTCTCCATTATCTCCTTTGGGTAGAGCTCACTAGTATGCCATATTTCTTGTACAACTTCATGTGGGACATTCTATCCCCAATAGGCAAGCTGTTGGCTGCACGAGAGGATGTTGGTTGTCTCATCTATGAAGGTACGAGACACTCTTTCAACGTGCAATGGCACCCTCAAATCTGTGTCAAGGCTAACCTTAGCACGTCGCTTCCAACAAAGATCAAAGTGGACTTGGGTGAAGGGGACGTCTGGAAACAAGAAGTTAGTTACAAAAACCTACCTAATGCGTGTCTTAGGTGTGGCCAACAAGGCCATATGATTAAAGACGGCCCACTAAGATAAAAAAGCAAACAAAAGCAAGAAGCTCCTAGAAAAAGTCAAGATACTAATGGGTCTTTGAATCTCTCGATAGACAAAGAGATAGTTAAGGCCTCCAAAAACCTAGAAACTGACTCAAATGGATTCACGAAACTTAGAAGAAGAAAGAAAAGAATTCCTACGATGATTCTTGAGAGGAACTACATTCTAGATACCCCCCCCCCCCACCCAACAACCTATATTGCAATATAGAAAAGGAGATTAGTGAGCTTGATTACCCAGGTAGGAACCAGTTCAAGATGGACACCAATGACAAATCCCTAGAGATCCATCACAACACACAATTCAATCACGAGGGCCACACTACAAGGAAAGAAGACGACTTTACCACTAGTAATGAAGACAATATTGATAGTGAAAGCTCCATCATTGGATCGACCATTTTGGAAACAGTTTCCTACCCATTACAAGAAGAGGTCTCCCACAAGGGTAAACAACCTATTGAGATACTATGGAAAAGCTCCCTTAAGAAAAAACCGCTAAGTCGGGACCCCTTCTCAGCAAAAAAGAAAGATGAATCCAAGAGGAAGAAGGATAAGCCCCCTTCATGCAAAGAGGGTAACATACATCAATGATGATCTTTTTTAGAGGTTGAGGATCATACACTATAGCTCACTCATCCTACTATCATTGCACATCATCATAGTACCAATGATGTTGTAAAGTTATGTGCTATAATACATATACATCATTGAGTATCTCTGTCAACCTATCTACCATGTCTACTCAAGTGCACTTTGCATGACCATATCTCACTGATCTCTTGATCATTTTTCATTTTCTATAGCTTCTTGGAACCATCACAAGGTCTACTTTAAGGAGTCAGAATTTTAAGACATTTGGTTCAGCCAATTTGGAGAAATCCATGTTGAAGTGCTCTCTCGTTATTCTCTGATCAGTCCCTAAAAAGTCGAGGGTAAGCATACAAATGCTAAATTGATTTCTCAGTGTGTGTTTTATCATTTTAAGTGATTCAACTTGTAATAATTAGCTATCTAAGCTAATTAGATATCCTCAAAAGAATTTTGATCAATTGCTATAGTATTGTGAGCACTAAGCAAAAGATCCAGCAGGTGTCAAGACCAAAATAGCAAGTTTTTTATCACAGCTATTTGTGAAATTATCTGTTTTGATCTAATTGTTTGAAGCATCAACTCCAAAGTACATAGGTACTTATTTGGTGTCATTTGCAAGCTAAGAGGGCCCACCACATAAAATTGAAGTGAAATAGTGCAGGTATGAAGCAAGATTTGGCAGTACACCCTCACTTCCTTGAGGTATCCATCCATGTCTTCCAAGAGTGGTATGAGAGCAAGCATAGGTAAAATGGGAGATGGTTTCCCCTCTTTTATTAAGAAATCGGATAGGAAAAACTACCCAGCATGGTCCTTGAGGATGAAGACATATTTACAAGGAAGGAGTCTGTATGGATACATATCAAGAGATAAGGAAATTCCCATTTTCAGAAGCAAAGAACAACCTACAAGAGAGGAGCTTGAAACACTCAACTCATGGTGTGCCAAAGATGCTTTAGCAAGGTCATATCTACTTAAATCTATCTCTCACTTCCTTCTTCCTCACATTAGGAATTGTAAAACTTCCCAAGAGACTTGGGATACATTGTTTTCATATTTTTCTTCCAATACAAGAGCTAGAAAAAATCAATTGTGGATTGAGTTTTCTACTCAAAGGAAGCAACCCAAGCAGAATGTTTCAGAGTTTGTGACCAAATTCAATGATCTGGCTGATCAATTGGCAAGCATAAGAGAGGAGATTGAAGAGGAGCAAATATTAAGACAAATAATGAATGGCATCAAGGTAGATGATAAGTGGGAAGCCTTCACAACTACCATGGACCTTTACATGGACATGCAGATTCCAGATCTTACCACACTCATGGGACAACTCTTTACCCATGAAGCCAAGCTCAACAAAAATGGAGAACCATCAAGATATAACAGCTCTTCTGCCCTATACACAAATAAAGGAAAGACTAAAGATAAAGGGAAGAGCAAGAAAGTAGAGGATGAAGGTACTACTTCTCAAGCTAACTATGCAAGGAGAGGTAGGAATTGAAGAGGAAGGGGCAGAGGAGGTAAGCAAGGTAGGGGGAGACCTTTCAACTCTTCTCCATGCAACATATGTGGAATGTCTAATTTTTCACTCATCTATAGGATCTTCAAGAATGAGAGAGGAATAGGATATCAAAGAGGTGGCTACTCACAATCAAGAGGAAGATTCAACCATAATCAAGGCTACAACCATGGCTACAACAACAATTACAATAACAACTATCAAGGTGGATTCAAATCAAGAAAGGACTTCAACAATTATACAGAGGATCAAGAGGATTCTCTGCTTATTATGAACATGACTTCAAAACAAGCTATGAATGATGAGCACCTCTTCTATATTGAATCAAGTTGTTCAAACCATGTAGTAGGAAATGTAGCTCTTCTTTTTTATCTTGACGAGCCCAAGGAAAAACACCAAGTACAGAAAGGTGATGACACCAAGCATTCAATGGTCAAGGTAGGAAATGTCAAAACTTTTGATGGGAATAGAAATATGTTAAGCACGGTTCTTTATGTACCAACTATCACCAAGAATTTGATGAGTGTTGGAAAAATAGTGGAAAAGGGTTTTTGCAGGTTAGGTTCAACAAATATGGAGCTTTTGTGGAGGACCCCCAACATGGACTCAAGAGAATTACCAAGGGAGAAAAAATAGGTAGATTATTTACATTTGATCTTGAGGACACTACAAACATGCACTTTATAATTACAAGGAACAAACATTGTCTGAGCTTGAGATTTGGCATAAACGATTAGGACATATTGGTGAGAGAACCTTGAAGCAGATATGAAGAGATCAATGTGTGCTTGGGATACCTAATCTATCCAAGCAACACATGATCTATAAATGTGGTGCTTGTCAATTTGGTAAATCACACAAGTTACCCTTTACAAAGAAAGGCTATATGCATGAGGACTATTTGGAACTTTTCCACACAGATGTGTGGGGACCAAGCAAGGAGCCTTCAATTTCTGGCTCAAGGTATTATGTGTTACTCATTGATGATTTCAGTAGGTCGACTATCTTGTACTTTATGAAACATAAAGATGAAGTGTTCAGTTGCTTCAAAAAGTATCTTGTACTTGTGGAAAATCAAACAGGCAGAAGTCTAAAGATGATAAGGTAAGATGGAGGAGGTGAGTACTTCTCCAATGAATTTGATGCATTTTTGTAGGACAAAGGTATCATAAGGGATATTACTACAAAGTATACCCCTAAGCAAAATGGGGTAGCAGGGAGGAGAAACAGGTTGATTGTGGAAGCAGCTAGATCAATGCTTAATGAAAAGAAATTGCCTAATTATTTATGGGTAGAAAGTGTATCTACTGCCACTTATTTCATTAACAAGTTGCCATCCAAATCCCTTGATGGGATGAACCCATATGAAGCATGGCATGGTAGGAGGCCATCACTTGATCATTGTAGAATATTTGGATGTGTTGCTTATGTGCATGTTCCATCTAAAATCAGAGGTAAACTAGACCGTAAGGTAGATAAGTGCATCTTCATAGGGTATGATTTAAATAAAAAAGGATACAGGTTTTATAATCCATCCAACAAATGATTTATGGTCAATAGAGATGTTTTTTATGAGAATGACTCTTGGTTTGAAAGTGAATGCAGGAAGGTCATGTTGCCATATGAATTGGAAGAAGAATTTCCAAGCCTCACCAAGGAGGAGCCTAGTACAATGAAGACATCAAATTAGATGATGAGGACACCATCAACTTGGAGGAGCTCAAAGCATGGAAATAAAAGGGTAAGGCCAAGATGAAGAGGTTGGAAGACTTACTTAAATCATCCAACCAAGCTCTAAGGAGATCACAAAGGGAGAGTAAGAAGCCAATCAGATATGGGTATGATACTTCATTAGTTACTAAGCATTCCATTTATCTTGCTAAAGATTTATCACTTGAGGAACCCTCTTCATATGAAGAAGCAAGTAACAAGGCAGAATGGAAGGAGGCTATGGATGAAGAAATAAAAGCACTCCAAGAGAATCATACTTACAAACTAGTACCAAGAAGGTATCAATGAAGGTAATTGGTTCTAGATGGAGTTAAAAAATCAAGAGGAACTCAGATGGATCCATAAACAGGTATAAAGCTAGACTTTTGTGGCTAAGGGTTTTGCACAAACCCAAGGAGTTGATTATGAAGAGACATTTTCACCTTGGCTAAAATGGCAACCATTAGAGTATTGGTAAGTGTGGCTACATCTAGGAATTGGAATATGTATGAATTGGATGTGAAAAATGCTTTTCCCAATGGCGGGATTTCAAAGGAGGTTTACATGGCTCAAGCTCGTGGCTATGAAGATCCAAGCAAGGTAAATTATGTGTGAAAATTGAAAAAAGTCCTTTATTGTTTCAAGCGGAACCATATATTAACTACCTACCTTCAAGATCAAGGATTCATAATGAGCAAGGAAGATTGTTCTATGTTTGTCAAGAGAAGCAACTCAGAAATGATATACTTATGTGTATATGTTGATGACATCATGTTTATAGGTTGTGATGCCAATGGAATAAAAAAAATCAAGAACCTAATGATGTAGGAGTTCAAAATTAGTGACCTAGGGTTTCTGAAGTACTTTCTTGGACTTGAGTTAGTCTACACTAATTTTGGAATTTATATCACTCAAAGGAAATATGTGCAGGACATGTTGAAGAAGTTCCACTTGGAAAATGCAAAGGTAGCTAGCACCCCTATGGAGGTAAATCATAAATTAAGTGCTCATGAGGGTGATTTGCTTGAAGACATTGCAGGATATAAAAGCATAGTGAAAGTCTAAATTATGCAACCTTGACAAGGATTGACATAGCTTATGGAGTAAGTGCTCTAAGTCAATTCATGCATAAACCTAGAGCACCTCACTTGGAAGCTGCTAAAAGGATTTTGAAGTATCTCAAGGGTACTCAAAATCAAGGTCTTTACTTTCCATACACATCAGATTTGGACATTAAGCTATACTCAGATGCTAATTGGGTAGGTTGTAAGGATGACAAAAGGAGTACTTCTGGATATCTTTCTTTTGCAGGTGATAAGCCCATTTCATGTTCTTCCAAGAAGAAACCTACTATTGCTCTATCCTCAACTGAGGCTGAATATAGGGGATTAGCCAATGCTACACAAGAATCCCTATGGATTAGATTGCTCTACTTAACTTTGGGACTTCACACTCACTCACCTATGATCTTTGGTGACAATACAAGTTCTTTGCATCTTGTAGCAAATCCTATTTACCATGCAAGAACCAAGCATATAGAAGTACACTATCAGTATTTTAGAGAGAAGCTATTGAGCAAGGAAATTCAATTGGCATATGTATCTACAAACATGCAATGTGCAGATTTGTGAACCAAAGCACTTGATGGTACTAAACTTTGCAGGTTCAAATCTATGATTGGATTGCATGACATTCAAGAAGACTCATGAAGAAATTCAAGACAAGATGTTTGGCTTGAGGGGGAGCTGTTGGTGCAAGTACACAAGCCTTCACACTTGGCTGTCCATGGAAGTAAGAATGTACAATCACTTCATAAAGCATGTGAACTTTGACTTGTAATATTTGGTCATTTAACATTTGTAAATCGATTAAACTCTTGAAGAATCTTTAAGGACCTACATCTCGTGAAGGTAGGAAGGAAGATGAGTTACTAATTTCTCATGAGAGAATATCTCCTCATTTAGAGGAAGCACTTTTGGGTGAAGCCCTATTTGAATTCAAAATTCAAATTTGAAGAAAGTCATTATGAAAGGGACTTGTAAACTCGCGAACTTTATGGCCTCTTCTTGGAGCTCATTTTTTGATCTTCTGTAAAGGTTGAGGAGCATACACTATAGCTCACTCATCCCATTATCATTGGGAATGATCATAGTGCCAATGATCTTGTATAGTTATGTGCTATAATACATATACATAATTGAGTATCTCTATCTACCTTTTTGCCATGTCTACTCAGGACAGTGAACTTTGCATGAATATATCACAGTGATCTCTCCATCATTTATCATGTTCTATAGCTTTTTGGAACTAGCTCAAGGTCTACTTTAAGCTGGTACAATTTGAAGGCATTTTGTTCAGCCAATTTGGAGAAATCTGCATCATAGTGCTCTCTAGTTATTCTCTGCTCAATCCCTAAAAAGTCGGGGGCAAATCCAAATGCTAAATTGATTTTTCAGTGTGTAGTTTATCATCTTAAGTGCTTCCACTTGTAATCATTAGATATCTACACTAATTAGATATCCTCAAAAGAATTTTGATCAATTGCTACTATACTGTGAGCACTGAGCAAAAGATCCAACAAGTGTCAAGACAAAAATAGCAAGTTTTTTATCACTAGCTATTTGTGAAGTTATCTGTTTTGATCTAATTGTTTGAAGCATCAACTCCAAAGTACATAGGTACTTATTTGGTGTCATTTCCAAGCTAAGGGGGCCCACTACATAAGCCTAAAGTGAAATACGGAAGGTACAGAGTAGGATTTGGCAGTACACCCTCACTTCCTTGAGGAATCCATCCATCTCTTCCAACATCATAGGCTCTAGAGACTTGAGGAGGAAGTGAACAAAGAAAAAGCTTAATCCCAGAAGGGTCTTTGCAGAATCAGAGTGATGCTTAGATACAAGGAAGAAATCCAAAGGAAAAAGTTGTAAATTTTCTTTAAGGAGTGGTGAGCTGGCAAAGCTGACAAGCCCACCAAAGAGATGTGTAGTATTCTTAAAAGAAAACAAAATAGAGAAGCGATCCCACTATTGCTAGACTCAAACGGCAATGTATGCAATACGGAAGAAAAAAATTTGAGGATCATTGAAGAACATTTTAGAAGACTTCTAGGAACCTTGACTCCCCTCTCACCGCATAGATGGGATTGTATGGTGGCCATCACCAGGGTATCCTCTCATAGGATCCCACGCAACCTTCAATCCCTTCTTGATGCCCCTCTCTTGAAAGGTGAGATCATTGAAGTTATTGATGCCCTTCCAAGAGAGAAGAGTGCGGGGCCAGATTGGCTCACTAATGAGTTCTTTAAGGCTTTCAAGTTGGAGATTGCCACCCCCCTCTATTTGATTTGGCAAGAGGCACACGAGTTTGGCGCGCTCCCTTCCTGTCTCAACAATGGCATCATCAAGTTAATCCACAAAAAGGGGAAAAGAATAGACTTGAGAACTGGCATCCGATTACGATGCTTCAAACAGGATATAAGGTCATTGAATTTCCTACCATCTAAGAGCATGGTTAAGCGATGACCAACAAGGTTTTGTCAAAGGCAGGTCAATATTGGAAGCCATTATAGATATTTTTGGGAAGCTCTCGACTTCACGGATGAATCAAGACAAGATGTGGTCTTCCTCAAGATCGCCTTTCACAAACCCTATGACAGGCTAGAATGGGACTATATTTTGTAGTCACTTAAAGACCTCGGATGTAGTCAGGAATTCACCAAGATGATCTCAACCCTTATGAGTAATGAGTCGACTCAAATTAATGTTAACGGCCAACTTTTGAAGGCGATCAAACTAAAAACATTGATTAGACAAGGGTGTCTGTTGGCTCCCCTTCTCTTTGCCATTGCCACGTAAGGGCTTAGCCGGCTTGTGGTATGAGAGGTGGAAGCTGGTAATATTAAAGGCCTTCGATTGTCCTATGACCACGACCAGATCACCATGAGACTTTTTGTTGATGGTATGAACGCGTTTATCCACAATGATAGTACTAGCCTGGAGACATTTTGGAGATGCCTGAATACTTTTTGCAAAGCCTTTGGTTCCAAAATCAACCACTCAAAGACTGCTTTCAGAGCTATTGTGAGGATGCAACCTAAATTTTCTCTTTGTTCCTGGCTATCAAAATATTCCTAGAAACCAATTTTTTCAGCTTCTTGGGATTCCCTTGGGCTTTGGTATCTCGTTGGAGTAGCGGTGGAATTGGGTCTTGGCCAAACTCGAAAGAAAGTTAAACTTTTGGAGAGGTATGTAAATCAATCTTGCTGGACATGCAATGGTTATCAACACGTTCCTCATATCGTCTACCATTTACTTGCTTTCTTGTTGGAGACCGAAAGAGCAAGAGCAGTCTAAAATGGAAAATATTTGTAGAAACTTCCTTTGGACGGGTGACCACAATAGGAGGGGAGTGCCCAAAATCAAGTGGCCCCTCTACTCTAGCCAAAGAGATAATGGGGGCCTTGGCATTCTCGACATTGGGTGCATGGCTAACAAACTTGCGGCAAAATGGATGATCAAGGCGTGGTGCAATGGGGAGGCCTCGTGGGCCAAATTGATATTCAAAAACAAGAACACATTGACCTTTGTGGGATTCTCGTACTGGAAGAATCTTGACATATTGGCCCTTTTCTTTTTCGCAATCTCGGTCTTCCCAAAAGGCTCGGAGATTGTATGCTCCCTTTGGAAGAGTTGGAATAAAGTCAAAAGCTTCACAGGAATCAGTGAAGATTGGAAGTGGGCAGCCGATATCAGACAAAACAACTCTATTTGGTTCCCAATCCATGGCATCCGGATCGTGGAATCTTGGAACATTGGAAATGCCAAGAGGCTATGGAACAAAGGCTTCAAAAAATGGAAACATCTCTGGAAACAAGACACCAACCATTGGATCAACTTCGAGGTTATTGACCCTAATGTCAACGTTACCTATGAAGAATGGAATACTTTGCAAAGCAGATGTCTTGCATGGGATCGGTCCAAAGTTCGCCTGCTCATGGGGCATGAAACGTCGAGCCCACTTGGCCACAGATGGCACAACGGCAATTGCCTAAAAAAAAATCCCGAACATCAAAGAAACCATTGATTATCATGTTAACCTCAACAAGAAGTGGCGCCTGTCTTGGATGCGGCTTTGGTGGGACACGAAATTCATGGCTATCTGGCACTCATAGAAATCAAAAAGTATGTCCTCTTATGGCGAATTCTTCATCGTGGTATCTAAACCAACCTTAAGGCTCGCAAAATATGTGGGGTGCCTCCCTGGTGCAAGCACTACTACCGGTCCACGAAAAAAAGCTCTACTAGGAGAAGCGATCAGATGCTCCATGTCTCTCTGAACGCCACCAGAGGGGAGGTCTTATGGAAGATTTGGGAGGAAAGATGTGCTTATAACTTTGGCGACTCCCCCAAAGAGTGGTCGATGGAGAAAACATTGTTTCTCCTCGGTAAAAGAATCGCGAAGTGGAAGAAATCCCCCCCCCCCCTTCAGGCATCATCAAGTGCTCCTTTTGATCAACAACAAACTTAAACCCAAGTGGGCCCCACATGAGGGTGATGAGAGGGTGATTAACCTTCTTTGTAATGCCATCTAACTTTGTAAGATCTTCCCCCCTATGGGACTTGGGGGGCCTAGTGGGCACTAGTCCCCTTCACTTGTACTTGTCCTTTTCTTTACTTAATACAAGTCCGGGAGAGTAGGCTAAAGCCGAACTTCCTTTTATGAAAAGAAAGCATTTCCGATTGGCTTCAGCCTGAACTTTCTTTTAAATAAAAATAAGCATGTGCGATTTCACATTTCCTAACTATCATGCTCCTAAGCAATAGAATGTTGTCTCTCGAGTTGATTTTTCCATGTATAACATATTCCTGACATGAACATGAATAGCAAAAGAGATTATATTGCAACCATCATGTAACTATCATGCTCCTAAGCAATAGAATGTTGTCTATTGAGTTGATTTTTCCATGTATAACATATTCGATCCATGAACCTGAATAGCAAAAGAGAGTATATTGCAACCATCATGTTATTACTGTTAGTGTCCATGTCAAAGGGCTGTCAAGAAAATTTTTATATGCTCCTTTCTTTCCTACTATGCTCTCCATGTGCGAATGGGCTGTACAAAAAAGTCCACACAAGGGCCCCTCGCAATTTCACAGACATAAGCATGGAGATCACCTCCATTGGTACTGGCAATGGAACAATGATGCGACGTGCACCCTGAGGTGTGCAGTAGTCGAGAGAGAGAGAGAGAGAGAGAGAGAGAGAGAGAGAGAGATTATTAAAGAATCTGCTTTCTGCTCCTTTGTGAAGCATTTCAACTTTCAAGTCAGGCTTTTCTATATCCAAGTAGCGCATCCCATCGCAGATACATGAATGAGCTTGTCGTAATGTGATGGTGCAGCAAGCGTGCACATGAGATCATCGCCATTCAATGAAGTCTAAGCGATAAGTAAGCAATGAACCAGTTTACTGGTGCCACGCAACTATGACCGTCTTCGACATGCATTGTCTCCATTAAAGAAGGTCCGAGTGGTAAGCAGGAAACAAATGGGTACCTCTGCATCACTTCAATGGCAGCGATTCTGATGTGACATGCGCTCACGCAAACAACGAGAGTACACTCAATCATAGAGACTCAGTCATACGCCATTCTTCACAATGTATTTTCTCCATTTTTCAATATCCTCCTTTCCTGGTTCGTTGTACATGTGTTCTCTTTGCCTCCTGAAGGAGAGACAGCTGCAAAAGCTAATCAATTTCTATGTCATCTTTGCCGCCTCTGAGAATATCTCCTTCGTAATGAACAGTGTCCTTTTGGAAGCACAAGACATGTGCCCACATGTCCATAAGTACTGATGAACGAGGATCCTTGTGGGCAGCGTTTGATCAGCCTTCATTTTCATATAACAAGGTCACTTTCTTGCCCACAGAGCTTCTCAATTATCATCCCTTTTTGGAGAACAATTACATCCAAATACATTTCTCTCAAAGATCTAGAGAGCTTCACCGCAAGCTGAAGAGCAGCCATCTCAACCAGGTCCAAGACAAGACCTAACTGCCTTTAAACCTTAATTCACATAACCTTTTCATGTCGGAATACAAAAATCAATTATGTTGCTCTTGAAATCCTTGTATGTTTCAAGGAAATCATTACAATAACTTAACACTTATTCATATAATAGGTGGTATGGGGCCACTGTGGCTATGTGCCTATCTGTGTATATCAACAGATGTTTCCAGCTGTATTTATTTTTATGTTGGGTGATGCAATCTTCATCACATTCATCCACCAAACTTCATTTAGGGAAAGCTTCAGTAGAACAATTTGTGTTCTATGGAAGTTCAAAATCTTGACGCTTCTAGATGACGCCAGAATGAAAATTGGATCTCATTACTCATTTTGTTATCCATGAAGCCAATTTCTGATCTGTTTGTCATACTTCAATGGACCTTGCATACCTGCCCAAGGCCACATGTCTCCATGCCCTACTTATAGATGACTCTTGTTCCAACATAGGTATTAAGTTTGTCCAGCATACCTCTATCTTGTACTCCCAAATCTAGAGCTGTCTAGATCCCCTCTTTCATTTGACAGTGCATAGGTGGAAAAATGCTATCGTTCTTGTACTTGCTTTCTTTCTTTCATCTTTTCCATATCACTCTACTCATTACCTTTTTTTTTATGTTGCTTTGTTACATGGTATAGCTTTGAAGTGCTTCTAATTAAAGAGAGCTAATATTTTAACTTGTCAGATCGTTACCTTAGTAATTAAATAATGGAGTCATCTTCTTCATCCATGATATGTTCATCTTACTACAACATAGTACTAAATTACATGATGCTTGGAGTATAATAGCTTTTCAATATAAGAACATGAGTCATACTAAGGCTTAAAACCTTGAGAGTGAGCATGAAAATTAAAAGTGACCAGGGACAAAGAAGATTGAAGAACTCATTCAAGAATTCAAGTCATTTTCAGTTACTTAGCTGTTATTATTGTTTTCATCACACTAGAAGAATCAATCGAAGGGTTATATGAGATCTTCTTGCAAATTATGATCAAATGGTGACAGATCGAAGGGGATCTGGTGTTTGATGAGGACCAACAAGTAGAGGAAACTAAGCTACTTCAATCAAATAAATAACATATCTTGTGTGTTCTCAAAAAACCCTAAATTTTGCGAGAAGGAGACTTCAAATAAAAAAGCCAACCTTTTTATTTTGCAAAGTATAAGCCCCTAAAAATTTTGGCACAATATCTTTTTGATGATCACAATACCAAATTAATATAGTTTCATGTTTAGATGGATTGCATATATCAAAGAGGATTTAGGAGCAAGAATATCCGTCACAACACATGATCAATGTATCTCTTCTTAGAAAACTCATGGGTTCAATAAAATACCAAAAGTGTTTTTATGAAGCAACCAGGGACCTAAAATGGAAAGAATAAACAGACTTTTAATATGAAAAATTACTCAAAAGCAAAGTTCTGGAGCTTGCGTCCTTATTCCTAAAGAAACGCTAATTGATAGGGATGCGATTTAGAGATTCAAATATAGTGAAATTGGTAGTTTATAAAAAAATAAAAAGTCTACATCTTTGAACAAAAGAAGAAGTATACATATCGAATTCCTTTGCATCAACATGATTTCATCCTATTTGTAGATAACTCCAATGCCAAGAAAATATTTCAATTCCCAAGATCTAAGATCTAAGATTTTCTTTACCTAGCTACATTTGGTGTACTGAATTTCCTTATGTCATTACCTATGATAATTAGATCATATACATACACACAAATGTAGCCAATTAGTTCACCTCTTTATTTCATGAAGAGAGAGAGGTCTACATCACTTTGTTTTGCATCCATATTTGATGAGATACTCCACCAATCTATGATTCTAAGTGCTTCATGCTTCCTTTTAGGCTACAAAGAACCTTTTTCAACTTGCAAATATCCATAGGAAACTTACTACTTACTCCATGTACACTTTTCTTTCACATTTGCATTGAGGAATACATTCTTGATGTCCAATTGGTATACTTTCCATCCCTAGCTGGCTTCTATAGCTACTAAGGTCCTGATGATACCCATTTTAGAAACAAGGCTGAAAGGCTTTCTCAAAATCCACTCCATATGTTTGTGTAAAGCATTTTGCCACAAGCCTTGCTATGTACCTAGAGATAGTCCTGTTGGCTTTCTCCTTTACCTTGTAGAACCACTTGCTTCCTTTCACTTTCAAGCCTTCCTTCTTGGGCATAGGAATCCAAGTCTTGGTTTCTTTAAGAGCATTGATCTCTTTTTTCATAGCTTCCTTCCATTTTGTATACATGTTTTCTACTTCAAAACATATATGCTCATGATCTTATACAATTGTACTCATATAAGCATAATGAATTGCCATAAATGAATCATATATGAACCTATCTAATGAATATATTGGCATGTAGAAATTCCTCTCTTCACCTTTTGGACGTATGCACCCTCTATTCATTGGCTTATGCTTCCATACATTTTAAGGTTATCCATGGTCTTCATCTTCCACTTCAAATCCATCCTCATCTTTCTCCATAATTTTTCCTTTCCCTTTTGTTGAATATCTTTATCAAGAATTTTATTCTTGCTCCTTTCCAAGGTGATAAATTATGATATTCATCCTCTAAACTTGAATTTTGATATTCATCCTCTAAACTTGAATTTTGATATTCATCCTCTAAACTTGTGCTTTGATGACCACTAAGTTCAATAGTTCTTTGATTTTGAGCTTCTTCATGCCTAGCTTCATCATCTTCATATTCTTGCAAATACACTACCTTCTTGTACCATGGAATTTACTCATGAAAAGCTACATATCTTGAAACTTTGAGCTCCTTTGTGTTAGTATTGAAGCACCTTAAACCTTTTGTATCATTTTCGTATTTATTGAAGACACACTTTTCTAACATATCCTGCAACCTGTGCCTTACCAGGAACATGAACATAGCACGTAGAACCAAATATTTTGAGGTGGAAGAGGTTTAGCTTCTTACCATACCAATCTTGATAAATTGTGTTGTGTATTCTTGAAGTTGGAGCCCTATTCATGAGGTATACAAATCGATTGGGTGCATCACTCCAAAAGTACTTGGAATATTCATTGCATTCAACATTGCTCTAGCTATCTCTACAATGTACCTTTTCTTCCTCTTTAAAATCCCATTTTGTTGGGGTATGCATGTGTAATAAAGTAAGTTTGTGATCTACGGGTCTGATCGGTTCAGATAGATCTGAAATCAGACACCGTTTGGTCATCCGTGTGTATGACCAAATATCTCAAGTTTAGACTTACTAGGAGGTCTTGTGCTCTTGTGAACAAGTGATCCACTTAGCTTAGTGGTTAAGTCTCAAGGATGTGAAGGAGGAGATCTTGGGTTCAATCACCATGGGGGACATGGGGAGAGTATTTTGCCCAAAGAGATCTAGAACCTTCCAGAAGCATCCACTTGAGTTAACTGGAGTTGACTGGGACACTTGGTGCATATGTAGTTACATGGCTGACACTTGGATGGTTAGTATCTACCTGCCCAAGAAGGAAATCCCCTGGAGAGAGCTATATATAGAGGCATCTCCTTGGGAGGATGTGAAGAGAGATGGTGGATGCAATCCAAAGATGAGTAGGTGCTGCTACAACCAGCTTCACACCAGCAAACTAAGACTTCAGAGTTGATTAGTAGATCCTTTAAGCTTCCTAAATCCACCAAAATATCAGCCAAGTACTTTGGAACATGTATCCCAAAAGTTTAAGTCAAGACAGACTAGTTGCGAAATGACTAGCTCCCAAAACTTGCTATTTTTGGATATACACCTGCTGGAAAAAATGATCAGTGCTCTCAACCTGGTAGGAATTAGAAACATTCCTTTTGGGCATAGCAAATAGAGTTAGTAAGCTTCCCAATCCAAGTTAAAACACTTCAAATGATAGACTGAGCACTGAGAACAAGTTTCATCAATTTCTGTAACATGCCCACCATTCTCGGGGCTTTGCAGAGATAGACCAGTGAGCAGTAAATTGCAGATATGTTCAAAACTATTAATCCAATGACCTTGAAAATTTATAGGTAGAAAGTAGACAGTATGAGCTATCCAACGCAAGTTACATCACTGAAAAAGGTTCCGTAGAACGCGAGATATGACCTTCTGAAGTTACTGCTCTGAGTGAGTATAGCAGAGAACAAAACAGAGAAGTGAATGATGATAAATGTATAGATTCACATATGATTACAACCACATTGGCAATGAATCTTTGCACAATGGGAGTAGAATGATAGACTATGGAGTAAGCTCTTCATTCTCTACAAAATGACATGAAGTGGTCACGTACAAGGCTTGCTAATCGCCTCTTCCTTCTTGCTCCTTTTATAGCTATTCTTGGAGGGAGTTTTGAATTCGAATTCGAATGGCTCCACCTAAAAGTGATCCCCAAATTTAGGAGATATTCCCTCAGCTCAAAAATTCGTGATTTTGGTAGTTATAGCCACGAATTTGCTTTTACATCATGCATGAGGTAAGCCATCCTTTTCCTTTTTCTTTTTCCAATTACAAGAGATAAAAATGAACTCTTTTACAAGAGGTGTTCACATGACTACTCATGTGACTTACAAATGAGGATGATATCAAATATATCAAGCATGTAGGCTTGGGTAAAATGCACCAACAGAGGAGAGGCATCTCTCTAGCATGTGGTGGTCTTAATCCATTGTTCTCTTGCATTGGTATCAGAGCTCTAGGCAAGCTCTTATGGAGACCTTGTGAGGGACCTTCACCTTCTTCTCAAGCTTCCATGGAGATCTCTACATGATCTCCATCATCTTCATTAATAAATGGCTCTCTTGGAGAATTCATGGGGTTCTTCTTCTCAATATCTGCGTGTACCCGATCATTGTTGATGCCCTAATTGTTTTGGTGACTCACGGGTGACCCCGAGATTGGATGTTGCTAAAATGTATTTGATTGTTGCTTTAGGCATGCGGCTGCAGGGATTCAAACCTGTAACCTCGACATAAGAGACGTTTCAGTCAATCGCTTGAGCTAGCATCTTCGATGGTAGGTGTGCTGTTAACTTATGTCATGGACTGCTACGTTTGCATGCATTATGCTCTTATTACCCGCCTCAAAAAGGGTCATCTTCAGTCGCTGTTGGGCGGGATTCGAGCCCGTGACCTGCACAAAATCAAAGAATTCTCATACCCATAAGTGCTGTACGTGCTCGTGTCCAAAGCATGGGCTATTTATCAACATATTGGATAACTGTTCGGGCTGCAGAAGCTATAGCTATAGAGAAAAAGATATGTTCTACTACGAAGTCCATGGGATTCGATCTTCTATCCTCATCAGAGACACATGATCCTCTAAACCAACAAGTCAAAGCAAATCTGGCGCTAAGATCTCATGGCTACAGACTGAGGTTCTATTGATTAGCTACAACAAGCCACAAGATCTCACAGCTGCAGACTGAGGTGCTAAAAGTTTAATATATAACAAGCCACAAGATTTGAACTTGAAGCTGTTTACAGTCGGAGAATCATCGGAGAATGATAGATATAAAAGTATCATACATACTTTGGCATTGCTTTAGAAGAAGCAAAAATATAAGTCCGGTATTGTTGCACTTCCAAATTTGGTGAGGAGGTATGTGGATGCTCACTAAGGCCTTAAAATATGGTGAATAGCTCCTCGCAAAGAACAGAGGATGGATGAAGCTATGAACAAAGCTAAGTATTTTCTAGTTTCTACTTGGCCTTAATGCTTGATTAATCTTGTTTTCATTAGTCTACACTTAATCCTAGATACACATTGAAATAGCCAAGATTTCAATAGATTAAGTCTAGATTATGATAATGAAACAATCGACTTCTCATTCCAAGCATTAGTTTGCGTTAAGGAAAGACTTGGTTTAAGAAAGGATCCTTGTACATCAAAGAATGTATTTTGGTAATTTAATTCGAGATTTCCTTTCCATTGAGTAAGCTTTTTATTGCACCATAAGGATATGGTTTTATATCATAGTGCATTAGGACAAAGGAAAGGATATACATGCATCAAGATTGCATGATATACATTCTTAGTACAAGGAAAAGTCATGCATCAAGCTCATGCATGATTGTTGCATTATTTTTTGGGCATGCAAAGAACATGCATGCATACGCATGTGAGCATATGGATTTGCATGTAGATACATGCATTTGCATGATAGAACGGGATGATGTTTGCAAGTAGATATGAAAATGTAATCTCTTAGTATTTAGCTTACTTTATAAAGCTCGCGGCTTGAGATTAGGGAAGACAGAGGACTAGTTAGTTGCAAAGACATGCAAGTTCAAGTTTGCAGCTCAAGTAATTAGTCGATTCCTTCCCAAGTTGATACTCGGCTATCAAAGATAAATACTTAATGACAATTAAGTATGTTTGATGTCTTACTAGGTATAAGTAGGCACTAGGAGAATGTTAAGTATCAAATTTTCTTGATGACCAAGAAAATTTAATTACTTGCAAACTTTTTGCGATGTATGATGACTCTAAGTCCTGGATGTACTTAGGGAGTCATGAAGATAAGCTTATAATGATTACTCTAAGTATAGGTGATATTTAGAAATTCATGGGGATAAGCTTTAGTTGATTAGTTACATAATTTATGTAACTTCTCAAGCATCCCAAGATTGGATGATAACTTCAGCTATGTTTCCAAGTTCCATGAGCATTTTTGATTCCATGGAACTCAACAACCAAATCGATGAACTTAAATACAAATTGAACTTTGAAGTTCAATAGATTTGTGTTTCATTCATGTTTTGCATCTCTGGTAATGATGCATAGGGCCATGAAAATGTGGAAACTTTGGAAGCACTCTTCTATTTAGAAGATTTCGCAAGTTCTAAAGAAGTTTCTTTGTGGGTTCAAGATTCGTATCTGATGACGAAACCTTGATAAGTGAATTTTAGGAATTGAGATATTTCCTAAAAGAGAAACACTAAAATGAAATAGTCAAGCCTTCTATTCCACGTGAGATCATTCTCCTACCATGTGTGAGATGAATTTATTTTTGGGAAGGCAAATGTTCCAAGTAGAGGATCTTAGTTGATTCATGAACTCTTCCAAAAATACACATAAATTGATAATATATGATAGGACCAAGAAGTGATGATGTCCTAATATAAAGGTGCCAAGAAAAACTATGTAGCTTTTATAAGTTTTCATTTGATTTCATCCCAAGGAATGATGGAAATCAAAGGTTGAACCTCAACATCAATTGATCTTTGACCTCAATAAAAGGATGTTAGGTTCTATAGTTGCATCTCTGGTAAATGATGCAACTAGCTAAGCAATCATAGAAACATGGAAGAACTCTTTTTAGAGAGTTAAACTTTTGGTTTCATTTAAGCTAATGGAAGCTTCAAGATGAAATCAAAGTAAGCAATCTTTAGGAAATAAGATAAGTTCCTAAGGACTTCAAGCAAGTGTGAGCTTTTCATTTCGGAATAGAAAGTTCCAAGAAATGGATCTCCAATCCATGAACTTTTCCTAAAACAAGCTATAAAGTTCACAAGTTATGTGTTCATAGTAGCATTACTATTGGATCAATCATCAATAGATGCTTGGACTTTAAACATAATTTTGATTGGTGAGATATGTTTAAAGGACTCTAGTAACATCTAAAGATTTACCAATAATAATGAATCTTGTATCAAACTCAAGAATAGGAGTCAATCTCACATAAATGAAAGTTCAACTTAAACTTTAATACTGGCATGGGAAACCATATCCTAAAGGTGATATTTAATCTCTATTTTGATACTCAGGAAATGAATACGATTGAGTCAGTAAGGTTTCTCGATATTGTTTGAAAGAATCCAACATTGCAAAAGGTTCCATGATGAATCATTTGCTCAAGTTATTTGATTCCCTAGAAGGAATCTCAAGTCTTTGAAGAATAATGTTCTCCCAAGTAGTGAGAAGGAAATTCTTTAAACTCTTTAGTCAGGAAGTAGTTCCCAATAATTCCCAAGCCACAAGTATTGGTTACTTACAATAGTGATATAACCTAAAAGGTATATCAAAGATTCTTAGCTTTGGAATCTAAGAGGCATCAGTGTATGCTTGGACTGAAGTTCAGGAAAAGATCTCTAACAATCCCACGGGTAAGCAAAGAAGTTTTTGATAGTTCAAGAGATCTTAAAGATAAAGACAAAGTCTTTATTATTATCGCATGATCAACAAGACTTGATCAATCTTGGCCATGATTGTCCAAGTATGTGTGATTGGAACTACTTTGTAGATTGCCCAAGTATTGGCAATAAAATTCCTTTTTGGAATTATTCACTTAGGTTCCATTCATCCAATGGAAAATTGTGACAAGAGTAAGTTGTTCCAAAGGTAAAAACATAAGTGTTTGCCTATCTTGAAAGGGATTTTGGTACAAATCCAGAGAGCATGAGCAGATGCTTAGACTTAGGCAGTAGAGAGATTCCTGTAAACGTCCCGGCCGAGGTAGGTACCTAAAGCTTCAGTAAGAAAGGAATCTAAAGACAAGAACTCAAAAACTCTTCTCACTACAAATTGGTCAAGGATAAACCATTTGAACTTGAATTTATGAATATTCAAGTACTTGGAATTCTGATTGGTTTTCATTTGAAAACCCTAGCAAAGAAGGATGGATGCTCCATCAAAAGGTTTTTTAAGTTCCTCAAGGAAAGCACTAGATCATGAAACGATCATGTGAAGGGAGAAAAAACCTAGAAAATCTAGTTAGAGGTAATACCTGAAACTTCAAATCTCTCGAAAAGAATTGAAGTATGAAGGTACTCTATCAAGAGATGTTTAGACTTTAGGATAAGTATCACCCACACATTAATGTGAATATAAAATAGGGTGGTATGGGACACCAGATTTTATACTCAGATTGATGTAGGAAAGATGGTATGGGACATCAGATCGTGGATGATAATTATCTTTTAGTTCTAAATTCGATCTTGAAGTTAGGTTTGATCCTCAAAGGAATTAAGACTTGAAAGAAGGAGTTTAATTCAAGAAGGATGAAAGTAGTATCTCAAGATACTTCAAGATAGCTTCAAGGTCAAGGAAATAGAAGCTATGAAGTAGATAACTTCCAAGATCTTCTTGAAGCACTTCAAGATAAAGTGTTGTTAATTTAGAAATATTTTAATTTCTTAAAGAAGTTTGACTTTGATTTTGAGTTGATCGTTTCAACTAAGGATTTGATTGATTAAGTCAAACATCAAGTTCCTAGTGTAACTTGGTAAATTCACTATTTTGACTCAAAGAAATGCACAAGAATTGCTTTCCCAATAAGGAGTCAGAGAGACTGAATGTGACCTGAGCTTAGTCTCAAGTGAAGCATTATTTGAATAAAAAAGTCATCAACAGAACCTCAGTGGGTCGACACATTGATGTTGGTTACCACACTAGTATCTTGTGGTTGGATGATGTTTTTGGATTTGCTTTCAATCTTTTTGAGAATCCAGCTTATTTCTCTTAAGAATAGAGAAAATGCTTCAATACCCTATTGAAATAGATCTTTTAAAAGTTAAAGTCTTGAGTCATCTAGACTTTGACTCATAGCAAGCTTAGGTATCTTCGAAGTTTGAATTGGTTGTACTGAGTTTCATTTATTTCTTTCTGATTTTCAAATCTTTTGGAATTGGCTCAGATATGGTATTTGATTCCTTTTGCAAAAGACCAGGGTTAGTTGGTTAGAACTAGATAACTAAATTAAAACATCCTAAATAGATGTTATGTACAAGGACCTTTTCAATCTTCAAAAGATAATAAGTCTAAGTGGACTTATTTATTTGAGTTTGCTTAAAGTTATAGCATAAATGATTTCCTAGATTCCAGTATACCCTAGAATAGAGAAGTTAGGAATTGCTCAATAGAAATCGACAATTCCCAAGAACTTTCAGCTAAGAAACTAGTCTTTGAGAAAAGTTTCCTAAGTTGGACAAATTTCATTGCAAATTTGTATTGGGCAAGTTATAGTATGGTTGACTCAAAGATAGTGGTAACTTTCTCTTACAGTTTACATAGGATTTTAAAACTCATTAGGACAAAGTAATTAGGGGAAAAAATGAACCGTCTTTGGGCCTTTTAGATTAAGGTTCGATTAGCGATCCACCAATGAGAAGAGGGCAGTGCCCACACTCTAGTCCCTTAATCCCCTAGTCTAGGACTAGGATTCCCTTGTTTTCTTCTAGTCAAAGCTTAGAAAACTACCATGAAGTGGGTTTCTTGAGGATAGTGGTTTCATACATCACAAGATTAAATCCCAATCCTTTATGACCTTGTAGATCGAACGGATGGAATGAATTTGTAAAAGTCAAGGGAGCTCTTATTATAGGCCCTTGGATCATAGATACATCTTACCGTAGCTATTAATTATCGGATTCAAATGCGCTCTGCAATGTCATCCGTCCGATTGACCTATCCATCGAATGCTTATAATTCAAAGAGGCCAAAAAGTGACGGCGGTAAATCTAAGCCATTCGATTTGGGCAAGATCTAAAGGCTCAAAGGCGATTCAAAAAGCATGCAGTGTGGAGGTGATCGCAATCCGGATGGATCGGGTCCGGTCGTGGCACACACAGGGTGTATGAAGCTAATGAATGTTGGAAGGTTTAAGGCCGTGAAAGTGAAATAAATGTTGAGTATGGAGAAGAGAGAGATATTGAAATGATTATGGGAATGGGAATGTAGGAGGGCAAGTTAGATTTATGAACATGAATGATAAGAATGAAAGAGACCATACACACAAATCAAATTTGGAAGGAAGAATGGTCCATTGAAGGAGCTTCTTAAACACTTCCTAATTCTAATTCATATGCGTAGTCTTCTTTGGATGATATGTATGCATGATGATAATAGATGGAATCCTTACACATAAATCAGTTTCGAAAGGAAGAATGGTCCAATATTGGAGCTTCTTATACACTTTCATAAACTAATCAATATGTATGGGTATATATGGATTATATGCATGCAATTGAATTATTATGATAGAGTTTAATCACAAGCTCAATGAAACATCCTCATTGGTTCAATGCAATACTGCGGAGCCTTCTCACACATAGAAGAAAATAGAAGACATGTAAAAATACTTAAGAGACTGAGAGACAAGAGACAAGAGACAAGTGACAAATGACATGAATTAAAAGGATTTGAATTAAGATACATGTATAAGATCGTCGTGATATGTCAAGCTATGCAGTCTACTGATCAAAGGCGGTTCCGGCCCTCAAACCATGATAGTTCAACCAAATGTCACACATAAGAAGATGAGCTCCACTTCATTGGCCCTATGTATGTCTAGGCTCGTAACGTCCAACTAAAGAAGTCTAAGACTCATTAAAACCAGCTCTAACTCACTCACACGCTCCACTGAGGGTGAGTCAAGATAGAGATGCTGGTTTCAAGAGCCTATCCTAGATTGGAGTTCTAACTTAAATTTGAAACTAGGTACTATACTCATACTAGCCCACCTTGGATCCTCACTCGCTCAACCGAGGGTGATCGTCTCAAGGAAACCTTAAGCTAGCAAGAGCCCTATGGATGCCTAACAATGATGCTCTAGGAGTTTAGGGGGGTTTATATATATTTTTGAATGAATTTGGGGCCTTGGATCTAGAGAAATCAACTCTCAACTCTAGGATCACTATTTTCAATTACAACCGTTTGATTAATCAAATCAATGGCTTGGATTTGTTCTTTCTATTAAATCTAGTGTAAAGGAGTGAAATTTACGCACCTTCATTCTCCACCATTGGATCTGGGGATGATCTGTACCGTCGGATCAGTGCTGACATCAATTCGGATAAGATATGCTACTATTTTTAGAGAAAAGTTGCATTATTGATCTTTAACTCTCAAAAAAGTCTTCTTTGATGAAAAAAACTCATGGATTCTCCTTGCTTTAAGCATAATTTCATCTCCACCCTTGAATATGAGCTCATCTTGATCGTACAACATGGCTCAATCAACTTTCACCATGTGGCAACCCTTCAACCCTTCAATTTGCTTAAACTAGAAAATTGTGGTGACCTTGAAAACTGGACTTTGTGCTCTTTGACCCTCCAAAAAGGCTTTGATGAAGATGAAACTTTGTAGGACTATGTTTCCAAAGATCTCCTTCAGGAATATGTAGAGAAAACTTTTATCTAAATCTCCCTTATACAAGTTTGCTACATTTGGAAGCTTGCAAGGTGGCATTAAGGTGTCTAGGAAACTCTGATAGCCTTGAAACTTTGTACAAATATGTAGCCACATATGGTCTTTATACATGCGAAACCATATGGCTAACAAAAATTCCTATACAGGATTTTGTAGGGTCTAAGTGGAAAAATTACATATTTTACAAAATGCACATGTGAAATTCAGGCTATACACTGCCTTTGATAGGCTTTACAAGTATATGAATTTTCATGTGATTTGAAGATATTGATATTTTTGCCCTAATTTCCAAAGTTTCACCAGCTTTGACCGCTACCCTAGATTTGCTCGATTTCTTCCAAAGTTTGCATGTGAGCTCCCTTTGACATCCTTGATGCATCTTGGACTTCTCAGGGAATTTTGGCTACCTTCACTGCATGTGTTTCCTATAGGCCTTCATGAGTGAGAGAGGAGAGAAAATCTCGACGACATTCTGTTGGTGCAGACCAATCAACAATTGAAGATTGGAGGACAAAGGATGGAGATGAAATCAAGTTTTGAAGCATAGAAGATGGATACATTCACAGAGTGCAAGATATGTACACATATGTACATTAGTTAAGACATAGGTTACTTATACTTATGCTTTGATATAAGTTTATATATAATTGCCTATATATACTTTGAAAAAATGTCGGGGCATAGAGAGAAGACAAGGAGAAACTATGTATGAGCATAGGAATAGAGAAATAAGTTGTTGTAAATGTCATTAGACACATGAGAAGTGAGTTGAAGTCTCTCTCTCTTTCAGTTGTAGTCTTCTTCAGAAATGACAGAATTTTTTGCGCACGAAGTTTTCGTGTCTTCTCCTTCTGTGGTAAAGCTTTTATGGAATGCTTTTATACAAGTCTAAGTCTAGAGTGGATAGATCTCTGTATAAAGTTTTAGCTTCCAATTGTAATCAGGCTAAGAGAATTGTGTGTAGGAACATTCATATGTAAAGAATGTTCACAGTCTTCTGTAACAGGCGCAGATTTCGAGTTCAATGAAATGAGTAGTGCTCAGTGCACAGTGTAAAGTTTTACACATATGATAGCTCAAAATCTAAGTTGAGAGATAAGCTATCTACAGCCAAAAGGATTTGATAAAACGGGTTCGACATTGTGAGAACTAAAGTTAAGAAGTTAGGGGTGTCCAAATCGACTTCTCAGAAGTGCAGATTTAGACATAGCTGACTTGGTAAATAGATTTCTCAAGATCTACTGAACCTTTTGAAGTAATTTAACTTGGAGAAGGTGTGAAATCTTTAGGCGACACCTTGTGTAAAGTTTCATAAAAAACTTTACACATTTACTCAGTCAATGAGCAAGATCTATACAGCAGACTTTCTGAGGAAATTCCTTCTTCACAGTTTAGTCAAGAAATTGGTATTTGGTCATTGATAACTTAAATTGGTGAAGGTTTTGACTTACTCTTGATATAGAGGTGTTCTAAATTCAAGAGTAGGTTGTTGTTTTGGAGATTAACACTCTCCATCAGTGGTATCAGAGCAGGAAACATCAAAATCAAGGAAAGGAGGATCCCGACTGCTGCAGATTCAAGAAATTCAACAATTGAAGAACTAAAAGGTGAAAGCTTGAAGGAAAAGCTTGAGGAGGAGACCATACGACATCAAGAAAGACAAAAGGACTCTAATTTGAAGTAAAGGTACATATATTGTTCATAAAGCTTGAAGATTTCAATACACAGGTGAACACAAGATGGGAGATTCTCTACAGATAGAGAAATTGGATAGGGAAAACTATCCTGCATGGTCAATGAGGATGGAAGCTCATCTTATGAGCAAAGATTTAATAGCTTATATCACAGGAGAAGAAGAGAAGCCACAGTTCAGAGATCCTAGTGTTCCAACTAGGGAAGAGTTAGCAGATTTGAAAAATTGGATGAAGAAAGATGCTCAAGCTAGGAGCATTATATATATGGCAGTCAATGATTACTTGTTACCTCATATTCGAGGTCTTGAAAGTGCAACTGATATTTGGAATGCTTTGGAGGAGCATTTCTAGAATACTACTAAGTCAAGGAAGGCATCCTTATGGGCAGAGTTTACCACCTTTAAGAAGAAGGCTTCTCAATCCATTTCAGACTATGTGACAAGAATGAAAGATATTGCAGATGCCTTAGGAGCTGTTGATGAAGATATTGCGGAGGATAAATTGGTAAGGCAAATCCTTACAGGTTTGAGAGGTGATGACAAATGGAAGCCATTCATTTTGTCTACAGAATTATCACTTGATCATTTCACTCCTGATTTAAATCAGTTGCTAGGTCATATGCTAACATTTGAGCAGGATGTTAAAGGAGATGGTGACAAAAGTACAGGTCATGCAATGTACTCAAAGGACAAGAAGAAGAATAGCAAAGGAAAGCAACAAGCAGGTGAAGGTGAAGGCACAACTAGTCAAGTCAACTTCCTAAGAGGTAGAGGAGGTGGCAAAGGTAGAGGAAGAGGCAGGAACAACAAAGATGGAGCCAAGGCATGCTGGATTTGTGGTAAGACAAATCATTTAGCTAATGATTGTTGGCATAATAATCAGAGTAATGGTGGATATAATCAGAACTATAATTCAAGAGGAAGAGGAGGCAGAAATCAAAGAGGTAATTTCAGAGGCAGAGGTAGTAGGGGTTACTTTGGAAGAAATGCAGGTAGAGGTTTCCAAAGTCAACAATATAACAACACCTACTACAATTATGCTTCAGATCAAAAGGAAGATTCAACATTGATAATGAATGCAACTTGTGAAAGGCAGAATGAAGATCAAAGAGTCTTCTACATTGATTCAGGGTGTAGCAATCACCTGAGTGGTAATATAGCCTTGATGACTGATTTGGAGAATAAGGTATCTAATCATGTTGTTCAAACAGGTGACAACACAAAGCACAATGTGAAGTCAATTGGATCAGTGAAGGCCAAGGATGGTAGCACCTTATTGAGTAAGGTCTTGTATGTTCCTACAATTCCTAAGAATTTGATAAGTGTAGGACAAATTGTGGAAAAAGGTTATGAAGTAAGGTTCACTAATGAAGGAGTGTTTGTGGAAGACCCTAGCAATGGGTATAAACAAATTGTTTCAGGGAAGAAAGAAGGAAGATTGTTCACATTGAAGATTCAAGGTAATATTGGTCATGCTATGTTCACATATGGAGGACATAAGATCTCTGAGTTAGATCTTTGGCACAAGAGGCTTGGACATTTCAATGAAAGAGGTATTAAAGACATGATTAACAATGGTTCAGTGCTTGGTTTGCCTAATGTTGCAGGTCAACATATGACATACAGATGTGAGGCATGTCAATTAGGTAAGGCTCATAAGCATTCCTACTCCAAGCATGGTTTTATGTACTCAGAGAAGCTTGAGTTGGTACACACAGATGTGTGGGGGCCATCAAAGGATTTCAGTATAAATGGGTCAAGGTATTATGTGATTTATGTTGATGATGCTACTAGATGGATCACTATTTATGTGATCAAAGATAAGTCAGAGGTGTTTAATACATTTAAACACTATCATGCATATGCAGAAAGAATTATAGGACATAAGTTGAAGAGACTAAGGTCAGATGGAGGGGGAGAGTATTTCTCTAATGAGTTCAGTGATTACTTGTGGAATGCAGGTATAAAAAGGCAAGTTACTTGCAGGTACTCTCCTCAACAAAATGGTGTAGCAGAAAGGAGAAATAGAACTCTTGTTGAGTTTGCAAGGTCCATGATGAAAGAGAAAAATTGCCCTAATTATTTGTGGGCTTTGCAGGGAATGACACCTTATGAGGCATGGTGGGGTAAGAGACCTACACTAGACCATTGCAAAGTATTTGGATGTTTGGCCTATGCATATGTGCCATCACAATTAAGGCACAAATTGGAACCTAAAGCTGAAAAATATGTGTTTATTGGTTATGATGATAAGCAGATGGGATACTGGTTGTGGAATCCATCCACAAAACATTTTCTTGTATCAAAAGATGTTACATTTGATGAGCAAGGTACTTGGTATGCAGGTACTATCAATATTAATACAGATGATGAAGAAATTGTGAGCCAAAGGAAAGGTAAGTCAAAGGTACAAATAACTGATGAAGAAGAGAATAATGAAGTGCAGGTTGAAGTGGAAGAAACACCTAGGTTTGATCCTGAATATGAAGAACCAGAAACCTCAAGAAGTGGAGAACTTAGGAGGTCTACAAGGAACAAATGGCAACCTACAAGGTATAGCTATGATACTTCATTTTTGGCTACCAAAGATTATGCTTACATGATTAAAGCAGATGAAGACCCTTCTACATATGAAGAGGCAAAAGGTAAAGAAAATTGGGAGAAAGCTATGCAGGAAGAATTTGATGCATTGTTGGAGAATCAAACATGGGATTTGGTTCCAAAGCCAAATAGCCAGAAGATCATTGGATGTAAGTGGGTTTATAAGACAAAAAGATTTGCAGATGGAAGTGTGTCTAGGTACAAAGCTAGACTTTTTGTCAAAGGGTTTGCTCAGACATATGGTGTTGACTATGATGAGACTTATAGTCCTGTGGCAAAGATGACAACCATCAGGACACTTATAGCAATTGCTGCATGTAAAGGTTGGAAGTTATGTCAACTTGATGTAAAAAAAGCTTTTTTGAATGGTTATATTTCAGATGATGTATTCATGGAGCAACCTCAAGGGTTCAGAGATAAAAGGTATCCAGATCATGTGTGCAAGCTCAAGAGAGCTTTGTATGGCTTGAAGCAGGCCCCAAGGGCATGGAATTATAGACTTGTAAAGTTCTTGAAAGAACTTGGATTTCAGGTGTCTAAAGCAGATAGTAGCTTGCTTGTCAAAGCAAGTGATAATGGTTTCATATATATGTGCATATATGTTGATGACATAATCCTTACAGGTACAGATGAGGAAGGAATACAAAGACTAAAGAAGCAAATGGAAAAGAAGTTCAAAATAAGTGACTTGGGAGACTTGTCATACTTCTTGGGCATGGAGATTACATATACCCAACATGGAGTATTTGTGACCCAAGAAAGGTATTTGAAGAACTTGTTAATCAAGTTTAAAATGGATGATTGCAGGGTAGCACCTACACCAATGGAGGTGAATCACAAATTGAGTAAATTTGGAGGTGAAGAATTCAAGGACATGAGACAATATCAGAGTTTGGTTGGTAGTCTTATCTATGCTACTTTAACTAGACCTGATTTATCATATGCAGTTGGAGTTTTGTCTCAATTTATGCATTGTCCTAGGAAAGAGCATTGGATTGCAGGTCAAAGAGTAATGAGGTACATTAAGGGTACACTCAAAGAAGGTTTGTATTATGGGTTTACATCAGATACAAATATCAAGATCTATAGTGATGCAGATTGGGCAGGTAATCCAGATGATAGAAGGTCAACCTATGGATATATGTGTTATGTAGGAGATAAGCTAATCTCCTGGTGCTCAAAGAAGCAACATACAATTGCTTTATCATCTACAGAAGCTGAGTACAAAGGCATGGTTGAAGCTGCAAAAGAAGTGATTTGGCTTAAAACTCTTATGAAGAGTTTTGATACTATACAGAGCATACCTATCATTTATGGTGATAACATGAGTTCATTATATCTAGCTGCTAATCCTGTTTTTCATGCCAGGACTAAACACATTGAGATACAGTATCACTTTCTAAGAGAGAAGGTGATGGATAAGGAGATTGAAGTCATACATACTTCAACAAAATATCAGATAGCTGATATGCTTACAAAGAGCTTAGATGGACCAAAGCTACAGAAGTTTAAAGACATGGCAGGTATAAAGAAGATAAGAGAAACCTCAATTGATGATTGAGGGGGAGCTGTTGGTGCACACCAATCAACAATTGAAGATTGGAGGACAAAGGATGGAGATGAAATCAAGTTTTGAAGCATAGAAGATGGATACATTCACAGAGTGCAAGATATGTACACATATGTACATTAGTTAAGACATAGGTTACTTATACTTATGCTTTGATATAAGTTTATATATAATTGCCTATATATACTTTGAAAAAATGTCGGGGCATAGAGAGAAGACAAGGAGAAACTATGTATGAGCATAGGAATAGAGAAATAAGTTGTTGTAAATGTCATTAGACACATGAGAAGTGAGTTGAAGTCTCTCTCTCTTTCAGTTGTAGTCTTCTTCAGAAATGACAGAATTTTTTGCGCCCGAAGTTTTCGTGTCTTCTCCTTCTGTGGTAAAGCTTTTATGGAATGCTTTTATACAAGTCTAAGTCTAGAGTGGATAGATCTCTGTATAAAGTTTTAGCTTCCAATTGTAATCAGGCTAAGAGAATTGTGTGTAGGAACATTCATATGTAAAGAATGTTCATAGTCTTCTGTAACAGGCACAGATTTCGAGTTCAATGAAATGAGTAGTGCTCAGTGCATAGTGTAAAGTTTTACACATATGATAGCTCAAAATCTAAGTTGAGAGATAAGCTATCTACAGCCAAAAGGATTTGATAAAACGGGTTCGACATTGTGAGAACTAAAGTTAAGAAGTTAGGGGTGTCCAAATCGACTTCTCAGAAGTGCAGATTTAGACATAGCTGACTTGGTAAATAGATTTCTCAAGATCTACTGAACCTTTTGAAGTAATTTAACTTGGAAAAGGTGCGCAATCTTTAGGCGACACCTTGTGTAAAGTTTCATCAAAAACTTTACACATTTACTCAGTCAATGAGCAAGATCTATACAGCAGACTTTCTGAGGAAATTCCTTCTTCACAGTTTAGTCAAGAAATTGGTATTTGGTCATTGATAACTTAAATTGGTGAAGGTTTTGACTTACTCTTGATATAGAGGTGTTCTAAATTCAAGAGTAGGTTGTTCTTTTGGAGATTAACACTCTCCATCACATTCGCCCCCACTAAACCTGCGATTCCTCCGAAAGCGCCACTCTAGCATTTGTGAAAAACAAAATTTTCCAGGCATCAAATTCTTTTATAGGCAACATAAGAAACATGGAAAGAAAATTGATTATATGCATGAATGAGTAGGTAACGTGACATGAAGCAAAATTTGCATGAAAGAAAGAATTGAAACAGGCAACATGAATATGCATGAACAAATAGGCAACATATATGCAAATGAACAAGCAACATTGACAACAAGAAAGAAAACAATCAAGCATCAATATGAAGTGGAAGTGTTATAACGTATGGAATATGTTGAACAATGCATTGTTGGAGTGTAACATGGAATATGTTGGGCAATGCATTGTTGGATTGTAACATGGAATATATAACTTATGGAATATGTTGAGCAATGCATTATTGGAGTGTAACATGGAATATGTTGGCCAATGCATTGTTGGATTGTAACATGGAATATGTTGAACAATGCATTGTTGGAGTGTTAAATTATTATTGAACAATGCATTGTTAGAGTGTTAAATTATTAATGTATTAATGCGTTTTTGATGTTTCTGATATAGCAGCTGAAGGTTCGTGAGGAGAGTGCAAAGCATGAAAGGGCGGATATCAATAATCCGAATAATTATTATTTAGCTTGTAAATAAACCTGCGTAGAAGGTTCTATTGTTAGAATCAATTAGAAAAGTAATGGTTAGAATAAGGGTCGTTGTAGACCGCAATTTTTGTTATTGAAAGCAATGGCTTTCTGTAAAAGTTATCAACTTTTAGTTTCACGCCTACTTTTTGAAGCCGCTCTCATGTAACCACTCTTTTTGACGTAATCAAAAAGTCCTATAAATACATGCACTCTGTGGACTGTCGAAACAGAGTGCATGGGGGGAGATTGCACCCAATCTGCATTCTGTGTTGCTTATTGTTGCATCTATTCTTCTGTGTGTTTTCTGTGTTTGTAACCTCTGTTTGAGCGTGAGCAAGATCCTGACAACACTGGTATCAGAGCTCTACACGCGTCAATACGGAGGGTTCTGTTCTCTATTCCGATTCTGATTCGGTGTTCATCTTCATCTCCGGTTTCGGTTCCGGTTCCTGTTCCTGTTCTAGTTCCAGAACCAGAACCTACGTTTTCACCTACGTTTTCACCTATGTTTTCACCTACGTTTTCACCTACGTTTTCACCTACGTTTTCACCTACGTTTTCACCTATGTTTTCACCTACGTTTTCACCTACGTTTTCACCTACGTTTTCACCTACGTTTACTCATACATTTTCACCTACGTTTACTCCAAGGCGTCGACTACGGCAAAGAACTTAGGCAATAACTTAGGTAATACATTGGCAACATTGGCACCCAAGGCTCCCTTGGCGACCGTTGGCTACGTGCGAGGCAATTTTAATTTTTGAGTGGCAATAGTGGTTTAGAGTCCCTAAGGTAGGAGGATTTGAACCCACAACCTCCTACTTTCAAGGGAAGTACTTTAACCACTCCTCCAACTCTTGGAGTTGTCACTCAAGTTCTTCTCTCTTATATTTAACATAACTTCCAGTTTTTCTCACTTTTCAAGGCGGCATGGTGCGACGCGACGTGTCACGTCTTAGGGTACATCCTGTCAGGGTACACTTCTCAGGGTACACCAGAGTACATCCAGACAGGGTACATCCTATCAGGGTACATCAGGGTACATCTAGACAGGGTACATTTTGCTAAGGTACATTTCCTGAGGGTACATCCCGAGAGGAAAGCACTAGCTTAAGGGTCTAAGAGCACCAAAAAGGATTACAGTAATTCAACTCCACTTGTTGCTTCATCTTTCGAACCAACCAAACCACCTACCTTTCAAACTTCAACGGTGGATGCCCAACAGAAGTGACCACAAATCACTTGTTGGAATTGTGGTAAACCTGGACATACAAAAATAAGCTGCAGATTGTGACCTCTTCACATGAAACCGGCTACAGCTCAATTGCATAACATGGAGGTCCATAATGAAGCAATTCCTCCTGTTTGGACAGAGGAATCATTGGAGAAGGACTTAAGTACCTTGGGTAACAATATCTCTCTTCACTCTCTACTTTGCATGCATGGTACAATAAATAATAAACTAGTTAAAATTCTACATGACGACATGACTTCATTTCACATTTATTAGTACAAGAACTTAAATTACAAACATTTCCTTCCTTGTATAAAGTGAAAGCTACATTTCAAGGTAGTCGTTATAATGTAACACGAGAAGTGCAAGATGTTACGATTAGCATAGGCCCATATGTTGATTCACAAAAATTTTTAATTGCACCTTTGCAATCTTACGATGTTATACTGGGTATGCCTTTTCGTCACCATTATAACCCCTGTATTGACTACCATACGCATACCTTTAACTTTGAATTTAAAGGTCAAGTCATTACTTTGTCTGCACGACATGATTTCCAACCATTTCCATTGATTAGTCACACTCAAGTAAAGCGTGCATTTAGGAAAGGATTCAATTCATGCATTGTTTTTGTCAATGTCATCAATGATTATACTCATACACTTCCTGATGCATATAAACCTTTCACGAGTACTTATAAGGATTGTTTTATGTCTGAGTATCCTTCTGAACTACCACCCTCTCGAGGATCCTTTGACCATAGCATAGATTTAGTCCCTGGTATTTCTCCTCCTCATAAAGCACCTTATAGACATGGCCCACTACATCAAAAGGAAATAGAAAACCAAGTCAAAGACTTACTACAAAAAGGACTTATAAGGCCTAGTTCTTCCCCATTTGGAGCACCAGTTCTCTTAGTAGAGAAGAATAATAAAACTTATTGAATGTGCATTGATTATAGAGCCCTTAACAAGTTCACAATAAAAAATAGATACCCTATTCCACGAATAGATGATCTCTTAGATAAGTTACGAGGAGCTTGTGTCTTTAGTAAAATTGATCTTAAATCGGGTTACCATCAGATTCGTATGACACAAAGTGATATTTTCAAGACTGCATTTAGAACCCAAACTGGCCATTATGAATTTATGGTAATGCCCTTTGGACTTACTAATGCCCTTGCTACATTTGTGCGAATGATGAACAATATTTTTCTTGATTACCAAGCTTTTGTTCTTGTATTCTTTGATGATAAGCATCTTGAAACAATTTTTCATTTGTTACGAGAGAACACACTTTATGCTAATCCTGAAAAGAGTTACTTCTTTCAGCGTAAGCTAGAATATTTAGGATATATTATTCAAGTGAAGGTGTGCATGTGGGTTCGAAAAAGATTAGAGTTATAGTAGAATGGCCTACACCACAATCAATCAATGATGTTCATTCTTTTCTTGGGTAGGCTAGTTTCTATAGGAAGTTTGTTCGAAATTTTTCTTATTTAGCATTGCCTCTTACCTTGTTGTTGAAAAAGAAAATAAAATTTGCATGGGGACCTACCCAACAAAAGTCCTTTGAAAAACTGAAACATGCACCTGTTTTACAGTTACCTGATTTTTCACAACCCTTTCATGTCGTTACTGATGCTAGTGGTTCAGGAATAGGTGCTGCTTTAATGCAAAATGATCATCCCATTGCATTTGAGAGTAGAAAGCTTAAGCCTTCATAACAGAATTATAGTATGTATGATAAAGAATTGTTAGCAGTTGTGCATGCTCTGCGAATTTGGAAACACTATCTTATGGGCTCTGAGGTCTTAATCAAAACCGATCAACAGGCTATTAAGCATTTATTAAGTCAACCTTTACTCTCTGATAGGCATCTTAAATGGGCATCATTCATTCAAAATTTCTAACCCATGATACAATATCAGCCTGGTAAAGCTAATGTTGTAGCTGATGCTCTTAGCCGTTTTCCTTCGCATTCTATTGTTTTGAATAATATTTCTGCCATCCAAATTCATTCTTTTCAAGACATGGTTTCCACTTATGCATCTGATTTGTATTTTTCACGTGCATGGCATGACTTCAATAATGGTGCATCTTTATCTGATGAACATTATACATTTCATAATGGTTTTCCTTATTTTCAACATAGATTGTGTATAACCCAAGCTTTTAAAGATTTTGTCATTAAAGAAATGCATGAAACATCTTACATGGGTCATAGAGGCATACAGAGCACCATTTTTGCTTGCAAAGATTTCTTCTTTTGGCCACACATGGAAAAAGATATTGCACATTATGTTTCTCAATGCATTGTATGTCAGCGTGTCAAACGTCATCATGGTAAACCATTTGGATTATTAATGCCACTTCCTATTCCAAATGAACCATGGGAACAAGTCTCTATGGATTTTATCATAGGTCTTCCTATCACTTCATCACATAATGATATGATTTGGACAATAGATGATAGGTTTAGTAAATGCATATTTCATTTCGTGTAGAAAAACTTTGATTGCACCTCAAGCTGCAAAATTATTCATTAAATGCATTTTCCCACATCATGGATTTCCTCAAGTAATGTTATCTGATCGTGATGTTAGATTTTGTAATCATTTTTGGGTTGCCTTATTTTCAACATTTTGGTTCTAAAATAGATTTTAGCTCTGCATTTCATCCTGAAAGTAATGGATAGACTGAGGCTACAAATAGTACTATTCTTGATTTATTGCGTTGTTATTCATTAGATAATCCTAATAATTGGGATGAAAAGTTGCCATTGCTTCAATTTGCTTACAATAACACAGCACACACCACTACTAGTCGTGCACCTTTTGAAATTGTTTTTGGTAAAAAGCTTCCCACTCCCATGTCCCTCACCCAAACTAACATTCCGATGGCTGATTCTATTGCTCAAGATCACGTTTTTATACTTCATGATGTTCACAAGTACATTAGGAAAAGTCAAGAGCGACATACACGTAATATCAATACTAAATGATTAGCCAAAGAATTCAAGGAAAATGATTTTGTATGGTTGTGTATCATTAAACAACGTCTCAAAAATATTTTGCAGCATCCTAAAATTAAACTTGTACCACGCTATTATGGACCGTTTTGCATTATAGAAAAAATTAGTGATATTTCATTTAGATTAGATATTCCATCCCGTTGGACTATTCATAACTCTTTTCATATTAGTTTACTTAAACCATTTCCAAGAACTTTACCACTTGCTCCACTTCTTGATGACCCTCCTTTAATTGACGAACAATCTGAAATCTTAGTTCCTGAGAAAATCATTGATCATGATGTCACTACTACATGCACAGGTACTCAATATCATCGCTATTTGGTTAAGTACAAAAATCACTCTATTGAAGAATGTCAATGGATACATAAAACACAATTAACACCTCATTATGACCACTTAATTTCTGCATATCATACACAAACACATTAATGTAACGGCTCCATGAACATTTCCATGCATGTGTTTTTACATAGCACATGCCTATTTTTTTTTAATTCAGTGATGAATCATGTGACTAGCCATCCATGTTTATTCTTTTATCAACTGAGGTCAGTTGCTTTTTCAACTGAGGGGCATGTTATAACTTATGGAATATGTTGAACAATGCATTGTTGGAGTGTAAGATGGAATATGTTGGCCAATGCATTGTTGGATTGTAACATGGAATATATAACTTATGGAATATGTTGAACAATGCATTGTTGGAGTGTAACATGGAATATGTTGGCCAATGCATTGTTGGATTGTAACATGGAATATGTTAAACAATGCATTGTTGGAGTGTTAAATTATTATTGAACAATGCATTGTTAGAGTGTTAAATTATTAATGTATTAATGTGTTTTTGATGTTTCTGATATAGCAGCTGAAGGTTCGTGAGGAGCATGCAAAGCGTGAAAGGGCTGATATCAATAATCCAAATAATTATTATTTAGCTTGTAAATAAACCTGCGTAGAAGGTTCTATTGTTAGAAACAGTTAGAAAAGTAATGGTTAGAATAAGGGTCGTTGTAGACCGCAGTTTCTGTTATTGAAAGCAATGGCTTTCTATAAAAGTTATCAACTTTTAGTTTCATGCCTGCTTTTCGAAGCCGCTCTGATGTAACCACTCTTTTCGATGTAATCAAAAAGTCCTATAAATACATGCACTCTGTGGACTGTCAAAATAGAGTGCATGTGGGGAGATTGCACCCAATCTGCGTTCTGTCTCGCTTATTGTTGCGTCTATTCTTCTGTGTGTTTTCTGCGTTCGTAACCTCTGTTTGAGCGTGAGCAAGATCGTGACAATAGGAAGTGGATGTATTGAGTCGTTTTAAGCATCAGTTCCTCTCAACTTGAAGAAAAATTTATACCTTTTTCATAAAGTAATCTACCTTAAATACGATTATAAACAAAGATTTAGGATTTTCAAGAGACATCTTTCATCTTTAGCTTATTTTAGATCAACTTATTTCCTACATAAATATGAATATGCTCTTTCTCTAATGACATGCAAGGACATCTAACTAAACTCCACTAATGCATAAATCTACCTATATAGCCCGTGATTTATTCTACTATGCCTCTTTATCTTCCTTTGTTTTTCTTTTTAATGATGATAATGATTTGGCAATTGTATGATTACAATCACTTTTTTTGGGGTAGAAGAAAGTGTAAACTTCCTTGTAACATGTAGCAGCTTTTTTTTTATGATGGGAAAAAAATTAAACCCCGATACAAGGTACAACCATTTTTGATGACGGGGAACAGTCGTTTAAACTCCGATACAAGTGCTGTGAGATGGAGTAAGGATGTAGAAACATGTAGTAGTAGGAGCTAGGATTTCAACAATTATGCTTTCGATACAGGATACATATGCATGTTTATATATGAAAGTCATGTCATCAAAATAAACCTCCAAATCTACATGCCCTATCATTCCACAATCCTAGATTATAATCAATTTCTTAGTAGATAAATTACTACTTAAGATACAATTTTACAGAAGTGGAGAAATCATCATTTGCCCTTTTTTTGACTCAAGTGATGTGGATATGCAATGCAATGCAAAGACTGATAAAAAAACATGCATGAAACAAAAATGGAAAAAAAGTAGAATGAACTTGAAAAAACACAAAGCAACATGAACTTGAAAAATTAATGATATTTTTATATGTTATATATATATATTTTTTTTCTTTTTTTTAATATTTTTTTTTATAATTTTTATAACATGGATACTCTTGTTTATGAATCGGCCTCATTGATGTCATCTTCTTCAATGTCTTCATCCAAAATGTACTCATCATTATCACATTTCTTGAATAGCTTTATCCTTTTACCTGCAATCAAAGTTTTTAGTGCAACACCATTTAATGCACAAAGAGCATACGTACCATTGTTGTTGAATTTTGATACAATGTATGGCCCAAACCACCGTTGAGTGAGCTTTTTGCATGCATCATATTGAGACTCAAATGTACTATCATAAATGAGTACCCAATCTCCTACTTCAGTTAGCTTAGGATGCAATCGATGAGTTTTATCAAAATAATGCTTGTTCTTCATTCTAGATTCTCTTAATTTTTCAATGGCATCATCAAGTCTTAATTTACCTTGTTCCAACTGTTTAATGTGCAAACTCAAAAAATCATCAATAGACATGTTTTCAGATCAAGGAAAATTTGACCACGAGAGAGAGAGAGGAGAGAGAGAGAAGAGAGCATTTCCATCTCGAGAGTTCTCTGTTTTGTTTCATTGTGACATTCTTCATCTTCAGCAAAGTAGCCGATAGCAACTTGTTCTGAAGGACACTTGAAATGCGGAAGCAACTTGTTCTGAAGGCCACTTGAAATGCGGAAGCGTGACTACAATCAACTTGGCCCGAAGCGACTGACAGGGTAGGCGACTGACTGTGGCGGCGATCGATAGGCTCCCCGATTGACGGATGACGATCGATAGGCTCCGCGACGATCGATAGGCTCCCCGATTGACGGCTGACGATCGATAGGCTCCGCGACGATCGATAGGCGCCACGATCGATAGGCTCCATCGGCGACTGACAGGATTGTGGGTCCGTCGGCGACTGAGGCCCCTGCGTTGAAAAGGTCCATCGGCTCGACGATCGATTGGCTCCAGGCTCCACGACTGACGGCTTCGGGTCCATCGGCGGCCCTTTCGGCGACTGACAGGGTCGGCGACTGACCGATTGACGGCTGACAGGAATATGGGTCCGTCGGCGTTTGATAGGCGGGTCCTTCTCGGAGTCCCTCGCGCTTGACTGGGCTCCTCGACTGAATACTCGGCAGTGAGTGTCCGGGCCCAACTAACGCGTAAGTGAAGGCGACGACTGACCGGCTGTCAGTCGGTGGGTGTCCATCGCGCGTGGGTCTCGCTCATTCAACGACTGTTTGACTGGGTGCGGCCATTCAACGATCGTTTGACTGGGAGCGGCCTCGTGTGACTGGGCGGGCTTTTTTTGTTCAAATTTGGTTCCTTCCCTCCGCCAAGCCTCTTGTTAGGAAGGTTTTTATAGCTTGAATTAGATAAAGTAGAGAAAAAAAAAAAAGAAGAAAAAGAAAGAAAAAAGAAAAAAAAAAAGAAGAAGAAAAGAAGAGAAAAAAAAAAAAGAAGAAAGAGAAAAAAAAAAGAGAAGAAAAGGGAGAAGAAAAGAAGAAAAGAAAAAGGAAATTAGAAAAAAGTTTCTAAAAAGTAGATGTGTGGTCCCCTCTTCTGTGGGATTTTTGCCCTTTTTGTTTCTCCCTGAAAAGCGGAGTTTTTGGGTGCGATGTTTTTTTCCTTGTCTGTGGTCCGCTTTCTCTCTATGTTGGAGGGTCCTGAAAATTAAAAGTGGTGCAAGTTCCGTCGGCCATGGATGTGGCTTCGTCCTCTCTCGTGAAAAGTAATCGGGCCCCCCCCCCTGGGGAGACCGGCACTCTGGCCGCTCTGCTGGAGGGGGGGTCTTGTGCCGCCCCTGGGGCATCCGATAGTGTTGAATCCCCCATCGTGTCCCTCAGTAGACCCGCAGTTCTGACTGCTCAAGAGGAGCTCAAGAAAGTTTGCCTCGTCGGCCAAGTGTTTGGCCCTAGGCCCCCGCTCGAAATCGTGCGACAATGGCTTCGAAAAGAGTGGTTCCCTCGAGGACTCATTGTCAGCAAATGCCAGTTCTTACCAGCAAACCACATGCTGCTAGTCTTTGAAAATGAAGAGATGGCGTTCCAAGCCCTAAGCGTTGGCACCTGGCAGCTCGGTCGGACGACCCTGTGCTTATTTAGATGGTCCCCGGACTTTACCCCCGACAAATCGAAATCACTTCGGTACCCTCTTTGGGTTGAGCTCCCTAACCTCCCATATTTCTTGTACAAATTCGTGTGGGACATTGTCTCCCCTATCGGCAAGCCGTTGGCTTCACGCGAAGACATTGGTGGTCTCATATATGAGGGTGCAAGACACTCGTTCAATGCTAGATGGCACCCACAAATCTGCGTCGAGGCCGACCTCAGTTCGCCGCTCCCATCAACGATCAAAGTGGACATGGGCGAAGGAGATGTTTGGGAGCAGGATATCACCTACAAAAACCTCCCCAACGCGTGCTTTCGTTGTGGCCAGCAAGGCCACAGGATTAAAGACTGCCCTCTCAGGCAAAAAAACAAGCGATCTCAAGAAGCCTCCAAAACTGATCAAGACAACTCCGACGATTTGACCCACTTGACCAAGGAAGGGGAAGGCAAGGGCCTCCTCAATCCACAAGCTGATGCCGATGGCTTTACTGAAGTTAGAAGAAGAAGGAAAAGAAGTCCGAGGGCCAACGGTGAGAGGAACAACCTGCTAATTACCCCACATAGCAATTTGTATTGCAATCTTGGAAAGGAGATCAACGAGCTCGACTACCCAGGTGGGAAGCCACCTGTGGTAGACAACTATAACGAAGCCCTAGAGATCCCTGACAACAAAGAAACCCCCCAGGAGGGCTATACTACAAGCAAAGAAGATGGTTTCACTACTAATAACGAAGACAACATGGATAGCGAAAGTTCCATCATTGGATCGACGATCCCGGAAACGTTGCCGAGCACGGGTCCCAATTCTCCCCAGCGAGGGGCATCCCGTAAAGGGAAACAGCCCTTGGAGTTTCCCTGGAAAAGCCCCCACAAGAACCGTTTCCTAAGCCGGGATCAGATCCCAGCGAAAAAGAAAGATGAAGCCAAGAGAAGAAAGGACAAGGCTCCCTCCCGCAAAGAGGGATCAATACAAAAATGATTGTCATCTCGCTAAATGCTAGGGGGCTAACCGACCCCTCAAGAGCGGCCATCATTGGTCAATGGCTCCGCGACATTAGCTTAAAACCAGACATTATATGCATTCAAGAGATTAAAATTGATGGAGATGACCTTCTGAAACGGCTCAGACAGGTTTCCTCGGCCCATGTGTGGATCCCAACAAAGCACCAGCGGGGGTCCGGTGGAACGGCTATCGGTGTTAAACAACCTTGGTTTGAAAAGCTTCAGAACTCCATTGAAGATGTAAATCACCGCTGGATTGCGGTTTCGTTTGGTGCTCCCCTCTGTGTTACTATGGTTTCTTTGTACGCCCCTAACGGGGATCTTGAGAGGCTGAACACTTGGACTTCTCTTGACTCGCTTCCACACAACGTGCTTATATGTGGAGACTTCAACATGGTGGAGGACCCTATGGACAGATGGATGGGCAAGGGCAGGGTCATCGACAGCCGGGAGAAAGAAACGTGGGACACGACCAAACTCCACTTGGATCTGGCCGAATTCAAAGACTCGAATGGCTTTTCCTGGTCGAATCTCCAAGCGGGCGAGGATCTGAGGAAAGCTAGACTTGATAGATGCTACATCTCTCAGAGCTTTACTCATCGGTGGGGCCACCCTTCCATCACGCAACGTACTGACCTCACCATCTCTGATCACTACCCGATCGTTATCACTTTTCAACCTTCCAACAGGACCCTCAAGGCTCCGTGGTTCCATGCCAACGCTTCCACCTTCTCTCTCCCCTCCGTCCATCAAGAGATTACCGATGTGTGGAAGGTGGCGTTCGCCTCTGGCTTGGCCCCAGCCAAGTGCTGGAGAAGTGCGGTCGACAAGTCTCGCAAGATCATGATCAGAACTAAGAAGATGCTCGAGACGGTGCGGCGGGCTCGTAGGGAAGCGCTATACCACAGACTCTGGCGACTCGAGGAGGAAGTAAACAAAGGAAAACATCAAGCCCAGAAAGGTCTCCGAAAAATCAGAGCAGCGTTGAGATACGAGGAAGAAATACAAAGGAAAAACTTGCAAATCTTCTTCAAGGAGTGGTGGGCTGGAAAAGCCGACAAACCCACCAAAGAGATGTGCAGTATCCTTAAAAGGAAACACAACAGAGAGACGATTCCCCTTCTGCTTGACCCACATGGCAATGTATGCAACTCGGAAGAAGATAATTTTGGCATCATCGAAGGGCACTTCACGAGACTCCTGGGAACCTCGAACCCCCTCTCCCACCATAGAAGGGAATGCATGGCTGCCATTTCTAGGGTTTCCCCCCGGAGAATACCACCCAACCTCCTCTCCCTGCTTCATGCCCCGATCTCTGAATCAGAAATCATTGAGGTCATTGATGCCCTCCCTCTCGGTAAAAGCCCGGGACCCGACGGACTCACTAATGAGTTTTTTAAATCATTCAAGCAGGTGGTTGCCACCCCTCTTCGGATGGTTTGGCAAGAAGCGCTAAAATTTGGTGCTCTTCCTTCTTGTATAAATAATGGAATTATCAAGCTGATTCACAAGAAGGGGGAAAAAAATAGAATCGAGAACTGGAGGCCAATTACGATGCTCCAAACAGGATACAAGATCGTCGCCAAAGTCATTGCCAACAGACTGGCGTGCCACCTGAGATCTTGGCTTAGTGAGGACCAAAAAGGCTTCATCAAAGGCAGGTCCATCCTGGAAACCATCATGGATATTTGGGAAGGTATTCAATTTGCAAATGAGTCTAATCAAGACGTGGTCTTCCTCAAGATCGACTTTGACAAAGCCTACGATAGGCTAGAATGGGACTATATTCTACAGTCGCTCCAAGACCTCGGATGTAGTCAGAAATTCACCAAGATGATCGCGACCCTTCTCGGCAACGCAACGACCCAAATTAACGTTAACGGCAAACTTTCGAAGGCGATCCATCTTAAAAGATCAATTAGACAAGGGTGCCCTCTTGCCCCCCTTCTCTTTGCCATCGCCACTGAGGGGCTGAGCAGACTTGTGGCTCATCATGTGGAGGCTGGCAATATCAAAGGCCTCCAGCTACCTCACGACCACAGCCAAATCATCATGAGACTTTTTGCTGACGATATGAACGCGTTCGTTCACAATGATAACACCAGCCTAGAGACTTTCTGGAGGTGTCTTGATACCTTTTGTGAGGCCTCTGGATCCAAAATCAACCACAATAAGACCGCCTTTAGGGCCATTGTGGGACATCAACCTGGCCTTCTCACTGATCATGGCTGTCAAATCATTTCGCAGGGCCAAATCTTTCGGCTGCTGGGAATCCCCCTGGGGTTTGGCGTCTCTATGGAGCAGCGATGGAACTGGGTGCTGGCCAAACTTGAAAACAAGCTCAATTACTGGAGAGGCATGCAAATCAATCTCGCTGGACGGGCGATGGTTATCAACACGTTCCTCCTCTCGTCTACCATCTATTTCCTTTCTTGCTGGAGACCGAATGAGCAAGGCCTGTCCAAATTGAATAGCATCTGCAGAAACTTTCTTTGGACGGGTGATCATAACAGAAGGGGGGTGCCTAAAATCAAATGGGCCATCTGCACCAGCCCTAGAGATAGCGGGGGACTTGGCATCCTGGACATTGGGAGCATGGCTAACAAACTGGCGGCCAAATGGATGATTAAAGCTTGGTGCAATAGGGAGGCCTCGTGGGCCAAGCTGATCTTCAGAAACAAAAATGAGTTGGCCCTCAAGGGGTCCCCGAACTGGAAGAACCTTGACATCATGACCCTGCTATTCTCCCCGATACCTGTCTTCCCGAAAGGCTCCAATCTCGTATGCTCTCTTTGGAAGGGCTGGAATAAAGTCAAAAGCTTCACAAGAATTAGTGAGGACTGGAAGTGGGCGGCCGGAATCAGACAAAACGACTCTATCTGGTTCCCGATACATGGCATCCGGAGTGTGGAGTCGTGGAACATTCAAAATGCCAAGAAGTTATGGAACAAAGGATTCAGAAAATGGAAACACCTCTGGAAACAGGACACCAACAGTTGGATCAACTACGAGGATATCGACCCTCGCATAAACATCTCCTACGAAGAATGGAACACCTTGCAAAGCAGATGCCTCGCTTGGGATCGTCACAAAACGCGCCTTCTCATGGGACATGATGCTCCCAACGCGCGTGGTCTCAAATGGCACAATGGAAATAGCCTACTCAAAATCCCGAACATCAAAGAAACGAATGACCTCCAGATCAGCCTCAACAAGAAGTGGTGCCTGTCTTGGACGCGGCTTCGGTGGGACATGAAATTCATGGGTATCTGGCACCCACTTATAGAGATCAAGAAGTCGGTCCTCTTATGGCAAATTCTTCATCGAGGAATTTGGACTAACCATAAGGCAAGCAAAATTTGTGGAATCCCTCCGTGGTGCAAACGCTGCCACCGTGCAATCGAAGATGTCCCACACATCTTCCTTACTTGCCCCAACTCCTACAGAACCTGGCAGATGGTTGGACTGAAAATCAGAGCTCAGAAACAGCTTAGTTGGAAACAAATCCTGTTAGGAGAAGCGATTGGATGCTCTGCGGCTCTCTGGAACGCAATCAGAGGGGAAGTCCTGTGGAAAATTTGGCGGGAGCGGTGTGCTCTCAACTTCGGCGACTCCCCCAGGGAGTGGTCGATTGAAAAATCTCTTTTCCTCCTTGGCAAAAGGATTGTCAACAGTAAGAAATCCCCCCCCTTCAGGCACCATCAAGTCTTCCTGTTGATCAACAACAAGCTCAAATCCAAGTGGGTCCCGCATGAGGGCGACGAGAGGGTGATCAACCTTCTTTGTAATGCAACCTAGGAATCAACCAAGCTTCCCCTGCTTTGTGGGATTTGGGGGGTCCCGTGGGCACTAGTCCCCTTCTTTTGTACCTTTGTTTCTTAATTTAATTCAAGTCCGGGAGAGTAGGCGATTGCCGAACTTCCTTTATATTAAAAAAATTTGACCACGCAGAAATATGAGACTGAATTGGAAACAATGGTTTTTGAGAGTACATGAGTTCAGCAGGCATATACCCAGTAGTATGTGTGCATGCCATTCTATCTGCCTAAAGTACAAAAGTAAGAATCTAGGCCATTGTTTGATGTCATCGTTACATGCTTTAGATATGGCTTTCACAATAGGTGGATGCCCTCTCTCTATTTTACCATTGGCCTCTGGATTATATGCAGTAGTGAGAGACAAACGAATACCGTGATGTTCAAAGAACTCTTTGGCTTCTCTTGCATTTAACTCTCCACGATTGGCAACTACTTTCTCTATGTAACCAAAGCGACTTATGACATCTTCAAGCAAGAATTTGCAAACATTGTAAGTGGTCTTAGATTGTAGTGCACGTCCCTCTACATAATTAGTTAAGTCTTCTCTTGCAAGTACAATGTAACACATTTTGTCAATACCTTTAGGCATAGTTGTAAGATCTACTACCCACTTATAGTGAATACAATGTGGATAAGTAGGATGCAACGGATCTCTATGTTTGACTAATGAATGAAGTTGACAAGTAGAACATGTAGAAACATAGCTACTAATGTCAATGTACATCCTAGGCCAATAATAGGTACTTCTAATTTTTTTATATGTTCCAAGAAATCCTTTATGACCTGCCCATAATGTCTCATGCATTTCCTTCATTACTTGCAATTGAAGACCTCGTTTTCCTAGGACTCGTTGTGCATTCTTAACCTTACCATTAGCATGTCTCCAAAGATAACCATTACATAGGAAAAAGTTGTAAGCTCATTTCCTAATGTTACGGAATCTATTTGTAGTCCAGCTAGGTAATGGTTGTAGTGTACTCAGATACTTTCCTATGTCTCTCCATTCATTTTCGTACTCAGACTCATGAAATTGCCCATACTCGTATATATGTGGAACATAGTCAATTAAGTTCACATTCTTCATTAGATCACTTTCAAGATCATCAAATCTAGCTCTCGATAACATATCAGCAACTGAATTTGACTTACCTGAAATATGAACTAACTCAGGATTTATGAACTTAATATATGAGATCCATCTAAGCATGGCTATATCAGGAGATGAAACCTATACCAATAGGACTAGTATCAACAGTCAATATAATAGGTTTGTTAGCAAAATAGTCTACACGCTTAAGGATGGGAGCTTCAAACAATAATTTCTTCAATTTACGCATAGCTTAAGTGTGTTTGTCAGTCCAAATAAATTTCCGTTTCTTCCTCAACAAGTAATAGAGACAATCAGCAACATGATCAAAGTGTGGGATCCAAATAACATAAAAGATGCAAGCACCAAGAAATCTACGTACCTCACTCACGTTGTTACATGTTTCAGAAATCTTGCTAATGGCATCAACTTTCTGTGGGTATGGCTTTTGACCATAATGGCCACATAAATGTCCAACAATAAGAACCTCGTTGACACCAAAAACAGATTTCTCTATGGAAAATGTGAGACCTACCTCTTCAAATCGTTGAAATATTCTTTCACAATCAGAGATATGGTCATGAACAAATTTACGACATCCAGATGACTCTAAAGTAATGTCCTTTACACATTCCTCACTCCCTTTAATTGGAATATCATCAATGAATGACATAGTTATATGAGGGATAAAATCATGTAAGACCATATTCATAGCACTCATTATATGAGCCACAAAATTGGTCGCTCCTTAAGGTAAAGTACAATTTTGCACTAAGCCTAAAGGATTTTTCATTGTGGTTATGTCATGATTGTCAATTGCTAATTGAAATTGGTCATATACCGAATATAAATCACCCATTGAATAGATAGAATGTCCTGAAAATGATTCCGCAAACTCATCTACAATGGGTCCTGTTCCTACATTCCTTATGGTGACTTTATTGACAGGTTGGATATCTTGAATAAAATGTAGTTTCCCATTCTTTTTAGGCACAGTGAACCATCTGTTTGAGTAAGGTGCAAAAGATGGCTCTAAAATTCTCATGTTTATCTTCTCCTTCAGTAGTTTCATTAGCTCACGTAAGTAAGCCTTTGGAACTGGTAAAGGACAAAGATTCCATGGAATATGTGGAATAGTAAAGATTATCATGGGTGCAACTAGCTTAGGATCTACACAACCAATCTCATGAGGATACATAGTAAAGGCTTTTCCATGGCTACGTATGACTCTCTCAAATTTATCTCTCTCTGCTGGCAAAAGAAAGTGATCATCTCTACCAATTTTCACCTGTTTAATTGTCTCATCTGTGAATGTATGCCCTATGTTTTTCTTATCCCGAAGAGTTGGATCATTTTTCACATCAATAATTTTTTCATTACTTCCTTGAGGTAATGGTTGAGCTATGGGTTTGATTTTTTTGTCTACAGTTTTGTACTTCGTTTCAACTAAGGCATCATGTGTTTGGTTAAATTTTGAGCACTTGTCAACATTGAGAGCATACTCTTGGATTAGAGCATACTCATCAAGGGAAGAAAGAAGAATAATATGGGAATTAGAATTTTGTTGAAGACATAACTCTAACTCCTCAAGAGTAGAGAAACAATGAGATGTTTCAATCACATGCTCAATGTTCTCATCATGTTCCATGATTTTGTTGTTTTTTTAATGTTTTTGGGTTTTTTGGATAAAAGACTTGGACAATTGACTCTTATGAAGAAAATCTAATCTAGAATGTGGAAAACAAAGTGACAAACGATTGTACATGTTGGTTGGGTGCGAGATGTCAAACCAATATCCACTGTTGTCCCGCTCAACAATGGATTTTATACGAAATTTTGATCATATGTAGCTCCAAACATGAATCGAGGTGCACAATCACTACAAGCATGCTCATCACCCTAAGTAACAATAGGTTTCTTTCTAATTGACAATCGATTCCTAGGATGATTCACTCCTACCGTCATGACTTGAAGTGATTGAATTCCATCCTTAGACTTAAATCTAGCATAGGTAGACCCATCATCCATGGCTTTAGTTTCCATACGACTCTCACAAATAAAGGAATGACCTAAGAGAACAACATAGGAGCAATTATCTTGTATAAAAAAGTGAAATTCTTCTGTGATTCCTCCTATGGATATGGGCACACCAGCACAAGCTCCATACAAGGTACCTACACCATTATCTGCAATTCTCATACGCCATCCACAATCTTTATCTATGGGCCATCAAAACTTATCATAGACTTCTCTTGAAATCACATTGATTTCGGAGCCGGAATCTACTAATGCATTTACAGTGATAGTGTTCTTATCATTTTCTATTTTAACATGCATCTCTGATGTACCTCTAGACCAAAATTTTCTTTTAAAGTGACTTTCAAGATTGTTTTCATGATTTTCATGGTCAGGTTGAATAGGTCCTAAGAAAGTTTTATTAACATTTACTTCATCATCATCAAAGTCCTCTTCATCAGATTCATCAAAGTTTAAGGCTTCATTCATAGCTTGATCTTGATCTAGAGAATCTTGCATCTCAGTATCTAGATTAAGCGCAAACCTCTTCCTTTTAATTAGGCTGATAAAGTTATCTTTAAAAATAGGCTTTGCAATAGAGAAAACTTGTTCTAAAGACATAGTCACGACTCTTAAGCAAAATGTCATCTAAAATATCCATAGGATCTATTTTTCTCTCAATCTCTGAAATCAAGATGGTTTTAGGTTTTCTCTTTGGTTTCTTTTGTTTTTGCTTAGGATCTTGTTTTTGTTCATGTTCTCGTGTTTGTTCTTCAATTTGTTTTGATTGTTCTTGTTATCTAAAGGCTTTGGTTCTGTTTTTCTTTGCGTTGTCTTCTCCCCTTTTTGTTTCTCCTCTTGTTTTTGTTCATTGGGTTGTGATTCTTGTTTTTTATCTTTGGATTGTGATGTTTCTCCTTGCTCTATGATTGTTTCTATTCCCTCTCAGGTTTGTTTTTGAGCCACTGTTCTCTCACTAGGCTGAGCTTTATCTCTTTTTCGTTTTTCTTCTACATTGGACATGTGAGAAAAATAAGAGATTGATCTTCTATCGGTGACTCCCAAGTGGTTATTCTCCTAATCTCATCTCGTGCTCTTACTAAAGCCTCTATGGAAAAGTCACCTTCCTTTGTGGGTTTACTTGATTCTACTTGTTGTTCATCAAGAGCTTCTAGTTTCACTCCTCTAGTTCCTATGTCCATTATGGTTATATTTCCATAGTGTTTTTTCATTCCTCCCTTATCATAATTTCCTTGCAAAGGTAGCCTAGATCGATAGTCACATATTTTCTTGTCTATGTCTATTACTAGTCGTTGCTCCTTAGCAGCCTTCAATAGTTCACAATCTCTCAAAAAGTGCTCTAATGAATCACACCAAGGACACCTATGAGGGCCACGCACAAAACCATTTTGATTTTGAGGATTTTCATTAACTTGTGGTGGGAAATTTTGAAATTGAGTATTTTGTTGATAAGGAATTGCTTGAACAGGATAATTAGGATTTTGATAAGGCATTTGATGTATTTGAGGAGCTTGGGGAGCTGCATGTGGTGCTTGAGGTGCAAGAGGAGCTTCCATAGTATATGGTTGATGATTTTGAAAATTTTGATTTTGAGGATTTTGAAAAGTTGTTTGAGAAGCTTGAGGATATATGTTTTGATACATTTGAGGATTTTGCACATGAGGATGAGGATTTTGCATTGAAGGATTATGCATTGGAGGAGCTTGATATGCTTGAGTAGGAGCTACTTGTGGATTTTGATTGGTAGCTATAACATGTTGATTAGGCTCTTGAAAAGAAATTGGGTTCATTTGATTTTGGAAAGTTTTGGTGTAATTAGATTGTAAAGCATCTATAGTCTTGACCAAATTGGATTGTGTAGCAATAAGAGTTTCCATTTGCTTAGTGAGAATTTCCACTTGAGATTGTTCAACTACACTTTAATTTGGCTCTATTTTAAAACCTTGAGTAGGCTCCATCATTTGAGGAATAGGAGTAGAGTGAAAAAGCATAGCATGGGATTGTTCTCTAACTTGCTCATTAGTTTGTGGAAGGCTAGCTTGAGAAACACTAGTTTGCTCATAAAGTATGGATTGTCTTTGATGTCTATGGGCTACAGCCTCTACTACTTTACACACGTTTGTCCAATTGTCAGTAAGACCATAGCGCTTATCTGGCTCTTCTAATCGCCGTTCAACTTCCCTACGAGTTTCAGGATGAAGAAGCTCAAGAAAATTGATCACAAGATCAGGTTCCAAAGTTATGTTATCCTCATCTGGAAGTTGTTCATAGCATCTAATATACTCATTTTGTAAGTGAGTAATAGAGCTACTAGGCTTTGGGGAATTGACCCATCGTAAGAATCCATCCCGATTATGTTGGCTATAATCTTCAAGATATAATTCTTTGAGCATCTCCTTTCTAAAATCACTCCAAGGAAGAGTATCATATTGAGTGACACTGTTTATGATAGAGCTATCAACAATTCGTTCAAAGAATGATATCAAAAGATCTTTGGGAAGACCACAAAACATAGCTTTCTCTTCAAACAAATCTAAGTAGCTTGTGATGTTGATGCCATTGAATTTTCCCTTCTCTCTCAACATAGAAGAGACTATTCTTTGGCCTTGTTTCTCAACAATAAGGGATTTGAATCCTTTCTCCATCTTACATGAATGAGCAACTCATGCACGATTCTGTAGATCTCTCAGAAATGTGCTTACTTCATGGTGAAGATGTGCACGATACTGTGAGAAATCCAGTGCAACACTCAAGAATGATGATGATGATATGATGAGGATGAAAAATATGAAACAAAGGATATGGATCACAACCTCCCAACAAGATCAGAAGCAAATGCCACGTAGCATTTCACATCGGGTTCAAATGTGGAGGTGATCGCAATCCGGGTGGATCGGGTCCCATCGTGGCACACACAGGGTGTATGAAGCTAATGAATGTTGGAAGGTTTAAGGACGTGAAAGTGAAATTGATGTTGAGTATGGAGAAGAGAGAGATGTTGAAATGATTATGGGAATGGGAATGTAGGAGTGCAAGCTAGATTTATGAACATGAATGATAAGAATGAAAGAGCACCATACACGAAAATCAAATTTGGAAGGAAGAATGGTCCATTGAAGGAGCTTCTTAAACACTTCCTAATTCTAATCCATATGCATAGTCTTCTTTGGATAATATGTATGCATGACGAGAATAGATGGAATCCTTACACATAAATCAGTTTCGAACGGAATAATGTTCCAATATTGGAGCTTTTTATACACTTTCAGAAACTAATCAATATGTATGGGTATGTATGGATTATATGCATGCAAATGAATTATGATGATAGAGTTTAATCACAAGCTCAATGAAACATCCTCACTGGTTCAACACAATACTGTGGAGCCTTCTCACACATAGAAGAAAATAGAAGACATGTAAAAATACTTAAGAGCCTGAGAGACAAGAGACAAGAGACAAGTGACAAGTGACATGAATTAAAAGGATTTGAATTAAGATACATGTATAAGATCGTCGTGATACGTCAAGCTAAGCAGTCTACTGATCAAAGATGGTTCCGACCCTCAAACCATGACAACCGAATGTCACATGTAAGAAGATGAGTTCCACTTCATTGACCCTATGTATGTCTAGGCTCGTAACGTCTAACTAAATAAGTCTAAGACTCATTAAAACCAACTCTAACTCACTCACATTCTCCATCGAGGGTGAGTCAAGATAGAGATGCTGGTTTCAAGAGCTTATCCTAGATTGGAGTTCTAACTTAAATTTGAAACTAGGTACTATACTCATACTAGCCCACCTTGGATCCTCACTGGCTCAACTGAGGATGATCGTCTCAAGGAAACCTTAAGCTAGCAAGAGCCCTATGGATGCCTAAAATTGATGCTCTAGGAGTTTGAAGGGGGGTTTATATAGTTTTTTGAATGAATTTGGGGCCTTGGATCTAGAGAAATCAACTCTCAACTCTAGGATCACTACTTTCGATTACAACCATTTGATTAATCAAATCAATGGCTTGGAATTGTTCTTTCTATCAAATCTAGTGTAAAGGAGTGAAATTTAGGCGCCTTCATTCTCCACCATTGGATATGGGGATGATCTAGACAATCGGATCAGTGCTGACATCAATTCGTATAAGATGTGCCACTATTTTTAGAGAAAAGTTGCATTATTGATCTTTAACTATCAAAAAAGTCTTCTTTGATGAAAAAAAACTCATGGATTCTCCTTCTTTAAGCATAAGTTCATCTCCACCCTTGACTATGAGCTCATCTTGATCGTACAACATGGCTCAATCAGCTTTCACCATGTGGCAACTCTTCAACCCTTCAATTTGCTTAAACTAGAAAACTGTGGTGACCTTGAAAACTGGAGGTGATCGCAATCCGAGTGGATTGGGTCCGGTCGTGGCACACAAAGGGTGTCTGAAGCTAGTGAATGTTGGAAGGTTTAAGGACATGAAAGTGAAATTAATGTTGAGTATGGAGAAGAGAGAGATGTTGAAATGATTATGGGAATGGGAATGTAGAAGTGCAAGTTAGATTTATGAACATGAATGATAAGAATGAAAGAGAACCATACACACGAATCAAATTTGGAAGGAAGAATGGTCCATTGAAGGAGCTTCATAAACACTTCCTAATTCTAATCCATATGCATAGTCCTCTTTGGATGGTATGTATGCATGACGAGAATAGATGGAATCCTTACACATAAATCAGTTTGGAAAGGAAGAATGGTCCAAATTGGAGCTTCTTATACACTTTCAAAAACTAATCAATATGTATGAGTATGTATGGATTATATGCATGCAAGTGAATTATGATGATAGAGTTAAATCACAAGCTCAATGAAACATCCTCACTAGTTCAACGCAATACTGCGGAGCCTTCTCACACATAGAAGAAAATAGAAGACATGTAAAAATACTTAAGAGCCTGAGAGACAAGAAACAAGAGGCTGACATCAATTCGGATAAGATATGCCACTATTTTTAGAGAAAAGTTGCATTATTGATCTTTAATTATCAAAAAAGTCTTCTTTGATGAAAAAAAATGATGGATTCTCCTTGCTTTAAGCATAAGTTCATCTCCACCCTTGAAGAGCTCATCTTGATCGTACAACATGGCTCAATCAACTTTCACCATGTGGCAGCCCTTCAACCCTTCAATTTTCTTAAACTAGAACAGTGTGGTGAACTTGAAAAATCGACTTTGTGCTCTTTGACCCTCCAAAAAGGCTTTGATGACGATGAAACTTTGTAAGACTATGTTTCGAAAGATCTCCTTCAGGAATATGCAGAAAAGACTTTTATCTAAATCTCCCTTATACAAGTTTGACTACATTTGGAAGCTTGCAAGGTGGCATTAAGGTTTCTAGGAAACTCTGATAGCCTTGAAACTTTGTACAAATATGTAGCCACATATGATTTTTATACATGCCAAAACATATGGCTAACAAAAATTCCTATACAAGATTTTGTAGGGTCTAAGTGGAAAAATTATAATTTTTACAAAATGCACATGTGAAATTCAGGCTATACACTGCCTTTGATAGGCTTTACAAGTATATGAATTTTCATGTGATTTGGAGATATTGAAATTTTTGACCTAATTTCCAAAGTTTGACTAGCTTTGACCGTTGCCCTAGATTTGCTCGATTTCTTCCAAAGTTTGCATGTGAACTCCCTTTGACATCCTTGATGCATCTTGGACTTCTCAGGGAATTCTGGCTACCTTCATCGAATGTGTTTCCTGTAGGCCTTCATGAGTGAGAGAGGGGAGAAAATATCAACGACAGTAGGTGCCTTTAAACCGTGGCCATTGGATTCGAGCTTGGATCGGACTACCCACGCACATGGATCAACTGCAATTGCGGAAAACCATCCGATCTAAGATGATCTAAAGGCCAATATTTTGTTGCATCATCACCTCTCTCTTTTGGCCTCTCCCACACATTCTCTCACTACTGTCCTTCCATAGTTCCATGTGAGAATCTTGAAGAAATCTTCCGCTGCAGTTTGAATTAATCTTAACCATTCATATTGTAAATCCAACGGCCAACAAACTCTTCCTTCAAGCCTTCATATCTACGAGATTTGATATGATTTTTTTTAATGCAGAAACCTCTAGTGGTTTTGAAATGTCCAATTTAATCCCAAATTATCAAACTTAATCCCTAAAAATTAGGGATCCTTACAAGGCCCAAAGAGGGCTCACTTTTTCCTCTAATGGTAGTCCTCTAGTAGGGTGAAAAAATCAAGTAACTGTTGGATCAAAGTAAACCATTGTACAAACATCTAAGTTAGATGTTTGGGACAAACAAACTTCAAGTTCACCAAAACAAATTCAAGTGAATCAAGAGTTCTCAAAGTCTTGCAAGGGATAAGAATCCCACCTTCATTACTAAGTCCATGCACTAGTTATGCCTAGAAATGGACTAGTAATTTGAATCCACCTAGTCCACATGTTTGTGCCTAGATCGCACATGCAGAAACTCTGAATTCGCGAGGGATGTGTTTTGATCCACCCTTATTATTCTTTCACTAGTTTGTACTTTGTCCAGTTCATCAAAGTGAAAAATGAGACAGTGTTTTGAATCATTTGGGCAAGGACGCCACCACAGAGATGAGACATGTTCTTCCAGTTTTAGAACATGACCATGCTCTTCCAGTTTTAGAACATGAGGCTCGGGGGTTGCCTATAGTAGATATAGAGCTCTATTTTCGAGGATGAAAATATTTTCCAAGGGGGAAGAATGTAATAAAGTAAGTTTGTGATCTAGGGGTCTGATCCGTTTAGACAAATATGAAATCGGACACCATTTGGTCATCCGTGTGTATGACCAAAGATCTCAAGCTTAGACTTACTAGGAGGTCTTGTGCTCTTGTGAACAAGTGATCCACTTAGCTTAGTGGTTAAGTGTCAAGGATGTGAAAGAGGAGGTCTTGGGTTCAATCCCCATGGGGGACATGGGGAGAGTATTTTGTCCAAAGAGATCTAGAGCCTTCTAGAAGCATCCACTTGAGTTAACTTGAGTTGACTGGGACACTTGGTGCACATGCAGTTACATGGCTGACACTTGGATGGTTAGTATCTACCTGCCCAAGAAGGCAGTCCCCTGGAGAGAGCTATATATAGAGGCATCTAGTTGGGACGAGAGGCATCTAGTTGGGACGAGAGGCATCTCTCTAGCATGTGGTGGTCGTAATCCGTTGTTCTCTTGCAGCCTGTATGTCACTTCTCTTCTGGTGCCTTGATCCTAGAGAAAATTCAAAAATTCATTAGTAAAGTAATCTCTCGATCCATCTTACTTTAGATTCTTTATGTTGTTACATGTTTCATTCTCAACCATAGATTTGACCACTTTAAATACATCTAATTTTTGCTCTATGAAATAGATCCAAAACCTGCGATTACAATGAACTATACATGCGACAAAATACATTTTCCCTTCTTCTCTGTTGGTCCACATGCATCTTTGTGCATGTGAAAAACTTCACATAGGTTCATCATTCCCTAGTAGACATTCTACTAGCCATGTTTTTTGCATCTCCTTCATCCTTTTAATTTTGATGTGTCTAATTCTTTTGTGCCACAATTCCAACTCCACAATTTGTTTACTGTCAAATTTAAGGTATATGTGATGTGAAGGATTTGATTTTACCTCTAATTATAAAATCTTCCTTGCTTCTTTCCTCTTGTAACCAACTTATAGCCTTGTTTTTGGCTCTCCGTAAATCATCCTCCTTTTTTTAATCTCACTTGGTATTCTCTGTCTGCCATTGGTCCCATAGATACCAAGTTATTAGTGATTATCAGTAAATAAAGCACATGTTTGAGACACCTTCCTTGCTCTTTGTCATCTAAAACCACATCACCTCTGTGTGTGATCTCATGGGCTATATCATACCCTATTTCTAGATGAACTTTATCACTTGAGGTATGTAGATAAGTGAACCAAGTTTGGTTGCAACTCATGTGGTTGTTGCAACCACTATCGATATACCATGTAGTATCTACATTGTTTGATCTTCCATGCATATGCATCATAAGAAGATTTTGATTCTCAGAATAGATTGACGCATAATTACCTTGACCTTTGTATATTGAGCCTTGCTTGTAACTCCTTTGGTTACACCATTGGTAGCAATCCCCTGCATAGTGTCCATGTCATCCACATGTGTAGCATCCTTCACCATCTTGAATTCATGATTCTTCATCCTCTTCCTCTTGCCCTTCCTCTTCCTTGTTGTGAAGTTCCTTCTTGTTCATGTCTTTAATTTATTTTTCCTCCTCCAAGCCTTCCTATACCCTTGCGTTGGTTGCGTTGGTTGCCTCTTCACCCTTTTCCACTAGAGTTTCTTTCATAAAACACTTGGTTATCCTTGCCCTTTGATAAACCTCCATTTATATTCATTTCTTTGGTTACCATAAGAGAAACTAATTACTCAAAATCTAGAGAAAAACGGAAGTGGTTAAATATTTCCACTTCTTATCATCCCTCAAATCATCAAGGGTATAAGACACTAGATCATCATCATCTATGTGCCTACCAATAGATCCCAATGCATCGAAACACTCCTTGACTTTGAGAATTAAGTTGTTGATGCTATTCTCTGAGATCTTCTTTAGATTGCTCAACTCATCTTTTAATTTAAATCTCTCTTCCTTTGGTACTACTAGAGTAGATCCTTTCAAAGGTTTTCCAAACTCTCGTGCTTGATTTTAGGCCTTGAATGTGTCTTATCATACTATTGTTAATGTTTTATGAAAGAATGAAAATAACACTTTTGCAATACTCATTCCATTCCTTGAATGCTTTGAGCTCATCAATGGTTGGTTATCCCTAGCCTAAGACTTGGATCAGCGATTTCATAAGATCAAGGAATTATCCATCTCAAAATTAGAATTCCAATGATTGTGTAGAGTGTTCGTTGAAATATAACCTCTATGTATGTGAGGAACATGCAGGTGAGAACCATCCTATTTTTCATTCCAATTGAATCCAGAGCTAAAGGAAGCATCAAGAAGATATTTCTTAATGATGAGGTGATACCAAACCATTTTTTCATAACCACTGATTATGGAACCTATCTTCAATCATAAGACCATGTTGAAGTCCCCAAGAAGGATGGGGGGCTTGGAGGGAAGAGAGATCACTCCAGCAACAAATCTTGTCCAAGGAGGAATTGCTAACATAAATACTAATGGCAATATAGTTAAGGGGATCATTCAGCATAAAAACCACCATTCATGAGAGAATCCAACCTCAAAACTATTAATTAAGGAGGGTACTTTAATGAAAATCCCCATGGTTGAACCCCCTCTTTCTCTAGGATGGTTAACAAAAAACCAATTCTAGGATTTAGAGATTTTATACAAATTCAACTTAAGGTTATTACTAAACATTTTCAGCTCTTGAAGAAAAAAAATGTTTGGTCAATAATGAGATACTAATGATTTTGCATGGGACCAGATTAGTAATCCTGTTGCAATTTAGGGAAATACTCTTGATTGGGAAAAAATTCAATTTTTACTATTTTTGGTGGGTTTGGTTGAGGGATCTTAGTTTTCTAGAAACACCTGCATCTTTATCATTTTCGTCTAAGATTTCATTGTAAAGGGAGTAGTTCCTTCAATTTCATCCACTCGAATTATAGGGACATCTTCAAAATCCTCGAGATATTGGGAAAAGTTAGTAAGGGAGATTTTATCAAGCGAATCAATGTTTACTAATGATATTAACATTATCAACTATAACTATGGCCTTAGTTTTCTTAATAGCGTTTTGCTCAAGGCGAGAAGAGTGTTTATCCCTTCTACTTCCCGCTAGGATCCAAAACGTTTTATCTAGATGCAGATTTCCAATCAAAGAGTTTGGTTCTATGTTTTCTTGATGCTTGTGGGAAGGATAAGAGAGGAATTTTGTACCGGATTCAAAACCTCCTAAAGAAGCACTTGCAATGGGTTCATGGCTCTAGTAATTTTCGTTTTCTAAAAGGTTCTAAAAGGATGTTTTTTCTTTAGATAAGATTTGGTCATATTATGGTTTTGCTCAGCAACAACACTATTAATTCCATTATTTTTAGTGTCCAAAAGAGGAGAGTCATAGATTATATGACCCTAGTTACAGAGATTAAAACAAGCCTTGCGTGAATTTCAATGAAGGGGACTTGGAAAAATGGTGATCCTAAGAATTAAGATTTCCTCGAAATTCTTTAAAGATCTCAACATGAGGTGGTGCTTGAATTGTTCTTGGATATGGTGGAACATCAAGTTCGATGATCTTTGGCGCCCTCTAATGGAATGCAAGAAAATGACCCTTATGTTGCAAGTTCTCCACAAGAGAATCTTGAACAATGTAAAAACTTCCAAAATTTGTGGAGCCATGCCTTAGTGTAAAAGGTGCCTTAAAGGATGGGACCCAGACATCTTTTCTTTTCATGGTATCATTGTATGCAGGAGAGTTAAAGAACCCTTTAATTTTGGTCCTTTGATTTACTAGAAAGAAGCCCTTTTTGGGAAGGTGGTTGGTTGCTCCTCGGCCCTTTGGAACACCATCAAGAGCGAGGTCCTCTAAAAGATCTAGAGAGAGTGTTGCTCTCCTAACTATGAACACCCATATTAGGAATAATCTATTGATTCCTCTTTCAATTTTTTTGGCTATAAGGATAAAAAAATCAAAGAGCCCCCCCCCCCCCCCCTCCCCCTTTTAAGCATTATAGAGTATTTGTAATAGAGAACAAAAATCTAAAAAGTAAATGCATCCCATATGAAGGTGATCAATCTATCATAAAGTTCCTTAGTTTTTCCCAATAGCTGTTTCCTTAAGGAGGGTGTTAAGGCCATTGGCCTTCTTTGTATCTCTTTATTTTTTCATGTGCTCTCTCCTTTTTTCATATACTTTTAGTTGGTTGAAAAATAAAAAGAAAGACTTTGTTTCATGAAGAAACAACCATCAAGATCCTTTATTATGAGGAGATGGATTGGTATGATCTAGAGATGAGTTGATGTTGCACAAAACCTATTGTACATCTGCCAAGTTAGCTCAAGGGATGCTTAGTAGAATCCTTTGGCTTCACATTAATTCATTTAGAACTGTCAAGTTCTCAGAGCTCACACCTTGGTATGAATTGACCGGAGACCTTTTGTACACATCTAATTAGAGAGTATAGATGACTAAAGCAAGTTAAATTATGAATTTAGAGGCACCATACACTGCGAAATGAATCTAGAAAATCAGGGGGGTCATCCCACACTTCGGGAACTAATAGGTGTGCAGGCAGAGTCACCTTCCTCACACACACACAGAGGCAAGGAAGAATGATCTTCGTCTTATTCCATTACATAAAAGGAATGTACAAGAATGACCTAAAAACAAGAATGCAACAAGTGCAATATATAAAGAACAGTACATAAGGAAAAACCTAATGTCCACGCATGAGTGAGCTGACAAGAAAAAAATGTGCCATCACTCTCAATAGATAAATCTAGTACAGCTCAATGAAGTATCCCTGACATATATCGGCATGACTACTATACATGTCCGAGAAATGAAAAAGCGATACGTGTCATCCTGGAACATCATGTGTTGAGATTGATATCTCAACACTTCCCCTCAAGCTCAATGCCATGTCTGCTAATCCAAGCATCTTTTGAAACTTCTTCAGCTTCTCTACTCCAAGTGCTTTAGTGAAAATATTAGCAACCTATTCATCTGTTCTCACATAAACAAGATCCATATCACCTGCTAATACCTTCTCTCTAATGAAGTGATAATGTACCTTGATATGCTTTGTTCTTGCATGAAAAATAGAGTTGCGTGTTAATTGTATGCTGCTAAGATTATCACAATAGATGGTGATAGGCATTTGGATGTCCACACCTAAATATGCAAGTAGCATCTCCAGCCATGATGCCTCACATCTTGCTATTGTAGCACCTCTATACTCAGCCTCCATGTAATAGTTGCACTCCCAAGTGAGAATAGAAAACCACTAGTAGATCTTCTATCTGGAATGCCACCAACCCAATTTGCATCAGTGTATCTGTGAACCTGCAAATCTACACCAGCTTCATAAAACAATGCATAATCCAAAGTAGCGCTCACATAATCTAGAGTGCACCTTAAAGCATCAAAATGTGGCATCCTAGGAACCTGCATAAATTGACTTTCAAGTCCAACAGTGAAGCTTAGATCAGGCCTTGTAATTGTGACACATATCAAGCTTCCCATAAATTTCATGTACATAGTAGCATTTTCCAATGCTTCACCTGATGTAGTATCCAACTTCAAATTCTAATTTAGTGGCATAGAAATCGGCTTGCAATCAGACATACTGTACTTTTGCAACATATTCAAGGCATATTGCCTTTGTGACATCCATATACCTATTTTTGTATGTATATACTCAATGCCCAAGAAATAGCACAACACACCAAGGTCTTTCATGTCGAATTCCTGCATAAGAAGTTGCTTTACCTCTTTAATGCTTTCTTCATTGTTATCACCTGCAATCGAGTCATTAACATAAATAACCACAATTGTGATGCCATCATCACACGTCCTTGCATATAGTGAATTATCTACATCACACATAGAAAACCTAATGGTGGTTAAGTAATCAACAATCCTTGCATGCCTTGCACGAGGAGCTTGCTTTAGCCCATATAAAGCCTTTTGCAACTTGCAAACATATTTTGGATGGCTTTTGCTACCAATCGTGCCTTGTACTTATGCTACCAACAACATTGTGCTTTACGTTGTAAACCCACTTGTAGCCTATGGGTTTCTTTCCTTGTCACAATGGAACCATCTTCCATGTTTTGTTTCCATAAAGTGCAGCCATCTCCTCATCCATAGATTTTTTCCAATCTGCATTTCCAATTGCATCTTCAAAACAAGAAGGTTCATCATCTTATTACTTTGGTCATGTAGGCACAATGACGAGCCATATAACTGTCATACGTCAATCGTTGCATGGAATTCCGCATCCTCCCAGATCTTCTTGGTCCTAGGTCACTTCTCCTTGTATCATCTGCATGTTCCTTTCTTACTCCTGGATTCTTCATAGAGAGCGATCCAAGTTCCTCATCAAGAATCTTTTCTGAATAGCTTGAATCTCCATCAACGTCTTCAAAACCTGCACATGTTCTACTACCTGCACAAAGCTTTTCTTTACCTTTCTTAGATGTATTTGATGAATTTATTGGACTTAAACTTCCATGCAATATCCCACTCCATGGATTTGAGTTGGAACTATTGCTCCGTGATTCATTTGATGCACTCAAAACTTGAGATTCTGCACTTAATTTTTCAACATATTCTTTGTTATTTGATTCAATATTAAACCCATCTTTGGCATCTACATAGAAGCTTGACATTTCATCAAATAATACATCTCTACTCACCTTCACTTGTCATGTGAGTGGGTTATAACATTTATATCCCTTTTGCTCAAGGGAGGATGAAGCTCAACTCATCTTGAACATGTACATATGAAATACAACAAAAAACTTTCAAATGTGATAAGTTTGTCTTTATACCTGTGAACTTTTGTTCAGGTGTAACTTGATGTACAACATCAGTTGGAGTTCTATTCATGATGTATACAACCATATGCACAAATTTTGCCCAATAACAATGAGGCATATTCTTCTCAACCATCAAGGCTCTTGCTATTTTTGCAATATCTCTATTTTTGTGTTCAACAACACCATTCTGTTGTGGTGTGTACCTGCATGAAAACTGATGCCAAATTCTATGATTTTTTAGAAAATTGTTGAACTAATTTGACGTGTATTCACCTCCTCCGTTAGATGTTAATGTCTGAATATACTTCCTTGTCTGCTTTTCCACCATAGCTTTAAAATTCTGGAAGTGAGTGAGCACCTCAGGCTTCTCTTTCATGACATATACCCACACTTTGCATGTATGTTCATCAATGAAAGTAACATAAAACCCGCAACAGCCCATAGATGTGGTCTTTGCATGATCCCAAACATCTATATGTAGTATTTTTAGTAGATTCTCACTAACATGCTTGTCATGTGGAAATCATGATCTTGACTGTTTACGAAATTGACATGCTGCACATACCTTTTGCATCTCTGCAACCTTGAAAATTGGTAGCCCATGGAAATTCTCCTTTGATTGCATCAATTTCAGCCTCTCGAAGGTTGCATCTGTAATACGTTTGTGCCAGATCTCTATATCAGCAATAACTCCTACACCTTTTGCAAACATGGTTGCATTCATTTTAGGAATTTTCACATTTAAGGTGAACATCCTACCCAATTTGTTTCCTTTGGCAATCAATCGTCCACCCTCTTTGTGCTCTTCTACATATAACCCATTAGCACTAAACCTGACTTGTAATCCTGGTCAACCATCTATCGAACAAAAACCAGATTCATTGTTATTTTTGGAACATGCAACACATTAGCAAGGTTTTTTACCTTCCCGTCCTCCATAGACAGTGCTATATTTCCTGTATGCTCGATAGGGTGTGATGTGGCATCACTTGTTTCAAAATATCGAGCAACTAGCAATTTTTGCAAGCTACTAAACCATTCTACATGACTATTCATGTGATTTAAGGCATAGGAATCAACATACTAGACATTACCATTTGATTTTGAAACATCAGCACACATTGTATTCATCATATGGTGTTGAACCATGAACAACTTCTCAGAATAATCTACACTTGTGGATGCATAGTTTTCTTGTTGCCTTCTGCTATTTTGATTCTTCAACTTGCAATCGCATTCAAAGTGTCCAAGTTTACCACAATTCCAACATCCTTTACTGTCATTACCTGAATCATTTCTTTGGAAACTTCTGCAACCTCTTTGGCTTCCTGTGCCTCGAAATTGTCCTCTTCCTCTTGCATGATTCTGTTGTTGACCTTGGTCTTCGTTATTCTGTCCTCTTTCACTTCCGGAGCCTCTGCTTCTGCCTCTTCCTCTTCTAGAGTATAATACATGCTTAGAACTGGGTTTTACTTGTGAGTTGGAATCCTCACCAATATTCTTTTCTTCAATAATCACCATAGATACTAGATCGGCAAAATTCAAAATATTTTTTGTGGTCTGTATAGATGTTCTGAACTGCTTATATAAAACTGCTAAACCACAAAGGCATACTTCCACCTTATCATCATCATCTACATTCATGCTAATGGAGGCAAGTGACTCATATAGGCTTTTGATTTTTAGGGTGTAGTCACTTACGACATGTTCTTTTTCTCCAATGTATGCAGCTCGTTCTTGAGTTGCAATTTATGTGCCTTTGTATTGGTCTCATACAATGGGACTAAACTCTTGCAAGCCTCTTTGGAGTCTTGGCATCATATATCTGCCCAATCATGCTATCTTGTATGCTAGAAAATAGCCAATACATTACCTTTCATGCTCCTTGATTCCATTCTTCATATGCTCTTAATTGGTCTGCAGTTCGATTCCTCTTTGGTAACTGTGGAACGTTTTCATTCTCTCCTTTGATGTGCTTCCAGTAGCCTTTTCCCATTAGGAAATTCATCATCTTGAATCTCCAAGCATGCAAGTTATTCTTGTCCAACTTATCTCTCATAAGCTGACTCATTTGATCTATGTTTTCCATTCTTGCCGCTATTCACACTACTGCAAGACACTACAAGCAGCGCTTCTGTTCGAACACTGTCGCACTATGATGTGACAGTTCCATCTTAGAAAAGCACAGTTTTCATGTATAAAGAGTACACAAAATCACTTGAAATTCTGGATCTGGAATATATGAGTGTTGGAAAATACGACGCAAGTTATAGTTTTGCAAACTGACCTTGTTTTTCTATGGGCCCCACCTTTAGGGCTGAAAATGGAGTTCGAGAAGGCTCCAAAACTTCGATCTAACAAAAACACGTGAACCTAAAGGGATAACTCTCAAAACTATTTTAAGGTCTTCTACCTTCACACCAATTTTTGTAGCAATCTGAGGTCGTTTGTGAATCGCTCTTTCTACACACCTTCTCGTGTACTCTTCACCGTCGACCTTCTCCACGAGCTCTTTGCAACCACACTGGCTCTGATACCATGTCACGAGGAAGGAGATAAGGAAGAGAGCTCACATGCACTCTCACAATCAAAGAGAAGCACACACACATAGATTGAGGCAAGGGAGAATGATCTTCTTCTTCTTCTTGTATTACATAAAAGGAATGTACAAGAATGACCTAAAAGGAAGAATACAAAAAAGTGCAATATATAAAGAAAAGTACATAAGGAAAAACCTAATGTCCGTGCATGAGTGAGCTGGCAAGAAACAAATGTGCCATTACTCTCGGTAGATAAATCTAATACAACTCAATGAAGTATCCCTAACATATATCGGCATGACTACTATACATGTCAGAGAAATGAAAAAGAAATACGTGTCATCTTGGATCATCACATGTTGAACTTGATGCATCAACACCTTTCACCTATATGAGCTAACCTCTTGTGCCAAATTTCCAATTCTGATAATGTTTGACTACCATAATTGAATAATGTAATGTTTTAAGTATCTTGGATCTCAAATGTAAATAGCCTACCTGACTTTTCTCCCCTTGCTATCTTCTTGAATTCATGAGGTGGATCCTCAACAAATGCTCCATTCTTTGTGAATTTGACCTACAAAATTTTATCATACACTTATGAGGTTTTTAGTGATGGTTCGCACATACAGTACCTTATTCAATAGGTTCATATTACCATCTGAAGTCTTCACATTGCCTATCTTCTCCACTAGATGCCTTGTGTCATCTTCTATTTGGACTTCTTGTCTATTCCTTGGATCCTCCAAGTCTGAGAGTAGAGGTACATTCTTGCTACATGATTTGAGCAACCCGAGTCTATATAGAATACATGTTCATCTGCTTTACCTTGTTTCATAGTCATATTCATCAGAAGTAATGAATCATCTTGAGATTGACCATTTGCATAGTTGTTGTAGTCTCTCCTCCCTTAGTATCCTCCTTGATAATTATTGTATGATTTGTTGTAGTAACCGTTGGTGTTGTTGAATCTTCCTCTTGAGCTTCCATAGCCTCCTCTATTGTAACCTCTCACCCTTTGGTTTCTAAGATTCCTAAAACAATTCTCAGTAATGTGATTACCTAAGCCACATATTTCCAAGTCTGAGAGTAGAGGTACATTCCTTGCTACATGATTTGAGCAACCCGAGTCTATATAGAATACATGTTCATCTGCTTTACCTTGTTTCATAGTCATATTCATAAGAAGTAACGAATCATCTTGAGATTGACCATTTGCATAGTTGTTGTAGTCTCTCCTCCCTTAGTATCCTCCTTGATAATTATTGTATGATTTGTTGTAGTAACCATTGGTGTTGTTGAATCTTCCTCTTGAGCTTCCATAGCCTCCTCTATTGTAACCTCTCACCCTTTGGTTTCTAAGATTCCTAAAACAATTCTCAGTAATGTGATTACCTAAGCCACATATTTCACATGGGAGGATCTTTGAGATCTCCTCTGCCTCTTCCTCTTGAGCCTCTACCTCTTCTTGCAAAGTTTTCTTTAGAGGTACTACCCTCATCACCTGACTTTTTACCTTTTTTATTACCATATTTATTCTTGTTCTTATCTCTATATAGGGTAGAGGATTGATTACCTTTTGAGTGTTCTCCATTCTTCATAAGCTTTGCCTCATGTGTGAACAATTGTCCCATGAGGGTGTTCAAATCAAGAACCTACATGTCAATGTAGAGGTCCATAAATGTGGTGAAGGCTTCCCATTTGTCATGTGCCTTTTTTCCATTGATCACTTGCCTTACTATACGCTCTTCATCAATGAATTCTCCAATGCTCTATCTGCTAGGTCCTTCATCTTGGTGAAAAACTCAGTCACACTTTGCTTGGGCATCTTCTTGAGTGTGGTGAACTCCATCCATAGTTGATTCTTTCTTGCCTTGGTACTTGATGAAAAGAATGCTTCAAGAGAATTCCAAGTCTCTTGTGAAGTCTTGCAACTCTTGATGTGTGGGAGTAAAAAAATGAGAGATTGAGTTAAAAATGTATGACTTGGAGCATCCTTTGAGTGCCATGCGGTTAACCTCTCTTGTTCTTCTTGGGTTGGTTGTCCTTTGCTTCTAAGAATTGGCATCATCTCATCTCTAGAAATGTAAACATAGAGGTTTTTCCCTTGAAGATAAGCTTCCATTCTAAGTGACCAAGCCAAGTAATTACTTTAATCCAATTTGTATATGGATGAAGGAAAACCATCTCCCATGTTGATTTGTTTTTGCTTTGATACCACTATGAGGAGATGCATTGGTATGTTCTAGAGATGAGTTGGTGTTGCACAAAACCTACTTTGCACTTGCCAACTTAACTCCAAGGATGCTTAGCACATGCGTTTGGTTTCACATTAATGCATTTAGAACCACCAAGTGCTTTTGGACATCATTCCCAAAATTTCGCATCAAAACAGATAACTTGTATATGTAAGGAATGTGAAGAAACCTTCGATTTTGGGAATACAGGTGCTCACTATTTTGCTCAGAGCTCACAACCTCATATGAATTGACTAGAGAGCTTTTCTACACATCTAATTAGAGATTATAGCTAACTAAAGCAAATTATTGTATCAATGTAGAGGCACCACACACTGAGAAATGAAACTCGCAAGTCAGAGGGGTCATCCTGATATTTCAAGAAATAGAGGGTGTGCAAACACAATCACCTTCCTCACTTCCTATCTAGAGATTGGATGAACCAAAAATAATGAAACTTGATAGATAGGTAACAGACACTTCAGTCTAACTATACCAAGTTAGAGTGTAGCAAATGATTGAGTGCATATAAAAAAATCGTTTATACAACATCACCAAAATGATGAAGATGCAACAAAGAATAGTAGATAGAAATATGCTTGAAGAAACGTATCATACGATAACTAACATATGATACAATGGAAGTTTAATGGAATACTCATACATGAGGTGAGCTAAATGTATGCTCAATGATGTAGTGCAATAACTCTAAGAATGACACTCAATATCCCGTGACTAAAAGCATCTCTATTTAAACTCATGAAGTGAGTTTGAATTTGAATTTTCACTCACCTAAAAGTGTTCCTAAACTTTCGATACATAATTTATTTGATTGCTTCACCAAACAAGTCGTGACTTGACTCTCCTAAATCCACGAGATTCCATCTTCTTTTAACATTTGGATTTGTTCAAGATAGCTATGCCAAAATGACGAGCATGTTTTTCATGTAGTTCCTCCTATGTGATGAAGAAGAAGAAAGTGTAGTTCGCAATGTTTAGTGAAGCATTTAGGCTTCTTAAATGTACCAATATTTATATGAATTGAATTTTTTTTATTTCTTAGAACCATTCTTCATGAGGGGGACTACAATTTTATCACCATGCTTTGTAACTCCCTCTGACTTTCTTGTACATTTTGAACATGTATTCGTAAACCTTCTCTTTTCATGTACATCCCACTAGTTGTATGCAGATTGCTTGTCTAATGCTTCACGTTATGTGTGTATGATTTTAACATTACTTGCAGTCCTAGTGGGCATTTCTATTTTAACTCTTACATTGTCTATAGGGTCATTCTTGCACTCTCATCTCACCTTTTGTGGTCCATCTACTAAAGTGTCTTGGAGTCTATGGAAGTCCATCCTATTCTGGAGACAACACTATGGAGATCAATGCAAAGGCACAACGCCCTTACCAAGTGATGATAACATTATCTAACTCGTTGTCCATTTCATCTATGTCCTTGCGAACATCATCTAGTTCCTTATCAATTTCATATATATCCCTCTTCTTCTAGTATGTTGGATCGCCAAAAAATAATTGAAGGTAATCTTCTCAACTGAGTTTGTTCCAATATCAAGCACTGTCGAGACCTCACATGAGGCGACCTCCTTCTCTATCTTTTCATTTCTACCCAACTCAAGCTAAACTAAAGTATGTGTATCAATAACGGTTTCTGTCCTACAAGAATTACACATTTTCATAGACTCATTGACTCTGTCCTTCTCTAGAAAATACCACACTTGAAATCTAATTTCTTTTTGTAAGATTTCTGGACAGAAGTTTAGTCATCAAACTACAATCCATATGCTTTGTGCGTACACACACACACACACACACACACACACACACACACACACACATATATATATATATATATATATATATATATATATATATATATATATATATATATATATATATATATATATATATATATATATATATGTGTGTGTGTGTGTGTGTGTGTGTGTATGGCCTAATGATAGTCCTCTTCATTGAATGTCCTTGTCATCTATTAAGCATTCCTTTGTGGAAGAATCAAGAACCACACAGAAACGTTCCCCTGCCATTACACTCAATCATCTTTAAGGTTCAAGAAGATAATTAGTTCAAAAGGAAACGGATCCCTCATGAAGGGGCTCACAGGTTTATCAACATGCTTTGTAGCTTCCTCTCACTTGCTTGTACATTTTCTTCTTTTCAATTAATTAAAGCTTCTGTTTGAAAAAATGAACAAAAGAAAAAAGAGTCTCAAGATGTGCTCGTATACCTCCTCTTACACATGCATCTCACCGACCGTATGCAGATTGCACTGTGTTATGGTTCACGTTATTTGTGTATGATTGTTAACGGCTACTTGCAGTACTAGTGGTCATTTTATTCTTCCACTCTTATCTCACGTTTTATGCGCCATGTATTGAATGCATGTGGGCTTGCATTTCTCAATATAAACCATCAAGAAGAAGGTCAATGGTGAGTACTTCTTGACTTATAGTCCTTGACAAGGACTCCTGTGTCTATGAACCTCCCAGATCCCTTCACGGCCTTAGTTATTAGGCTGCCAAAGCCGAGTAGCATATGATTGAGTCTTTCTTTCAGCAACGTGGATTCATGGGTAGTAAGCCATTATACATCTGTGTTGGACTCCTTGCTCATCATGCGCACCTCTGACCTTACACGTTGATGGTCTCGTTGTCACAAGGTATCACAAAAACTATGTTATCTTTCAAGTTCCTTCACTCCTTTCTCAGGATGGAGCTCCAAGCGATGGAGTCCACAGCTTCCCTGTCTCAGCTCAACTACTATGGAGACCTTACATGCCACAACCTCCTTCTCTATCATTTCATTTGTACCCAATTCAATCCACCGAAGCGGAATGATGAGCAGTCTGCTATGCCTCATGTTAGATTGCGTGGCTCCAACTTCTTCTCTTCAATACTCAAGCTGTTGTGACTCAGCTCCGACTCTTTCTTGTGACAAAAATCTTTGATCCTTTGCCCACAAGTTGATGTTCTACCTCCTCAACCCAAATGAGTTGATATTGTTTTTCCGCTTACTGTTAGGACTTTCTTTGATGAATATTGTGACATAAGCTTCTTCACATCTGCGAACTCCAAATCTGTTGATTATTTCTCACTTACTGTTTGGACCTTCTTGAATATAAAAAATGACAACAGCTCTGTTAATGTACACACCTTGTTCATGCTTGTGCGATGAGGCCACTTGTACTGCTTTAATATGTGAGGATCCAAAAGAAAAAGCATCCCAAAGGTCAACTCAGGGTGTTTGCTGCCTCCTTTGAGACAGAAAGATAAGTATCCAAAAAAAGGGACATCTAAAGAATGGCCAACAATTTCATGAAGGGGTGGTATAATGCCACCTCAGGTTTGGCCAGCCTTGCAGACTCCTCGTTTGACCACAAGCCTACGGCCCCTCTCTACAGAGATCTATTGCCCTTCTCTACAAGAGGATGAAGAAGATCAACATTAAATCTATAATTAGACATTCCGAGTATTGCATGGTGATTTAGTAGAGCTTGAGTTTATTCTGAGTTAGGGGATAGTTTATTCTGAGTTAGGGGAATTAGACTCCTTCCTTGCTCTTTGTCATCTAAAACCACATCACCTATGTGTGTGATCTCATGAGCTATATCATCCCCTATTTGAGGTGACCTTTACCACTTGACATATGTAGATTAGTGAACCAAGGTTAGTTGCAATGCATGTAGTTGTTGGAACTACTATCGATATACGATTGAATATCTACATTGTTGATCTTCCATGCATATGCATCATAAGGAGATTTTGATTCTTAGAATATATTGATGTATAATTACCTTGGCCTTTGTATTTGAGACTTTTTTCTAACTGTTTTGGTTGCATCATTGGTACCAATCAATTGCATAGTGTCCATGTCGTCCACATATGTAGTTTTCTTCACCATCTTGAATTCTTGATTCTTCACCTCTTCCTCTTGTCCTTCCTCTTCCTCAGTGTAAAGTGCCTTCGTTTTCATGTCCTTGATTGATTTTTCTCCCTTCAAGCCTTCCTCTACCCTTGCTTTGGTTGCCTCTTCATCCTTTTCTACTAGAGTTACTTGCATAAAACACTTGGGTTCCCTTGCCCTTTGATGAACCTCCATTTATATCCATTGCTTTGGTCACCATAAGAGAAACAAATTGCTCAAAATCTAGAGGTTTGTCCCTTACATAAACCGAAGTGGTCAATTGTTTACACTTCTCATCATCCCTCAAACCATTAAGGGTACAAGCCACTAAATCATTATCATCTATGTGGCTGCCAATAGATCCCAATGCATCCAAAAACTCCTTGACTTTAAAAATGAAGTCATTGATGCTACTCCTTGAGGTATTCTTTAGATTGGTCAACTCATTTTTTTATTTGAATCTCTCTTGCTTTGTCACTAGTAGAGTAGAGCCTTTCCAAGTTTCCCAAACTCTGATGCTTGACTTTAGGTCTTGAATGTGTCCTATCATACTATTGCTAATGTGTTATGAATTAATGAAAATAAATCTTTTGCAATAGTTGTTCCATTCCTGAAATGCTTCGAGCTGGACATTGGTTTGTTATCCCCCAACCTAAGACTTGGATCACTGATTTGATAAGATCAAAGACTTATCCATCTTAAAGTGACAATTTCAATGATTGTATAGAGTGTTGGTTGAAATATAACCTCTATGTATGTGAGCAACATGCAGGTGAGCACCATCCTATATGTCATTCCAAGTGAATCCAAAGCTAGAGGAAGCATCAAGAACATCTCTCTTATGATGAGATTATACCAAGCCATTTTTTTAGAACCATCAATTATGGAACCTATCTTGCTGAACCTATCTTCAATCCTAGCAACCATGTTGAAGTCCCCAAGAAGGATGAGGGGGGCATTGGAGGGAAGAGAGATCATTCCAACGACAACTCGTGTCCAAGGAGGAGTTGGTAACATAAATACTAATGAGAATATAGTTAAGACCATCATTCAACTTAAAAACCACCCATTCATGAGAGAAGCCAACCTCAAACTATTAATTAGGGAGGCTAATTGAATGGAAATCCCCATGGTTGAACCCCCTCTTTCCCCAGGGTTAACAAAAGACATAATTGAAAGTTTTAGAGATTCTATCCAAGTCTAACTTAAGGTTTATTACTACAAATTTTTAAATCTCGAAGAAAAAAATGTTTGGGCAATAGAGAGTTACTGGTGACTTTGCATGGGACCAGATTAGTAATGCCTTTGCAAGTAAGGGAAAGACCTTCGATTGACGAAAAATTCAACTTCTACTATTTTCGGTGGGTTTAGTTAAAAGATCTTATTTTTATAGAAACATCTACACCTATATCGTTTTCCTCTTAGATTTAATTTTCAAGGGAGGGGTTCTTCAAGTTCATCTATTGGGAGAAGTTCATTTAAAATCCTGGAGATGTTGGGAGAAGTTAGTAAAGGAGTGTTTATCAAGCGAATCATTGTTTACTAAAGATATCAACATTGTCAATTATAACCATGGCCTTAGTTTTCTTAATAACTTTTCGCTCAAGGTGAGAAGAGTGTTTAACCCTTCTCCTTCTTGCTTTAGAGTTAGCTTAATCGTGAGAATAAATTTGTTTATCTAGATGCAGCTTTCCATTCAAAGAATTTGGTTCTATGTTTTCTTGATCCTTGTGGGAAGGATTAGAGAGGAATTTTTTTACCTTTGAGGGGATTCAAAACCTCCTAAAGAAGCACTTGAAATGGGGTCACGGGTCTAGTAGTTTTCTTATTGTGAAAGGTTTTAAGAGGATTATTGTTTATTTAGATAAGAATTGGTCACCTTATGGTTTTGCTTAGCAACAACTCTAGTACTTCCATTAATTCCATTATTATTGGTTTCCAAAAGAGGACAATCCAAGATCGTATGAACCTCTTATAGAAATTAAAACAAGCCTTGTGTAAATTTCAATAAAGGACTTGGAAAAATGGTGACAAGTTTGAATACATCCAAAGAATTAAGATCCCCTAAAAAGTCTTTAAAGATCTCAACATGAGGTGGTGCTTGAATTGCTCTTGGATATGGTGGAACCTCAATTTCAATGATCTTTGGCACCCTCTAATGGAATGCATGAAAATGGCCCTTATGTGGAAAATTCTCCACACTGGAATCTAGACCAATGTGAAAACTTCCAAAATTTGTGGGGCCATGCCTTGGTGTAAAAGATGCTTTCAAGGGTGGGACTCACACATCTTTTGTTTTCATGGGATCATTGTATGGAGGATAGTCAGAGAGCTCTTTAAATTTGATCATTCGATTTATTGGAAACAATCTTGCTTGGGAAGGTGGTTGGTTACTCTTGGTCCCTTTGGAACACCATCAAGGACGAGATCCTCTAAAAGATCTAGAGAGAGTGTTGTTATACTTTAAACTATGACCACCCCTATTAGGAATAATCTATTGAGTAGTGTTTCAAATTTTTGGTTATAAGGATAAAAAACCCAAAGAGAATCCCCCCCCCCCCCCCCTTTACGCATCGTAGAGTATTTGTAATAGAGAACAAAAATCTAAAAAGCAAATGGATCCTATATATAGGTGATCAATCTATCATAAAGTTCCTTAGTTTTTCCCAATAGTTTTTCCCCTAAGGAGGGTGTTAAGGTCATTGGCCCTCTTTGTATCTCTTTCTTTTTTCTTGTACTCTCTCTTTTGTTAATATAATTGTAGTTTCTTCAAAAAAATAATGAGCATGCATGCTTCATGCATAAACAAGGACCACACCACTCTCTCAAAACCTGAGTGAGTGGAGAGAGAGAGAGAGAGAGAGAGAGAGAGAGAGAACACTCCCCCACCAAGAAACTATTTGCCCAAGCCTCCTCTTGTCTATAAGCAGAGGAGGTGAAAAATGAGAATCTTGGTTCAAAACTTGAGTCGACTAGGGGGGAAATGCCTTAGGAAAAGCACTCGCATTAAAAAGTGGAAGGCTTTCATTTGCGAACAAATGTATTGCCCACAAACGACGATATACTGGCTGAGTCGAGAGAGATTGGCGGCACAATTTCTTCTTCCAAATGGAAACATTTCATTTGTTAAAAGAAAGGTAATATGTTCCGGTTTCACCATTACATGAGATGATCTCTTCTAGATACAAGAATAGCAATGGAATTTTTTTTTTTCATTATAAACAGGAAGTTCAGTCGAAGTCTACTCTCTCTCCTTTGAATTGATGAAAAGAATAATTGTACAAGTGAAAGGGGTATAGTACCCATGGAACCTCCCGTATCCCACAATGCAAGGGCAACATCAAGAGCTCTAAGAAATAGAGGAGGTTACAAAGTCGCTACACCCCTACTTGGGTAGTGCGATAGACAAGCTTGAGAGCAATACATAAGAAGATGTTCGAGGCCAGTTACAATTGAAGTAGATTTGGCTATTAGAGAGCATTACATAGTTGTTTAATGAAATTTACGTCACCTTCACTTGGCAGCCCATTTATTTTTTATTTTGTTATACTTAAAGTGTAAGCATATTGCAAAATCTCGAAAGAAAGATGTACGATCAACTTAGAGAACACTCGTAAAGAATGTTCGATTTCCGAAAGAATGATCGATTGAGAAATGCGTGTCCCTACTTAACAAAGGATACATCACTGTAAAAATTTTAACAATAGATTTTCATTGATTAATATATATATATATATATATATATATATATATATATATATATATATATATATATATATATATATATATATATATGAGGATTGAACCCAGAGTTAGTGTGGGTGGTTGGACTTTTTGTTTTCTAAGGTAAGGGCGAGGATTCAATCTTCTTTTACAGCAAGACATATATGGGCTTAAGGTCAGTGTAATGCTTTCGGGCTATATTAAACCAAAGGATTTTGAGGAATTCTCTTTGGTGTTTGCTTTTGGGCAGTCTAACCCTTGCTTTGTGAGATATAAGAGATCTCATGGGTACTATGCCCGTTTATTTGTAGAATTGTTTTTTCAATCAATTCAAACAAAAGAAGATTAGGCTTGAGAAGAGCTTCCTCTTTATTAAAAACAAAGGGAAGAGTGCCAAAAGTTGGAATTTGAACCCACCATAAGTATCCCAAAGAAATTGTTCAATAAGGAAATCGATGGAGAACTAAACAGTAGCTCGTTCACTTCCGGCCATTCTAGAAAACTACTGCCCACAGACCAAGAAGTGTTGATTTTCAAGGGCCATATTGACCATTTTGGCCATTTTCTACCATAAAATAAAGTTAAAAAAAATATTAAACCTTTAAAAAATACATTCAAAACATCAAATACACGTAAGATGTGTAGATAGCCTTGAAAATTGAAGGGCATGGTAGATAGTCAAAATACAACACTCAGACCAAGGGTCTCCTTGAAAACGACACAACCCTGCTTCCAGGAGGCCACAGTGAACAATCCAATGATTAAGGATATATATATATATATATATATATATATATATATATATATATATATATATATATATATATATATATATATATATATATATATATATATCCTTAATCATTGGATTCTTCATGTTGCTTCTTACTGAGGTTTCTTCATGTTGGTGCAAATTAAGCCCAAGCCTACATACTTGATGTACACACACAAGCTTGATGTAATGGCATATCACTTGAAAAGTCTCATATGTACAAAATGAAAAAACTTGGAGAAGCTTGTAGAAGGTAGAAAAGTGCATTTCGAAGTGACGAAGTTTGGTCAAGCCAACCGGCATACGACCAGCCCTTGAGCTTATGGAGACTCAAATAGACCTTATAGGCATGCGATAAGTGCAAAGAAACACACTATGTACTTTGGAGCATCAAGGAGAATGAGTCGATACAAAATAGATAGGTTCGCAGGTCGACTAGCTCAAAAACTTACTATCTATGGAATAGACAATGAACTTCAAATGCCCATAGCAACCAGCGTGATTACAATTAGAAAAAATCCTTTTATGGGAGTTTTACACATAGGGTTTAGTGTATAGAATGCACAAAAGGATAAGGAATAAGAAAAATATGCTATAGGAATGAATGGGACATTCACCGGTGGTACTTCCTATTTTTTATCAGGAATACGTAGAGATTGACCCCGAGACAGTAAAACTCGGCTTTATCTTAATCTACTGAACCAAATGCTTTTAAACTTTACAAGAATAAACTAGACACGTATACCTTTCCAATGAGACATCTTGCACTCAATTTGGAGCTCTGGAGAGAGAGCAGTAGCCTATGCAAAAATACTATTGACGAAGAAGATGATGCAGAGAATTGAAGGAACAAGACAATGATGGTCACAAGTGTATGTACATTGCTTCCATGTATTGTACAAGTGATTTCAAGTCTTTATATAGATTCTAGGAGAGTTCCATGACTTCTACAAGAGAAATTTGAATTCAAATGAAGGTGGGAATGGTTGTTGGAGGGAATCAATTCACTTTCCTACAATCTAGGAAAAGTGAAGATCTAGTTTGATCTACTTTTAGGTGATTGATTGCTTGATTGAATGCAACTTCAACCACCATAAATTCGTGGGATTTGGGCTCTATCTTTCTACCTTTACATGTGTTAAGCTCAAGGCTTTTACAACGGTAAATGAACCATCAAAAATCTCTCAAAAAATACAATAAATGAGCATAAGAAAACGAACTCCTCAACCGATATTCTTTTGATGCAATAGCCTTTGATGTAGATCAAATCCACCTCAAGCATAGTGTAAGCTTGATGTTCCAACAGCTCCCCCTCAAGCTAAAGTATGCTTGAGTCTTCATTCTCTAATAGGTTGAATACCTGCCATAACTTTGAATCTACAAAGCTTTATTCCATCAAGTGCCTTCGTCATCATATCTGCTACTTGCTTTTCAGTCGGAACAAAAGAAATGTCAATCTCCTTTTCCATGAGCTTCTCCCTGATGAAGTGGTAATGTACTTCTATGTGCTTGGTTCTTGCATGGAAAATAGGATTTGCCGCTAGATGCATGGAACTTACATTATCTCAAAATATGTGAGGTTTGGAACTCACAAGTCCCAAACCTGTATACAATGCTTTTAACCATATTGCCTCTTGAGTTTCCATGGTCAAGCCTTTGTACTCTGCTTCAGTTGAGGATAAAGCAATTGTTGGTTGCTTCTTGGAACTCCATGACACTACCTTCGAACCTACAAATGCTAAGTAACAAGATGTACTTTTTCTATCATCCTTAGCTCCTGCCCAATCTGCATCTGAATAGATTTTGATATCCAAATCTAAAGAGTAAGGATAGAATATACCTTCCTTGATTGTACCTTTGAGATACTTAAGTACTCTCTTAGCCGCATCCATGTGTGGTTTTCTCGGTGAGTGCATGAACTGACTAAGCACTCCCACACTATATGAGATGTATACCCTTCTATGAGTAGCATATATCAAGCTTCCTACCAAGCTTTGATACTCTTTAATGTCTTCAATTTTCTCACCTTCATAAACACTTAGTTTATGATTCATCTCCAAAGGTGTACCTGCAGGTTTAGTGTTCTCCATTTTGAACTTGAGAAGAAGATCCTAAATGTATCTTCTTTGAGTCAAATACATTCCTTCATCTATGTATATCACCTGCATACCTAGGAAATATGTGAGCTCACCTAGGTCACTGATTTTGAACTCCTCTTGCATGTGTCTCTTGATCCTTTGAATGCCATTTAGATCATCACCTGTCACAATAATATCATCTACATATACAACCTCATTGTGATCCCTTTTGATGAATAGAGAAGGATCTGAGCTGCTAACTTTGAACCCTTGATCCTGAAGATATGTAACCAACCTGCAATTCCAAGCTCTTGGACCTTGTTTCAACCCATACAATGCTTTCTTAAGTCTGCAAACATAAGATGCATGATTAGGGTTTTCAAAACCTGGTGGTTGTGACATGTATACCTCTTCACTTATCCAACCATTTAAGAATGCATTTTTCACATCAAGTTGGAAGAGTCTCCAATTCCTTGCAGTAGCTACACTTATCAATGTCCTGATTGTAGTCATTTTTGCAACTGGTGAGAATGTTTCCTCATAGTCTATACCATGATTTTGTGAGCATCCTTTGGCAACTAATCTTGCCTTGTACCTGCAAATTGATCCATCTGAATTTCTTTTAACTTTATATACCCATCTGCAACCAATTACCTTTTGATTCGGCGATATTGGAACCAAATCCCAAGTGTCCATCTTCTTCAATGCATCTATCTCTTCGTTCATGGCCTTTTCCCAATTAGGGTTTCCCTTTGCCTCTTCATAGGTTGAGGGTTCCTCTGAAATAGAGTCTTTTGCCAAGTATATTGAATGCTTTGTATGTTTCTTCTCTCTTGCTGATCTTCTAGGTGCTTGTTTGGAGCATTCTCCAATCTCTTGCATCTTTTCTTTGCCTCTTGACTTCCATAGCTTGTAATCCTTTTCTCTTTCATCTTGGTCATCGTCTGTATCACTTCTTGGATCCTGGACCTGTGTCTCATGTTTGCTTCCTAATTGATAGGAGTCAGAATCAAGATCATATGGTAGTGTTACCTTTTGTTTGTCTTCATCATACCAAGACTTGTGTTCTTCAAACACAACATCTCTACTTGTAGTGAATTGCTTGGTTGAAGGATTGAAGAACCTGTAACCCATCTGAGTTGAATCATATCCAATAAACATTGCCTTTGTTGCCCTTTCATCTAGCTTACCTCTTATTTGTGATGGTACATGAACATAAGCTAAACAACCAAAAACCTTGCAATGTCCAAGACTAGGTTTTCTTCCATGCCATGCTTCATAAGGAGTGATACCTTGAAGTGATTTGGATGGTAGTCTATTGACAAGGTACACAACAGTTGAAATAGCTTCTGCCCATAGATAATGTGGCAACTTCTTCTCTTCAAGCATTGTTTGGGTGGATCCAACCAATGTCTTGTTTCTCCTCTCTGCAATTCCATTTAGTTGAGGAGAGTACCTAGTAGTCACTTCCCTTTTGATACCTTTTTCCTTGCAAGAACTCATCAAACTCTTTGGAGAAGTATTTTCCCCCTCCATCAGATCTGAGCTTCTTTAGTGATCTAATTGTATGATTCTCCACATGTGCAAGATACTTCTTGAAGCAATCAAACACTTCATTCTTACTCTTGATAAAGTATGGAACAATCCATCTACTATGATCGTCAATAAATGAGACATAATACCTTGATCCTACCAATGAAGGTTCTTGACTTGGTCCCCATACATCTGTATGCACTAAGTCCAATAAGTTGTTGTGGATGTAGCCTTTGTGGTTGAATGGTTGTCTTTGTGCTTTCCCAATCCGACATGCATCACACCTATTGATCATGTGTTGCTTTCATATGTTCGGCAGTCCTAGAACACTTTGATCCCTGCATATATCCTTCAAGGTTCTTTCATTCACATGAGCAAGTCTGTTATGCCACACTTCAAGTTCACTTAGGGTTTGAGATCCAAAGTTGAATAGATCTATGTTCCTGGTTTCTCCTACTTCAAAAGTAAAGAGCCTACCATGCTTCTCACCTCGGGCTATCTTTTTGAAGCCTTGACATGGATCTTCCACAAAAGCTCCACGTTGGGTGAACCTAACTTGCAAGCCTTTTTCAACTATTTGGCCTACACTTCATCCCCTGTTTGCACTTCATGTCTATGCTTTGGACTTTCCAAATCAGATAGGAGAGCAATGTTGCCTGCAACATGATTTGAACATCCTGAATCTATGTAGAACAAATGATCATCTTCTTTACCTTCTTTCTGGCTTAGATTCATAAGAAGCAATGAGTCTTCATGTGGTTGATCTTCTGAATAATTGTTGTAGTCCCTTCTATTATAGCTTCTATTGTTATTGTTGAAGTTGTGTCCACCTTTGCCTCTATTGCTGCCATATCCACCTCTTCCACTTCCTTTCTCGGTCTTCCCATTGAACCAGCAATTCTAAGTGGTGTGGTTGGTCTTATCGCATATGGCACAAGGTTGAACATTTTGACCTTTGGCTTTGTCTTGCTTTGGTCCTTTCTTTTTCCCTTTTCACTTGCTCTTGCTTACGAAGTTGGCTTGGGAAGTCTCTTCTTCATCTTCTTCCTTCTTCTTGCCTTCTTGCTTCTTATCCTTCTTATCTGCATATAGAGCACTAGTTGAATTACCATGATAAGAGTTACCTTCCTTTATGCTATTGTTGGCTTCTTGATTGAAGAGTTGTCCAAGAAAGATGTTGAAGTCTGGAGTTTGCACATCCATGATGAGATCATAAGCCATTGTGAAGGATTGCCATTGCTTATCACTTCGAATGCCGTTGAGAATTTGCGTCATGATGACCTCTTCTTCAATCAGCTCTCCAATCGATTCTAACTGATCCGCAACCTCCTTGACCTTGGTAACAAATTCTGTGATGGTTTATTTAGGCGTCTTCTTCATTTGGTTGAACTCGTTCCAAAGATGATTCTTTCTTTCTTTGGTACTAGCAGAAAAGAAAGTCTCGAGGGCATCCCAAGTCTCTTGAGATGTCTTGCATCCTCTAAGACGTGGTAATAGAAAGTCACAGATAGAGTTTAGTATGTACGACCTTGCTTGCGCATCCCTTGCGCACCAAAGTGTGAGCTTATCTGTCTCCTCTTGTGTAGGTCCTCCTTTGGATCTTGGAATAGGCATAGCTTCATCACCTGCTACAATTCCATAAAGATTTCTACCTTGCAAATAGGCCTCCATCCTGATTTGCCAAGCCGCATAGTTGTGTCAATCAAGCTTCATGATCATCACTATCACAAAAAGCATGCAAATCTAGCGGTAGTGATCCCCCCTTGAGATAAAAACAATCCAAGTAGCTGGGTACCACTCAAGTAGCGAAAGATGCACTTAACCGCCTACCAATGCTTGACATGTTGGCAATGCATAAGCCTTCTCATTTGTGAGACAGCAAACTGAATATCGGGCTGAGTAATGCATAATTAAATCAAGCATCCAACAAACCTGCTGATAGAGAATAGTCTTGATATATTAAGGTAGTTATGTGTGTGAACACTCTAGGACCACTGGGGCACTTTTTCCCCTCTTTAGGAGGTTTTTTCCCGTTGGCTTGTATATATGCCTATTGCCCTAATGGGCTACTTATCTTTGTGCATTCTAGTGGTAATACTTCCAGTATTGTGTATTGTGCTCCAAGCTTCTTCTTCTTCCTTGTGCTGTTCACATGCTTCTGCAGACGTCTAACTCCAACAATTGGTATCAGAGTAGGTTGCCACTTTATCTAGGGTGTTGTCGACACCCTTCAGTTGTAGTCTCAGAATCGCATGAATTTCGGTGAGCATACTCGGTGTGTTTTCAAGATCAAAAAAGCTTCGTTATGTGGTGTCAAAATCGTGATGTGAGCTCATTTTGGCCTCCGAATGCACTATCGCAGCACTTGAGCATGCTATTTCATCTTTTTGTGCCAAAGGTATATACCAATTTTGGTTCGTCGGTATAAGCGTCTTGAAGTATGCTACATGTCTAATATAATTTCTCTCAGGAGTTCTGTTCAACTTCTTGAGATACAATCAATTTTTTGCATCAAGGTATTTTAGTCACCACGCATGGCTGAAAGCAGTGATGTATTCTGTATGTTGGCTATTGAGGATAAGTTGGATGGTACGAAATACCCGTTATGGTCTTATATGATGTGACATGTATTGGTTGAAAAAGTACTATGTAACATTGTGCAGGGTGTTGAAAAACGTCCTATCACACTTGCAACTGTTACAACTGCAGGTATTGAAGCTGATGCAGAAGGTGTCGAAGATGATGATGTTCTGCATATTCTTGTTTGTGCTACGGTTTTTGCTGCACCTACTATAGAGAAAATTTGTTGAGATAGTAGAGATGCCCACGCACATGCATTCATAGCTTTGTTTGTCAAACATGCCATTATTCCTCACATTCGCTCTTGTAGAATAGCTAAGGATAATTGGGATACACTTTCCACATTGTACCAAGCTAGAAATGAGGCTCGTGTTTCTTACCTCTGAAAACAGTTGGAGAGTGAGCACATGAATGAAGGTGATTCTGTGGAAAGTTTTCTAACAAAGATCAAAGACTTAAAGGAATAGTTGATTTGTGCTGATGAGGTTATACCAGATAGCTCACTTGTGCAAACCGTTCTAAATGGCCTTCCTGATTCATATCAGAGTTTTACTTATACTCTTCGGTTGATGATGAAAGGCAATCCAAATGCCTTGTCATTTGAGGAGTTAGTCTCTATTCTGTTGCAAGAAGATCAATCGAGGAAGAACAAGTCCATTATGCATGTTGTAGAACAAGCTTTAAGGGCAAATGAAAATGGAGCTCTTCAACTCTTAAGCGAAAATTTGCTAATTCTACACAATCAAAGAGGGAAGACAAAGATTAAAAGAAATCAGAAAAGCAAAAATTGTTTTGCAAGTACTATAAAGGAAATGAACATATCATAAAGAACTGTCCAAAAATGGCTACTAAAGAGGCAAAGAAGAAAGAGGCTAGAATGGTTGTTGCAGAGGCCTCTACACCAAAAACAAAGTCTGCTAATCTTGTGCAAGAAGAAGAATGGGTGTTTACTACTGTTTGCAGTTTTCATCCATCTTCTCATGAGCAGTGCATGTCTATAGTACACTCAGATGTTTTGTACTTTGAGAGTGGGGCAACCAAACACATAACCTCGCAGCGTAGTTTCTTCTCTTCACTCTAGTGTGCGCCTACAGGGAATACTGTTACATGCGCCAACAACTCCTCTTATCCTGTTATGGGAGTTGGTTAGATCATTTTGACTATTGTTGATGGTAGTTCTTTCACCTTGTAAGATGCTTTGCTTGTGCCAGGGATCAAGAAAATTTTTTTATCAGTTTCTGTAGTAGCCAAGATTGTCTTGGTTGTGAAATTTGTATGACAAACGTACAGTTCATGATCTATCAAATGGCGACGTGATTATTGCTTCTGGTATTTTATGTCGTGGGTTGTATAAGCTCATAGACTATGAAAGATCTATAAATGATTCGGCATGTGCAGTACATGATTCTCAGGCTATGTCAGATGCAAAGCTTTGGCATGCATGCTTTGGTCATCTGAATTTTGCTAGTTTGCTACGCTTGTAGAAATCTGAAATGGTGTCCTCTTTGCCCAAACTTGAGGCACCTAGAAAACATGTTTGTGAAGGCTATATTTTTGGCAAAATGTAGCATTCCTCCTTTCCAAAAGATGGTTCAATTTGGGCTACTAAGAAATTGCAGCTTGTACATAGTGATGTATATGGTCCTATGCAGACACCATCTTTTGGAAATTATCTTTACTTTGTGACTTTCATTGATGATTTTTCTAGGCATGCATGGGTATATCCATGGAAGGAAAAGTCAGAAGTGTTCTTGTGCTTAAAATCGTTTCTAGTTTTGGCTGAAAATCTATCAACCTGTAAAATGGGCACCCTCCGCTCTGATCGAGAGGGGGGGGGAGATATATGTCTTCTAATTTTAATGCATTTCTAGCTGAATGTGGGATAAAACACTAGTGTACAATGCCGTATACACCTCAACAAAATGGAGTTGCTGAACAGAAGAATAGATCACTCATGGAGATGACGAGGTGTATGGTCAAGAGTCAGGCTTTACCACATAGTTTCTGGCTTCAGGCTGTCATGTGTGCAGCATATGTACTTAACAAGTGCCCCACTAAAGCACTTCAGTCTATCACTCCATATGAGGCTTGGCATAATCTTTTCAAGCCATCTGTTGCTCATCTATGTGTTTTTGGTTGTCTGACATATGCATTAGTGCCTGAACACCATCGTAGAAAATCGGATGATAAAACACTAAAATGTATTTTTGGTGGATACAGTTATGAAAGTAAAGGCTATTGTCTGTATCATCCACAAACTAAACACATTCTAGTTAGCCCTGATGTTGTTTTTGAGGAAGATGTGATTCAGCCATTGCTTTCATGTACTACGGAGACATTTGTTAGCTCCAAAGACATGTATGATACTTTGTTGCCTCTTTTTATAGGTGGACAATCTAGTGCTCGTCCTAATGAGGAAACTTCTCAACCTTTTCATGTTTCATGTGATGATGTAGATCATTCCATTTTTGATGCAGATTTACATGATGCACTTATTGATTAGAGAGCTGATATTGAGTAGGCAAGAATTATCCCAAAATGGTTGGTTCAGACCTTGCGTGATAGCAAATTAGATGCACCTCTGTCATATCATACTCGATCAGGCTCTCATAGTGCCTCTTTTGCATCAGATTGCTATGCTATGGCTGCATCTAGTCTTTGTTATTAGACTGATCCTCTTTCATTTGTAAAGCATAAAATTCAAAAAATTGGATGGATGCTATGCAATCTGAATATGATGCTATAATGAAGAATGGTACTTGGTGTTTATGTGACTTGCCTCCTGGCAAGAAGGCCATTGGCACTAAGTGGGTATACAAGCTAAAGCATAAACCTGATGGTACACTTGATAGGTATAAGGCTAGGCTTGTTGCAAAGGGTTATGCGTAGGAAAGAGGCATTGATTTTGATGAAACCTTTGCTCCTACTTGCCAAATGACTAGTGTTCGTAGCATATGTGCACTTGCAGCTCATCATGGTTGGAATGTACATCAGTTGGACATTAAAACAACATTTCTGAATGGTGACTTGCATGAAGAAATGTATGTTTTTTAGCCTCATGGCTTTGTGTAGAAAGGGCATGAAAACTAGGTGTGGAGGTTAAAGAAGGCATTATATGGTTTAAAGCAAGCACCACGTTCTTGCTATGAAAAGATGTTATGCATGTTGATGGTGGAATGGCTTTCTGTCAAATGAAATATATTGACACTTTATTGCAACATTTTGGCCTTGAAGTCTATAAACCTATTGCCACTCCTATGGAGACAGGTTTAGTGATTGAGTCTTCATGATGCTGGAGATGCATTTGATGCTTTTCTCTATGAGCAAGTTCTTGGATGCTTGATTTACTTATGCATTAATCGGCTAGATATTCTGTTTGTTGTCTCATAGATGAGCACGTTTATGCATTGCCTAGGGTTCAAGCATTGGCAAGCGGTTAAGCACATCTTTCGTTACTTGAGTGGTACTCGGCTACTTGGGTTGTTTTATCCCAAGGGGGGATCATTACTACTAGATTTGCATGCTTTTTCTAGACTCTGATTGGGCTGGTGGCTATGACACTCGTGTGTCCACTAGTGGTGTTTGCTTCATGTTTGGTAGCTCATGTATATCTTGGTTGAGCAAGAAGCAGCCTACTATGGCCACTTCCACTTGTGAGGCTGAGTATAGGGTAGCTTTCACAGTGAATGTTGAGTGTGTGTGTGTGTGGCTCAGACACATTATGGTTGGGTGTTGGTCACTCCTCTACCACCACCATCTTCATTAATAGTCAGAGTGCATTGGCACTTGCAAGGAACCTTGTGTTCCATGCTCACACTAAGCACATTGAGGTGCATTATCATTATGTCAGGGAGAGGTTCTCTACTGCGAGATCAGCTTGACATATGTGACCACGCAACAGAACATTGTAGACCTTTTCACGAAGGTTCTGTCTAGGGAGAAGCTTGAAGCTTTCCACAAAGCTTTGGACTTACTTCCTTTTGTGGAGTAATTTCCACATATCTTGGCACTTCCTTATACATGAGTGCCAGCTACTTGTTCACCGCATCACTCCTAGGGGGGATTTGTTGATATATTTAGGTAGTGATGTTTGTGAACACTCTAGGACTGCCAGGGCACTTTTTTCCCTCTCTAGGAGGTTTTTTTCCTGGCTTGTATATACACCTATTGCCCTAATGGGCTACTTATCTTTGTACATTCTAGTCGTAATACTTTCAGTATTGTGTGTTGTGCTCCAAGCCTCTTCTTCTTCCTTGTGCTATTCGCACGCTTCCGCAGATGTCTAACTCCAACAAACAGCATCAAATGCATGTCCAGCATCATGAAGACTCAATCATAAACCTATCTCCATAGGAGTGGCAATAGGCTTACAATCTTCAATGCCAAAATGCTACAATAATGTGTCAATATATTTTGTTTGACACAAGGCCATTCCACCATCAACTTGCATGAATTGAATGCCCTAATAGTGATGCGAATGCCCCAAATTAGGCACCTCAAATGAGGCATGCAAATCAACCTTAAAATCAGCAATATGCACGTCATGAGGACCAGTGAGCATCATGTCATCAACATACATCACAATGATCAGAAGCATAGTGAGCAGCATGTCATCAACATACACCACAATGATCAAAAGCACATCATTAGCATGCTTAACATATAAGGTGCTTTCAGTTGGACTGTCTCAAAACCATGTGCAATGAGATAGGCATGTCTCTTTTCATACCAAGCATGTGGTGCTTGCTTTAAACCATATAATGCCTTCTTTAACCTACACACCTGGTTTTCATGCCATTTTTGCACAAAGCCACAAGGCTGAAAAACATACACTTCTTTATGCACGTCACCATTCAAAAATGTTGGTTTAATGTTCAACTGATGTACATTCTAACCATGATGAGCTGCAAGTGCACAGATGCTACGAACACTAGTCATTCGGCAAGTAGGAGCAAAGGTTTCATCAAAATCAATGCCTCTTTCCTATGCATAACCCTTTGCAACAAGGCTTTATACCTTTGAACTGTTCCATCAAGTTTACACTTAAGCTTGTATACCCACTTTGTGCCAATGGCCTTCTTGCTACGAGGCAAGTCACATAAAAACCAGGTACCATTTTTCATGATAACATCATATTCATATTGCATTGCAGCCATCCAATGTTTAGAATTTTGTGCTTAATCAAACGAAACAGGTGTAGTCTCATCACAGAGACTAGAGGCAGCCATAGTATAGCAATCTGATGCAAAAGAGGCACTATGAGAGCTTGACCAAGTATGATATGACAGAGGTGCATCTAATTTTCTATCATGCAAGGTCTGCACCATCCATTTTGGCATAGTTTCTGCTTGCCCAATATCAGCCCTCTCATCAACAAGTGCATCATGTAAATCTGCATCAGAAATGGAATGATCTACATCATCACATGAAACCTGCAAAGGCTAAGAAGTTGCCTCAATGGACCAACACTAGACTGTCCACCTATAAAAAGAGGCAGCAAAGTATCATACATGTCTTTGGAGCTAACAAATGTCTGCTTAGTACATGAAAGCAATGGCTGAATAGCATCTTCCACAAAAACAACATCACGGCTAACTAGAATGCATGTAGTCCTTGGACGATATAGATGATAGCCTTTACTTTTAGAACTGTACCCAACAAAAATACATTTTACTACCTTATCATCCAATTCTCTACGATGTTGTTCAGGCACTAATGCATATGCCAAACAACCAAAAACACACAGATGAGCAATAGATAGCTTGCAACCATGCCAAGCCTCATATGGAGTGATAGAGTGCAGTGCTTTAGTGGGACACCTATTCAGTACATATGCTGCACACATAACAACCTCAAGCCAGAAACTATGTGGTAAAGCCCGACTCTTGACCATCCACCTCACCATCTCCATGAGTGGCCTGTTATTTCGTTCAACAAATCCATTTTAGTGCAGTGTATACGGCACTGTACACTGATGTTTTATCCCACGGTCAGCGAGAAATGCATTAAAGTCAGAAGACATATATTCCCCCCCTTGATCAGAACGAAGGGTGCCCATTTGACGTGTTGATAGATTTTCAGCCAAAACTAGAAACTGTTTGAAGCACATAAACACTTCGGACTTTGCCTTCAATGGATATACCCTTGCATGCCTGGAAAAATCATCGACGAAAGTAATGAAGTAAAGATAGGTCCCAAAAGAAGGTGACTCTATAGGACCAGAGACATCACTATGTACAAGCTGCAATTTCTGAGTAGCCTGAACTCAAGCGTTTTTTGGAAAGGAAGAATGCTGCATTTTGCCCAAAATACAGGCTTCACATACATGTTTACTTGGTGCCTCAAGTTTGGGCAAAGAGGAAACCATTTCAAATTTCTACAGATGTACCAAACTAGCAAAATTCAGATGACCAAAGTGTGGATGCCAAAGCTTTGCATCTGACATAGCCTGAGAATCATGTACTGCACATGCGAAATCATTTATAGATCTTTCATAGTCTATGAGCTTATACAACCGATGACATAAAATGCCAGAAGCAATAATGATGTCGCCATTTGACAAATCATGAATTGTACATCTGTCATCAACAAATTTCACAACCAAGCTAATCTTGGCTAATGCGAAAACTAATAACATATTTTTCTTGATCCTTGGCACAAACAAAGAATCTAACAAAGTGAAAGAACTACCATGAGTAATAGTCAAAATGATCTTACCAACTCCAATAACACGATAGGAGGAGTTGTTGGAGCATGTAACAGTATTCCCTATAGGTGCAGGCTCGAGTGAAGAGAAGAAATTATGCTGCGAGGTAATATGTTTGGTCACCCCACTATCAAAGTACCAAACATCTGAGTCTACTGCAGACATGCACTGCTCATGAGAAGATGGGTCAAAATTGCAAACAGTAGTAAATGCTCATTCTTCTTCCTGCACAAGATTAACAGACATTGTTTTTGGTGTAGAGGCCTCTACAACAACCATTCTGGACTCTTTCTTCTTTGCCTCTTTAGTAGCCAGTTGTGGACAACTCTTGATGACATGATCATTTGCTTTATACGCAAAACAATTTCTGCTTTTGTGATTTCTTCTCATCTTTGTCTTCCTTCTTCGAATGTGCAGCATTTGCAGATTTCTGCTTACTAGTAGAAGAGCTCAATTTACCTTTGTCCTTTTGACTAGCCAGGAAAGCTTGATCTGCAACATGCATAATAGACGTGTTCTTCCTAGATTGGTCTTCTTGCAACAAAACAGAGACTACCTCCTCAAATGACAAGGCATTTGGATTGCCTTTCATCATCAACCCAAGAGTAGAAGCAAAAATCTGATATGAGTTAGGAAGACCATTTAGAATATTCTGCACAAGTGAGCTATCTAGTATAACTTCATTAGTAGAAATCAACTGTTCTTTCAAATCCTTGATCTTCGTGAGAAAACTGTCCATATAATCACCTTCATTCATGTGCTCACTCTCCAATTCTTTTCGGAGGTAAGCAACACGAGCCTCGTTCCTTGCCTGGTATAATGTGGTAAGTGTATCCCAAGCATTGTTAACTGTTCTGTAAGAGTGAATGTGAGGAATAATGGCACAACAGACAAAGCTATCAATGCATGTGCCTGAGCATCTCTACCATCCCAAAAAAATTGCTCTATAGTAGGTGCAACAAAAACACAACCACAAATAGGAATCTACAGAATATTATCATCGTTCACACCATCTCCATCAGCTCCAGTACTTGTATTTGCAGTACATGTATTCACATGTGTAACACAACATCTTTCAACATCGTGCACAATATTCCATAGTCCTTTTGCGACCAATACATGACGCATCATATAAGCCCATAATGGGTAGTTGGTACCATCCAACGTATCCTCAACAGCCAACATACGATATACATCACTACTTTCAGCCACGGCTGGTGACTAAAATACCTTGATATAGAAAATTGATTGTATCTCAAAAAGTTGAATAGAAGCCTAGATGAATGCTACTAAACCTGTAGCAGACTTTGAAACCCTTATATCGGCGAACCAAAATTGGTATATACCTTTGGCATAAAAAGATGAAATAGCCTGCATAAGTGTTGCGATAGTGCATTGAGAGGCTGAAATGAGCTTAGATCTCTGTTAGAAGAAGCATTTTTTGAAGGGAAATTATTTGTAAAATGTCAAAAAATTGTAGAAATATTTATACAAATGATGAAAAATGAGGAAGATCCTTCCTCATGTAAATTAGAATCATATGTATTTTTTCTAGAATTTGTGGAAGCTCTTTGATAGCATATTTTTAGATTAGAAGGGAAAAGGACCAAAATTCAAGTGTGAAAAGGGACACTTGAAAATGTATAAAAGATAATTTCCTCTATTTTGAGAGGGTTGGTTGTATTATTTTTGCTATCCAAGTAATGTGAAGAGCTCTCCTGCAGAAAATCATGTTTCTCCCTTTCATGTACTTTCTTTTGATTTGTTGAGTCTATTCTTTGTGTGATCCATGGAATTTGTAAGCTTCAGTTGTGTATTTCTGAGTAAGATGTATGAAGAGAGGTGTTTCTTAGTGTATTGAGTAAGAAAGTGCAGAAGAACAAAGCTAGAAATGGAAATTCTTAGTTTTCACAGAATCGCGATTGTCTCATCTGTGTGATACATGTACTGTTTTTGAAATTTGACTTCACAATTCTATTCTACAGAGAAAATGGCACACTTTAGGCACAAAGATCATTGAAAATGCTGTTGTAAAACTCAAGATAATCAAAACCCTAGATATTTCTCTCCTTCTTCATAATTTCTCAGAAAAACAGTCATCTTAATCCTTATTCTTGGATTCCATTAACTAGAAGGGGTCCTGGTCTTTGTATACTTCCCGGATTGAAAATTTAAAGATGTGTAGTTGATCCTCTATGCTATAATGATTGGAGAGGACAACTCCAAAGGGTAACAACAAACAATCTCCGAAACACCCTAAGTGTGCTTACCAAATTTCATGGGATTCTGCGAATGCAACCACAGAGGTGTAGACAACACCCTAGATGAAGCCGCGACCTACTTTGATACCAATTGTTGGAGTTAGATGTCTGCGGAAGCACACGAACAACACAAGGAAGATTGGTAGGCGTATACATAAGCCGAGTTGAAAAAAACCTCCTAAAGAGGGAAAAAAGTGCCCCGACGGTCTAGAGTGTTCAGGCAGATCACTACCTAAATATATCAACACTATCTTAGTTGAGTTGCTATTTCTAAAATGAATTCTTCTAATTCCTACCTGGTTGAGAGCACTGTTCATTTTTTCCAGTAGGTGTATGTACAAGAATAACAAGTCTTGGGAGCTAGTCAGTTTGCAACTAGTCTGTCTTGACTCAAAATTTTGAGATACTTGTTCCAAAACACTTGGATGATTTTTTTGTGGATTTAGGAAGTTCAAAGGGTCTACTAACCAAGTATAAAGTCTAATTTGTCTAGTGTGAAGCTGGTTGTAGGAGCACCAACTCATCTTCCGATTGCATCCACCATCTCTCTTTACATCTTGGAGTCTATGAAAGTCCATCTATTATAGAGAAAACTCTATGGAGATCAATGCAAAGGCACAATGCCCTTAGAAAGTGATTATGACATCATCTAACTCATTGTTCATTTCATCTATGTCCTTGGGAACATTGTTGGAGTTCGAGGACTATGGAAGCATGTGACCAACATAAGGAAAAAGAAGAAGCTTGGAGCACAACACACAATATTGAATGTATTACCACTAGAATGTACAAAGATAAGTAACCCGTTAGGGCAATACAAATATATACAAACCGGGGGCAAAATACCTCCTAAAGAGGGAAAAAAGAGACCTAGTTGTCCTAGTGTGTTCATACACATCACTACCCAAATATATCAACAAATCCCACCTGAAAGTGATGTAGTGAACAAGGAGCTGGCACTCATGTATAAGGAAGTGCCAAGCTATGTGGAATCAATCCACCAAAAAGAAGTAAGCCCTAAGCTTTGCAAAAAGCTTCAAACTTCTCCCTAGGCAGAGCCTTCATGAAAAGGTCTACAATGTTCTCTTGCATGGGCACATATGCCAAGCTGATACCTTCAGCAAAGAACCTATCCCTAACATAATTTTTGATATATTTATATATTGATGTGTGTGAACACTTTAGGACTACCGTGGCACTGTTTTCCCTGTGTAGGAGGTTTTTTTCCCTCTGCTTGTGTATATGCCTATTACCCTAATGGGCTAATAATCTTTGTACATTATAGTGGTAATACATTCAGTATTGTGTGTTGTGCTCCAAGCTTCTTCTTATTCCTTGTAATGTTCACATGCTTCCGTAGATGTCAGGCTATATCAGATGCAAAGCTTTGGCATGCACACTTTGGTCATCTCAATTTTACTAGTTTGCTACACCTACAGAAATATGAAATAGTGTCCTCTTTGCCCAAACTTTAGGCACTCGGTAAACATGTATGTGAAGGCTGTATTTTGGGTAAAATGCAGCATTCCTCAGTTCCATAAGATGGTTTAGTTCAAGCTATTGAGAAATTGTAGCTTGTTTACAATGATGTATGTGGTCCTATGCAGACTCCCTCTTTTGGAAATTATCTTTACTTTGTGACTTTCATTGATGTTTTTTCCACACACGCATGTGTATATCCATTGAAAGAAAAGTTTGAAGTGTTTATGTGCTTCAAAGAGTTTCTGGTTTTGGTTGAAAATCTATGAGCATGTAAAATGGGCATGCTCCATTGTGAGCGAGGGAGGAATATATGTCTTCAAACTTTAATGCATTTTTCGCTAAACGTGGGATAAAACATCAGTTTATAGTGCCATATGCACCAACAGAATGGAGCTGCTGAATGGAAGACTAGGTCACTCATGGAGATGGCAAGGTGTATGGTCAATAGTCAGGCTTTACCACATAGTTTCTGGCTTAAGGTTGTTATGTGTGCAACATATGTACTTAAGAGGTATCCCACTAAAGCACTGGAGTCTATCACTCCATATGAGGCTTGGCATGGTCGCAAGACATTTGTTGCTCATCCACGTGTTTATAGTTATCTAGCATACGCATTAGTGCCTCAACAACATCGCAAAAATTTGGATGATAAAGCAGTAAAATGTATTTTTGTTGGGTACACTTCTGAAAGTAAAGGCTCTCATCTATATCATCCACATACTAAACACATTCTAGTTAGCCAGGATGTTGTTTTTGTGGAAGATGATATTCAATCATTGCTTTCATGTATTAAGGAGACATCTGTTAGCTCCAAAGACATGCATGATACTTTGCTTACTCTTTTTATAGGTGGACACTCTAGTGCTGGTCTAATGATGCAACTTTGCAACCTTTTGCACGATTCATGTGATGATGCAGATCATTCCATTTTTTATGCAGATTTACATGATGCACTTGTTGATGAGAGAGCTGATATTGAGCAGGCAAAAAATATGCCAAAATGGCTGGTGCAGACTTTGCGTGAGACCAAATTAGATGCACATTTGTCATATCATACTCGCTCAGGCTCTCATAGTGCCTCTTTTGCATGAGATTGCTATGTTATGGCTGCCTCTAGTCTCTGTGATGAGATTGAACCTGTTTCGTTTGATGAACTACAACATTCTGAACATTGGATGGCTGCAATGCAATCTAAATATGATGTTATCATAAAAAATGGTACTTGGTCTTTATGTGACTTGCATCCTGGCAAGAAGGCCATTGGCACTAAGTGGGTATACAAGTTGAAGTGTAAACCTGATGGAACAGTTGACAAGTATAAGGCTAGGATTGTTGCAAAGGGTTATGCAGGAAAGAGCCATTGATTTTGATGAGACCTTCACACTTACTTGCCGAATGAGTACTCTTCCTAGCATCTGTGCATGTGCAGCTCATCATGGTTGGAATGTACATCAATTGGAAACATTAAAACAAGATTTTTGAATGGTGACTTGCATGAGGAAGTGTATGTTTTTCAGTCTCGTGTCATTGTGTAGAAAGGGCATGAAAACCAAGGGTGCATATTAAAGAAGGCATTATATGGCTTAAAGCAAGCATCATGTGCTTGGTATGAAAAGATACATGCCTATCTCATTGCACATGGTTTTGAGAACAGTGCAACTAAAAGCACTTTGTATGTTAAGCGTGCTAATAATGTGCTTCTGATCATTGTGGTGTATGTTGATGACATGCTACTCATTGGTCCTCATGACATGCATATTGCTGATTATAAGGCTGATTTGCATGCCTCATTAGAGATGTCTGATTTGGGGCATTTGCATCACTAATTGGGCATTCAATTTATGCACGTTGATGGTGGAATGGCATTGTGTCAAACGAAATTTATGGATGCATTATTGCAGTGTTTTGGCCTTGAAGACTATATGCCTATTGCCACTCCTATGGACACACATTTACGATTGTGTTTTCATTATGCTGGAGATGCATTTGATGCTATTCTCTATCAACAGGCTATTGGATGCTTGATTTACTTATGCATTACTCGGCCACATATTCAGTTTACTGTCTCATAGATGAGCGGGTTTAGGCATTGCCCAAGTGTGAAGCATCGATAGGCGATTAAGTGCATGTTTTGCTACTTGAGTGGTACCCGACTATTTGGATTGTTTTATCCCAAGGGGGGATCACTACTGCTAGATTTGCATGCTTTTCTAACAGTGATTGGGCTGGTTGCTATGACCCTCATGTGTCCACTAGTGGCTTTTGCTTCATGTTGGTACAAGTCAAGCCTTCACATTTGGCTTGGACATCTACTTTGAAGACTCTACATGAAGCAAGGAGCATAGGAACACTAGCTTATGAGTTATTACCTTTTTACCCATTGTAAAAGTCTATATGACTTGGCGCATTATGCAATCACGCCTAATTGATTGAAAGTCGTGGAAAAGGTTGTTGACTGATTGAGAGAATATCTCAATCAAATTTTTTTTAGGTGAAAGATTTTAGGAGATTGATTCGAATTCTAATTCAAGCTCTCACTCAACTCCTATAAAAACTACAAGTCAAAAGTCACAGTTCTTCTTCACTCATCCCGAGGCATTACTGTATCAATCATTGAGTGTGTAAGGTCTACTCTATAGCCTACACCTCTGAGTACCATTGAGCTATGTTTATCATGCCAATGGGAATGTACATTTACATGATCTAATACAAATATTTACATTCATTATCTCTGTTATTCTCTGAGTGTACCACTTCAACTACTGTCAACTTCAAAGAGACATATTTCAGTGCCTACTGAACCAAATCAAGTGATTCAAAGCTTGATAGATTCAGCTCAAAGCATACCACAAGCATACAAAGTTTGAAGCAACTTGGTTCAGCCAATTTCAAGAAATCATGGTCGAAGTGCTCACTATTGCAGTTCTTACAGTAAACAAGTAATTTCCGATAGAAGAACGAAGTAGATCTCGCAGAGTAATGCGAAGCTTTGTATGAGAGATAGCTCACTCTATAGCTAGACATCTCTATTTTTAGTTGATCAATCTTTCCGGTGAAAAAGATATCTACACACAGTACAAAATCTGACTGGAAAGAGGCTGTCTGAACTAGAGGAGTTTTTTTCTTAAACTTCAGAAAGAGTTCAGGAAGTTAAGAAAGTTCACGCGTCACTTCCTTACTTCATGTATGTTCACTTGAAGTAATTATAAACAGAATTGAGGTTCATTCCGGTACAATTCCGGTACGATTACGGTGTCAGTCCAGTGGCAGTCCGGTGAAATTTCGGTGAAATTTTTCCAGTAAAGTTAGAGCATATGTTGAGCGCTAGACTTTGCTAAGCTATTGATTGATTACAGAGAATTTCTGAATCATTCTAACTTAGTTCTTCTTGGCGTGGCGGTTTCCGCAAGGCTCAGTCTTCGTCACGTCATCAAGGAGTAGTATCGGAGAAAAGGATCAAAGAGGGCTGGTGCAAAGCAGGATTAGCAGCACCTACTCAATTTTCTGAGTGCATCCAACCATCCATCTTTCCCAACAGTGGTATCAGAGCAAATAAGGTAACATGGGAGATGGTTTTCCTTCATTCATTGACAAATTGGACAAGAACAATTACCAAGCTTGGTCTCTAAGGATGAAGACCTATCTACAAGGAAGAAGCTTATTTGGATTCATATCAGGAGATGAGGAATTGCCCTCATTCAAAGCTAGAGGACTACCCACCAAGGATGAACAAGAGAGACTCAACACATGGTGTGCAAAGGATGCTTTGGCAAGGTCTTATCTTCTTAACTCTATATCTGATTTCCTTTTACCTCATATCAGGAATTGCAAGACTTCCCAAGAGACTTGGGAAACCTTGTCAACATATTTTTCATCAAGTACAAGGGCCAGAAAGAATCAACTATGGATTGAATTCACTACTCTTAGGAAGCAATCAAAGCAATCAGTTTCAGACTTTGTCACTAGGGTCAAAGACATTGCAGACCAGCTTGCAAGTATTGGAGAGGAGATTGAAGAGGAACAAATAGTAAGGCAGGTAATCAATGGACTAAAGGCTGATGACAAATGGGAGAGCTTTACCACAGCAATGGATCTATACATGGACATACATGCTCCTGATCTAACAACCCTGATTGGTCAACTATTCACACATGAAGCAAAGCTTACAAAGAATGGATAACAATCAAAAGGTAACAACCCCTCTGCTCTATACACTGATAAGAAGATTAAAGATAAAGGTAAAAGTAAGAAGGTTGATGAAGAAGGCTCTACCTCCCAAGCAAACTATGCAGGAAGAGGTAGATCTTCAATAGGTAGAGGCAAAGGAGGTAAGCAAGGTAGGGGGAGACTCTACAACTCATCACCATGCAACATTTGTGGATGGTCTAACCATACCACAGATGAGTGCTACAGAAATTATAAGAATCAGAGAGGAAGAGGCTATCAAAGAGGTGGATACTCTCAAGGTAGAGGCAGATTCAACCAACACCAAGGCTACAATGGATACAACAATCAGTACAACAACAATTATACCCACAACCACAATAGTAACTACCAAGGTGGATTCAGAAATAGAAGGGATTACAACAACTACACAGAGGAGCAAGATGACTCCCTATTGATCATGAATATGACCTCCAAGGAAGGTACAAATGATGATCATTTATTTTATATTGATTCAGGGTGTTCTAACCATGTAGCTAGTAATGTGGCACTACTCTCTGATTTGGAAGAACCCAAGGGCAAACATCAGGTACAGACAAGTGATGATACTAAACATTCTGTTGTAAAAATTGGAAATGTGAAAACTTGTGATGGTAACCAGAACCTATTGAGCAGGGTACTTTATGTACCAACCATTACCAAGAACCTAATGAGTGTTGGTCAGATTGTGGAGAAAGGTTTACAGGTCAGGTTTAATCAACATGAAGCATATGTGGAGGACCCAAGACATGGATTCAGAAGGATAGTCAAGGGAGAAAAATCAGGTAGATTATTTACTTTTGAGCTAGAAGACACCAAAAACATTGCTTTATACAATTACAAGGATCAAACACTTTCAAAGTTAGAAATATGGCATAAGAGGTTAGGTCACATAGGTGAAAAAACCCTAAAGCAAATGTGCAGGGATCAATGTGTGCTTGGGATACCTAATGTATCCAAGCAACATATGATTTACAAGTGTAGTGCTTGTCAGTTTGGTAAGTCTCACAGGTTGCCCTACTCAAGGAAAGGTTTCATGCATGAAGACTACCTAGACTTGGTACACACAGATGTTTGGGGACCTAGCAAGGAACCCTCCATTTCAGGATCAAGGTATTATGTGTCCTTCATTGATGATTATAGCAGATGGACTGTCTTATACTTTATGAAGCATAAGAATGAAGTATTTAATTGCTTCAAAAGATATCTTGCACTTGTTGAAAACCAAACAGGAAGAAACTTGAAAAGGCTAAGGTCAGATGGAGAAGGTGAATACTTCTCCAATGAATTTGAAGACTTCTTGCAGGAAAGAGGCATCAAGAGGGAGATAACCACAAGATACTCACCTGAACAAAATGGGGTAGCTGAAAGAAGAAATAGACTCATTGTAGAAACAGCTAGGTCTATGCTTAATGAAAAGAAATTGCCAAATTATCTTTGGGCAGAGAGTGTATCTACTGCCACATATCTCATTAACAGGTTGCCATCAAAGTCACTTGATGGAATGACACCTTATGAAGCTTGGCATGGTAAGAGACCATCATTGGATCATTGCAAAATCTTTGGTTGTATTGCAATATGTGCATATTCCCTCACAGGTAAGGGGAAAGCTAGACCCTAAAGCTGAAAAATGTATCTTCATTGGTTATGACTTGAACCAGAAAGGGTACAGATTCTACAACCCCTCAAACAAAGGTTTCAAGGTAAGCAGAGATGTCATCTTTGATGAGAATGACTCATGGTATGAAAATGAATGCAGGAAGGTTAGTCTACCTTATGATATAGAAGAAGACTTCCCAAAGCTTACCAAGGAGGAACCAATCCAGAAAGAAGACTCAAGTTCAGATGATGATGACACAATTAACCTCGAGGAATTCAAGGCATGGAAGTCCAAAGGAAAGATGAAGATGAAGAAGCTAGAGAATATACCAGAATCCTCAACTCAAGCAATGAGAAGATCTTAGAGAGAAAGTAAGAAGCCTATCAGATATGGGTATGACACTTCTCTTGTAACTAAACATTCTGTATATCTTGCAAAGGATTTGTTGAATGAAGAACCAGGTACATATGAAGAGGCAATCACCAAAGCAGAATGGAAAGAAGCTATGGATGAAGAAATAGAAGCTCTCAAGGAGAGTGACACTTGGGACTTGGTACCCAAGAAGGATTCTATGAAGGTGATAGGATCCAGATGGATCTACAAACTAAAGAGAAACTCTGATGGAACAATCAACAGGTACAAAGCTAGGTTGGTAGCCAAGGGTTTTGCACAAACCCAAGGCATTGATTATGAGGAGACATTTTCTCCTGTGGCAAAGATGCCAACAATCAGAGTACTAGTGAGTGTAGCTGCATCCAAGAATTGGAACATGTACCAATTAGATGTCAAGAATGCTTTCTTGAATGGATGGATATCTGAAGAAGTCTACATGTCACAACCACCTGGCTATGAAGATCCCAAGAAGGTAAATTATGTTTGTAAATTGAAGAAGGCTCTATATGGTTTGAAGCAGGCACCTAGAGCATGGAATTACAGGTTGACAACATATCTCCAAGACCAAGGATTTGTGATGAGTAAAGCAGACACTTCTCTATTTATAAAGAGGAGTAGTACAGAGGTAATCTACTTGTGTGTTTATGTTGATGACATCATCATTACAGGCAATGATGTCAGTGGGATTAGACACATCAAAGGACAGATGATGAAGGAATTCAAGATCAATGACCTTGGATTATTGAAGTACTTCTTAGGTCTTGAGTTAGTCTACACTAATTCAGGTATATATATCACTCAAAAGAAGTATGTACAAGATATGGTCAAGAAGTTTAATTTGCAAGAAGCTAAAATCTCAAGCACTCCAATGGAGGTTAACCTAAAGCTTAGTGCTCATGAAGGTGATGAAGTCCAAGACATTACAGGATACCAAAGTATGGTAGGTAGTCTAAATTATGCTACCTTAACCAGAATTGACATAGCATATGGTGTAAGTGTGCTAAGCCAATTCATGCACAAACCAAGGGTACCTCACCTAGAGGCAACAAAGAAAATCTTGAAGTACCTCAAAGGAACTCAGAACCATGGTTTGTATTTTCCTTATACATCAGATATTGATATTAAAGTATATTCAGATGCAGATTGGGCAGGATGCAAGGATGATAGGAGAAGCACATCAGGATACATATGTTTTGCAGGTGATAAACCTATTTCTTGGTCAGCCAAGAAACAACCTACAGTAGCTTTGTCATCTACTGAAGCAGAGTATAGAGGGCTAGCCAATGCCACTCAAGAAGCTATCTGGTTGAAGCTTTTGTATACAGAGTTAGGCTTATATACAAGACCACCAATTATCTTTGGAGATAATACAAGTTCTCTTCACCTTGCAGCAAATCCAATATATCATGCTAGGACAAAACACATAGAGGTTCATTACCACTATGTGAGAGAGAAGTTGCTTAGTAAAGACATTCAGTTGACTTATGTGTCCACTAATATGTAATGTGCAGATTTACTCACTAAAGCTTTGGATGGAACTAAGTTATGCAGATTCAAATCCATGATTGGATTGCAGGATGTGATTGAAGAATGAAGCTGAAGACTTGAGCCAAAATGTTTGGCTTGAGGGGGAGCTGTTGGTACAAGTCAAGCCTTCACATTTGGCTTGGACATCTACTTTGAAGACTCTACATGAAGAGCATAGGAACACTAGCTTATGAGTTATTACCTTTTTACCCATTGTAAAAGTCTATATGACTTGGCGCATTATGCAAATACGCCTAATTGATTGAAAGTCGCGGAAAAGGTTGTTGATTGATTGAGAGAATATCTCAATCAATTTTTTTTTAGGTGAAAGATTTTAGGAGATTGATTTGAATTCTAATTCAAGCTCTCACTCAACTCCTATAAAAACTACAAGTCAAAAGTCGCACTTGTTCTTCACTCATCCCGAGGCATTACTGTATCAATCATTGAGTGTGTAAGGTCTACTCTATAGCCTACACCTCTGAGTACCATTGAGCTATGTTTATCATGCCAATGGGAATGTACATTTACATGATCTAATACAAATATTTACATTCATTATCTCTGTTATTCTCTGAGTGTACCACTTCAACTACTGTCAACTTCAAAGAGACATATCTCAGTGCCTACTGAACCAAATCAAGTGATTAAAAGCTTGATAGATTCAGCTCAAAGCATACCACAAGCATACAAAGTTTGAAGCAACTTGGTTCAGCCAATTTCAAGAAATCATGGTCGAAGTGCTCACTGTTGCAGTTCTTACAGTAAACAAGTAATTTCCGGTAGAAGAACGAAGTAGATCTCGCAGAGTAATGCGAAGCTTTGTATGAGAGATAGCTCACTCTATAGCTAGACATCTCTATGTTTAGTTGATCAAACTTTTCGGTGAAAAAGATATCTACACACAGTACAAAATCTGACCGGAAAGAGGCTGTCTGAACTAGAGGAGTTTTTTTCTTAAACTTCAGAAAGAGTTCAGTAAGTTAAGAAAGTTCACGCGTCACTTCCTTACTTCATGTATGTTCACTTGAAGTAATTATAAACAGAATTGAAGTTCATTACGGTACAATTCCGGTACGATTACGGTGTCAGTCCAGTGGTAGTCCGGTGAAATTTCGATGAAATTTTTCCAGTAAAGTTAGAGCATATGTTGAGCGCTAGACTTTGCTAAGCTATTGATTGATTACAGAGAATTTCTGAATCACTCTAACTTAGTTCTTCTTGGCATGGCGGTTTCCGCAAGGCTCAGTCTTCGTCACGTCATCAAGGAGTAGTATCCGAGAAAAGGATCAAAGAGGGCTGGTGCAAAGCAAGATTAGCAGCACCTACTCAATTTTCTGAGTGCATCCAACCATCCATCTTTCCCAACACTTCATGCTTGGTAGCTCATGTATATATCTTGGTTGAGCAAGAAGCAGCCTACTGAGGCCACTTCCAGCTCTGAGGCTTAGTATAGGGCAACTTTCCCAGTGACTCTTGAGTGTGTGTGGCTGAGATGCCTTTTGGCTGATTTGGGTGTTGGCTAGTCTTCTATCACCACCATCTTCGTTGACAGTCAGAGTGCATTGGGAGTTGTGAGGAAGCCTGTGTTCCATGCTTTTATTTAGCACATTGAGGTGCATTATCATTATGTCACGGAGAGGTTCTATGTTGGGAGATAAGCTTGGCATATTTGGCCACACAGGAGAACATTGCAGACCTTTTTACGAAGGCTCTCCCTGGGAGAAGTTTGAAGCTTTCCACAAAGCTTTGGGCTTACTTCCATTTGTGGGTTGATCCCACTTAGCTTGTCACTTCCTTATACATGAGTGCCAGCTCCTTGTTCACCGCACCACTCCCAAGGGGGATGTGTTGATATATTTAGGTAGTAATGTGTGTGAACACTCTAGGACTACCAGGACACTTTCTTCCCTCTTTAGAAGGTTTTTTTTCCTCGGCTTGTATATATGTCTATTGCCCTATTGGGCTAATAATGTTTGTACATTCAAGTGGTAATACATTCACTATTGCGTGTTGTGCTCCAAGCTTCTTCTCTTCCTTGTGTTGTTCGCATGCTTCTGTAGACCTCCATCTCCAACATAATGATAATTCACCTTAATGTGTTTAGTGTGAGCATGGAACACACGATCTTCACATTGCCAATTCTCTCTGAATGTCAGTGAAGATGGTGGTGGTAGAAGACTGACCAACACCCAATCAGCCATAAGGTGTTTGAGCCACACACACTCAACAGTTGCTGTGAAAGTTGTCCTATACTCAGCCTCATAAGTGGAAGTGGCCACAGTAGGCTACTTCTTGCATCAACGAAGATATGCATGAGCTACCAAGCATGAAGCAAAAAACCACTAGTGGACACATGAGTGTCATAGAAATCAACCTAGTCAGAGTGAGAAAAAGCATGTAAATTTGGTGTAGTGATCCCCCCTTGGGATAAAACAATCCAAGTGGCTGGGTACCACTCAAGTAGCAAAAGATGTGCTTAACCGACCACCAATGCTTGACACCTAGGCAATGCATAAACCTACTCATCTGTGAGACAACAAACTAAATATATGGCTGAGTAATGCATAAGTAAATCAAGCATCCAAAAGCTTGCTAATAGAGAACAACATCAAATGCATCTCCAACATTATGAAGACTCAATCGTAAACCTGTCTCCATAGGAGTGGCAATAGGTTTACAATCTTCAAGGCAAAAATGCTACAATAATGTGTTAATATATTTTGTTTGACACAAATCTATTCCACCATCAACTTTCATAAACAGAACTCCCCAATAATGATGCAAATGCCCCAAAACAGACATCTCAAATGAGGCATGTAGATCAGCCTTAAAATCAGCAATATGCTTCTGATGACGACCAGTGAGCACGATTTCATCAACATACACAAGAATGATCAGAAGCACATCAATAGTACGCTTAACATATAAGGTGCTTTTAATTGGATTGTTCTCAAAACCATGTGCAATCAGATAGGCATGTATCTTTTCATACCAAGCAGGTGATGCTTGCTTTAAACCATATAATGCCTTCTTTAACTTGCACACCTCTTTATCATGCTCTTTGTGCACAAATCCATGGGGCTAAAAAAACATAGACTTCTTCATGCAAATCATAATTTAGAAATGCAGTTTTAATGTCCAACTGATGTACATTCCAACCATGATGAGTTGCAAGTGCACAGATGCTACGAATAGTAGTCATTCCACAAGTAGGAGCAAAGGTTTCATCAAAATCAATGCCTCTTTCCTGAGCATAACCCTTTGCAACAAGCCTAACCTTATACTTGTCAATTGTTCCATCAAGCTTACACTTAAGCTTGTATACCCATTTAGTGCCAATGGCCTTCTTGCGAGGAGGCAAGTCACATAAAGACCAAGTACCATTTTTCATTATAGCATCATATTCTGATTGCATTGCAGCTATCCAATTTTTTGAATTTTTATGCTTCATCAAATAAAATAGGATCATTCTCATTACAAAGACTAGAGGCAACCATAACATAGCAATTCGATGCAAAAGAGGCACTTTAAGAGCCTAAACGAGTACGATATGATAGAGGTGCATCTAATTTTCTATCATTCAAAGTCTGCGCTTACCATTTTGGCATAGTTTCTGCCTGCTCAATATCAGCTCTCTCATCAACAAGTGCATCATGCAAATCTGCATCAGCAATGGAATGATATTCATCATCACATGAAACCTATAAAGGTTGAAAAGTTGCCTCATTAGGATGAGCACTAGATTGTCCACCTCCAAAAAGAGGCAACAAAAGTATCATACATGTCTTTGGAGCTAACAGATGTCTCCTTAGTACATGAAAGTAGTGGCTAAATAACATCTTCCACAAAAACAACATCACGGCTAACCAATATGAGTTTAGTCCGTGGATCATACACATGATTGTTGATATATTGGGCTAGTGATATGTGTGAACAAATTAGGACCGTCGGAGCACTTTTTTCGCTTTTGGGAGGTTTTCTCCCCCGACTTGTATATACACCTATAGCCCTAACGGGTTACTTATCTTTGTACATTCTAGTGGTAATACATTTAGTATTGTGTGTTGCACTCCAAGCTTCTTCTTCTTCCTTGTGTTGTACATGTGCTTTCACAGAAGTATAACTCCAACAATTGGTATTAGAGCAGGTCATCCCTTCATCTAGGGCATCATCGACACCCCTCCAGTCATAGTTTTAGAATCACATGAAATTTGGTGAGCATACTAAGGGTGATTAAGAGATCAAAATAGCTTCACTAGGTGGTTTCAAATCAGGATCCAAACTCCTTTCAACCTCCAAACGCACCATCAAAGTGCTTGTGTAGCTATTTCATCTTTTTGTGCCAAAGATATATACAGTTTTCAGTTCGCTAGTATAAGCATCTCGAAGTGTGTTACAGGTTTAGCAAAACTCATCAGGGTAGTTCTATTCAACTTTTCTAGATACAATCATTTTTCCACATCAGGGTATTTTAGGCAGTGGCCATGGTCGAAAGCAGTGATGTATTCCGTATGTTGGCTATTGAGGATATGTTGGACGGTACCAATTACCCATTGTGGGCTTATATGATGCGACATGTATTGGTTGCAAATGGATTGTGAAACATTGTGCAGGGTGTTGCAAAATGTCCTATTACACCTCCAAATACATGTTTTGAAGCTGATGCAGATGGTATTGAAGATGATCATATTCTTAAGATTCATGTTCATGCTACAATTTCTGTTGCACCTACCATAGAGTAAATTTGTTGGGATGGCATGGATGCTCAAGCACATGCATTGATAGACTTGTCTGTCAAACGTGCCATTATTCCTCACACTCACTCTTGCACAACAGGTGAGGACACTTGGGATACACTTCCCACATTGTACTAGGCTAGGAATGGGGCTCGTGTTTCTTACCTCGGAAAATAGTTGGAGAGTGACCATATGAATGAAGGTGATTCTATGGATAGTTTTCTAACAAAGATCAAAGACTTGAAGGAGTAGTTGATTTCTGTTGAAGTTATACTAGATAGCTCACTTATGTAGACCATTCTCAATGGTCTTCCTGATTCATATCAGAGTTTTGCTTCTACTCTTCATTTGATGATGAAAGGTAATCCAAATGCCTTGTCATTTGAGGAGTTAGTCTCTGTTCTGTTGTAGAAAGATCAGTCTAGGCAGAATAGGTCCATTATGCATGTTGCAAATCAAGCTTTCCTGGCTAGTCAGAAGGGTGAAGGTAAATGGAGCTCATCTAGAAGTAAGCAGGAATTTACAAATGTTGCACATTCGAAGAAGGAAGACAAAGATGAGAAGAAATCATAAAAGCAAAATTCTTTTGTAAGTAATGTAAAGGAAATGATCATGTCATAAAGAACTGATAAACACATGCTGCAAAAGAGGCAAAGAAAAAAGAGGTTGGAATGGTTGTTGTAGAGGCCTCTACACCAAAAAGAGAGTCAGCTAATCTTGTGTAGAATGAAGAATGGGTGTTTACTACTGTTTGCAGTTTTGACCCATCTTCTCCTGAATAGTGTATGTCTGCAGTATACTCAGATGTTTGGTACTTTGATAGTGGGATAAACAAACATATTACCTCACAGCGTAGTTTCTTCACTTCACTTGAGCCTACCCCTACACAAAATACTATCATGTGCCAACAACTCCTCTTATCTTGTCATGGGAGTTGCTAAGATCATTCTGACTACTACTAATGGTAGTTCTTTCTCTTTGATGCTTTATTTATGCCATGGATCAAGAAAAATGTATTGTCAGTTTCTACATTAGCCAAGATTGGCTTGGTTGTGAAATTTGTTGATGATAGATGTAGAGCTCATGATCTCTCAAATGGCAACATGATTATTGCTTCTAGCATTTTATGTCATGGGCTATATAAGCTCATAGACTATGAAAGATATGTGAATGATTCGGCATGTGCAGCACATGATTCTCAAGCTATGTCAGATGCAAAGCTTTGGCATGCATGCTTTGGTCATCTGAATTTTGCTAGTTTGCTACACTTGGAGAAATCTAAAATGGTGTCCTCTTTGCCCAAACTTGAGGCACTTGGAAAACAAGTCTCTGAAGCATGTACTTTAGGCAAAATCCAATGTTCGTCCTTTCCAAAAGATGGTTCAGTTCGAGCTACAAAAGAATTGCAGCTTGTTCACAGTGATGTCTATGGTCCTATGTAGACACCCTCTTTTGGAAACTATCTTTACTTCGTGACTTTCATTGATGATTTTTCACGGCATGCATGGGTATATCCATTGAAAGAAAAGTCAAAAGTGTTCATTTGCTTCAAATAGTTTTTGGCTTTCACTGAAAATCTGTTAGCATGTAAAATGGGCACCCTCTGTTCTAAATGAGGAGGGGAATATATGTCATCTAAATCTAATGCATTTTTGGCTGAACATGGGATAAAACATAAGTGTACAATGTCATATACAGCTCAATAGGATGGAGTTGCTAAATGGAAGAAAAGGTCACTCATGGAGATGGCAAGGTGTATGGTCAATAGTCAGGCTTTATCATACAGTTTTTGGCTTGAGGCTATCATGTGTGCAACATATGTACTTAACAGGTGTCCCACTAAAGCACTATAGTATATCACTCCATATGAGGCTTGGCATGGTCAAAAGCCATCTGTTGCTCATCTGCATGTTTTTGGTTGTCTTGCATATGCATTAGTGATTGAACAACATCGCAAGAAATTGGATGATAAAGCAATAAAATGTATTTTTGTTGGGTACAGTTCTGAAAGCAAAGGCTATTGTCTGTATCATCCATAGAGTAAAAGCATTTTGGTTAGTTGTGATGTTGTTTTTGTGGAAGATGCTATTCAGGCACTACTTTCATGTACTAAGGAGACATCTCTTAACTTCAAAGACATGTATGATACTTTGCTGCCTCTTTTTGTAGGTGAACAGTCTAGTGCTAGTCCTAATGAGGCAACTTTTCAACCTTTAAAAGCTTCATGTGATGATGCAGATCATTCTATTTCTGATGCAGATTTACATGATGCACTTATTGATGAGAGAGTTGATATTTAGGAGGCAAAAACTATGCCAAATGGATTGTGCAGAGTCTGTGTGATAGCAAATTAGATGCAGGTCTCTCATACTCTACTCCTTCAAGTTCTCATAGTGCCTCTTTTGCATCATATTGCTATGCTATGGCTGACTCTAATCTCTCTGATGAGACTGAGCATGTTTCATTTGATGAAGCACAAAATTATGAATATTGCATGGCTGCAATGCAATCTGAGTATGATGCTATCATGAAAAATGGTACTTGGTCTTTATGTGAATTACCTCTTGGCAAGAAGGCCATTGGCACTAAGTGGGTATACAAGCTAAAGTGTAAACCTGATGGAACAGTTGACATGTATAAGGCTAGGCTTGTTGCAAAGGGTTATGTGCAGGAAAAAGGCATTAATTTTGATGAAACCTTTGCACCTACATACCGAATGACTACTATTCATAGCATCTGTGCACTTGCAGCTCATCCTGGTTAGAATGTACATCACTTGGACATTAAAACATCATCTCTAAATGGTGAGTTGCATGAAGAAGTGTATGTTCTTTTAGCCCCATGGCTTTGTGCAAAAAGGGCATGAAAACTAAGTGTGCAAGTTAAAGAAGGCATTATATGGTTTAAAGCAAGCACCACATGCTTTGTATGAAAAGATACATGCCTATCTGAGTGCACATGGTTTTGAGCATAGTCCAACTAAAAGCACCTTATATATTAAGCATGCTAATGATGTATTTATACTCATTGTTGTCTATGTTGATGACATTCTGCTCACTTGCCCTCATAAGAAGCATATTGCTGATTTTAAGGAGGATTTGCATGCCTCATTTGAGATATCTGATTTTGCATTTGCAGCATCATTTGGGCATTCAGTCTATGCACGTTGATGGTGGAATGACTTTGTGTCAAACAAAATATATTGACACATTATTGCAGTGTTTTGGCCTTGAAGACTGTAAACCTATTGCCACTCCTATGGAGATAGGTTTACGATTGAGTCTTCATGATGCTAGAGATGCATTTGATGCTATTCTCTATCACAAGGCTCTTGGATGCTCGATTTACTTATGCATTACTCAACCAGATATTCAGTTTGTTGTCTCACAGATGCGCAAGCTTATGCATTGCCCAGATGTCAAGCATTGGCAAGCAGCTAAGTTCATCTTTCGCTACTTGAGTGGTGCTGGGCTATCGGGATTGTTTTATCCCAAGGGAGGATCACTACCACTAGGTTTGCATGATTTTTCTGACTCTGATTGGGCTGGTTGCTATAACACTCGTGTGTCAACTAGTGGCTTTTGCTTCATGCTTGGCAGCTCATGTAAATGTTGGTTGAAAGAAGGAGCCTACTGTGGCCACTTCCTATTGTGAGGCTGAGTATAGGGTAGCTTTCACACTGATTATTGAGTGTGTGTGGCTTAGAGGCCTTATGGCTGATTTGGGTGTTGGTCACTCTTCTGCTACCAACATCTTCACTGAGAGTCAGAGCACATTGGTAGTTGTGAGGGACCCTGTGTTCCATGCTCGCACTAAGCACATTGAGGTGCATTATCCTTATGTTAGGGAGAGGTTCTCTACTGGAGAGATCAGCTTAGCATATGTGCCCACACAGGAGAACATTAGAGACCTTTTCATGAAGGCTCTACCTAGGGAGAAGTTTGAAGCTTTCCGCAAAGCTTTGGGCTTACTACTTTTTGTGGATTGATTCCACATAGTGTGGCACTCCCTTATACATGAGTGCTAGCTCCTAGTTCACCACATCACTCCCAGGGGGATTTGTTGATATATATAGGTAGTGATGTGTGTGAAGACACTAGTTCCATCGAGGCACTTTTTTCCCTCTTTAGGAGGTTTTTTTCCCCCGGCTCGTATACATGTGTATAGCCTAACAGGTTACTTATCTTAATACATTCTAATGTTAATACATTCAATATTGTGTTTTGTGCTCCAAGCTTCTTCTTCTTTCTTGTGCTATTCGTGTGCTTTTGCAGACGTCTCGCTCCAACAATGATAGCCTTTGATTTTAGAATGGTGCCAACAAAAATACATTTCAATGCTTTATCATCCAATTTCTTGCAGTGTTGTTTAGACACTAATGCATATGCCCGAGAACCAAAAACACATAGGTGAGCAAAAGATGGCTTGCAAACATGCCAAACCTCATATGGAGTGATAGATTGCAATGCTTTAGTGGGAGATATGCAAAGTACATATGTTGCACGCATGATAGTCTCAAGCCAGAAACTATTTGGTAAAGCCTGACTCTTGACCATACACCTCGCCATCTCCATGAGTGACCTATTCTTCCATTCAACAACTCCATTCTGTTCAGGTGTATAAGGCACTATACACTGATGTTTTATCCCATGTTCAGCCAGAAATGCATTAAAGTCAAAAGAAATATATTCCCCCCTCGATCAGAATGGAGAGTGCCCATTTTACATGCTGACATATTATCAGCCAAAACGAGAAACTGCTTGAAGCACATAAACACTTCAGTATTTGCTTTCAATGGATATAACCATGCATGCCTGGAAAATCATCGATGAAAGTCACAAAGTAAAGATAGTTCCCAAAAGAGGATGTCTGCATATGACCACAGACATCATTGTGAACAAGCTATAATTTTTTAGTAGCTTGAACTGAACCATCTTCTGGGAATGCGGAACGTTGCATTTTGGGCCTTCACATACATGTTTACCAGGTGCCTCAAGTTTCGGTAGAGAGGACACGATTTCAGATTTCTGCAAGCATAACAAACTAGCAAAATTCAAATGACCAAAGCGAGCATGCCAAAGCTTTGCATCTGACATAGGCTCAAAATCATGTACTGCACATGCTAAATCATTCATAGATTTCTCATAGTCTATGAGCTTATATAGCACATGACATAAAATGCCAGAAGCAATAATCACATCACCATTTGCTAGATCATGAATTGTACATATATCATCAACAAATTTCACAACCAAACCAATCTTGGCTAAAGCTTAAACTAATAACAGATTCTTCTTGATCCCTGGCACGAATAAAGCATCCGACAATGTAAAAGATTTACCATCACCAGTAGTCAGAAAGATCTATCCCCATGAAAAGATAAGAGGAGTTGTTTGTGAATGTGATAGTATTCCTTGTAGGGGCTGGCTTGAGCGAAGTGAAGACACTACACTGCAAGGTAATGTGTTTGGTTGCCCCATTATCAAAGTATCAAACGTCTAAGTCTATTGCAGACATACATTGTTCAAGAGAAGATGGGTCAAAATTGCAAATAGTAGTAAAAACCCATTCTTCATTCTGCACTAGATTAACACACTCTGTTTGTGGAATAGAAGCCTTTGCAACAACCACTCCAACCTCTTTTTTCTTTTCCTATTTTAGCAGCAAGTTTTGGACAACTCTTTATGACATGGTCATTTTCTTTACAATATTTACAAAACAATTTTTGCTTTTCTGTTTTCTTCTCGTCGTTGTCATCCTTCTTTGATTCTGCAAAATTAGTAGATTTCTACTTACTAGTAGAAGAGATCCATTTACCTTTTCCCTTTTGAGTAGCGAGGAAAGCTTGATCTGGAATATGCATAATGGAATTGTTCTACCTAGAACTGATCTTCTTACAACAGAATAGAGATTAAATTCAAATATGTTAAGGTATTTGGATTGAATTTCATCATCAAACAAAGAGTGGAAGCAGAAATCTGATATGAATAGGGAAGACCATTCAGAACAGTTTGCACAAGTGAGCTGTCACGTAAGATTTGATGAGTAGAAATCAACTATTCCTTGAAATATTTGATCTTTGTCAATAAATTGTAGATGGAATCAGCTTCATTCATGTGCTCACTCTCCAACTGTTTTCAGAGGTAAGCAACACGAGCCTTATTCCTTTCTTGGTATAAAGTGGTAAGTGTATCCCAAGCATCCTTAACTGTTCTCCAAGAGCAAATGTGAGGAATAATGGCACATTTGATAGACAAGGCTATCCATGCATGTGCCTAAGCATCTTTGCCATCCCAATGAATTCGCTCTACAATAGGTGTAGCAAGAACTACAACATGAACAGGAAGATGAAGAATATCCTTATCTTCAATGCCATCTACATCACCTTCAACAACTTTTTTTGTAGGTGTAATAGGATGTTTTTCAACACCCTACACAATATTCCATAGTCCTTTCACAACCAATACATGACGCATCATATAAGCCCACAATGAGTAATTGGTACCATCCAACTTATCCGGAACATCAAACATATGGAATACATCACTCCTTTTAGCCATGGCCACTAACTAAAATACCTTAATGTAGAAAATTGATTGTATCTCAAAAAGTTGAGTAGAACTACCCTGTTAAGTTTTGCTAAAGCTGTAGCAAACTTTGAGATGCTTATACTCGCAAACCAAAACCTATATATACCTTTGGCACAAAAAGACAAAATAGCATACACAACCATTGCGATACTGCATTCAGAGGTCGAAATGACTTTAGGTCACGATTTTTGCACCACAAAGTAAAGCCATTTTGATCTTGTAATCACCTTGAGTATGCTCACCAAATTTCATGCAATTCTAAGATTGTGACGGGAGGGGTATCAACGATGCCCTAGATGAAGCGATGACCTGCTCTGATACTAACTGTTGGAGTTCGAGGTCTATGGAAGCACGCGAACAACACAAGGAAGAAGAAGAAGCTTGGAGCACAACAAACAAATGTATTACCACTAGAATGCACAAAGATAAGTAACTTGTTAGGGCAATAAGCATATATACAAGCTAGGGGAAAAAACCTCCTAAAGATGGAAAAAAGTGCCCCAGGGGTCCTAGTGTGTTCAGACACATCACTACCTAAATATATCAACAAACATCATCTAGTTCCTTATCAATTTCATATATATCACTCTTCTTCTAGTATGTTGGATCACCAAAAAATAATTGAAGATAATCTTCTAAACTGAGTTTGTTCAAATATCAAGCCCTGTCAAGATCTCACACGAGGCGACCTCCTTCTCCATCTTTTCAGTTCTACCCATCTCAAACTAAACTAAACTATGTATTTCAATAACAGTTTCTATCCTACAAGCATTATACATTTTAATAGACTCATTGATTCTATCCTTCTCTAGAAAATACCATGCTTCAAGTCTAATTTCTTTTTGTAAGATTTCTAAGCCAACTAATTTGGAAAGAAGTTTAGTCATTAAACTACAATACATATTTTGATTTGTCAGGAGTAAAATCGGGGGACCATCTCAACAGGCACAGGGCCGTCCACCTCTCTAGGTTGAGCTCACTAACCTACTGTACTTCTTATACAACTTCATGTGGGACATCGTATCTCCAATCGGCAAGCCATTGGCGTTGTGGGAGGATGTTGGTGGTCTCATTTATGAAGGTGCAAAGAATTCCTTCAACGCTCGGTGGAAGCCTCAAATTTGTTTCAAGGTTGACCTCAGCACGCCGCTTCCATCAAAGATCAAAGTGGAGCTGGGCAAAGGGGATGTCTAAGAACAAGACATTAATTACAAAAACGTACCTAACACATGTTTTTGTTGTGGCCAACAAGGTTGCCCATTGAGAAAAAAAAGCAAACAAAATCAAGAAGCATTTCGAAAAACTCAAGACAACAATGGAGCACTCAATCACCCGGTGAACGAAGGGGAAGTTAAGGGCTCCTAAAACCCAAAAAGTAACTCAAATGGGTTCATGGAAGTCAGAAGAAGAAGAAGAAAAAGAAGTCCTAGGACGACCTAAGAGAAATCGTATTCCAAATACCCCCTAAAAAACCTGTATTGCAATTTGGAAAAGGAGATCAATGAGCTTGATTACCTAGGTAGGAATGAGTTTGAGGTGGACACCAGCGACAAAGACCTAAAGATCCTTGACAACAAAGAAACCAATCAGGACGGCTACACCACAAGCAAAGAAGACAACTTTACCACTTGTAATGAAGACGATATGGATAGTGAAAGCTCCATCATTGGATCGACTATTCTGGAAACAATTTCCTCTTCATTCCAATAGGAGGCCTCCCATGAGGGAAAAACACCTGTTGCGTTACCTTGGAAAACCTCCAAAGAACAAATTACTAAGTTTGAGACCCGTTCCCAACGAAAAAGAAAGAGAAATCCACGAGGATGAAGGATAAGGCCCCTTCCCAAAAAGAGGGTAACCTACAACATATATCATCATCTCATTAAATGCTAGGGAGCTAACTGACCCCTCAAGAAGGACGATCATTGGTCAATGGCTTTGCAACATTAGCTTAAACCGTATTTATATGTATTCAAGAGACTAAAATTGATGGAGCAGACCTCCAGAAATGCCTTAGACATGTCTCCCTGACCCATGTCTAGATTTTGACATCGCACTTGTAGAGGTCTGGTGGGATGGTAATTCGTATAAATCAATTCTAGTTTGAAAATCTTGAAAAATCCATCGAAGATTAGAGCCATCGATGGATTGTTGTTTCCTTTGGTTCCCCCTTTCAATTCATGTTAGTTTCTATGTATGCTCCAAATGGAGAGTTGGAGAGATTGGACACATGGGCTTCCTTGGAATCGCTCCCCCACAACGTGCCATTTTGCGGTGACTTCAATATGCTGGAGGACCTTGCAGATAGATGCAACAACAAGGGTCAGGTCATCGATACTCGTGAGAAGGAAACTTCGGACAAAACCAAACTGCACTTGGATCTGGTCAAATTCAAATATTCATATGGCTATTCATGGTCAAATATCCAAGTGGCAGAGGACTTGAGGAAAGCTAGATTGGATACAAGCTAGATTGCTCAGAGCATCATTCATTAGTGGGGCCCTCCTCCCCTCTCGCCACGCACTGACCTCGCCATCTCTGATCACTACCCAATCATTATCGCATTCCAACCCCTCACCAAGACCTATAAGGCTCCTTGGTTCATGCTTGCTCGACCTCTTTCTCCTTCCGCTCCGTCCACCATGAAATTGCTAAAGTGTTAAGGAGGCATTCCCACCTATTCGTCCCCAGCCAAGAGCTAGAGATGTGCGATCGATAAGTCACGACAAATCGTAATTAGAACCAAGAAGATGCTCCACACTATTTAGCATGGATGTAGAAAAGCCTTATATCATAGACTCTGGAGACTTGAGGAGGAGGTGAACAAAGGAAAAGCTCAATCCCAAAAGGGTCTACGAAGAATCAAAGCATTGTTGAGATACGAGGAAGAAATACAAAGGAAAAATTTGCAAATATTCTTTAAGGAGTGGTGGGATGGCAAAGCCAACAAGCCTACCAAAGAGATGTGTAGTATTCTTAAAGGAAAAAGAAATAGAGAATTGATCCCCTTATTGATTGACTCAAATGGTGATGTATGCAATACGGAAGAAGAAAATAACAGAATCATTGAAGAACATTTTACGAGACTCCTAGGGATCTCGGCTCCCCTCTCCCCTCATAGACAGGACTGCATGGCGGCCATCTCTAGGGTATCCTCTCATAGGATCTCACACAACCTTTAATCCCTACTTGATGCCCCTATCTCCTAAAAAGAAATCATTCGTCATTGATGCCCTTCCCAGTGGAAAAGCCCGGGACCAGACGGTCTCACTAGTGAGTTCTTTTAGTCCTTCAAGTTGGTGTTGGACACCCCTCTTTGATTGGTCTGGCAAGAGGCACTCGAGTTTGGTGCGCTTCTGACTTGTCTCAATAATGGCATCATCAAGTTGATCCACAAAAAGGGGAAAAGAATAGAATTGAGAACTAGCATCCGATTATGATGCTTCAAACGGGATATAAGATCATTGCTCAAGTCATAGCCAATAGAATTTTGACCATCCGAGAGTTTGGCTAAGCGATGACCAAAAAGGTTTTGGCAAAGGCAGGTCTATATTGGAAGCCATCATTGATATTTGGGAAGGTCTCGACTTCGCGGATGAGTCAAGACAAGATGTGGTTTTCCTCAAGATCAACCTTGATAGAGCTTACAACTGGCTGGAATGGGACTATATTTTGCAATCACTTAAAGATCTAGGTTGCAGCTAGAAACTCACCAAGATGATCTCAACCCTCTTGGGAAATGTGGTGACTCAAATTAGTGTTAATGGCCAACTTTCAAGGGCAATCAAATTAAAATGATTGATTAGACAAGGGTGCCTGTTGGCTCCCCTTCTCTTTGCCATCGCCATGGAAGGGCTTAGCCGGCTGGTGGAACAAAAGGTGGAAGTTGGTAATATCAAGGGCCTCTTGTTTCCCTGTAACCATGGCCAGATCACCATGAGAATCTTCGTCGATGTTATGAATGCATTTATTCACCGACTATACTAGCCTGAAGATGTTTGGAGGTGCCTCGATACTTCTTGCGAAGCCTCTCGATCCAAAAATCAACCACTCAAAGATCGCTTTCAAAGCTATTGTGGGGAACCAAGCCGACCTTCTCTTTGAACATGGCTACCAAAACATTCACCAAGGCCAAATTTTCTGGCTTCTTGGGATTCCCTTAGGCTTTGGTATCTCGTTGGAGTAGAAGTGGAATTGGGTCCTGGCCAGAATCGAAAGCAAGATTAACTACTGGAGAGGTATGCAAATCAATCTCACGGGTCACACAATGGTTATTAACATGTTCCTTCTTTCATCGGGCATTTACTTCCTCTCCTGTTGGAGACTGAAAGAGGAAGAGTTGTCTGAATTGGAAAGTATTTGGAGAAACTTCCTTTGGACAAGAGACCATAATAGGAGGGGGGTGCCTAAAATCAAATGGTCATTTGCACTAGACTAAGGGATAGTGGGGGCCTTGGTATTTTGGACATTGGGTGCACCACCAACAAACTTGCAACAAAGTGGATGATTAAGGCGTGGTGCGATGGGGAGACTTTGTGGGCCAAACTGATCTTCAAAAATAAGAATGCATTGACTTTTTTCAGTTTCCGCAATTGGAAGAGTCTTAACATTCTAACCCTCTTTTTTTCTTGAAGTATTTTGATGGCCATGCAGCACAGTGCGCTCTCCTTCTCGAACTCTCCACGACGATATCCTCAGAGTAGAAAACCGAGCTCCCAAGACCGCACATGATACTCCACATAGAGACTGCAGAATACGCAAAAAAAACACAGTACACAGGGAGCATGAAGACATACTTCTTAGGTCTTGCAAATGTGGGCAAACTTACAGTCTGTGACTGACCAGGCCACTATATGTTTTATTAAAGAACATATACAAAGAAGTGTCCAGTGGCCATTTGACCTTTCATATGGACACTAACGGTAACAATCTCCCACTAAAGGCCAATATGGCCAAAGTAACTATGGGAGAAAAATAAAGAATGATAAAGAATACCTGAGTATAAGTATACAAACTATACCTCCTACCTGATGGGCATGTTACACAGTATACACGTGACTTTGTAAGATCATGAATCAAGTAACCCCCATCAAGTGACAACAGTGTCGAAAGCTATCCTGTGGTAGAGCTTTAGTCAAAGCATCTGCAGCATTATCTCAAGTGTGAACCTTCTTAAGAATAATGCGCTCAGTGACTAAGCAATCTTGAGTGAAGTGATACCTCACCTCAATGTGCTTGGTCTTTGCATGATAGACCGGATTCTTAGCCAAAGCAATGGCACTCTGACTATCACTGAGCAAACGAGGTACATGCTAAGGTAAACCCATATCACAAGCAAGATGAGAAAGCCACAACGCTTCCTTACATGCCTCACTTGCTACAACATACTCTGCTTCTGTGGTGGAAATAGTTGTACATTCTTGAAGATGAGATCTCCAAGAGATAGCACCTCCAGCAAAATGAAAAATGTACCCTGATGTAGACTTACGATTGTCTACACAACTAGCATAGTCAGAATCTCTGTAACCAATAATTGATGCCTTCCCTCTACCTAAGCATAGACACTTGTCCTTAGTGCCACTCAGATATTTTAAAATCATCTTGACTGCTTCCCAATGTTTCTTGCCAGGATTAGACATGTATCTGCTCACAACTCCCATTGCAAATGCAATGTCTGGTCTCATAGCTACCATAGCATACATCAGACTACCAACAGTAGAAAAATAGGGAATTTTGGTCATGAGTTCCTTTTCCTCATCTGATTTGGGGCAATCATCCTTGCTCAATTTCACATACGTGGGTAAAGGTGTACTCAATGCCTTTCCACCTTGCATATTGAAACTATGAAGTACTTTGGATATGTACTCACTTTGAGACAAGTATATGCATCTTTTGCTCCTATCACGAGTAATGTGCATGCCAAGAATATGTTTGGCATCCCCCAAATCCTTCATATCAAGTGTCTGACTCAACTTCTCTTTGTGTAGAGACAATGATCCTCGTTGCTTCCAGAATAGCCTTGAGACTTCATAAAAGCATCAAACTTTTGGTACCATTTCCTAGGGGAATGTTTAAGTCCATACAAGCTCTTCTTAAGCTTACAAACTAGACTTTCCTTGCCAGGAACTACATAACCCTCTGGTTCTTCCATATAGATCTCATATGTAAGATCTCCATTCAAGAAAGCAATTTTCACATCCATTTGGGCTAGCTCTAAGACCTCCATTGCAATGAATCCAAGCAACATGCATAGGGTAGTCATCTTGACCACTGGAGAGAAGATTTTGTTGAAATCAACACCATGGTGTTGCTTAAAACCCTTTGCAACAAGTTGTGCTTTATACTTTAAAGAAGCACTATCTGATGTGAATTTCAACATATATACCCATTTACATGGTAAAGCTTTCTTGCCCTTTGGCAAAGGTACCAAATCCCAAGTACCATTCTTGTGAATAGAATCCAACTCACTCTTTATGGCATGCTTCCACTTGACACGATCCTCTGTCTGCATAGCCTCTTTGTAGCGAGAGGGCTCACTGGCATCTGCTAACATAACAAAATCTAAACCTGGAACATATCTATCAGGTGGATGTGAGACACGTGCATAACGTCTCAATGGTTGCTGAACAAGAATATGTATAGACTGATCTGAATGGGCATTCTCTTGAACATCCCTATGTGCAGCATTTATATGCATGCTAACTGGAAGACTAGTATCCTCAAACACCACTCTTCTCACTTCAACCTCCTTAATGGGATGTTTATGCATCTTAGACTCATTGAAAATGACATCACGACTTCTAATCACTGACTGTGTTTCAGGATCCCATAAGCGATATCCAAATTGTCCTTCTCGACCATATCCAAGAGAAATGCATTTCTTTGACTTATGATCCAACTTTTTTCTAAGATTCTTTGGTATATGAACATATGCTTCACACCCAAAAACTCGAAGATGATCATAATATGGTGGCTTCCCTATCCATAAATCTTGTGCCACTTTCAAACCTTTTGCAATACTAGGTGAAAGGTTAATCACATGAACTGCAGTCAATACTGCTTCTGCCCAAAAACCTTGTGAGAGGTTCGCATGATACAACATAGAGACTACCCTATCTTGAATAGTTCTATTCATTGTCTTAGCCACACCATTCTGTATTGGGGTATAAGGTGGTGTAAACTCTATACGAATCCCTCTAGACTGACAAAAAAGGCTGAATTCATGTGAGGTATACTCACCCCCATTATCTGAATGTAAAGCCTTAAGCTTAGTTCCTTTTTTAGTCTCAACAGAAGCAAGCCATTTTTTGAAAGTAGAGAATACCTCATTCTTCGATTTGATAGGATATACCCAAACTTTTCTAGTAGCATCATCTATGAAAGTGACAAAGTAAAGAGAACCACATAAGGGCCTAGTCGGCATAGGACCACACACATCTGTATGAACGTGATCTAAAGGCTGAATTGAAGATTCAATGTGCATTCTATGCACATTTCTAGTTTGCTTTCCATATTGACAATGCTCACAAAATGAAAAATTGGAGAAAGATAACATAGGTAAGTAGCCAGAACGAGAAAGTTTTTCCATTCCACTATGAGATCTATGGCCCAAAGGACCATGCCAAATACAAGCCATAGGCTGTTCAGTAACAGCTAACAAGTGTTCTTTCTATGATACAAATAAAGGATAAAGTGAGCCAACTTTGCTTCCTTTTGCAATAACCATATTTCCCTTTGATATGCGAAAGGACTGAGCATAGAAGACCACCTTGTAACCAAGGTCCTCAAGTTGACAAACTGACATCAAACTACATGATAACTGAGGTATGGCAGGAAAGATGTGTTTATAACTTTGGCAACTATCCCGAAGAGTGGTCGATTGAGAAATCCCTAGTGCTCCTCCGTAAAAGAATAGACAATTGTAAGAAATCCCCCCTTTCAGGCATCACAAAGTGCTCCTTCTGATAAACAACAAGCTTAAACCGAAATGGGCCATGCATGAGGATGATGAGAGGGTGATTAATCTCCTTCGTAATGCCATCTAAACTCTGTAAGATCTACCCTTGCTATGTGGGACTTGGGGGGTCCCGTGGGCACTAGTCCCCTTTACTTGTACTTTTCTTTTCCTTTTATTTAATACAAGTCCGGGAGAGTACGCTTAGCCCAAACTTCCTTTATATTAAAAAAAAAAACTACAATACATATGATTTTGTGCATTTTGTTACAGTTGTTGTTCTTGAGAGAGAGGATTCTCACACAAACACATTACTTTCCACTAGAATGCGAACACAGCCCTCTTCTCTGTCTTCTTCCTCGGATGTCATATGGCCTCTTGATAGTCCACTTCATTGAATGTCCTTGTGTCATCTATTAAGCTTTCCTCTGTGGAAGAATCAAGAACGAGTACCCAGAAGCGTTCCCCTGCTATGACACTCAATCATCTTTCAGGTTCAAGGGGATAAGTTGAAAAGGAAACGGATCCCTCATGAAGGGGATCACAGGTTTATGAACATGCTTTGTAGCTCCCTCTCACTTGCTTGTACATTTTCTTATTTTCAATTAATGAAAGCTTCTGTTTGAAAAAAATGAACAGAAGAAATGTTGAAGAAAGAGTCTCAACATGTGCTCGCATACCTTCTCTTACACATACATCTCACGGACCCTATGCAGATTGCACTGTGTAATGTTCACGTTATTTGGGTATGATTGTTGACGGCTACTTGCAGTACTAGTGGCCATTTCCCTTGTATATGGGGCCATTCTTGCACTCTCATCTCACTTTTTATGCGCCGTGTATTGAATGCATGTGGGCTTGCATTTCTCAATACAAAGCATCAAGAAGAAGGTCAATGGTGAGCAGCGCCTTGGACTTATAGTCCTTGACAAGGATTCCTATGTCTATGAACATCTCAGATCCCTTCCCGGCCTTAGTTATTAGGCTGCCCTAGCTTAGTACCATAGGATTGAGTCTTTGCAACGTGGATTCATGGGTAGTTAGGCGAACTGTAAGCCATTATACATCTGCCTTCGTCTCCTTGCTAATCATGCGCACCTCTGACCTTACATGATGGTCTCATTCTCATGAGGTCCGACACAAAAAGTATGTTATCTTTCAAGTTCCTTCACTCCACAACTAATTCCCTGTCTCAGGTCAACTACTATGGAGACCTCACATGCCACAATCTCCTTCTCTATCATTTCATTCGTACCCAACTCAGTCCACCGAAGCGGAATGATGACACATGTGAGATTGTGTGGCTCCAACTTCTTCTCTTCAGTACTCAAGCTGTTGTGGACTCAGTTACGACTCTTTCTTGTGACAAAAATCTGTGATCCTTTGCCCACAAGTTGATGTTCTACCTCCTCAACCCAAATGAATTGATATTATTTTTCCGCTTACTGTGTAGACTTTCTTTGATGAATATTGTGACATAAGCTTCTTCACATCCGCAAACTCCAAATCTGTTGATTATTTCCCACTGACTATTTGGACCTTCTTGAATATAAAAAATGACAGACAGCTCTGTTGTGCAAAGCTTGTTCATGCTTGTGCCATGGGACACTTGTACTGCTTTAATATGTAGGGATCCAAAAGAAAAAGCATCGCAAAGGTCAACTGAGGTGTTTCCTGCCTCCTTTGAGACATAAAGATAAGTATACAGAAAAATGGACCTCTAAAGAATGGCCAACGATTTCATAAACTGATCGCATAATGCAACCTCAGTTTTGGCCAGCCTTGCAGACTCCTCACTTGACAACAAGCCTCCGACCCCTCTCTACAGAGATCTGTTCTCCTTTTGTAAGAGGATGAAGAAGATCAACATTGAACTTATCATTAGGCATTCCCAGTATTGCATGGTGATTTAGTAGATCTTGAGTTTATTATGAGTTAGGGGATAGTTTTATAACCATGATTATATCCAATCTCTCGATCACTCTCCTCATAAATTTTCTTGCTACCTATGGAATTTACAATATCATTAGAAGGGGAAAAAATCTCTTCTTGAAGCTTTTGAAATTTCTTCGGTTTGTCTTTGCTTATGCCTTCTTTCATGAGTTTGTGGTCCTTCTTCTTCCTTTGTGTTCTTGCTTTTCCTTTCTCCTTCTCCTTCGCCACTTCTCTCTCAATATGAAAGCATGTAGGAGGAACATGCGACAATTGTGGTTGAGTTCAAATGTATACAATGTCCCCCATTCGTGTTGAGGTGAGGAGGGGATGAAATTCAAGATCCTTTTCCCCAAAAAAGAATTCATAATCTAAATTGGACAATAAAATGGAATTGTGTATTTGAGATCGTGGAGACATGAAAAGAATAGAGCTAAGAAGAAGAAGAAGAAGTTGTGCAGGGGATTGGAGGAGTTGAAAATTCATGGCCTTATGAAAAACAATGGTACATAGGCATATTTATCCCACATATGGTAGAAAACACAATTGGAAAGCACAAATAAGGCACTACGTTCCCTAAAAGTAATCATAGAGGGAGGAAAGGGCTGATTTTTTTTTTGCTATCTACTAAACCCTATATCTTGATGTTGTTCAATTATGATTTCATGCATCTTTTGATGCAATCTTGAGTAATGACATGCTGATGTTTCTATGATCACATCCTTTATTTATAGAGGAAAATCAATTAGAGTTCATGTAGATTTCATAGTTCAATCATATAAGGGATGATCTTGGGATCCATATTTGGTTTTTAAACTATTGTATTAGTTGGATAACATTATATGTTCCTTATTTATTTGGTTTATATTGATCACACATCCTTCTTGTTGTGGAAACGTATCATGATTTTTATAGAGTTGCGGTGTCCATATTTTAGTTTGACATATCGTTACAACTATAGAGGCTTTTTACATCATGACATCAGATCTCTTAGAGACATCAAATCGATCCAAGGGTGGAGTAAGAGACTTTAAGGAAGGTTATAATTCTTAAGGCAAAGATAGCTTTCATGTTTGTAAGTCGGATGGAACTAATTTTACCTTGTGGAAGAATTAAATTTGGAATGTCTTGATTCAAGAGGAAATAAAATTCCATTGGTGGTCGAATAAAGAAGATCATCATGAATTATGCTGACTTGCAAGATCGTGATGAGATGGCTATGTCCACAATATATTTGCATCTAGTAAATAATTTATACTTTATAGTGTTGGATTGTGAGACCATAGAGGAGGTCGAGCAAATTTTTTGCAAGATGTATCAACCAGAAATTGCATCAGAAAGAAGTTACTTGATGAGAAGGCTTTATGATCTATGTACAAAAGAAATGGATAATGTGACTACTCACTTGAATGAATTTGATGCTTTCATTTTCGAGTTTCAAGCATAAGAGATGAAAATAGATGATGAGATGAAAATAGATCATCTCTTACAATGCACACTATCACCTTCATGGAGTACATTTTGCACAACCGTTAGTAAAAAGGAACCTCGTGGAAATATATTCAAAAATTATATCGGTGATTATAACCTTTAGAAAAGAGCTGAGTGCTAAATGAGAGGGCATCTTGAAATCTTTATTTTTTCATGTTTTCTCCTTTTTACAAGTTTCAAGAATAGAAGTAATTAAGTAGGATAGTTTTCAATACACTAAGATTGCATGTCATGTAGGAAGAGAATTGAAAACTCTGTCTAAAGAGAAGAATGTAAGACTTAAGAAGATTAGAAGAAAGAGTAAAACGAAGCCCTACTGAATTCTCCACCCACATATTTTCCCTCGATACAACTCAATGGAGATCTAATGTGCTAACATCTAGCTCAAAACAAGAATGAAGATCAGCCTTGTTTTTTGAGTTACAACTTTTTTCTCTTATGTAGCGCAGGAGTATGTGGTGGGCCCTTTTATCTTGCCAATGGATGTATTAGACACCCTATGTACCTTAGAAGATCACTCTCAAAAAGATAGATCAAAACAGCTAAGTTGGAGTTAGCTCAGAGGTGAAGAACTTGCTATTTTGGTTCATACACCTGTCCAGTGTTTTGCATAATTCTCTGAGCAGAGCAGTAGTTAGCTTAATTCCTCTTGGGTAATTCTAGTTAACTTAAAGATCTAACTTTCAAGAGTAATCTCATCAAAAATAAAGAACCACACACTGAGGATGATGTTTAACAAGTGATGAAATCATCCCGATTTTCATGGGCTGCTAGAGTAATGAGACCATTGAGCAGAAAAATGAACATACCTCAAGCTTTAAGAATCCAATGATTATGAAATTTGTATGCTTATACTAGAAAGTATGCTGAATCCAACAAGCTTTAAATCATTGAGTTGGGGTAAGTACACACTGAGAAACAGCTCTGACACGATGCGTAAAAAAAGTCGGGTACCTAAGAGAGAAGTGAAAATGAACAGGCAGGGTTGACTTCAACTGAACATAACTGAAGATTGCAACACCCAAATGAAATGAAACTTGGTGAGCATATAGTAGACTTATAGAGATAACTTTATCAAGTTAAATCACTAAAACAGATGCACCAAGCTCAGAGAAACCATCTCTGCAATCTCACTGAGAAAACTGAGAGATATGGCAGTGAGTAGTATACTTCACACGAACATGGAAATATGAACTCAAATGATCATGATAATGAAAGTATATTGATTGTAAAATACAATGTACTTACTGATACATATGTGTACCTTGTAATCACACCTTGATATGGCATAAAACTCAGCTCTTGGAGGTCTTCACATAACCACGACTAAGACTACCATGTATTTATAGTTGATCTTGGGAGGCTAACTCCCCTCAATCACTCTCGAATCAATTAGTGATTGATTTGATTCTCTATCTACCACAAATCACGAATTCATGGCTCCTCTTTCCCTTTTTGATCAAGTGGACTCAACCACTTAAGATTATTTCACTTTTACATTAAGTAAAGTCTTCAAAAGTTACAAGAGGTAGTTCACAAGTGAACTTTACATTGTCTTCACTTTAAGGCTTCTTCTATGACTTTGTGGGACTCGAGCCAATACTTAGGCTTGTCATAGACTTGCTCCAATAGCTCCCCCTCAAGCCAAGTATGCTTGAGGTCTTCAATCTTCCAAGATTACCTACAAACCAATCATGGCTTTGAACTTGCAGAGCTTTGTACCATCCAATGCTTTGGTTAGAATATCTGCACATTGTTGATGAGTGGACACATATGATATTTGAATCTCTTTGCTTAGAACCTTCTCTCGTACATAGTGATAATGAAATTCAATATGTTTAGTCCTTGCATGAAAAATAGGATTAGCAGCCAAATGAATACAACTCATATTGTCACCATAAATAGTTGGAGTTCCAAACTCCAATCCAAGATCTTTGAATAATGTCTTCATCCACATAGATTCCTGAGTAGCTATGGCAAGACCTCTATATTCAGCTTCAGTAGAAGAGAGAGCAACTGTGGGTTGCTTCTTGGATGACCATGAAATAAGCGTTGAACCTGCAAAGGTAAGATAACCTGAAGTGCTCCTTCTATCTTCTTTGGAGCCATCCCAATCTGCATCAGAAAATAGCTTCAAACCTAAATCAAATACATAAGGATAATAAAGTCCTTCATTTATGGTTCCTTTGAGATACTTGAGAATCCTTTTGGCAGCATCCATGTGTGGTTTCCTTGGTGTGTGCATAAATTGACTTAACACACTCACACTGTAACATATATCTACTCTTGTCAATGTGGCATAGTTGAGACTACCCACTAGACTTTGATATGATGTGATGTCCTCTATGAGTTCACCTTCATGTGAGCTCAATTTTTGATTGACCTCCATTGGAGTACCTGCAATCTTACAATCTTGCATCTTGAATTTTGCCAACATGTCCTTAATGTACTTTCTTTGAGTGAGAAACAAACCATGATCTTTGTAGACAACTTCCAAACCTAGGAAGTAGGTAAGTGAACCCAAATAACTTATCTTGAACTCTTCTCTCATCTGATCTTTGAGCTTCTTCATACCATCTGCATCATTTCCTGTCAATATAATATCATCTACATATACACATAGGTAGATGATCTCAGAATTACTCTTTTTAATAAAGAGTGAAGGATCTGCCTTGCTTGGTTGAAAGCCTTTGTCCTGTAAGAATGAAACAAGCCTGAAATTCCAAGCTCTTGGAGCTTGCTTGAGACCATACAATGCTTTGTTAAGTTTACACACATAATTAGGATAAACTTGATTCTCAAAACCAGGTGGTTGTGCCATATATACCTCTTCTGTTATCCAACCATTCAAGAATGCATTCTTTACATCTAGTTGAAGTATCTTCCAATTCTTTGAAGAGGCAATACTAAGCAAAACCCTAATAGTAGGCATCTTTGCCACAGGAGAGAAGGTCTCCTCATAATCAATTCCCTGAGTTTGTGCAAAGCCTTTTGCTACAAGCCTTGCCTTATACCTGTTAATGGAAGCATCAAAATTCTTCTTGAGTTTATAGACCCATCTTGAGCCTATTACCTTCATGGATGAAGTCTTGGGCACCAAATCCCAAGTGTCATTTTCCTCAAGTGCTTCAATCTCTTCCTTCATTGCATGCTTCCATTCTGATTTTACTTTGGCCTCTTCAAAGGATGATGGCTCCTCTTGGTTTATGTCTTGTGCTATGTAGATAGAATGTTTAGTTACTAATGAGGTGTCAAACCCATACCTTTCTGGTTTTTTCTTTTCCCTCATAGATCTTCTTAGGCCATGATGTGATGATTCTGCCTCATGTCGAAGTTCCTTCAATCTTGCTTTACCTTTAGACTTACATGCTTTGATCTTTTCCATCTGAGATTCTTCATCATCCTCTGAGGTGTCTTGTTCCTCAATCTTCGGTTGTTTTCTACCAAGCTTTGGAAAATCTTCTTCAAGATCATATGGTAAATTGACCTTCCTGCATGAATATTCATACCATGAATTGTTTTCATCAAAAACTACATCTCTCCTTACCAAGAATCCTTTGTTGGTAGGGTTGTATAACATGTAACCCTTTTGATTGTTGCCGTATCCAATTACAATGATCTAAGTAGGTCTTCTTCCATTCCAAGCCTCATATGGAGTCATCCCATCAAGGAATTTTGAAGGCAACCTGTTAATCAAGTAAGTGGTTGTAGATACAGCCTCAGCCCATAGATAATTAGGTAAATGTTTTTCATTTAACATGGACCTTGCAGCTTCAACAATTGTCCTATTCCTCCTTTCTGTCACTCCATTTTGCTCAGGAGTGTACCTTGTAGTTACCTCTCTTTTGATTCCTCTCTCTTGAAGAAAAGAATCAAACTCATGGGAGAAGTATTCTCCCCCTCCATCTGACCTTAGCCTTTTTAGTGATTTACCTGTTTGATTCTCCACAAGAGCCAAATATCTTTTGAAACATGAAAAAACTTCATCTTTGTGTTTCATAAAGAATAGGATAGTCCATCTGCTGCAATCATCAATAAAGGAGACATAATACCTTGATCCAGATATTGAAGCTTCCTTGCTAGGTCCCCATACATCTGTATGAACCAACTCCAAGAGATCTCCATGCATATAACCTTTCTTCATGAATGGTAACCTGTGAGACTTTCCAAATTGACATGCACTACACTTATAAATCATATGTTGTCTTGACAAATTAGGGAGTCCAAGTACACTTTGGTCCCTGCAAATTTGCTTTAATGACCTTTCACCAATATGTGATAACCTTTTGTGCTATACTTCCAATTGTGTGAGTGTCTGCTACCATATTTAAAGAGAGCAATGTTTTTAGTGTCTTGTAATTCAAATGTGAACAATCTACCTGTCTTTGCACCTTTTGCAATTCTTCTGAATCCTTGACTTGGATCTTCAACAAATGCTCTTGCTTTTGTGAACCTGACTTGCAACCCTTTCTCTACTATCTGCCCAACACTTATCAAATTCTTTGTAATGGTAGGGACATAGAGTACCTTACTGAGTAGGTTGATGTTTCCATTAGGTGCTTTGACATTGCCTATTTTCTCCACAAGATGTCTTGTATCATCTCCTGTTTGTACCTCATGCTTATTCCTTGGATCTTCTAAATTTGATAGGAGTGCCACATTTCCTGCCACATGATTTGAACAACTTGAATCTATGTAGAAAACATGCTCATCAGATTTACCTTGTGGCATAGCCATGTTCATGATCAATAATGAATCCTCTTTGTTTGAGTCTTCTGTGTACTTATTGAAGTCTCTCCTTCCTTTGTAGCCTCCTTGATAGTTTGAATGATTGTAGTTTTTGTAGTTGCCATGATAATTGTTGAACCTTCCTCTTGAGTAGCCATAACTTCCTCTATTGTATCCTCTGCCTCTTTGATTCCTGGAATTCCTAAAGCAATTTTCAGTTGTATGATTAGCTAATCCACAAATAGAACATGAGTTGGAGTCTTGGGATCTCCCCTACCTTGTCTACCTACTCTTCCTCTACCTCTGCCATGTCTTCCTCTACTTGCATAGTTAGCTTGATATGTACCTTCTTCATCATCCACTTTCTTTGCCTTTCCTTTGTTATCTTTGGACTTGCTTTTATCAGTGTATAAAGCTGAAGATTGATTACCTTTAGAGCTTTCTCCATTTTTTATAAGCTTTGCCTCTTGAGTCCAATGAGTGTATTGAAATCAGGTACATGCATGTCCATGTACAAATCCATAGCTGTGGTGAATGCTTCCCACTTGTCATTTGCCTTCAAGACATTGATGACCTGCCTTACAATTTGCTCTTCATCTATTACCTCTCCAATGCTTCCCAACTGATCTGCTATGTCCTTGAGCTTTGTGACAAAATCAGTCACATTTTGTTTGGGAGCTTTCTTGAGAGTTGTGAAATCCAGCCATAGTTGATGCTTCCTAGCTTTGGTACTTGAAGAGAAGAAGGTGTCAAGTGCATCCCACACTTCCTGAGATGTCTTACAACTTCTAATGTGAGGCAACAAAAAATCTGAGATAGAGTTGAGGAGATAAGACCTTGCAAGTGCATCCTTGGAGCACCATGTGCTCAATCTTTCTTGCTCTTCTTGTGTTGGTTGACTTTTGTTCCTCAAACTTGGCATAACTTCATCTCCAGCCACATAACCATATAAACCTCTACCTTGAAGATAAGCTTCCATTCTTAATGACCAAGCTGAGTAATTACCTCTATCCAATTTGTCAATTGATGAAGGAAATCCATTTGCCATGTTGTCCAACCTTGCTCTGATACCACTATGAAGAGATGGATAGGTAAGTGCTTGAAGATGAAGAGGTGTTGCAAAATCCTTGATCTACAGCAGCCAAATGAACTCCAGGAGTATGTGGTGGGCCCTTTTAGCTTGCCAATGATGTATTAGACACCCTATGTACCTTGGAAGATCACTCTCAAAAAGATACATCAAAACAAATAAGTTGGAGTTAGCTTAGAGGTGAAGCACTTGCTATTTTGGTTCATACACCTGTCCAGTGTTTTGCATAATTCTCTGAGCACAGCAATAGTTAGCTTAATGCCTCTTGGGGAAGTCTAGTTAACTTAAAGATCTAACGTTCAAGAGTAATCGCTTCAAAAATAATGAACCACACACTGAGAATGATGTTTAACAAGTGATGACATCATCCTGATTTTCACGGACTGCTAGAGTAATGAGACCAGTGGGCAGAAAAAGGAACATAACTCAGGATTTATGAATCCAATGATTATGCAAAATTTTATGCTTATACTCGACAGTATGTTTAGTCCAACAAGTTTCGAATAATTGAATTTGGGTAAGTACACATTGACAAACAACTCTGACAAGATGAGTAAAAAAGTCGGGTACCTGATAGAGAAGTGAAAATGAACAGACAGGGTTGACTTCAACTGAACATAACTGAAGATTGAAACACCCAAATGAAATGAAAATTGGTGAGCATATACTAGAGTTATAGAGCTCACTTTAACAAGTTAAATACCTGAAACTGATGCACCAAGCTTAGAGAAACCATCTCTGCAATCTGACTGAGAAACCTCAGAGATATGGCAGTGAGTAGTATACTTCACAAGAACATGGAAATATGAACTCAAATGATCATGAAAATGAAAGTATATTCATTGTAAAATACAATGGACTTACTAATACATATGTGTGCCTTGTAATCACACCTTGATATGGCTCAGCTCTTGGAGGTCTTTACATAACCACGACTAAGACTACCATGTATTTATAGTTGATCTTGGGAGGCTAACTCCCCTCAATCACTCTCCAATCAATTAGTGATTGATTTGATTCTCTATCTACCACAAATCACAAATTCGTGGCTCCTCTTTCCCTTTTTGATCAAGTTGACTCAACCACTTAAGATTCTTTCACTTTTACATTAAGTAAAGTCTTCAAAAGTTACAAGAGGTAGTTCACAAGTGAACTTTACATTGTCTTCAATTTAAGGCTTCTTCTATGACTTTGTGGGACTCAAGCCAATACTTAGGCTTGTCATAGACTTGCTCCAACATCTGAGAGACAGAGAGAGAGGCAATGAGAGCGTACATGCATTTTGTAAGTTTTTTGGTTTTTTTTTGGTCTTTAGGGTGATTGGTAGCTCTAGAAGTCTGCACAAGTATGAAATCCATTTTTCTATTTCAAAGTAATCATGCTCAATATTCTATCTTGATAGATTGAGAAAGTTCACTTTTCACCATTGCATTAGCACAATATGATAGGCCTCTACAATGCCTTTCCAATGAAGTAGCGGCAAATGAAAAAGGACATAAATTTCACCCTATCACAATAGATCTTCGTCTATCATGTAGGCAACCTATCATGATAGACTCACCCTATCCGTACACATTCAGACTATTACAAGAGAATAACCCTATTGCAAAAAGCTCACCCTATCGCAATATGCTACCCTAATGGTCTAATCTGACTATCATGATAGACCTATGTATCCTGACAAAGTGACCCCACGAGAGAGACCCTCTATTATGATAGACCATATCTATCGTAACAAGGTCACTCTATCATGACAAACCAACCAATGAAGCTTGTCTATCATGATAGAAAAAATTTATTGCAATTGACCACTCTATTGCAATAGAGCACTTCGTCGTGGCAGAACCACCTTATCATGAAAAAGCCCCCCAATAGAGCACTTTATATCATGATCGACCTCTCTATCATGAGAGATGGAAATCACAACAAAACTCGTATATTGCAAGAGATCTATTCATGACAAGGCCCATCTTTCATAATACATCACTCTATTGCAATAGAATAAAAATTCAATTAGTCCCCTCTTTTGTGATAGACACCCTCTATCATGATAGAGCATTTGCAACAGAAGATTGTCTAACAAAAAGTTTTGCAACTCTTTTTTGGGCCATATTTAATGTTTTTTTGGGGTGATTTTGTTGATCACAATATTTCTATTATCACATTTCCTTTTGTATCCATGTGAGTGCATCTCCATTTCTTAATCTAAGAGACACTCCACTTCATCATATTTTAGTTGTATCTCATTATATTTGGGTACATTGGCATTTGATTCTATCTTGTAACCATCTCCCTCAAGAGGAATCATCGCACATGTGATGTACTTTGGAGAGCCTCTTCCAACTCTATATGCGAGCCTTTTCCCCACTTTTTAATTGGTTAGAAGATTGGAGAGAAAATTTTCTAATCTTGGCAAGCACATTCTAATCCATGCGAGTTTACTCATTTTTTGGTCTACTCACTTTGAGTCTCACACTCTTTTGTTTTGTGAGTATACTCCCCCCTTTTTTTTCTATTTTGTTCTCGATTGAGTACTCTCTACATGGTATTAGATCACTAGATGGAAATCTTGGTGGTTCATCCTTTGGTGGTGTTCATTTGAAGGTGTTCTTATTGGTGCTTGCAATGGCATTTCTTTGGTCGTGGTTATTTCTCTTTATAGAGAAGCCTTTAATCATCAATTTTATGCTCAAAAAGCATTTTGGATGTCACTTTTCCAACTTTCTACCACTCTCTCCCACCCTCCCAGTCCTCTCACTCATCGTGTGACACTTCTTGGTCACTTTTAGGAGAATATTATAGAGATTACACATGCAGAAGCAAAACAAAGAGAAGAGTATACTCACAAAGTGAAAGCGTCGGAGAGACTCAAAATGAGTAGATGAAGAAATGGGTAAACTCACATGGATTCAAAATGGAAAAATGTGTGAGATTGCATGCCTCCAACTTCTTCTCTTCAATACTCAAGCCATTTCTTAGGATGGAGTTCCAAGCGATGGACTCCACAACTTCCCTATTCTAGCTCAACAACTATGGAGACTTCACATGCCACAATCTCCTTCTCTATTGTTTCATTTGTACCCAACTCAATCCACTGAAGTTGAATGATGAGCAGCATGCTATGCCACATGTGAGACTTCGTGGCTCCAACTTCTTCTCTTCAATACTCAAGCTATTGGGGACTTAGCTATGACTCTTTCTTGTGACAAAAATCTATGATCTTTTGACTATAAGTTGATGTTCTACCTCCTCAACCCAAATTAATTGATTTTTTATTTTGCTTACTATTTAGACTTTCTTTGATCAATATGGTGACATAAGATTCTTCGCACTTTTAAAATCCAAATCTATTCATTATTTCTGACTTATTGTTTGGAACTTTTGGAATATAAAACATGACAGACAGCTCTCTTGCACGCAGCTTGTTCATGCTTATGCCATGGGGCCACCTGAAGTGCTTTAATATGTAGGGACCCAAAAGAAAAAGCATCCCAAATGTCAACTGACGTGTTTCCTTCCTCCTTTGAGGGAGAAAGGTAAGTATACAAAAAAAGGTACATCTAAAGAATGGCCAACAATTTGATAAACACATGGTATAATGCAACCTCAGGTTTGTCTACCTTGCAGACTCCTCATTTGACAACAAGCCTACGACCCCTCCCTACAGAGATCTATTGCCCTTCTCTACAAGAGGATGAAGAAGGTCAACATTTAACCTATCATTACGCATTCCCAATATTGCATGATGATTTAGTAGTTCTTGAGTTTATTGTGAGCTAATGGATAGTTATAACAATGATGATATCCAATCTCTCGAACACTCTCCTCATAACTTTTCCTGCTATCTATGCAATTTACAATATCATTAAAAGCGAAAAAATCCTCTTCTTAAAGCTTTTGAAATTTCTTTGGTCTGACTTTTTTTATTCCTTATTTCATGAGTCTGTCGTCCTTCTTCTTCCTTTGTGTTCTTGCTTTTCTTTTCTCCTTCTCCTTCCCCACTTCTCTCTCAGTATGAAAGCATAAAATCATAATTTAAACTGAACAATAAAATGGAATCTGTGTAGTTGAGATCCTGGGGGCATGAAAAAAATAGAGCTAAGAAAAAGAAGTTGTGGAGCTGATTAGAGGAGTGGAGAATTCATGGCCTTATGAAAACAAGGGTACATAGGCGTATTTATCCCACTTATGGTACAAAACACACTAGGAAAGCACAAAAAAGGCCTTAAGTTCCCTAAAAATAAGCATAAAGGGAGGAAAGGGTGCTCCTCTCTTCCTCTGCCTCCCACGTCTAAGTGGGCATGGAGCTACACACACATATATGAGATAACAATTACCTTTTGGCCAACAATGTAACCAAGAAGATGTTGGCGCAATGAAGACTACCTCAAGCAACCTTTTTTCCCTACCTTTCCCACATGAAGTGCGACATTACGGCACCTGGCCCTGAACTTAACCTCTTATTTCTATAGCCTTATACTTTATAAATTAATCAAGGTTTATGAAGAAGAGACTTTTGGGAAGTTCACGCATCCTATTTCAATCACCCCATAGAGCTACCTTAAGTAGGCATTTGTACCACTAAGCTACACTCACTCGATGATGTAGAAAGGGGGAAGATAAGACTTGATCTTAGATTAAGAATTCTCTAGTACAAATTTTTTCAAAGCTTATTTTTCGTCTTAATTTCAACGAAAGCTTATCTTTTGAATCACATACATAGATTGAAAATTCAATATGTACATCTATATGGATATTGCCTATGTACATACATGTGGATATTGACATGTCAATCATGATTTCCATAAACCCTCTTACAAATTCAAGGGGTGTTTAGTGAGATTTTGCTAGTTGGGAGACATCAAAATGTCAAAATATCTTTGGTGATGCAGGTGGAAGGCATAACCTTCCACCTATATCACTATAGCCTTTATATAGGGGATATATGAATGGCTTTTATAGATGTGTATTTTTTTGGATTTTGGGTATCTACTAAACACTCTATGTGGATGTTATTCAATTATGATTTAATGCAGCTTTTGATGCAATCTTGAGTAGTATTATGATGATGTTTCTGTGTTCACATCCCCTTTATTTATAGAGGAGAATCTATTAGAGTTCATGTAGATTTCATAGTTCAATCATATAAGGGATGATCTTGGGATCCATATTTGGTTTATAACACTATTCTATTAGCTGGAATACATTATTTGTATTTTGTTTATTTGGTTTATATTAATCACATATCCTTCTTCTTGTGAAATTGTATTGTGATTTTTCTAGATTTCGGGAGTGGTCCATATATTAGTTTGACATATCATTACAATTGTAGAGGTTTTTCACATCATGACATCAGATTTCTTAGAGACATATAATGGATCCAAGGGTGGATTTCAAGTAAGAAACTCTAAGGAAAGTTACAAATTTTAAGGCAAAGGTAGCCTTGAGATTTGTGAATTTGATGGAACTAATTTTTCCTTGTGGAAGAATTAAATAACTTGGAATGTCTTGATTACGGAGGAAATAAAAGTACATTGATGGTCCCATAAAGAAGATCATCATGATGGATTATGATGACTTGCAAGAGCTTGATGAGATGGCTATGTGCACTATCTGCTTGCATCTAGTAGATAATGTATACTTTATAGTGTTGGAGTGTGAGACCATAAAGGATGTCTAACGAAATTTCTGCAAGATGTATGAATAGGAAATTGCATCAGAAAAAATTTACATGATGAGAAAGCTTTATGATCTATGTTCGAATGAAATGGATAATTTGACTACTCACTTGAATGAGTTTGATGCTTTTGTTTTCGAGTTCCAAGCACAAGAGATGAAAATGGATGATGAGATGAAGGAACATCTTTTACAATGCACACTATCACCTTCATGGGGTACATTTTGAACAACCATTAGCAGCAATGAACCTCGTGGAAATCTATTTGAAAATAATATCCATCGTTATCACCTTCATAGAAGAGGTGAGTGCTAAATGAACAAGATAAGAAATAAGAGTAAAAAAGCCCCTGTAAATTCTCTATCCACATATGTTCACTTTCTACAACTCAATGGAGATCTAATGTGCTAAAATCTAGCTCAAAATAATCATGAAGGTCAGCCTTCTTGTTTGAGTTACAAATTCTTTCTCTTAAGTAGCACATTACTAAATGTCCTAGTATGTATTATTTCTTGATCATGTGCAAAACGGTTGATAACAACCTTGAATTCATATGAAATATGAACAAAGATTAAGCTTCACGAGATGAATATCTGATATAAATTACAAAAGGTATGTGAATACTTCACATAAAAGGCCATTTCCCTTGTATATGGGACCATTCTCGCACTTTCATCTCACTTTTTATGGTCCGTGTATTGAATGCATGTGGGCTTTCATTTCTCAATGTAAAGCATCAAGAAGAAGGTCTCCTGGAACCTTCAGCATGCCAAGAAGCTCTAGAGTAAGGGTTTTAGAAAATGGAAACACCTCTGCTAACAGGAAACTAGTCAATGGATTAGTTTTGAGGATATAGACCCCGAAAAAAGAGTGACCTATGAAGAATGGAATCTCCTGCGAAGTAGATGCCTCACTTGGGAATGCTCAGAAACTAGACTCCTCATGGGGTGGGATCCTCCGTGCCATGAGGGTCTTGTGTGGTAGAATGGCAATAAAGTGTCCAAAATTCCTAGTATCAAGGAGAAATTGGACTACCATATCACACTTAACAAGAAATGGTGCCTGACTTGGACGAGGCTCCGATGGGATCTCAAGTTCATGTCTATATGGAATCCCCTCATTGAGATCAAGAAGTCACTTCTCATGTGGCAAATTCTCCACCGTGGTATCTGGACCAACCTAAAGGCTAACAAGATTTGCAGGGCTCCACTTTGGTGCAAGTGATGCCATCGTAGCATCGAAGACCTAGGCCACATCTTCTTTGCTTGCCCCAAGTCTCTTCGTCTTTGGTGGATCATTGGAAATATTTTGAGACTGCACACACAAATCACATGGAAACTAGCCCTCCTTGGAGAAGCAATGGGGTCCTCTGCGGCACTCTCAAATGCTATAAGAGGGAAAACCCTTTGGAAGATTTGGAGGGGGTGGTGTGCCAACAATTTCTAACACCATCCTAAAGAGTGGTCCATCGAGAAGTCGTTATTTCTCCTAGGCAAACAAATCTCCAATTGTAAGAGGTCCCCACCTTTTAGACAACATAATGTGTTTCTAATCGAGAACAACAAGCTAAAACACAAGTGGGCCCTGCACAAGGGGGACGAGAGAATGGTTAATCTCCTTTGTAATACTCTCTAGACTTGCAACCCCTTCTTTGTGGGATTCGAGGGGTCCCATGGGCACTAGTCTCATTCACTTGTAACACTACAAGAAATAGGGGGGGCCTAACGATGCTCCCGAATTGAAAAAAAAAATGAGCACCGTCTCTTATGCGACGTTAGGGTCGCATAAGCGACGGTGGTATTTTCGGATTTTTTTTTACGGGAATTCATCGCATAAGCGATGCTTGCGTCGCTTATGTGACACTAAATGAGTGCATCGCAAATAGCGTCGCTAACTAGCGACATTATTTGCGACGTTGGCAAACTGGAGAGCGTCGCATATGCGACGCTTTGGAATGTAAAAAAAATTTTCAATTTCTCCCGGCACATTTGTGCCGGGATTTGGATGTGAGAGCAAGAAGAGACCGAGAGAGAGAGAGAGAGAGAGAGAGAGAGAGAGAGAGAGAGAGAGAGAGAGAGAGAGAGAGAGAGAGAGAGAGAGAGAGAGAGAGAGAGCATGAGAGAGAGAGACCCATCTCGTTGAAGCAAGGTATGCACACACACACACACTTACACACACATACATATGCATACACACACACATACACACATAGACACACACACACACATACACATAGACACACACACATACACACAAATACACACACATATACACACATACACACAAATACACACACATATACACACATACACACACAATGTTGCATACACACATGCACACATAATGCATACACATGCACACACATATACACATACATATACACATACATATACACACATACACACATACACACACACATACACACACACATACACACACACATACACACACACATAGAGAGGCATGCACACACATACACATACATGCATACATATGCATACATAATGCATATGCGTATGCGTACATACATACTTACATGCATACACACACATATGCATACATAATGCACATGCATACATAATGCACATGCATACATACACATACATAATGCATACACACATATGCATACATACATGCATACACATACACACATAGACACATACACACACATAGACACATACACACACATAAACACATACACACTCATAGACACACACACATACACATAGACGTGCACACACATACACACACATAGACACATACACACATAATGATGCATTCACACACATACACATGCATACACACATACACACACATATACACACACACATATACACACACACATACACACATACACACACATATATGCATACACACACACATAGAGAGACATACACACACATACACATACATGCATACATATGCATACATAATGCATATGCATATGCATACATACATACTTACATGCATACATACACATACATAATGCATACACACACATATGCATACACACACATACACAGACCTACGCATACATACATGCATATACCAATCCATAGGCATCATAGGTTTTGGACACTGACCTGTTTGAAGCTTTCCATTAAAATGTATCGCTTCTCTTTTAGATCTTAATGGATGATCATCAGGAAAGAATCATCGATGTCGAAGATAAATATTTTTGTTGAGATTCTTACTATAGATTGATCTCAACCAATCACCACAATTATGGACAAGCTTTATAACCCTTAGTAGATATTCCTGCATCATGAAAATGATAAAAATATAATTAGATTAAATCATATTTATTTACTTGCATATTGAATAAAAAAATTACATCAATACATGAACAAACACCATATCCTGGAAAATCATGAATAGTCCAAGCCACAATACCACGAACCGTAATATGTCTTTCATTGATGCTTTTCGATACATCAATGACATTAATAGCTCTCCATAACTCTTGGAGATCGTCAATGAGAGGAGCAAGATATATATTCATATCTTTAACTTGTCTTTTTCTTGGGATTAAAAGTGAAAGCATTAAATGTTCCTTTTTAATGCTAAGATATGGCGGAAGATTGTACTTTATGACTACCACTGGCCATGTTGACCATTTACTAGATTTCATGGAGAATGGATTAACCCCATCTAATGCAACTCCTAACTTTAGATTCTGTGGATTTTGTGCAAATTCAAGCCATGTAGAATCAATATGCTGAAAGGCAACACTATCATGAGGAATTCTGATTATTCCATCAGTACTTTTGTTATCATGTCCCCAAGTCAAAAGCTTTGATAATTCGGGGCTTTGAAACATATGTCTAATCCGTGGATCCAATGGAAAATGTCTCAATACCTTTTTTGGGATTTTACCTTCTTCGCCCCTATATCAAGGAGATTGACATTTGGGACATGTCAAAGAGTCTGCATATTCACCTCTATATAAAATACAATCGTTAGGACATTCATGTATACATTGATAATCTATATCAAGATTGTTGATTATCTTCTTCATTTCATCATGTGAGGTAGGAAGAATATTCTGACTTGGTAAAAACTTTTCAGATAATAACCTATAAGTTTATCAAAAAAAGATATATTAAAAAAAATTAATTAAATAAATATACATAAATATATGCATATAATTTTATATATGTGTATGCTTATGTGCATCTTTCAAAATATTCGTGAAAAATTTGATTGTTTTGGATAGTAGGATATGATTGTTTGTTTTGGACGATATGAAGTATGTACCTTCATTGAATGATTTGTGGATTCTATCATATGTTCAGTTTGAAAGTGTGAGAAGCGGGTTTATAATTGCTACTCAAAGAATTTGGCACTGTTTATAGGCCATACGATGGTGACCTGGATGAATCGCATGCATAGAGGTTACTCAAGATAGAGCAACCTGATTATAATGGACTAGTGCCAGCAGAATTCCTCGAGTATGCTGTAAACCTCTTGCATGTCAATGATGAGCATCTGAACTTTAGGATACAAAGTGGAAATCATGGAGGCTTGAGAGGATCACTTTTATACAGCTTGTTCAAAGAACTTCAGGTTCATAAAGTTCTTTGAACAAGCTGTATCAATGTGATCCTCTCAAGCCACCATGATTTCCACTTTGTATCCTAAAGTTCAGATGCTCATCAGTGACATGCAAAAGGTTTACTGCATACCCCAGGAATCCTGCTAGCACTAGTCCATTATAATCAAGTTGCTCTATCTTGAGTAACCTCTGTGCATGCGATTCATCCAGGTCACCATCGTATGGCCTATACACAGTGCCAAATTCTTTGAATAGCAATTATAAACCCGCTTCTGACACTTTCAAACTGAACATATGATAGAATCCACAAATCATTCAATGAAGGTACATACTTCATATCCTCCAAAATAAAAAATCGTATCATGCCATCCAAACAATCAATTTTTTTTTTTTAATATAAAGGAAGTTCGGTATTAGCCTACTCTCCCGGATTGGAATTAAATAAAGAAAAGTACAAGAGAAGGGGACTAGTGCCCACGGGACCCCCCACATCCCACAAAGCAGGGGAAGCTTTTAGAGAGCCTAGATGGCATTATAAAGAAGGTTAATCACCCTCTCATCACCCTCATGTGGGGCCCACTTGGGTTTAAGCTTGTTATTTATCAAAAGGAGTACTTGATGATGCCTGAAGGGGGGGGGGGGGATTTCTTACAGTTAACAATCCTTTTGCCAAGGAGGAACAACGATTTCTCAATTGACCACTATTTGGGGGAGTCATCGAAGTTGATAGCACACCTTTCCCGCCAGATTTTCCATAAGTACTCCCCTCTGATGGCGTTCTAGAGAGTCGTGGAGCAGCCGATCGCTTCTCCCAGCTGAGATGTTTCTGAAGTCTGATTTTCTTTCCAACCATCTGCCAGAGTCTGTTGGAGTCGGGGCAAGTAAAGAAGATGTGTGAAACATCTTCGATAGACCGGTGGCAGCATTTGTACCAGGGAGGAATCCCACAAAATTTGCTAGCCTTAAGGTTGGTCCATATTCCATGATGAAGAGTTTTCCATAAGAGGACAGACTTTTTGATTTCTATGAGGGGGTTCCAGATAGCCATGAACTTCATGTCCCACTGAAGTCGCGTCCACGACATGCACCACTTCTTGTTGAGGTTGACCTTATAGTCAATCGTTTCTTTGATGTTCGGGATTTTTGATAGGCTATTCCCATTGTGCCATTTGAGACCAAGCGAGCTCGACGTGTCATGTCCCATGAGAAGGTGAACTTTGTATCGGTCCCAGGCGAGACATCTGCTTTGCAAAGTGTTCCATTCTTCGTACGAAATGTTGATGCAAGGGTCTATATCCTCGAAGTTGATCCAGCGGTTGGTGTCTTGTTTCCAGAGATGTTTCCATTTTTTGAAGCCATTGTTCCATAACTTCTTGGCATTTTGAATGTTCCAAGATTCCACACTCCGGATGCCATGGATCGAAAACGAGATAGAGTCATTTTGTCTGATACTGGCAGCCCACTTCCAGTCTTCACTTATTCTTGTGTAGCTTTTGATTTTATTCCAACTCTTCCATAGGGAGCACACGAGATTTGAGCCTTTCAGGAAGACGGGGATCGGGGAAAACAGCAAGGTCAAGATGTCAAGATTCTTCCAGTTTGGGTAACCCATGAGAGCCAGCTCATTCTTGTTTCTGAAGATCAACTTGGCCCATGAGGCCTCCCCGTTGCACCACACCTTAATCATCCATTTGGCCGCCAGTTTGTTAGCCATGCACCCAACGTCCAGGATACCAAGTCCCCCACTATCTCTATGGCTGGAGAAAATGGACCATTTGATTTTAGGCACCCCCCTCCTATTGTGGTCGCCCGTTTAAAGAAAGTTTCTACAAATACTATCCAGTTTGGACAGATCTTGCTCTTTCGGTCTCCAACAAGAAAGGAAATATATGGTAGATGATAAAAGAAACGTGTTGATAACCATAACATGACCAGCAAGATTGATTTGCATACCTCTCCAAAAGTTAAGCTTGTTTTCGAGTTTGGCTAGCACCCAGTTCCACCGCTGTTCCAAAGAGACGCCCAACCCCAAGGGAATCCGAAGAAGCCGAACAATTTGGCCCTGCGGAATGATTTGACAGCCATGATCAAAAAGAAGGTCAGGTTGTGACCCAACAATAGCTCTAAAGGTGGTCTTAGAGTGGTTGATTGTGGATCCAGAGGCTTCACAAAAAGTAGCGAGACACCTCCAGAATGTCTCCAGGCTGTTACTATCATTGTGAACAAACGCGTTCATATCATCGGCAAAAAATCTCAGGGTGATCTGACTATGGTCATGAGGCAAGCGGAGGCCTTTGATATTACCGGCTTCCACCTGATGCTCCACCAGCCTGTTAAGCCCTTCCGTGGCAATGGCAAAGAGAAGGGGAGCCAATGGGCACCCTTGTTTGATAGATCTTCTAAGTTTGATCACCTTCGAAAGTTTGCCATTAATGTTAATTTGGGTCAATGCGTTTCCAAGAAGGGTCGCAATCATCTTGGTGAATTTCTGATTACATCCCAGATCTTGGAGCGACTGCAGAATATAGTCCCATTCTAGCATGTCGTAGGCTTTATCAAAGTCGATCTTGAGGAAGACCACATCTTGTTTAGACTCATTTGAAAATTCAAGAACTTCCCAGATATCTATAATGGTTTCCAAAATTGACCTGCCTTTGATGAAACCTTTTTGGTCCTCACTTAACCACGCTCTCAAGTGGCAAGAGATTCTGTTGGCAATGACTTTGGCAATGATCTTGTATCCTGTTTGGAGCATCGTAATAGGACGCCAGTTCTCTATTATGTTCTTTTCCCCTTTTTTGTGTAGTAACTTGATAATGCCATTGTTGAGACAAGAAGGAAGAGCGCCAAACTTGAGCGCCTCTTGTCAAACTAGATGAAGAGGGGTGGCAACCACCAACTTGAAGGATTTAGAGAACTCATTAGTGAGCCCATCGGGTCCCGGGCTTTTACTAGAAGGGAGGGCATCAATGACCTCAATAATTTCTGCTTCAGAGATAGGGGCATGTAGCTGGGAGCGAAGGTTGAGTGGTATCCTATGGGGGGAAAGTTTAGATATGGCTACCATACAGTCCCGGTGGGAGAGGGGGTTCGAGGTCCCAAAGAGTCTCATGAAGTGCCCTTCAATGATCCCAAAATTATCTTCTTCAGTATTGCATACATTGCCATTTAAGTCTAGCAATAAGGGGATCGATTCTCTGCTATGTTTCCTTTTAGGGATATGGCACATCTCTTTGGTGGGTTTGTCGACTTTGTTAGCCCACCACTCCTTGAAGAAAATTTGCAAATTTTTCCTTTGTATTTCTTCCTCGTATCTTAGCAGTGCTCTTATTTTTTGAAGACCTTTCTGGGCTTGAGATTTTCTGTTGTTCACTTCCTCCTCGAGCCTCTAGAGTCTATGATATAGAGCTTCTCTACGAGCCCACAGCACAGTCTTGAGCATCTTCGTGGATCTAATCATGATCTGTCGTGACTTATCGACTGCACTTCTCCAGTAGTTGGTTGGGGACAAGCCGAAGGCGAACGCCTCCTTCCACACATCAGCAATTTCTTGATGGACGGAGGGGAGAGAGAAGGAGGGCACACTAGCATGGAACCAAGGAGCCTTACAGATCTTGGTGGAAGGTTGGAAAGTGATAACGATCGGGTAGTGATCAGAGATGGTGAGGTCGGTGCATTGCGAGAGGGAAGGGTGGCCCCACTGAGGAGTAAAACTCTGAGAAATGTAGCATCTATCAAGTCTAGCTTTCCTGAGGTCCTCGCCCGCTTGGAGATTTGACCAAGAAAAGCCTTTGAATCTTTTAATTCAACCAAGTCCAAGTGTAGTTTGGTTTTGTCCCACGTTTCTTTCTCCCGACTATCGATGACCATGCCCTTGCCCATCCATCTGTCCATAGGGTCCTCTACCATGTTGAAGTCACCACAAATAAGCAGGTTGTGGGGGAGCGAGTCCAAGGAGGCCCAAGTGTTCAGTCTCTCTAACTCCCCATTAGGGGCATACAAAGAAACTAAAGTAAAACAAAAAGGAGCACCAAAGGAAACAACAATCCATCGATGGCATTCATCTTCAATGGAGTTCTCAAGCTTTCCAAACCAGGATTGATTAATACCGATTACCATTCCACCGGACCCCCGTTGGTGTGCCATTGAAATCCAAACATGGGTCGAGGATACATGTCTAAGCCGTTTCTGGAGGTCTTCTCCGTCAATTTTAATCTCTTGAATACGTATAAATTCTGGCGATTTTGATTTGTCAGGAGTAAAATCAGGGGACCATCTGAATAGGCACAAGGTCGCCCGGCCGAGTTGTCAGGTTCCGACACTTAGGGCCCAAAACGCCATATCTTCATTTTCAAAGACAAGCAACATGTGGCTTGCCGGTAAAATCTGGCACTTACAAACAATAAGCCCACAGGGGAACCACTCGTTGCGAAGCCATTGTCGCACGGTTTCGAGAGGGGGCCTAGGGCCAAACATTTGGCCGACGAGGCAAACTTTCTTGAGCTCCTTCTCAGTTGACATAATTGTGGATCTACTGAGGGACACCAAGGGGGGTTCAACACTCTTGGAGGCCCCAAGGGCGGCACAAGATCCCCCCTCCAACAGAGAGGCCAGGTTGCCAATCTCCCCCGGAGGAGTGGCCAAGTTACTTCTCACAAACGAGGGGTTCGGCAAATCCATGACAAAGGCCCGACAATAAAGGAGCCTTAAACTTGAATTGCTTAGGAGTTAAAATCTTTATTTTACTTGGACGGATGAACTTGCAAAGGAGCGCTGATATGGTAATTTGAAGATAAAATCTTAAATTTACTCGGACCAAAGAGTAGACCCCGCTTCTATTTTGATAATTGAACCCCGCTTCTCCAAAACATTTGTTTCCTAATTTTTGATATCTAAAAATTACTTTTAAAGCTGAAGAAAAAGCTCTTTAAGCGTTGCCACCCCTTGAGAAATTTCAAAGAAAAATCTCTCTCGACTTTCATGCGTGGACGTCGACTCCCTCCAAAAGCCAGCTTAAATCCAATTAATAAAAAGTCAGTGACTATCAGTCGCGAGGCGGATTAGAGTCCTGACTCCTCAGCGCTGACAACAGGCGGCGCACACAGGGAAAAGGCAGAAAGAAAGACTGGGAAAGGGGGAAAACGCCGATAAGCACCACGAACCCCACGATAGTTCTGCGCTGAAGGAAGAGCAGAAAAAGACTCCAACGGGAAAAAAATTCACGAGCTGCTGTCTGCCCACAAAACGAGGTAAAAAGCATACGTGCGATAGAGCCCCTCGAATCTCGAAACACTCCCACGCGGGCACAGAGATAGAGAGGGGACGAAATTGCGGACTTCAGCGAGATGATACCACAGAGAGGAGACGATGCCACGGAGAACCACCAGACGATACCAAGGAGAGGAGCTCAGGAGACGATACCACGGACTTCAAAGCCCTTGAGGATACGGGTAAAGCGGGGTAAAACTGCCCGTGATGATATGAGAACAACTGTCCGTGACGATACTAGTCGGAGTATTGTGATACAGCAAACAAGGGGAGTTATCGACGACACCAGACAGGAGGTATCGCGATACCTACAACCCGAAGCTGCACCGGAAGAGGGAGCTAATAGGAATCTCGCATCGGAGCAATTTCTTGGTAGAATTTATCGTTGCAGTCAATTGTATGTGAGCGCATCGAGAGTTCAGTGTCTTCTGACATGGCCGCAAAGCTTTGCAAGTAAGTTCTTGTCACTGAGTTCTGCCATGGCCGCGTAGCTCTGCTTCTTCAGCTCACAAGTAAGTCCTTGTCACTGTGTGTCGCCATAGTTGTGTAGCTCTCTTTCTTTCGCCATCCTTCAGTTCAAGTCCCACCGTGTGACTATTTGCCTGGAGCTCAGATATTTGCCATAATGTTGTTGCTGTGTCGACACGCCATCTCCAAGAAAAGCGCTATTTGAAGGTTTCCATTAAAGCTGCAGAAAAGGCTCCACGTTCTTGTCACAATCAATAAAACCTTCTTCGTGAATATTTTGAAATATGCATTAATAGTTCTAAAAGATGTGCGGACAAAAAGTGTCCATTCAATTCAAGTTCTTGTTCTTACTTTATCTAAAGTAAGAATAAAAACCTGCATTGAATGGACACTTTTTGTTCGCCCATCCTTTAGAATTGTTTTTCCATTCTTCAAAATGTGTGTATATGTGTGTGTGTGTGTGTTTATATGTGTGTATGGATTCGTGTATATTATGTGTATGTTTCAATATGCATGTATTTATATATACATATATTTATGCATATATATATATATATATAAATAGATAGAAAATAGAAGATTATACCATAATAGTGTCAAAACAGATACATTACTCCATCCAAAACGATTTTGAAGATTGAGAATAAGTAAGCTCGCACTTTGTCGTGTCAAACGACTTCCTTCATATACATGCTTTAGACATTCCACTTGAAGATATTTCTCATTTTTAGAAATATCAATGCTCTCACTCTCATTTTGATACCAATCCTCAATAAAATCTACCATGCCATCATCTTCATCATTGTCATACAAATGTTGTACTTTATCATCTTTTGAATATAGATCTTTCAACTTTGCATATTCCACATGATTACTTTTGCATAGCCTCCTCATGGAAGCTTCTGATAAATGAGGTCTTACTGGTAATTGTGAATGCTGTGGAGGAATATCATCAACATCATATGTTGGAATCTACACATATAAATAAAATTCATTAGTATTCCATAAATGAATAAAAAGTAAACTTTAAATATAAAATAAAATAAGTATATAACTTATTAAATATGGATAGAAAATTTTTATTCTCTCTAGCTAAAAGGTGCTCTTGGAGGTCTACGCCATCCATAATTCACTAATAGTTCATCACTGGCATGTAATGTAGTAATAACATTGACAACTATATATCTTGATACATCTCTACTCATGTATGGTGATTCATGACTATTTTCACACTCCTCAAATGTGAAATTAGTCCTTGAACTATTATGTAACCCTCGACTACTATTTATTAAATCTGCTATATTTCCATGTGGGTAAGGTCTTCCATCAATATATAATCTTTCATTTTCTGCATGTAAAATCCTTCTACTAGTAAGGGATGTTGCATTCAAGCATATTCCATAAGTACTCATGCTTTGAACATAACGTGAAAGTCGATGCCAATCTCCCCATCCATATATAGGACCACAAAATGACATAAGAGTGACTTCAGAGTTCGGAGGCACATACAAATCCTCTACAATAAAGAGACCACGACCAGCATTAGTAATAGTGGATGGAGCAATCATATAGCGATTACCCCAAAAGTTGAAAACCTCTCCATCTAAAGGAAGTGGTCCTCTATTCCATCCTCCATATCTTCTTCTATCATATGTTTGTACTAAAGAACGATCACGAGCTGGCAATGGATAATCTCCAACCGTTTTAGTCTCTAAACCAAGAGGTAGAGGATTTCTAGAAACCTCTGCTTGTAATTGATGAACAACAAGTCCATGACGTGTACGAGGTATATTAACATTATGAAAAAAATTATCATCATCATCATCATCGAGCAAGTAATCCTGTATATCAACAGTAATTTGATTTTGTATATGATTTTTAAATAAAATAATGACATTAATATATATAGAAAATACATACCCAAGCATTATCACATTGACCAGGTGATGGTGCACGCTCAAAAGTACCATACTCTGCCTCATGTTCAATACATTCCAATCGTGGTCTTCGATACGTGCCATAACAAGAGTTACATCAACATATCATAGCTCTTGATAGTAAAATTCATCATAATTCCTATCGGAGGACACATGTGAAATTGTTGCATGGGTAGGAGGTGGTGGAGTACCCTCTGATTGATCAAATCTGCACATAATAAGAAACAAAGAAAATATAAGTTATGTATCCATCAAATATATTTAAAATTAAATGTTTGATATACTTACAGTATATAGTCGTTGCACGATGAGGAGACAGTGGTGGAGTTCCATCTGATTGATCAGAATCTACAAATAATGGTATTTGATATTAATAATCTGATTATCTACATACACAAAAAATTCACATATACATATTTACACATACACACATATTCACATATACACATTTACACATACACATCACATATACACAATTACACATTATTGTGGGATAAATGCATGTATTTTGTATGAATGAGTGTATATGCATGCATGTGTAAACCATTAGCAATAATGAGCCTCGTGGAAATCTATTTGAAAATAATATCTATGATTATCACCTTCATAGAAGAGGTGAGTGCTAAATGAGAAGTCATCTTGAGAACTCCCTTTCTTCATGTTTTTTTTCTTTTTTCAAGTTTCACGGACATAAGTACTTTTTTTTTAAATAAAGGAAGTTCGACTTTAGCCTACTCTCCCGGACATAAGTACTTATCAGGATACTTTTCAATACACTAAGCTTGCATGTCCTACAGGAAGAAAATTGAAAACTCTATTTAAAGAGAAACATGTAAGACTTAAGAAGATAAGAAATAAGAGTACAAAAAGCCCCACTAAATTCTCTACCCACATATGTTCACTTTCTAGAACTCAATGGAGATCTAATGTGCTAACATCTAGCTCACAAGAATCATGAAGGTCAGCCTTGTTGTTTGAGTTACAAATTCTTTCTCTTAAGTAAAACATTACTAAATGTCCTAGTATGTATTATTTCTTGATCATGTGCAAAACGGTTGATAACAAGCTTGAATTCATATGGAATATGAACAAAGAGTAAGCTTCACGAGATGAATATCTCATAGAAATTACAAAAGGTATGCGAATACTTCTCATTAAAGGCCATTTCCCTTGTATATGGGACCATTCTGGCACTTTCATCTTACTTTTTATGGTCCGTCTATTGAATGCATGTGGTCTTGCATTTCTCAATGTAAAGCATCAAGAAGAAGGTCAATGGAGAGTAGCGTCGTGGACTTAAGTCCTTCACAAGGATTCCTATGTCTATGAGCATCCCAGATCCCTTCACGGCCTTAGTTATTACGCTGCCATAGCCTAGTAGCATAGGATTGTGTCTTTGTTTCAGCAACGTGGATTCATGGGTAGTTAGGCGAGCTGTAACCCATTATACATCTGCGTTCGACTCCTTGCTCTTCATGCGCACCTCTGACCTTACCTGTTGATGGTCTCGTTCTCATAAGGTATCACAAAAAGCACGTTATCTTTCAAGTTCCTTCACTCCTTTCTCAGGATGGAGCTCCAAGCGATGGACTCCACAAATTCCCTGTTCCAGGTCAACTACTATGGAGACCTCACATGCCACAATCTCCTTCGCTATCATTTCATTCGTAACCAACACATTCCACCGAAGCGGAATGACGAGCAACCTGCTATGCCACATGTGAGATTGCGCGGCTCCAGCTGCTTCTGTTCAATACTCAAGCTGTTGTGGACTCAGCTACGACTCTTTCTTGTGACAAAAATCTGTGATCCTTTGCCCACAGGTTGATGAATTGATATTGTTTTTCCGCCTTACTGTTTAGACTTTCTTTGATGAATATTGTGACATAAGATTCTTCACATCCGCAAACTCCAAATCTGTTGATTATTTTTCACTTACTGTTTTGGACCTTCTTGAATATAAAAAATGACAGTTAGCTCTCTTAATGTACACAGCTTGTTCATGCTTGTGCCATGGGGTCACTTGTACTGCTCTAATATGTAGGCATCCAAAAGGAAAAGCATCCAACGGTCAACTGAGGGTGTTTGATGCCTCCTTTGAGAGAGAACGAAAAGTATACAAGAAAAGGGACATCTAAAGAATGGCCAACAATTTCATAAACGGATGGCATAATGCCACCTGGGGTTTGGCCAGCCTTGCAGACTCCTCATTTGACAACAAGCTTAGGAACCCTCTCTAGAGGGATCTATTGCCCTTCTCTACAAGACGATGAAGAAGATTAAGATTAAAAGGTCCTATCATTAGGCATTCCCAATATTGCATGGTGATTTAGGAGAGCTTGAGTTTATTCTGGGTTAGGGGATAGTTTTAAGACTATGATGATATCCAATCTCTCAACCACTTTCCTCATAACTTTTCTTGTTGTCTATGGAATTTACAATATCATTAAAAGAGAAAAAAATCTCTCCTTGAAGCTTTTGAAATTTCTTTGGTTTGTCTTTTCTTATGCCTTCTTTCATGAGTTTTTGGTCCTTGTTCTTCCTTTGTGTTCTTGCTTTTCTTTTCTCCTTCTCCTTCCCCACTTCTCTCTGAGTATGAAAGCTGCATGCATGCAGGAGGAAATGGTGACAATTGTGGCTACTTTGCAATGTATATGATGCTTCCCATTCCTATTGTGGTCACAAAATTGAGGAAGGGATAAATTGAAGATCCTTTTTCTCCAAAAAAAATTTTATAATCTAAATCGGACAATAAAATGGAATCTATGTAGTTGAGATCATGGAGGCATGAACAGAATAGATCTAAGAAGAAGAAGTTGTGGAGGTGATTCGAGGAGTGGAAAATTCATGGACTTATGAAAAACAGGGGTACATAGGTTTATGTATTCCACATATGGTAGAAAACACGCTTGGAAAGCACAAATAGGGCTCTAAGTTCCCTAAAAGTAAGCATAAAGGGAGGAAATGTGTGCTATGCTCTTCCTCTTCCTCACACATCGATGTGGAGATGGGGGAGTTAGAATCATCTTAAGTTCTTCTTTGACTACTCAAGAGCTCCATAGCTCTCTCAGTAGGTCACATGCAAGATGAATGGAAGTGGGCTTAGATAAGAACTTTTATGTCATGACACAAAGAAGGAGAGGAGTGAACATGAATGAGATCTCTAAATCTACACACACATATATGAGATAACAATTACCTTTTGCCCAACCATGTAACCAAGAATATATAGTCGCAATGAAGGCTTCCTCATGCAACCTTGTTTTCCTACCTTTCCCGCATGGAGTGTGGTATTAAGGCACCTAGTCCTTAATTTACCTCTAATGTCTATAGCCTTATACTTTATAACATCAAAAAAGGATTATGAAGAACAGACTTTTGGGAATTTCACCCATTCTATTACTATCACCCCTAGAGCTAGCTTAGGTAGGCGTTTGTACCACTAAGCTACACTCGCTTGATGATGTAGAAGGGGGAAAGATAGGACTTGCTCTTAGATTGAACATTCTCTAGTATTCAATTTTTCTCAAAGCTTATTTTTCTTCTTCATTTCAACCATATGACATCTTTTGACTCACATACATAGATTGAGCATTCAATATCTATATATATATGGATACTGCTTATGTACATCCATGTGGATATTGACATGTCATTTATGATTTGCATAAGCCCTCTTACAAATTCAAGGGGTTTTCAATGAGATGTTTCTAGTTGGGAGGCATCCAAATGTCAAAATAGCTTTGGTGATGTAGGTGGAAGGCATAACCTTCCACCTACATCACTACTGCCTTTATGTATGATATATATGACACGGATTTTATAGATGTGTATTTTTTTTGGATTTTGGATATCTACTAAACACTCTATCTGGATGTTATTCAGTTATGATTTCCTGCATCTTTTGATTGTTGGAGGAGATGGTGGATAGATTCTAGAGATGAAGTGGTGCTGCAAAATCCTACTTCACACCAGCCAATAACAAGTTGTGGAGAGTAGATTAGACCTTTGGAGCTTCCCAATAATCACCTAATTGCTTTGGAACATGATTCTTTAAGTGGATCAATAGATGAGTAGAAAATTCAACTATGAGCTAAGACTTGCTATTTTGGTATCTACACATGTTTAGTAAAATGAACAGTGCTCTCAACCTGCTAGCAATTGATTAAATTCCTTTTGGAAGTATCTAATCACCTTAGATAGGTACCAATCACAAGTATCTCAACAAAAATGATTGTGTACACTAAGAATGATGCTTAGCAAGTTGGATGACTATCCCGACATTTTTGGGCTGCTATAGTATGCAGACTAGTGAGCATAGTTATGAAGATATCTCGAGATTGAGAAAGGCAATGACAATGAAAATTTGTAGCTATGGAATAGATAGTATGGGAAATCTATACCACTTTAAATCACAACAAATGATCAACTATGCATTGAGAACAAAGTTTGAGAAGATCTCTGTTCTAATATATACTTGACAGAGAAGTGGAGTAGAGATGTGATCAATGTATATATATTTAATCACATAGAAGTACAATGAAATTGGCAATGTATAATTGCACAATGGAAGGGTACTTATGGAGCTATAGAATGAGTTCACTAATCATAGAAAACCCCTCTCAAATGATCTCCAAATCGGGCACTTACTCACCCCTGATTTTGATCCATTTTATAGCTTTGACTTGGATCCAACTTTTGAATTCAGATTCAAGCTCTTACCATAAAGTGAATCCTAAACTTTAGGACTTACTTTCATGAATCAACTACCAAGTAATTCAAGATTTGATTCGTCTTAACTCCATGTGAGGGTAGTGCAATTAACATTGTTGTAGTTAGACATCTATGGAAGCACGCGAACAACACAAGGAAGAAGAAGAAGCTTGGAGCTCAACACACAATACTTAATGTATTAGTAGAGAATGTACAAGATAAGTAGCCTGTTAGGGCAATAGGCGTATATACAAGCTGGGGGAAAAAAACCTCCTAAAGAGGGAAAAAAGTGCCCCAACAGTCCTAGTGTGTTCACACACATCATTACCTGAATATATCAACAAATCCCCCCTGGGAGTGATGCCGTGAACAAGGAGCTAGCACTCATGTATAAGGAAGTGCCAAGCTATGTCGAAATCACTCCATAAAAATAAGTAAGCCCAAAGCTTTGCGGAAAGCTTCAAAGTTCTCCCTAGGCAAATCCTTCGTGAAAAGGTCTGCAATGTTCTCCTGCATGGGCACATATACCAAGCTGATCTCCCTAGGAGAGAACCTCTCCCTGACATAATGATAATGCACCTCAATGTGCTTAGTTTGAGCATGGAACATAGAGTTCCTCACAGCTCACTCTCACTCTCACTGAAGATGGTGGTGGCAGAAGATTGACCAACACCCAAATCAGCCATAAGGCGTCTGAGCCACACACACTCAAGAGTCGCTGTGAAAGATGCCCTATACTCAGCCTCACAACTGAAAGTGGCCACAGTAGCGTGCTTCTTGCTCAACCAAGATATACATGAGCTACCAAGCATGAAGGAAAAGCCACTAGTGGACACACGAGTGTCATAGCAACCAGCCCAATCAGAGTCAAAAAAAGCATGCAAATCTGGCAGTGGTAAACCTCAGTGGTAAATCTGACAAAGCCTATGATAGGTTTGAATGGGACTTTGTTCTCTAATCGCCTTGGTTGTAGTCATAAATTCATGAAGAATCGCTACGCTACTAGGGAATGCAACGACTCAAATAAATATCAATGGCCAATTGTTGAAGACTATAAGATTAAAACGCTCTATTAACCAAGGATGCCCTCTGGCCCCTCTACTCTTCGCTACTGCCACGAAAGGACTCAGCCGTCTTGTGCAACATCATATGGAAATGGGGCATATTAAAGGTCTCTCTCTACCTTCCAACCATGGCTTCATGATCATGAGGCTATTTGAAGATGACATGAACGCATTTGTGCACAATGACTTGGAAAGCATCGAGGCCTTTTAGGGGTGCCTTGACACGTTCTATGAGGCATCTAGCTCTCGAATTAACCACTCCAAAACCGCTTTTAGAGCTATCTTTGGACCTTTGCCCCAATGGCTGGTTGACCATGGTTGCCAAGGCATCCTCTCAGGTCAGGTCTTTCGCCTTCTAGGTATCCTGATGGGCTTTGGCGTCTATATGGTGCCTTTGGCCACAAGTTGCTGCTCAAAAATGGACATCTAAAGAATGGCCAACAGTTTCATAAACTGATTGCATAATGCAACCTCAGTTTTGGCCAACCTTGCACACTCCTCATTTAACAACAAGCCTACGACCCCTCTCTATAGAAATCTATTGCCCTTCTCTACAAGAGGATGTTGAAGATCGACATGAAACCTATCATTAGGCATTCCCAGTATTGCATGTTGATTTAGTAAAGCATGAGTTTATTCTGAGTTAGGGGATAGTTTTATAACTATAATGATATCCAATCTCTCAGCCACTCTCCTCATAACTTTTCTTGCTATCTATAAAATTTACAATAACATTAAAAGGGAGAAAAAAATCTCTTCTTGAAGCTTTGGAAATTTCTTTGCTTTGTCTTTGCTTATGCCTTCTTTCATGAGTCTATGGTCCTTGTTCTTCCTTTGTGTTATTGCTTTTCTTTACTCATTCCCCTTCCCCACTTCTTTCTCATTATCAAAGCATGTAGGAGGAATATGTGACAATTGTGTTTGTTTTCAAATTTATACGATGTGTCCCATTCCTATTGAGGTGAGGAAGGGATGAAATTCAAGATCCTTTTCTCCAAAAAGAATTCATAATCTAAATTGGACAACAAAATGGAATTGTGTAGTTGAGATCATGGAGACATGAAAAAAACTAGAGCTAAGAAGAACTTGTGGAGGGGATTGGAGGAGTGGAAAATTCATGGCCTTATGGAAAACAAGGGTACATAGGTGTATTTATCCCACATATGGTAGAAAACACACGTGGAAAGCACAAATAAGGCCCAAAGTTTCCTAAAAGTAATCATAAAGGGAGGAAAGTGGGTTCCCCTCTTCCTCTCTCTCACACATCTATGTGGGGATGGGGGAGCTAGAGCCAGCTTAAGTTCTTCTCTCGCTACTCAAGAGATCCATAGGTCTCTCAAGAGGTCACATGCAGGATGAACAAAACTAGGCTTAGATAAGAACTTTTATGTCATGACATAGAGAAGGAGAGGAGTGGACATGAATGAGATCTCTAAAGCTACACACACATATATGAGATAACAATTACCTTTTGACCAACCATGTAACCAAGAATATATAGTTGCAATGAAGGCTCCCTAAAGCAACCTTTTTTTCCTACCGTTCCCACATGAAGTGTGGCATTAAGGCACCTAGCCCTTAATTTAACCTCTAATTTCTATAGCCTTATACTTTATAACATCAATCAAGGTTTATGAAGAAGAGACTTTTGTGAAGTTCACCCATCGTATTACTATTACACCTAGAGCTAGCTTAAGTAGGCATTTGCACCACTAAGCTTATACACTCACTTGATGATCTAGGAGGGGGAAAGATTGAACATTCTCTGGTATGTCAAATTTGCTCAAAGCTTATTTTTCTTCTTGATTTCAACCATATCGCCTTGTTTAACTCACATACATAGATTGATGGTTCAATATGTACATTATATATGGATGCTGCCTATGTACACCCATGTGGATATTGACATGTCAATCATGATTCGCATAAACCCTCTTAAAAATTCAATGGATTTTTAGTGAGATTTTGCTAGTTCGGAGACATCCAAATTTCAAAATATCTTTGGTGATGCAGGAGGAAGGCATAACCTTCCATTTACATCACTATAGCCTTTATATAGTAGATATATGAAATGGATTTTATAGAGATGTGTTTTTTTTTGGGATTTTGGGTATCTACTAAACACTATATCTTGATGTTATTCAATTATGATTTCATGCATCTTTTGATTCAATCTTGAGTAGTGACATGATGATGTTTCTATGATCCCATCCTTTATTTATAGAGGAGAATAAATTATAGTTCATGTAGATTTCATAGTTCAGTCATATAAGGGATGATCTTGGGATCCATATTTGGTTTATAATACTATTCTATTAGTTGGGTAACATTATTTGTTCCTTATTTATTTGGTTTATATTGATCACACACCCTTTTTGTTGTGGAAACGTATCAATATTTTTCTAGAGTTCGGGAATTTTCCATATTTTATTTTGACATATCATTACAACTATAGAGGCTCTTTAAATCATGACATCTGATCTCTTAGAGACATCGTATCGATCCAAGGGTGGAGTAAGAAACTCTAAGAAAGGTTATAATTCTTAAGGCAAAGATAGCTTTCAGATTTGTAAGTTTGATGGAACTAATTTTACCTTGTGGAAGAATTAAATTCGGAATGTCTTGATTCAAGAGGAAATAAAAGTCCATTGCTTGTCCCATAAAGAAGCTCATCATGAATTATGATGACTTGCAAGATCTTGATGAGATGGCTATGTCCACAATATATTTGCATTTAGTAGATAATGTATAAATTATAGTGTTGGATTGTGAGACCATAGAGGAGGTCTAGCAAAATTTTTGCAAGATGTATGAATAAGAAGTTGCATTAGAAAAATGTTACTTGATGAGAAAGCTTTATGATCTATGTACAAAAGAAATGGATAATGTGACTACTCACTTGAATGAATTTGATGCTTTCATTTTTGAGTTTACGGCATAAGAGATGAAAATGGATGATGAGATGAAGGATCATCTCTTACAATGCACAATATCACCTTCATGGGGTACAATTTGCACAAGCATTAGTAAAAATGAACCTCGTGGAAATTTATTCAAAAATTATATCGATGATTATAACCTTCATAGAAGAGGTGAGTGCTAAATGAGAGGGCATCTTGAGAACTTTATTTTTTCATGTTTTTTCCTTTTTTAAGCTTAAAGGTTACAAGTAATTAACCAGGATAGTTTTCAATACACTAAGATTGCATGTCATGTAGGAAGAAAATAGAAAACTCTATTTAAAGAGAAGAATGTAAGACTTAATAAGATTAGAAGTAAGAGTAAAAAAAGCCCTAATAAATTCTCTACCCACATATTTTCCCTTGATACAACTCAATGGAGATCTAATGTGCTAACATCTAGCTCAAATGAAGAATGAAGATTAGCCTTGTTTTTTGAGTTAGAAATTTTTTCTCTTACGTAGCACATTAGTAAATTTCCTAGTATGTATTACTTCTTGATCTTGCACCAAACGGTTGATACCAAGCTTAAATTCATATGAAATATGACTAAAGAGTAAGGTTTATGAGATGAATATATCATAGAAATTAAATAAGGTGTGTAAATACTTCTTATAAAAGGTTCTGTGGAAATAATAGTAAAAGTCCTTTGGTGGGGGACTAGCTTCAAATCTAGTCCTCATTGAGTGTTCTTAGTCTAGTAATATTTGCACTATCTATTTTTTGACTTGGGATAAAGAATGTATGTTAATGCTCATCATTGGTGCTCTAATAAGAGGCCACACTGATACATCTTCTTATGATCAACCCAAGAAGAGGAGACCCAACAAAGTCGTTGTTGGAGTAGGCACCTAGACACAATGGAAGATTTCTTGCTAAACTCTTCAAATGATCAACCATCAATGCACACAAACAACCCAAAGTGTACATAATCAATGCACACGGGCATCCCACATTATCATTGTAGATGATCATTTCACAAAATCATTCCACATGCTCATTTGAGATAGTCACCCATCATGATCATTGCACTTAATCATCCAATACCACCTGTGATCAAAGACCATCAACTCCAATGCATATGAACCTATCTTAATTGTGCCATGTTTGGCAAAACATGATTGTACATGGACTTGAACTCATGCAAGACACTAGGGTAGTTGTTAGAAGTGACATTTCTTTCTAAGGAACAAACAACATGAGCGCAAGTCACTCTTGTGTGACTTCATCAAGTAGTGAGTCTGTTTTATGATTGGGACCAAATGCTTGCCTTTGAAGACATGCAAGGTAGACCTATCAATCATGATGAAGCGAGTACCTTTATTTGCCATCATCATACTATGTTACAATTTCAAAGTTAAAACTCCCTAGGGGTAGGTGTCTTGTAGGATTTCCTAAATTGACAAGTAGTTAAACTAAGAAACCCTAATGGCTTGAACATTTTTCACTTCTCGATTGCTAATATTTGTGATGAACACCACAATGACTAATAGGGTTATTGTATGTACTCCCTCTTGAACTTGCACATGCCAATGATAAGTTGAGGCTTGATCAAGATACTAGTGATGATGAGAGTGGACTCCCTAAGATTCCTCCCATTCGTAGACCTTGAATGTATCTTTTGAATGCTTTGTCACTCACTTGGATCCAATCTAAGTCTTTAGGGAAAGCATTATACATGGATAAACTCAATTCTAGGAATATTTGGAACATTAATACTATAGCTCCACCAGCTAAAAGAGTGATGATGTATGAATTTCCCAAAAACACTAGAAGATTACCCCTTGAGTTCAAGGAAAAGTCCCTAAACCCTTAATGGGAGATAATTGACTCAAAAGAATCATACGCATGGCCTAAAGACCAACAATTGGTTTCAGGTTGGACCTTCATCAACATTACTACTCACCATTGTTCTACGAGAGAGACCTTTTTGGCCTCATTGTGAAGGAGAGCTTATTGAGGGATGAGCATGTGACGGTAACAATGTAGAGAAGAGACGTTGGAATTTTCAATAAGTTTTTTTATTTTTTGACATTATTTTGTTTACTTCCACCTCCATTTCCATTGCTATCACCTCCGTTAATACCCCTTGCCTTTCCCATTCCATCTTCTTCTTTGGAAAAACTTCGCCTTTCAGATCATATACCCACCTTCCCTCATATATTCATTTACTTATGCTGGAGAGAGAGAGGGAACGAGAGCGTACATGCATTTTGTAAGTTTTTTGCTTTTTATTTTTATTTTTTTTTCTCCTTCGGGTTATCGCATGCTCTAGAATTCTGCACAGCTATGAAATCCATTTTTTTATTTCGAAGTGATCATGCTCAATCTATCTTGATACATTGAGAAAGTTGAGTTTTCACCATTGCATTAGCACAATATGATAGGCCTCTGCAATGCTTTTCCAATGAAGTAGAGACAAATGAAAAAGAACATAAATTTCACACTATCACAATAGATCTTTGTCTATAATGTAGGTAGCCTATCATGATAGATTCACCCTATCGCTACACGCTCACACTATTACAACGAAATAACCCTATTGCAAAAAGCTCACCCTATCCCAATGAAGTGGAGGCAAATGAAAAAGAACATAAATTTCACCCTATCATAATAGATATTTGCCTATAACGTAGGTAGCCTATCATGATAGACTCACCCTATCGCTACACGCTCACACTATTACAACAAAATAACCCTATTGCAAAAAGCTCACCCTATCCCAATATGCTCTGCTAATGGTCTAACCCTATCTATCCTGACAAAGTGACTCCATGACAGACACCCTCTATTATGATAGGCCATATCTATCGCAACAAGGTCACTCTATCATGACAAACCAACCCGATGAGGCTTGTCTATCATGATAGAAAAAATCTATTGCAATTGACCATTTTGTCGTGGCAGAACCACCTTATCATGACAAAGCCCCCAATAGAGCACTTTATATCATGATCGACCTCTCTATCATGAGAGACTAAAATCACAGCAAAACTCCATTATTTCAAGAGATCATATTCATGACAAGGCCCATCTATCATAACAGATCACTCTATTGCGATAGACTAAAAATTCAATTAGTCCCCTCTGTTGTGATAGACACCCTCTATCATGATAGAGCATTTGCAATAGAAGATTGCCCAACAAAAAAATTTGGAACTCTTTTTTGGGCCATATTTAATATTTTTTTGAGGTGATTTTGTTGATGACATTATTTCTTTTATCACATTTCCTTTTGTATCCATGTGAGTGCATCTCCATTTCTTAATCTAAGAGACACTCCATTTCATCATATTTTAGTTGTATCTCATTATATTTGGGTACATCGGCATTCGATTCTATCTTGTTACCATTCTCCTCTTGAGGGCCTATTCCAAATCTATATGAGGGCCTCTTCCCCACTTTATACTTGGTTAGGAGATTGGAGAGCCAATCTTCTACTCTTGGCAAGCTCATCCTAATTTATGTGAGTTTACTCATTTTTTGGTCTACCCAGTCTCACACTCTTTCGTTTTGTGAGTACACTCTTTTGTTTTTTTCATTTTGCTTTTGATTGAGTAATCTCTACATGGTATTAGAGCACTAGATGGAACTCTTGGTGGTTCATTCTTTCGTGGTGTTCATTTGAAGGTGGTGGTGCTAGTGCTTGTAATGGCATTTCTTTGGTGGCAGTTATTTCTCTTTATAGAGAAGTCTTTAGTCATCAATTTTATGCTCATAAAGCATTTTGGGTGTCACTTTTCCCATTTTATACCACTCTCTCCCACCCTCCCAGTCCTCTCACCAGTCTTATGACACTTCTTGGTAGCCTTTAGGAGAATCTTATAGAGAATACACATGCAGAAGCAAAATGAAGAGAAGAGTGTACTCACAAAATGAAAGAGTGTGAGAGACTCAAAATGAGTAGATGAAAATATGGGTAAACTCACATGGATTAAAAATGGCGAAATGTGTGGGATTGCATACCTCCAACTTCTTCTCTTCGATACACAAGCCATTTCTTAGTATAGAGTTCCAAGCGATGGACTCCACAACTTCCCTATTCCAGATCAACTACTATGGAGACCTCACATGCCACAATCTCCTTCTCTATTGTTTCATTTGTACCCAACTCAATCCACCGAAGCCGAATGATGAGCAGCCTGCTATGCCACATGTGATATTGCGTCGCTCCAACTTCTTCTCAACAATACTCAAGCTGTTGCGTACTTAGCTACGACTCTTTCTTGTGATAAAAATCTGTCATCGTTTGCCCACAAGTTGATGTTCTACCTCCTCAACCCAAATGAATTGATAGTTTCTTTTCGGTTACTAAGACTTTCTTTGATAAATATTGTGACATAAGATTCTTCACATCTGCAAAATCCAAATCTATTCATTATTTCTCACTTACTGTTTGGACCTTCATGCTTGTGTCATGGGGCCACCTGAACTGCTTTATTATGTAGGGATCCAAAAGAAAACGCATCCCAAATGTCAACTGAGGTGTTTGCTTCCTCCTTTGAGGGAGAAAGATAAGTATACAAAAAAAGGTACATCTAAAGAATGGCCAATCATTTCATAAACAGATGGCATAATGCCACCTCAGGTTTGGCTAGCCTCGCAGACTCCTCATTTGACAACATGCCTACGACGTCTAAGCATAAATGGAGGAAAGGGTGCTCCCCTCTTCCTGTCCGTCACACGTCTAAGTGGGGATGGAGCTACACACACATATATGAGATAACAATTACCTTTTGACCAACCACGTAACCAAGAAGGTATAGGCACAATGAAGGCTACCTCAAGCAACCGTTTTTCCATACCTTTCCCACATGGAGTGCGACATTAAGGCACCTAGCCCTTAACTTAACCTCTAATGTCTATAGCCTTATACTTTATAAATTAGTCAAGGTTTATGAAGAAGAGACTTTTGGGAGGTTCACCCATCCTATTACTATCATCCCATAGAGCTACCTTAAGTAGGCATTTGTACGACTAAGCTACACTCACTTGATGATGTAGAAGGGGGCAAGATAAGACTTGATCTTAGATTGAGAATTCTCTGCTAGTTCAAATTTTCTCAAAGCTTGTTTTTCTTCTTGATTTCAAACAGATCACATCTTTTGAATCACATACATAGATTGAACATTCAATTTGTACATCTATGTGGATACTGCCTATGTACATACATGTGGATATTGACATGTCAATCATGATCTCCATAAACCCTCTTACAAATTCAAGGGGTGTTTTTTTTGAATTTTGGGTATCTACTAAACACTGTATGTGGATGTTATTCTATTATGATGTAATACATCTTTTGATGCAATTAATTTATAGAGGAGAATCTATTAGAGTTCATGTAGATTTCATAGTTGAATCATATAAGGGATGATTTTGGGATCCATATTATGTTTATAACACTATTCTACTAGCTAGAATACATTGTCTATTCTTTATTTGTTTGGTTTCTATTGATCAGATATCCTTCTTCTCGTGAAATTATATCGTGATTTTTCTAGAGTTTTGGGAGTGGTCCATATTTTAGTTTTACATATCATTACAACTGTAGAAGTTTTTCACATCATGACATCAGATTTCTTAGAGACATCTAATGGATCCAAGGGTGGATTTCGAGTAAGAAAATGTAAGGCAAGTTATAATTTTTAAGGGAAAGGTAGCTTTGAGATTTGTAAATTTAATGGAACTAATTTTGCCTTGTGGAAGAATTAAATAATTTGGAATGTCTTGATTAAGGAGGAAATAAAAGTCCATTGATGGTCCCATAAAGAAGATCATCATCATGGATTATGATGACTTGCAAAAGCTTGATGAGATCGCTATGTGCACGATCTGCTTGCTATGTAGACAATGTATACTTTATAGTGTTGGAGTGTGAGACCATAAAGGATGTCTAGCGAAATTTGTGCAAGATGTACGAATAGGAAATTGCATGAGAAAAAAGTTACTTGATGATTTTGACTACTCACTTGAATGAGTTTGATGCTTTTGTTTTCCAGTTGCAAGCACAAGAGATAAAAATGGATGATGAGATGAAGGAACATCTCTTACAGTGCACACTCTCACGTTCATGGGGTACATTTTGTTCAACCATTAGCAGTAATGAACCTCGTGGAAATCTGCTTGAAAATAATATCTATGGTTATCACCTTCATAGAAAAGGTGAGTGCTAAATGAGAGGTCATCTTGAGAACTTCCTTTTTTCAAGTTTCTTTTTCTTTTTTCAAGTTTCAAGAACATAAGTACTTAACCAGGATACTTTTCAATACACTAAGTTTGCGTGTCCTACAGGAAGAAAATTGAAAACTATATTTAAAGAGAAGCATGTAAGACTTAAGAAGATAAGAAATAAGAGTACAAAAAGCCCCACTAAGTTCTCTACCCACATATGTTCACTTTCTACAACTCAATGCAGATCTAATGTGCTAACGTCTAGCTCACAAGAATCATGAGGGTCAGCCTTGTTGTTTGAGTTACAAATTGTTTCTCTTAAGTAGCACATTACTAAATGTCCTAGTATGTATTATTTCTTGATAATGTGGAAGAAGGTTGATAACAAGCTTGAAGTCATATGAAATATGAACCAAGAGTAAGTTTTACGAGATGAATATCTCATAGAAAGCACATAAGGTATGTGAATACTTCTCATAAAAGGCCATTTCCCTTGTATATTGGCCGTTCTTGCACTCTCATCTCACTTTTTAGGGGCCGTGTATTGAATGCATGTGGGCTTGCATTTCTCCATATAAAGCATCAAGAAGAAGGTCAATGGTGAATAGCGTCCTGGACTTATAGTCGTTGACAAGGATTCCTATGTCTACGAACATCCCAGATGCCTTCACGGCCTTAGTTATTAGGCTGTCATAGCCTAGTAGCAATGTGGATTCATGGGTAGTTAGGCGAACTGTAACCCATTATACATCTGCGTTCGTCTCCTTGCTCATCATGCGCACAAAAAGGTATCACAAAAAGCATGTTATATTTCAAGTTGCTTCACTCCTTTCTCAGGATGGAGCTCCAAGCGATGGACTCCATAGCTAAGTCCCTGTGCCGGGTCAACTACTATGGAGACCTCACATCCCATAATCTCCTTCTCTATCATTTCATTTGTACCCAATTCAATCCACCGAAGTTCTTCTCTTCAATATTCAAGCTATGCCACATGTGAGATTGCGTGGCTCCAAGTTCTTCTCTTCAATATTCAAGCTGTTGTGGACTCAGCTGACTCTTTCTTATGACAAATATCTGTGATCCTTTGCCCACAAGTTGATGTTCTACCTCCTCAACCCAAATGAATTGATATTGTTTTTCCGCTTACTGCATAGACTTTCTTTGATGAATATTGTGACATCAGATTCTTCACATCCGCAAACTCCAAATCTGTTGGTTATTTCTCACTTGCCGTTTGGACCTTCTTGAATATAAAAAATGACAGACAGCTCTGTTGTACACAGCTTGTTCATGTTTGTGCCATGGGGCCACTTGTACTGCTTTAATATGTAGGGATCCAAAAGGAAAAGCATCCCAAAGATCAAGTGATGTGTTTGCTGCCTCCTTTGAGAGAGAAAGATAAGTATGCAAAAAAGGGACATCTGAAGAATGGCCAACAATTTCATAAACGGATGGCATAATGCCACCTCACGCTTGGCCAGCCTTGCAGACTCCTTATATGACCAAGCCTATGACCACTCTCTACAGACATCTATTGCCTTTCTCCACGAGAGGAGGAACAAGATCAACATTAAACCTATCATTAGGCATTCCCAGTATTGCATGGTGATTTACTAGATCTTGAGTTTATTCTGAGTTAGGGGATAGTTTTATAACTATAATCAAACTCTCGACCACTCTCCTCATAACTTTTCTTGCTATCGATGGAATTTACAATATCATTAAAAGGGAAAAAAATTTTCTTCTTGAAGCTTTTGAAATTGCTTTGGTTTTTCTTTGCTTATGCCTTATTTCATGAGTTTGTGGTCCTTCTTCTTCCTCTGTGTTCTTGCTTTTCACTCTCCTTCTCCTTCCCTATTTCTCTCTCAGTATGAAAGCATGTAGGAGGAGCAGGTGACAATTGTGGTTGATTTCAAATGTATACTATTTTTCCCATTCCTATTGAGGTCACAAATTTGAGGAAGGGATGAAATTCAAGATTCTTTTCTCCAGAAAAGAATTCATGGTCTAAATAGGACAATAAAATGGAATCTATGTAGAGCATGAAAAAATAGAGCTAAGAAGAAGAAGAAGGAGTTGTGGAGGTGATTGGAGGAGTGGAGAATTCATGGCCTTATGAGAAACAAGGGTACATAGGCATATTTATCCCACATATCATAGAAAACACACTTGGAATGCACAAATAAGGCCCTAAGTTCCCTAAAACTAAGAATAAAGGGAATAAAGGGTGCTCCCCTATTCCTCTCCCTCATACGTCTATGTTGGGATGGGGGAGCTAGAGCCACCTTAAGTTCTTCTCTCACTCCTCAAGAGCTCCATAGCTCTCTCAGTGTTACCGTTAGTGTCCATGTAAAAGGCCAAATGGATAGTGGACACTTCTTTGTATATGTTCTTCAATAAAACATATAGTGGCGTGGTCAGTCACAGATTGTAAGTTGGATCGCATTTCTAAGACCTAAGAGGTCTATCTTCATGCTCCCTGTGCATTGTGTTTTCTGTATATTCTATAGTCTCTGTGTGGAGTACCGTGTGCAGCCTTAGGAGCTCGGTTTTCTACTACGAGGATATCATCGTGGAGCTCGCGAGAACGAGAGCGCATTGTGGTGCATCGCCCCGACTTTCTCCAAGGCTTATGACTAAGGTAGCGACCAACGCATAGACCTTGGCATACCTTGTCATCCGAGTCACCGAAGTCACTGTTGGCTACGTGTGAGGGAGGACCTCAATGATCAAGGATATAGAGGTTCTCGATACTTCCCAGGAGGTCACCCATCCCAGTATTGTTCCCCCCGGAGCTCGCTTAATCATGAAAATCTCTTGCCACTAAGCTACACTCTTGTGGTGCCTGAAGAAGGGGAAAGACTAAGGTTGAATTTACTTTGAACATGTTTTGGTCCCTCAAAGCTTCATTCTTTGCTTTCAAAGCCTATTTTTGAAGCATTTTGGGGTGTCTTTTGGAGCGATTTTGGAGTACTTTTGCACATAGTTCTCTTCACAGAGGTCCAAGGACATAAAGAAGAGTGTTCTTTGTAGCTCCCTGACAGTAAATATCAATCTTTGGGGCTGTGTTTTCAGCCACACTCGTAAAACTACAGGTTTCTCGAAAGGTTTGAGCTTTGGTGGGAGCAGCCGCTGCAAATTTCTGCAGGTTTTTTGAGCCTAAAACATCGGAGTTGACAAACACTTGCAGGTGTAATTGGCTAGTTTTTGGGCTGTGCATTCAGCCTTTTAGTGTCATTTTATTGCATATATTGAGCACATACACACCATGTACGCTTCTGTGGATAGCGCTTATGTACGTCCATATGGTCATTGATATAGCGGTTAATTTCGTTGCATAAAGCCTTTTACATTTGATAAAGAGGGTCATGGTGAGGTTTTCTTAACTAGGAGACACTTAGATTTCAGGGTCTCTTTAGTGATGCGGGTGGAAGACTTACCCAGCCTTGCCATACGAGATGTATGATAGTTGTTGAAAGGTTCTCGATAAGCATAGTTGGCTTCTATTGGGTAACTGCTTATATGCAGTGGAGTCAGTGATTCACTATGCAGGCAAACATGTTAGTACTTGTAGTTTTATGATATTTTGAAATTGGTCATATATTCATTTTTTAGAGGATACTCTGGCAACGTTTTTCTTGATTTTTGGCTTTGTCAACTATACAGCAATTGTTTTACTCCTTAATACACTTATTCGTTGGTGTTCGACTCTTCTAGATCCATTATCATTCTATTCAGTTCTCTACCATCATGGCATCAGAGGTCTCTGGCACATCCCGTGTCGGAAGGATTTCTTCACTTGAGTTACTATATGGAAAAATAAAAATGTTTTGATTTAAAATTAATTAGTCAAAATCTCTCTCACATTTTTTTTAAATTGACTAACTTTTCTTTGAAGTACCTGTAGGCAAAAGATGGACATATATTCTGAACTCAGAATAATGGCAAACATATTTGGTTGAACCCTTGAAGTTATCTTTATATTTACCCTTATTTATACCCTCTACAATTATAATCTTCTTAATTCCACTTTGAATAATATGAATGACTTTAATTATGAACTATAAACATGTGTGTTATGTGAATAACTAAGTAAGAGTATGCGTTTGTGTTTGTATGTATGCATTAGCCTAGGAGTCTATTCATATTAATGTACCTATTATGTTTTATTCATTGTTTGGTGTGGTTGTTTATGCATATGAGCATATCTTAAATTGAGTTCTCATAAGTAAATCTATTTATTTACTTTATGTGAATTAAGGAAACTCTATGGATAAGTGTGTTACCTTATGTTTAATTACATAAGTTTATATCACTTATGTGTCTAAACCTTGTTTATCATGATATTTATTTAATCTAAATTATAGTATAAGTGAAACCTTATAATTATAGCTATCAATAGATTTAAAACATAAACCTAACTATATATGTGTCACTTTAATTTTTAATTAATTTAATGAATATAAGTTAGTGTCACTATAAAAACAAAAATTAATGTATCATTTTTTTATGATAGTTATTTTAAATAATAAGTAATAATTAACTTAATTATTATATAATATATTTAATATGTTATATTTTAGTAAATATAGTTTATTATATTAATAATAAAAACCATAAATAATACGTTAGTAAAAGTTCTAGTTTACTTTAAGTTAGTAGGAGTTATTTTAGGTATGCATGACTTAGTGTTAGTTCAAAATGGCTAACTAATCTAAGAATGTATATGTGCAGTGTCTATGTTAGGTATGTACATATATGTATGAATGATTTTTTTTTTTGCTGAATGATCACCTGCAGGTATGATAATAGAGAGAGAGAGAGAGTTGCTTCATCTGCCTCCCCCCTCTATCCACGCTCAGCGCTGAGAGAGAGAGAGAGAGAGAGATGCTTCATCTGCCTCCCCCCTCCATCCACTCTCGACGCAGAGAGAGAGGAGAGAGAGAGAAAGAGACAGAGAGAGAGGGGGAGAGAGAGAGAGAGAAAGAGAGAGAGAGAGAGATGCTTCATATGCCTCCCCCCTCCATCCACGCTTGGCGTAGATAGAGGGAGAGAGAGAGAGAGAGTGCTTCATCTGCCTCCCCCCTCCATCCACGCTCGACGTAGACAAAGGAGATAGAAAGAGAGAGAGAGAGAGAGAGAGAGAATTCATCTGCCTCCCCCTCCATCCACGCTCGGCGTAGACAAAGGAGAGAGAGAGAGAGAGAGAGAGAGAGAGAGAGAGAGAGAAAGAGAGAGAGAGAGAGATGCTTCATCTGCCTCCCCCCTCCATCCACGCTCGTTGAGACAGAGGAGAGAGAGAGAGAGAGAGAGAGAGAGAAAGAGAGAGAGAGAGATGCTTCATCTGCCTCCCCCCTCCATCCACCCTCCGCGTAGACAGAGGAGAGAGAGAAAGAGAGAGAGAGAGAGAGAGGGATATTACCATGCACAATTATGATGTGTATGAATGCATATGTGTATGCATGTTGTATGCATGTATGCATATGTATGTTAGTATGAGTGCATGTATGCATGAGTGTTGAAGTATTTCGATGGCGATGCACCGTGCTACACTCTCCTTCTCGAGAGCTCCACGACGATATGCTCGGAGTTGAAAAACGAGCTCCTGATGCCGCAAACAGTACTCTGCACAGAGGCTGTAGAATACGCAGAAAACACAGTACACAGGGAGCACGAAGACAAACTTCTTAGGTCTTACAAATGCGGTCGAACTTACAGTCCGTGACTGACCAGGCCACTATATGTTTTATTAAAGAACATATACAAAGAAGTGTCCGATGGCCATTTGGCCTTTCACATGGACACTAACGGTAACAATCTCCCACTAAAGGCCAATATGGCCAGAGTAACTATGGGAGAAAAAAGAAATAATGATAAAGAATACCTGAGTGTAAGTATACAAACTATACCTCCCACCTGATGGGCATGTTACACAGTATACAAGTGACTGCGTAAGATCAAGAATCAAGTAACCCCCATCAAGTGACAACAGTGTCGAAAGCTATCCTGTGGTAGAGCTTTAGTCAAAGCATCTGCAGCATTATCTCGAGTGTGAACCTTCTCAAGAATAATGCTCTCAGTGGCTAAGCAATCTCTAATGAAGTGATACCTCACCTCAATATGTTTGGTCTTTGCATGATAGACCGGATTCTTAGCCAAAGCAATGGCACTCTGACTATCACTGAGCAAGTGAGGTACATGCTGAGGCAAACCCATATCACAAGCAAGACGAGAAAGCCACAATGCTTCCTTACATGCCTCACTTGCTGCAACATACTCTGCTTCTGTGGTGGAAACAGCTGTACATTCTTGAAGACGAGATCTCCAAGAGATAGCACCTCCAGCAAAGTGAAAAATGTACCCTGATGTAGACTTACGATTGTCTACACAACCAGCATAGTCAGAATCTGTGTAACCAATAATGGATGCTTTCCCTCTACCTAAGCATAGACACTTTTCCTTAGTGCCACTCAGATATCTCAAAATCATTTTGACCGCTTCCCAATGTTTCTTGCCAGGATTAGACATATATCTGCTCACAACTCCCACTGCAAATGCAATGTCTGGTCTCGTAGCTACCATAGCATACATGAGACTACCAACAGCAGACTGATAGGGAACTTTGGTCATGAATTCCTTTTCCTCATCTGATTTGGGGCAGTCATCCTTGTTCAATTTCACATATGTGGGTAAAGGTGTACTCAATGCCTTTCCACCCTGCATATTGAATCGGTGAAGTACTTTGGATATGTACTCACTTTGAGACAAGTATATGCATCTTTTACTCCTATCACGAGTAATGCGCATGCCAAGAATATGTTTGGCATCCCCCAAATCCTTCATATCAAATGTCTGACTCAACTTCTTTTTGAGAATTGACAAATCATAAGAGGACTTCCCAGCAATCAACATATCATCGACGTAAAGTATCAAGCATATCAAGCTTCCATCAGAACATCTCTTTGTGTAGAGACAATGATCCTCATTGCTCCGAGAATAGCCTTGGGACTTCATAAAAGCATCAAACTTTTGGTACCATTGTCTAGGAGACTGTTTAAGTCCATACAAGCTCTTCTTGAGCTTACAAACTAGACTTTCCTTGCCAGGAACTACATAACCCTCTGGTTGTTCCATATAGATCTCATCTCTAAGATCTCCATGCAAGAAAGTTGTTTTCACATCCATTTGGACTAGCTCTAAGTCCTCCATTGCAACGAATCCAAGCAACATGCGCAAAGTAGTCATCTTGACCACTGGAGAGAAGATTTCCTCAAAATCAACACCATGTTGTTGCTTAAAACCCTTTGCAACAAGTCGTGCTTTATATTTTGGAGAAGCACTATCTGATGTGAATTTCAGCTTATATACCCATTTACATGGTAAAGCTTTCCTGCCCTTTGGCAAAGGTACTAAGTCCCAAGTACCATTCTTGTGAATAGAATCCAACTCACTCTTCATGGCACGCTCCCACTTGACATGATCCTCTGTCTGCATAGCCTCTTTGTAGCAAGAGGGCTCACCGGCATCTGTTAGCATAACAAAATCTAAACCTGGAACATATCTATCAGGTGGATATGAGACACGTGCAGAATGTCTCAATGGTTGCTGAACAGGAACATGTGCAGACTGATCTGAATGGACATTCTCTTGAACATCCCTATGTGCAGCATTTTTATGCATGCTAACCGGAGGACTAGTATCCTCAAACACCACTCTTCTCACTTCAACCTCCTTAATGGGTTGTTTATGCATCTTAGACTCATTAAAAATGACATCACTACTTCTGATCACTGACCGTGTTTCAGGATCCCATAAGCGATATCCAAATTGTCCTTCTCGACCATATCCAAGAAAAATGCATTTCTTTGACTTATGGTCCAACTTCTGTCTAAGATTCTTGGGTATATGAACATATGCTTCACACCCAAAAACTCGAAGATGATCATAATATGGTGGTTTCCCTGTCCATAACTCTTGTGCCACTTTCAGACCTTTGGCAGTACTAGGTGAAAGGTTAATCACATGAACTGCAGTCAATACTGCTTCTGCCCAAAAACCTTGTGAGAGGTTTGCATGATGCAACATAGAGACTACTCTATATTGAATAGTTCTATTCATCCTCTCAGCTACACCATTCTGTACTGGGGTATAAGGAGTTGTAAACTCTCTACGAATCCCTCTACACTGACAGAAAAGGCTGAATTCATGTGAGGTATACTCACCCCCATTATCTGAACGTAAAGCCTTAATCTTAGTTCCTTTTTCAATCTCAACTGAAGCAAGCCATTTTCTAAAAGTAGGGAATACATCATCCTTCGATTTGATAGGATATACCCAGACTTTTCTAGTAGCATCATCTATGAAAGTGACAAAGTAAAGAGAACCACCTAAGGACCTAGTGGGCATAGGACCACACACATCTGTATGAACAAGATCTAAAGGCTGAATTGAAGAGTCAATGTGCATTTTATGCACATTTCTGGTTTGCTTTCCATATTGACAATGCTCACAAAATGAAAAATCAGAGAAAGATAACACAGGTAAGTAGCCAGAACGAGAAAGATTTTCCATTCCACTACGAGATATATGGCCCAAACGACCATGCCAAATACAAGCCATAGGCTGTTCAGTAACAGCTAACAAGTGTTCTTTCTGTGATACAAATAAAGGGTAAAGTGAGCCAACTTTCCTTCCTTTTGCAATAACCATATTGCCCTTTGATATACGAAAGGACTGAGCATAGAAGACCACCTTGTAACCAAGGTCATCAAGTTGACCAACTGACATCAAACTACGTGATAACTGAGGTACATGACGTACATTATGCATAGTAAATTTTGAACCGTCAATGAACTGCACAACTACATCTCCAATCCCCACAACATCACACTGGTAAGAGTCACCAAGTCTCACGGTACCAAGAGACTTTGCTGCATAATTAGAGAACCATTCTCTATGTGGTGTCACATGGAAAGAAGCACCAGAATCTAGCAGCCAGGTGTGGGAAAGAGAATCAGCCATAAGTGCCTCAGATGGCACAGTACTATCAAGTGTCAACACATCAGCATCATCAGAAATAGCATTAATTTCTTCAATCTTCACAGTCGAAGTAGATGGTGCAGGTAACTGTTTAACATGCCCATCAACATTCTGTCCTTTACCTTTAGCATTCTTTAATTCATAACAATCTTTCTTCATGTGTCCTTTCTTATGACAATAATGGCATTCAATATCCCTCTTCCTTGATTTACTTCTGCTCTTATTCCGTTGACCATTCTTTTCCTTGTTCTTGCTCCTGCCACGTTGTTGATTCTTTCCTTGGTAAGAATCACGAACATTATATGCATCTCCACTCTGAGTGCCAACCATAGATTTTCTACGAATCTCCTCACTCAAGAGTGCTCCACATATGTCATCATAGACGAGTTTACCACCTGGTGCACTATTGCTAATAGCTGTGCAAAATGTATCCCATGATGATGGTAGGGTGCATAACAGCAATACTGCTTTCATTTCATTGTCCATATCCATTTTCTGAGCCTGTAACTGGGAGAATATGGCATCAAACTCATTTAGATGAGCAGCAACACTATCTGTGTCCTTCATACGAAGGTCGTATAATTTTCTCATCAGATATACTTTATTTGATGCCGTCTCTTTTTCATATGTATTGCATAACTTCTTCCAAAGCTCCTCTGCACTTTCACAGTCTAATACTGTAAAGTAAACATTATCTGCCAGGTGCAAGCGAATGGTAGACCTAGCCATTTCATCTAACTCATCCCAATCATCTTCATCCATGTCAGCAGGCTTCTTTGAAATCCCATTTACTGGCTTCCATTGCCTTCTTTGAATCAGCACATCTTTAATCTGATTCTTCCATAGAGCAAAGTTTGTGCCATCAAATTTTCGGATCTCAAAATGGTCTTTGCCCTGCAAGTTATAGCTCCTCCTCGGAACGCTAGCACTAGACCCTGATCCACCGGATGTGCCTGAGACCTCTGATGCCATGATCGTAGAGAACTGAATAGAATGATAATGGAGCTAGAAGAGTCCAAACACCAACAAATAAGTGTATCAAGGAGTAAATCGACCACTATATAATTGACTAAACCAGAAATCTGAAAAAATTTTGCCAGAGTATCCTCTGCAAAATTAGCATATGACCAGTGTCAAAGTATCATAAAACTGCAAGTACTGACATGTCTACCTGCATAGTGAATCACTGACTCCACTGCATATAATCAGTTACCCAATAGAAGCCAACTAGGCTTATCGAGCACCTATGAACAACTATCATACATCTCCTATGGCGAGGCTGGGTAAGTCTTCCACCTGCATCACCAAAGAGACCCCGACATCTGGGTGTCTGTCAGTTAAGAAAACCTCACCACGACTCTCTTTATCAAACGTAAAAGGCTTTATGCAAAGAACGTAACCGCTATATCAATTCCCACATGGACGTACATAAGCGGTATCCACAGAAGCGTACATGGTGTGTATGTGCTCAATATATGCAGTAAAATGACACTAAAAGGCTGAATACACAGCCCAAAAACTAGCCAATAACACCTGCAAGTGTCTGTCAACTCTGATGTTTTAGGCTTTAAAAAACCTGCATAAATTTGCAGCAACTACTCCCACCAAAACTGAAAACCCCTCAAGAAACCTGTAGTTTTACGAGTGTGGCTGAAAATACAGCCCCAAAGGTTGATATTTATTGTCTGAGAAGTACAAGGAACACTCTTCTTGATGTTCTTGGACCTGTGTGAAGAGAACTATGTGCGAAAGTACTCCGAAATGGTTCCAAAAAACACCCCAAAATTGCTTCAGAAATAGGCTTTAAAAGCAAAAATGAAGCTTTGAGGGACCAAAACTTGTTCAAGGTAATGTCAACCTTAGTCTTTCCCCTTCTTCAAACACCACAAGAGTGTAGCTTAGTGGCAAGAGATTGCCACAGTTAAGCGAGCTCTAGGGGGAACAGTACTGGGATGGGTGACCTCCCGGGAAGTACCGGGAACCTCTATATTCCTTGATCATTGAGGTCCTCCCTCGCGCGCAGCCAACGGCGCCAACGGTGACTCGGATGACAAGGTATGCCAAGGTCTATGCCTTGGTCGCCGCCTTAGTCGTAAGCCTTGGAGACATGAAGTATTTCGATGGCGATGCACCGTGCTGCACTCTCCTTCTCGAGAGCTCCATGACGATATGCTCGGAGTTGAAAAACGAGCTCCTGATGCCGCAAACAGTACTCCGCACAGAGGCTGTAGAATACGCAGAAAACATAGTACACAGGGAGCACGAAGACAGACTTCTTAGGTCTTACAAATGCGGTCGAACTTACAGTCCGTGACTGACCAGGCCACTATATGTTTTATTAAAGAACATATACAAAGAAGTGTCCGATGGCCATTTGGCCTTTCACATGGACACTAACGGTAACAAGTGTACGTATGCATGATTGTATGCATGTCAAGTGCATGTAAGCATGAATGTATGCATGTGAGCATAAGAGAGTTGTGCTTGTATATGCATGTGATATATTTATGCATGTATGCATATGTATGTGAGTTGTATGAAGCATGTATGCATGTGAAGTGATGCATGTATGCATAATTGTATGCATGTATGCATGAGTGTATACATGTTAGTATGAGTTTAAGTATGAGTGCATGTATGCATAATCGTATGCATGTTAGCTAGTATGAATGCATGCATGATTGTATGCATGAAAGCTTGTTCATGTATGCATAAATGCATATGCATAAGTGTATAATTTTAACAAGTATGTATGTGCATGTAAGTGAATCATGTTTACATATGTATGTAAGTTAGGAAGTTAGAACTCTATGTATAAATGCATGTGAATAAGTGCATTATATGTATGAGCATACATATGTGCATATGAAAGAAATGCATGTGCATATGAAATGTACATAGGCATGCATATGTATAGTATATGTATGCATATATGTTAGAAATGTGTGCATGTATGTTAGGAGTATATGCATGCATGAGTGATAAAGCATGAGTTGTATGTGAGTGCATGTGCATATTAGAATTAATGCATATGCATATGAATGTAAGTAGAAGTATATGTGCGCAGTTAAATAGACATGTTTACTTCTGCATAAAAACATATTTAGGTTAACAAATGAGTGTTTTATGTTAATTAAAAGCATACTTATGTTGCTTAATGAGCACCTGCAGATCATGGTGAAGAGATTTTGACGAGTAATGAAAAAGATTGGATGAGATTATGAGATTGAAGCTGCTTATGATATTTTGAAATATAAATTTGTATAGGAATATTTTCTAGGAATGGTATTAGAACTTATTACAAATATTAGTATAGGCTTAGAATTCATCCTAAAGTTTCTCATACTTTCACTTTACGATTTAATTAAATTTTATAACTTCCGCTTTCATATGTCTAAGAATTTAGCATCAGCAAGCGGATCTGTTACTGATAATAAAGAATAAGATAACTCTTTTGTTTTAGGAACGATTTTACCGTCACCTATTGAAAGTACGATGGAAATAATTAAAGACCAAATAGTTGATGAGACTTTACGTACGGTGGAATACGATCGTAATGTATCCAAGGTTTTGCCTTTACTTTCAATAGTTTTACCGGAACCTAAGAATAAAGAAGATTTGTTTCCACTTAACTTAACAAGAAATACTAATCAAAACGAAAACGTGGTAGTTGATATAATTAAAAATAGAATAACTAGTGAAGAGTTAGTTTTTCCTTCATATTTAGACGCTTTAGCTAAGTATAGGAACACGCTACCATACGGTCCATAGTGTTCTACTTTTCATGAATTCAAATATTGCTTTCACCAGTAAAACTCCACTTAAAAAGAAAATAGATAACTCTTTCATTTTAAAAACAATTTTACCTATTCCATTAGAAAATAATACTACTCAAATTAATCAAAACAAGGATAAGATAGAAGAAGTAGAAAAGTGAAAGATCTTATTGTAAACCGAAACTTTATACTCTTCACCTGACGATTATAGAGTATCTAGATTTAAAACTTTTTGTTCAGTTACTTTTCCTAAATCTGACAAAAAAGAAATCTTATTTCCACCTTCCCCTAAGAGGAAAAATCAAACTGAAAACAACGAGGCAGCTATTATTACAAAATGTATTATTGAAGAGAGTTCTAATCGAATTACTGAAGAGGAATTGATCTTTGCAGCATATCAAAACGCTAGAAATATACTTTCATAAGAATCTTAGTACTTAAATTAAACTTAAATAGATTAAAAAACCTCTAGCTTTTATCACTCAAAAATTGAGAACTCAACCCAAATCCTAAAGCATACTAAGAAACACCCTACGTGTAGTCACATGGTTAGGTTATCATGAATCTATTGGATGAACGTCTGCCTCCCTTCACACCCCTCTACGACAACAATGGTGAACCGGACGTGAAACGTGACGATAGTGTGCTTAGGGTTTGCATTGTATTTTCAGTTTTTATTTAAAATAATTAACTTTACCTTCTTCTTGTATGCAGGAAAGTGAAGAAAGAAGCTGCAAAGAAACGTGAAGATTTTGCTGCTTACTTTTTCCCTGGGTGTTGAGGGCTGGTCTTATGACCTGAGCGCCTGCACGGGAAGAAGGATATCTAACCGAAGGAGCTTCGTCACTTCACTCCCCCCCCCCATCAACATACAAGAAGATCAAGACTTTTTCACATTCACTTTTAGTTTTATATTTACGATTTACCAAAAAAGTTTGTAAAAATATATCACGTGCACATTAGAACCTCTACATCAAGAAAATTTCAAGTAAGGTGTTTTTCAAGTTCTTTTATTTTTAGTTCATTCACATCAGTAAGAAAAGGTTGTTTTCATTTTCACTAGAAATTAGGCACTTTCATACTTGCATTGCAAGAGCATTGAAACAAGTGTTTTCATTTAGGAAAGATAGTTTCTTATTAAAGTACTTAAACAATTTCAAATTAAATCTTAGGAAAGTTTTATAAAAAGATTATTTTTACAAAATCCAAAAGAAAGATTTTTAAAACAGAAAGATTGTTTGTTTGCTTTATATTTATTTCATTACACAAAAAGAATTTTATAGCATAAAAAAGGTTTTAAATTTAGGTTATTTTGATTTAGAGTTGTTGCTTTTATTTCTTTCTTGTTTTATCCAAATTCAATCAAAGAAAATATTATTAAGGAAATTAATAGTAATTTTTGTTAAAAAAAACAAAAGATCTAATCAAGCAAATATAATTTATAAAATTTATCTACTTTATTAAAGAAACCTTTAGAATTAAAAAGGTTTAAAAATTTAGTTCTAAAAAGTTCTAAAGAAATTTGAAAACTTATAAAGTAAAAGAAAAATCTACTTATAAATTCAAAAGATCAAGTTAAAAAGATAAGTATAATTCTAGGATTAAGAAAAAAAAAAAATTGGGAGTAAAGCATAGGATCAAGTTAAAAAGATAAGTATAATTCTAGGATTAAGAAATAGTAAAGCCTAGGATTAGGTAAAGCCAACATCCCTGGCTTTATCAACTAGTGATAGGTTTAGGCAATTTAGGGAACAATTAGAACCTGCCATTAGGGATCTTCTACTCCATTCAAAACGTTATCAAGAACGTAAAATGGAGGAGATGTTCAAAAATATGATGATTGAGAAGTAAGGAACACGCACACCATTTTAAGAGAAAAAGGCAAATTCACTGGCTTAAACATTACAGAATACCTGGATGCATTTGAGGAGCAAGTGCAACTCCAAGGTTTACCTGATGATGTTTTAGTCAAATATTTTGGTCGAGTTGTTTCTAGTTCAATTCTAGAAAGTATACAAGAGCACGCCTTGGGAAGAATTTAGAAAAGAATTACATAAGATGTTCTATCTTGAGGACTTTAGCGAGCATAGTCGGGAAGGATTTTTGCGTTGGATAAATTCTTTAAAGAGCAATGAGTCCTTGACTCATCTTCACAGTGAGTTTATGAGATTTTTAGCTCAACTCCCCGAAGATGATAGAAATGCACTAAATCGAGATGTAATTATATATTTCCTCAAGATACTAAGTCCTAAGGATAGGGCTGAGGTTGAGAGATGTATAGAGGAGCCAGGAAAAAGATATGGCTTGATTGACGACTGGGAAAAAGTAAAAAGAGAAATAGAGGCTGTTGCTCAAATGAAGTAAAGGCAAACAATTTTGTATGCTAGACCTAATGCTTCTCAGCGTAGGGAGACAGCTGCTCCAAGGCAAACTGACATGCCAATGCCTACGAGTATGGCTACGGCTAACAATTCAGTTTCCACTAAAGCTCCGATAGAATTTCAACTTGATATTCTATGTAAGCAAATGGCGAATGTTATGAACATGCACGCATCGCTTTCAAAAGAGGTTGCCCAATTTAATAACCAGGTATACTCCATTAGCTTTAATGATCCTGGTGCTAGCAGTAGTGGTGTAGGGCAAGCACCACGCATACAACCAATTATGCCACAATACATTCCTCCCCAACCAGTTTTCCAACCAGCTCCATAGTTGCTGCTCAGCCACCCTTTCAAAGAAATGATGAAAAAAGAGGGACTTGCGAAAAGCGATGTGTATGGTGTGATAATCAGGAGTATGCAACTTATGCGTGTGATGAATTAAAAAGTACGAGGAAAATCAATTAGTTGTAGAAATTGATAGAAGATTGTGTGACTTTAGGTCACGTTTTCCTTTATCCGTCAATTGGGGCAAAGGAGGAATGAAAAAGTTACATGAAAACTTAACCATCTCTAATGCAACTGCTAGTACCTCGGCTGCTAGATTAGAGCGAGTTGATGATAGGCCTCTTTCTACGCCTAGCCAAAGTCCTTATTCGATTGAGGCAGTGGTATGAGCTAGAGATGAGATAATGTATAAAACTACATGGAGATCTCCTGTAGATCAAGCCTCTGTTTATTCTCACATTGCTAATGTTGAGGAAAAACGGAGATGTGATGACATGCAGGATGATGTAGAAGAAGGAGAGAGGAGGGTAACTAGGAGACAGACGAGAGAGGATGAGAAGAAAACTGATAAAAAAAGTACAATTTGAGGATACAAATTTATCTCAAGAGGAGAAAAGAAAGATGATAAAGGAAGGAAAAAAGCGGCAAGAGATGAAAATATTCAATCACAAGATGAAAAAAAGAAATCTGAAAAAGAAAATTCTAAAATTGAGAATAAAGATGATAAAAAACAAAGTGAAGAGAAAGGGAAAGAAAAGGGAAGAAGAGCTCCACGGGCTATAATGATTCCGGAGCTCGAGAAGAAAAATGATGCTAGGGAAATCTTAAATGATATTCCTCTAAAAAGTCAAGTAACAATGTCCCTTGAACAAGTGTTTTCAATTGCAAAACCTGAGTTCAAGGACAGTTTTATTCGACTAATTAGAAGGAGACGTTTTCCATTGCCACGAGACGAGGATATGCAAGATGTGGCAGAAGAAACTCTAGCTATGAATGATGCAATCACATTAAGTGAGAGTGATTATGAGGACGATGAAGAATTTACAATAGGAAGTGTAAATAGAAACTTTTTAGGACCGATACAACTTGATGATGAGATGTTAAAAAGTGAAAGTAAATTCAACTCTACCTTCTGTGCATGAGGTACACGAGAAGTGAAAATTAGAATTGGAGATGAGAAGGATTCCTGTTTAGCTCTGGCTCTCATTGACTCGGGGTCAGAGATAAACGTTATTTCAAAGAATTGTTTTTACAAATTTAGATGGCCAATCGACAAAGAGCATGGCTGGAGGACGAGAACAACCGACAATGGCTCTGGCATTTTATTAGGTGCATGTGCGAATGTGCCTATAATGATAGGTGGCGTTCGAGAAGAGTTTCACTTCTTCATTCAAGATAATTGTTTGTGTGAAGTAATTCTCAAACAACCATTCATAGCAGAGATGAGAATGGAAACAAAAGCAATGAACAACGGGTCAGCATATGCAAGAATTCGATCCAAATCAGCGATGGATTCTTTGCAAGTTATGACAGTCTGCCCAAATCAGAGTAGAAATAGAAAGAACTTAAGAAGAAGTCCCATTGACTCGATCAGTCATGTATGTAATGATCCACTGGCTGTAAGAGAATATGGGGCATATTATGATCAAAATTTATGCTAGACTCCACTATTGAGCGGGACAATAGTGGACATTGTTTTGATGTCTCGCCTATCGATGTTCAAAATTTTGAAGATTATTTAGTTTGTACTCCTACGACTAGCTTACATTATATTACTAAGGAAAATCTTACAAAAACATTTAGAAAACAAAATGAAAAATATTTTAGAAAATTAGGATTAATTTTAAGTGATGAAAAAATTGAGCATATAATTGAACTCTCAAAAAGTTCTACTTTATTAGAAGAGCTAGAAAGTATTTCTCAAGAAAATTTAGAATCAAATCTGATTATTCTTCATTCCATTCAAGAATATGAGATTATTAGTGAATTCATCCTAGAACATGAAGTTAACATAGAAACCAAATACAAAACTGTAGAAAAGAAAATAAAGCATGTAGCTCAACCCTTACCCAAAGATAGTCATGATATAATTCGACGAGTATAAGATGACCCTATTCTTAGATATCAATCTAAGATAGGTCATATATTTACAGAGGAGAGTAAGAAATATATTAAATTTGGTGATGAATTCCTTTCTCAAATAGAAAAAGATCAGTTTACAAAGATGATTGTTCGTCATGGTAAAGCATTTTCTTTATTCGCACAGGAAATAGGATGTGCAGATCCAAAGTTAGTAGCTCTGATGATTATTTTCACTGTACCACACATTCCTTGGAATCTTCGTCCGATACAGTCCCAAAGGCTCATTTACCTGAGCTAATGAGACTGTTAAAGGAGAAGATTTCCATGAGAATGTTGGAACCATCCTCAGCACCGTACTCCAATAGGTGGTTCACGGTACCGAAAAAGAGCGGGAAGCTATGCTTTATTCAGGATCTGCAGCCTGTGAATAAAGTCACTATTAGGAATGTAGTAACACGTCCCATTGTAGATGGGTTTGCCGAGGCATTTGCCGGTCACTCTATCTATTCAATGGGAGACCTGTATTCAAGGTATGATCAGTTTCAATTAGCTATTGAGAGTCAAGATGTGACCACGATGAAGACTCCTTTGGGTTTAGTATGCATGTGTACATTACCTCAAGGAGCGATGAATTTTGTGGCACACATCATGAATGCTATGAATCTGGTCTTACATGACTTTATCCCAAAAGTGACAATGCCTTTTATTGATGACATTCCAATAAAAGGGTGTGTGGAAAAAGAAAAAGATGAAAGTTTAGACTTATCAGGTTGCAGAAAGTTTGTTTCTAGCCATATTTCTGATTGTGAAAAGATATTGAAAGATTTGAAGAGGTTGGACTAACTTTCTCCCTAGACAAATCTACTTTTTGTATTAATGAAGTGCTGATAGTTGGACATTTATGCGGTAATTATGGTCGTAGGCCTAAGCCAGCAAAACTTGATGCCATTAGTAGGATTTCTAAGCGATGTCGCAATGTTAGTGAAGTAAGGAGATTCTTAGGTGCATGTGTTTTCTATGTCATCTGGATCCCTCACTTTGCTCATGTAGCGAACCCACTTTATGATTTATTAAGAAAAAGAAAGAAATTCTTTTGGACTAATGAACATTCTAGGACAATGAGATGTCTAAAGAAATTTCTTATCAATGCTCCTATTTTGAAACGTATTGACTATACAGGAAATAAGCCTATAATCCTAACCATTGATACTAGTCCTATTGGTATAGGCTGGGTCATTGGACAGGATGATGAGGAGGAGCAAAGGTACGCAGTTCGCTTTGGAGCAAAGATCTTACATGATACTCAAAGAAATTACCCTCAAATTAAGAGAGAATTATGGGGATTAGTTACAGCCTTAAAAACAGATAAAGAATACTTTATAGGAGCTAATGTAATAGTAGAGACTGATTGTCTTCCGTTAATAGGTTTAATAGCCAATTGTTCATCAGCACATATAGCTATGTTACGATAGATAGCCTTTTATAAATTTATTAATCTAGCTTTTGTACATATTGCCGGTAAACATAACACCGTTGTTGATATGCTCTCAAGAGCAAAGTTCGACAATGATAGTGAAGCAATAGATAATCATATAAATTTAAGAAATTATGAAACATCTACCTATGTGTATGACAGATTTAGAGAAGATGATTATGAGGAAATGTGGCGAGATATAGGATACTATCTAAGTTCGTTTCAACCTCTTCCAAGCTGGTCTTCAAATTGATTCTGGAACATCAGGAAGAAGTCTTTCAACTTCTTCTTGAAAGATGGATATCTTTGGAGACATGCTAGAGGAAAAGTACGAAACCCGCAAAGAATACTAGGTTTAAAATTTTTTCAAGTGCAAGTTATGCAAGAGATGCATGAAAGTCTTTGGGTTGGTCATAAAGGCTTTGTTGCTACATATGAAAAGATTAGGGAAAGCTACTCGTGGCCGAGGATGTACGTAACTCTTAAAGAATTTATGAGCACTTGTATTACATGCCAGTTACATTCCTCTCTCAAGCATAGAGACCCTCTTCACCCGACCTATCCACCTTGTATTCATTACAAGTGGATAGTCGACCTTGTGACCATGCCTAAAAGCAATAGTGGTATAAGATGTATCGTTCTTGCATGAGAGGATTCGACAAATCACGTCGAGGGTAGAGCACTTCGTTCCAATACTACTTATAATGTATGTGTATTCCTTCTAGAAGAAGTATTATCCAGATTTGGATATGTAGAAAAAGTACTAGCAGATCGAGGCGAGCTAGATGCTAGAGAGGCAAGAGAGTTCTTTGCACATCATGGAATTCGATTGTCTCTTACGACTGCCTATAACCCAGAAGCAAATGGTAAAATAGAACGAGGGCATCCTTCCAAAGTGAAGGCTAATTCGAAAGCTTGCCATGGAGATATTGGACAATGGCCAAAATATCTCCCATTTGCTCTTTGGGCTGATAGAATGACGTACACGAGAACAACTAGTTTTATGCCGGCTGAACTCATGCACTGTCAGAAGCCGATATTTCCCGTACATACTCAGATAGTTAATTGGATGAGTTTAGATTGGAAAGATAATGTTTCACGAGAGGAATTGTTCGCACTTAGGATTAAACAACTAAAAAAAGGTAGCGAAAATCTAAAAGAAGCAATTATAAAATTAAAAACATCTCGATTGAAAAATAAAATATATTTTGATAAGGAACATAGACTAAGACCACAACCAATAGAGAGTGATGATTGGGTGCTTGTATATGATAGTACTTTCAATACTCAATATGATGCATGTCATAAACTAACTAAACGTTGGTTCAGACCTTATGTTCTTGTTTCGGTTTTTGAGACACGTACTTATAAATTACGAGAATTTGATGGTTTTGTGTTAAGAAATTTGATTGCATGAAAAAGAATAAAGTTGTTTAAAAGAAGAGAAAGCAGTAAGTTTGAGTTGGACGAAGACTTTCTAGAGGACGAAAATGAAGATGAAGAATAACCAGGTGATCTAATTCTAATTATTCTTACTATTTATTTTTCTTCTCATGCATTTCATAAATAGGGTTTTATTTGTTTCTGATATAAAGAGAAAATTTATTAAAACTACGTAAATAATGAATGAGAAGTTAAAGTAGGAATATGTATATAGGTTGAAAGTCTGATTTAGGGAACTTATATTGTGTTGTGCCAATATGAGAGAGGAACACTTGAACTGTGACCCTTCGTAAAAGAGAAATTTACTTTATACTAGTAGACTTCTTTACTTTCTAAAACCGTTTAGAAAATGAGATCCTAATTCTAGCTATAACATATTTCTAGATGCTCTACTCTCATTAAGGGTTAAGCCTTTCCCCTTAAACAAAAAAGTTACGAAGAAAAATAAGAAAAGAGAAAAATAAGAACATCAAGCAGTATATTAATGGCTACTGCAATATGGGAAAAAGAAAAATAAAAATAAAAAAAGAATAAAAAAAAGAGTACAAAGAAAAAGAAAAATATGATTCAGTTGTGGTCTCGAAACCACTTCTGAAGTACTATGCGGGCTATATGAGGTGGAGGTTTGCTACAGAAGAATTAGTTAGATGTATCTTATGGCGGACATCTAAGAAATAAAAGAAAGCATACTTATATAAATAAAATTTTACTTAAGAACATGGTTACTGGAATGGTAAGTACCTCAATTATCTAAATAATCTTTATGGGATTTTCTAAATTTGTATTTTCGATTGTATGCATTGACCGAAATGATTTCCAATTCATATTTATGTAATTTTTAGAATTTTCTTCAACATCAAAAACATAATTAGAAATTAGAAGCATTTTTATAATATTATTTAGAGTTAGATTATAAATTTTAGCAAAGAATTTGATACTGCTTTCCATTGAACTGCAGGTTGGCCCATCGAAGACGATGTGCAAGTTTGGTGGGGGGATGTCGGAAGGATTTCTTCACTTGAGTTACTATATGGAAAAATAAAAATTTTTTGATTTAAAATTAATTAGTAGAAATCTCTCTCACATTTTTTTTTTAATTGACTAACTTTTCTTTGAAGTACTGCAGGCAAAAGATGGACATATATTCCGAACTCAAAATAATGGCAAAGATATTTGGTTGAACCCTTGAAGTTATCTTTATATTTACCCTTATCTATACCCTCTATAGTTATAATCTTCTTAATTCTGCTTTGAATAATATGAATGACTTTACTTATGAATTATAAAGATGTGTGTTATGTGAAACTAAGTAAGAGTATGCATTTGTGTTTGTATGTATGCATTAGCCTAAGAGTCTATTCATATTAATGTACCTATGATTTTTTATTCATTTTTGGTGTGGTTATTTATGCATATGAACATATCTTAAATTGAGTTCTCATAAGTAAATCTCTCTATTTACTTTATGTGAATGAAGGAAACTCCATGGATAAGTGTGTTGCCTTATGTAATTATTCTAAATACCTTAGTTACATAATTTTATGTCACCTATGTGTCTAAACCTTGTTTATCATGATATTTATTTAATCTAAATTATAGTATAAGTGATACCTTATAATTATAACTATCAATAGATTTAAAACATAAACCTAACTATATATGTGTCAATTTAATTTTTAATTAATTTAATAAGTTAGTTTCACTATAAAAACAAAATTTAATGTATTATTTTTTTATGATAGTTATTTTAAATAATAAGTAATAGTTAACCTAATTAATATATAATATATTTAATATGTTATATTTTAGTTAATGTAGTTTATTATATTAATAATGAAAACCATAAATAATACGTTAGTAAAAGTTCTAGTTTACTTTACGTTAGTAGCAGTTAGTTTAGGTATGCATGACTTGGTGTTAGTTTAAAATGACTAACTAATCTAAGAATGTATACGTGCAGTGTCTATGTTAGGTATATATATATGTATGAATGATTTTTTTTTTTGAATAATGATCACTTGCAGGTACGATAATAGAGAGAGAGAGAGAGTTGCTTCATCTTCCTCCCCCTACATCCACGCTCAGTATAGACGGAGAGAGAGAGAGAGAGATGCTTCATCTGCCTCCCCCCTCCATCCACGCTCGATGCAGACAGAGGAGAGAGAGAGAGAGAGAGAGAGAGAGAGAGGGATATTACCGTGCACTATTATGATGTGTATGAATGCATATGTGTATGCATGTTGTATGCATGTATACATATGTATGTTAGTATGTGTGCATGTATGCATGAGTGTATGCATCTTAGCATGAGTGTATGTATGCATGATTGTATGCATGTCAAGTGCATGTATGCATGAATATATGCATTTGAGCATAAGAGAGTTGTGCTTGTATATGCATGTGATATATTTATGCATGTATGCATATATATGTGAGTTGTATGAAGCATGTATGCATGTGAAGTGATGCGTGTATGCATAATTGTATGCATGTTAGTTAGTACGCATGTATGCATGAGTGTATGCATGTTAGTATGAGTTTAAGTATGAGTGCATGTATGCATAGTTGTCTGCATGTTAGTTAGTATGCATGTATGCATGATTATATGCATGTAAGCTTGTTCATGTTTGCATAAATGCATATGCATAAGTGTATAATTTTAACAAGTATGTATGTGCATGTAAGTGAATCATGTTTACATATGTATGTAAGTTAGGAAGTTATAAGTCTATGTATAAATGCATGTGAATAAGTGCATTATATGTATGAGCATACATATGTGCATATGAAGGAAATGCATGTGCATATGTAATGTAAATAGGCATGCATATGTATAGTATATGTATGCATATATGTTAGAAATGTGTGCATGTATATTAGGAGTATATGCATGCATGAGTGATAAAGCATGACTTGTATGTGAGTGCATGTGCATATTAGAATTAATGCATATGCATATGAATGTAAGTAGAAGTATATGTGTGCATGAGTTAAATACACGTGTTTACTTGTGCATAAAAACATATTTAGGTTAACAAATGAGTGTTTTATGTTAATTAAAAGCATATTTATGTTGCTTAATGATCACCAACGGATCATTGTGAAGAGATTTTGACGAGTATTGAAGACGATTGGACGAGATTATGAGATTGAAGCTGCTTATAATATTTTGAAATATAAATTTGTATAGGAATATTTTTTGGCAATTGTATTAGAACTTATTACAAATATATGTATAGACCTAGAATTGATCCTAAAGTTTTTCATACTTTCACTTTACGATTTAATTAAGTTTTATATATTGCGCTTTCATATATCTAAGAATTTAGCATCAACAAGTGGATCTCTTACTGATAATAAAGAATTAGATAACTCTTTTGTTTTAGGAACGCTTCTACCATCACCTATTGAAAGTAGGATTAGTAAGGAAAGTGAAGGAATAGAAATAATTAAAGACCAAATAGTTGATGGGACTTTACGTACGGTAGAATAGGATCATAATGTATCCAGGGTTTTGCCTTTACTTTCAATAGTTTTACCGGAACCTGAGAATAAAGAAGATTTATTTCAACCTAACTTAAAAAGAAATACTAATCAAAATATGCATACGTGGTAATTGATATAATTAAAAATAGAATAACTAGTGAAGAGTTAGTTTTTCCTTCATATTTAGACGCTTTAGCTAAGTATAGGAACGCGCTACCATATGGTCCATAGTGTTCTACTTTTCACGAATTCAAATATTGCTTCCACTAGTAAAACTCCAATTAAAAAGAAAATAGATAACTCTTTCATTTTAAGTACACTTTTATCTATTCCATTAGAAAATAATACAGCTCAAATTAACGAAAATAAGGATAATATAGAAGAAGTAGAAAAAGTGAAAGATCTTATTGTGACCAAAACTTTATACTCTTCACCTAACGATTATAGAGTATCTAGATTTAAATCTTTTTGTTCAGTTGCTTTTTGTGAATCTGACGAAAAAGAAATCTTATTTCCACCTTCCCCTAAGAGGAAAAATCAAACTAAAAACAACGAGATAGCTATTATTAAAAAATGTATTATTGAAGAGAGTTCTAATCGAATTATTGAAGAGGAATTGATCTTTGCAACATATCAAAATGCTTGAAATATACTTTCATAAGAATCTTAATTCTTAAATTAAACTTAAATAGATTAAAAGACCTCTAGCTTTTATCAATCAAAAACTGAGAACTCAACCGAAATCCTGAAGCATACTAAGAAACACCCTGCGTGTAGTCACATGGTTAGGTTAGCATGAATCTGTTGGATGAACATCTGCCTCCCTTCACACCCCTCTACGACACTGGTGGATCATGGTCTAGTGCTAGTGTTTTGAGGAAGAGCTATAACTTGCAAGGCAAAGACCATTTTGAGATCCGAAAATTTGATGGCACAAACTTTGCTCTATGGAAGAATCATATTAAAGATGTGGTAATTCAAAGGAGAGAATGGAAGCTAGTAAATGTAATTTCAAAGAAGCCTGTTGACATGGATTAAGATGATTGGGATGAGTTAGATGAAATGGCTAGTTCTACCATTTGCTTGCACCTGGTAGATAATTTTTACTTTACAGTATTAGACTGTGAAAGTGCAAGTTGTGCAATACATATGAATGAGAGACGGCATCAAATAAAGACTATCTGATGAGAAAATTATGTGACCTTTGTATAAAGGACACAAATAGTGTTGTTGCTCATCTAAATGAGTTTGATGCTATATTCTCTCAGCTACACGCTCAAAAATTGGATATGGATAATGAAAAGAAACCAGTATTGCTATTATGCACCTTGCCATCATCATGGGATACATTTCGCACAGCTATTAGCAATAGTGCACCTGATGGTAAACCCGTCTATGATGACATATGTGGATCACTCTTGAGGAGATTCATACAAAATCTATGGTTGGCACTCAGAGTGGAGATGCATATAATGTTTGTGATTCTTACCAAGGAAAGAATCAACAACGTGGCAGGAGCAAGAACAAGGAAAAGAATGGTCAACGAAATAAGAGTAGAAGTAAATCAAGGAAGAGGGATATCGAATGCTATTATTGTCATAAGAAAGGACACATGAAGAAAGATTGTTATGCATTAGAGAATGCTAAAGGTAAAGGACATAATATTGATGGGCATGTTAAACAGTTACCTGCACCATCTACTTCGACTGTGAAGATTGAAGAGATTAATGCTATTTTTGATGATGTTGATGTGTTGACACTTGATAGTACTGTGCCAACTAAGGCTCTTATGGCTGATTCTCTTTCCCGCACCTAGCTGCTAGATTCTAGTTCTTCTTTCCATGTAGCACCACACAGAGAATAGTTCTCTAATTATGCAGCAAAGTCTCTTGGTACCGTGAGACTTGGTGACTCTTACCAATGTGATATTGTGGGGATTGGAGATGTGGTTGTGCAGTTCATTGATGGTTCAAAATTAACTATGCATAATTTATGCCATGTACCTTAGTTATCATGCAGTTTGATGTTAGTAGGTCAACTTGATGACCTTGGTTACAAGGTGGTCTTCTGTGCTGAGTCCTTTTGCATATCAAAGGGCAATATTGTTATTGCAAAAGGAAGAAAAGTTGGCTCACTTTATCCTTTATTTGTATCACAGAAAGAACACTTGTTAGCTATTACTGAATAGCCTATGGCTTGTATTTGGCATGGTTGTAGGGGCCATATATCTCGTAGTGGAATGGAAAATCTTTCTCGTTCTGGCTACTTACGTGTGTTATCTTTCTCCAATTTCTCATTGTGTGAGCATATTCAATATGGCTACTTACCTTTGTTATCTTTCTCCAATTTCTCCTTTTGTGAGCAAACTAGAAATAAGCATAGAATGCACATTGACTCTTCAATTCAGCCTTGAGTCTTGTTCATACAGATGTGCGTGGTCCTATGCCGACTAGGTCCTCAGGTGGTTCGCTTTACTTTGTCACTTTCATAGATGATGCTACTATAAAATTTTGTGTATATCCTATCAAATCGAAGGATGAGGTATTTCGAATTTCAAAAAATGCCTTGCTTCAGTTGAGACTAAAAAAGGAACTAAGCTGAAGGCTTTACATTCAATGAATTTAACCTTTTTGTCAGTCTAGAGGGATTCCTAGAGACTTTACAGCTCCTAATACCCTAGTACAGAATGGTATAGTTGAGAGGATGAATATATCTATTCAAGATAGAGTACTCTATGTTGCATCATGCAAACCTCTCACAAGGTTTTTGGGCAGAAGTAATATTGACTATAGTTCATGTGATTAACCTTTCACCTAGTACTGTCAAAGGTTTGAAAGTCGCACAAGAGATATGGATATGGAAGCCACCATAGTATGATCATCTTCGAGTTTCTGGGTGTGAAGCATATGTTCATATACCCAAGAATCTTAGACAAAAGTTGGACCATAAGTCAAAGAAATACATTTTTCTTGTATATGGCCGAGAAGGACAATTCCGATATCTCTTATGGGATCCTAAAACACGGTCAATGATCAAAAGTAGTGATGCTATTTTCAAAGATTCTAAGATGCATAAACAGCCCATTAAGGAGGATGAAGTGAGAAGAGTGGTGTTTGAGGATACCAGTCCTCGGGTTAGCATGCATAAAAATGCTGCACATAGGGATGTTCAAGAGAATGTCCATTCATATCAGTCTACACATATTCTTGTTCAGCAACCATTCACACATTCTGCACGTGTCTCACATCCACCTGATAGATATGTTCCATGTTTAGATTTTTTTATGCTAAAAAATGCCGGTGAGCCTTCTTGCTACAAAGAGGCTATGCAGACAGAGGATCATGTCAAGTGGGAGCATGCCATGAAGAGTGAGTTGGATTCTATTCACAAGAATGGTACTTAGGATTTAGTACCTTTGCCAAATGGCAGGAAAGCTTTACCATGTTAATGGGTATATTATCTGACATTCACATTAGATAGTGATTCTCCAAAGTATAAAGCATGACTTGTTGCAAAGGGTTTTAAGGAACAACATGGTGTTGATTTTGAGGAGATCTTCTCTCCATTGGTCAAGATGACTACCCTACGCATGTTGCTTGGATTTGTTGCAATCGAGGACTTAGAGCTAGTCCAAATGGATGTGAAAACCACTTTCTTGCATGAAGATCTTACAGATGAGATCTATATGGAACAACCAGAGGGTTATGTATTTCCTGGCAAGGAAAGTCTAGTTTGTAAGCTTAAGAAGAGCTTCTATGGACTTAAACAATCCCCTAGGCAATCGTACCAAAAATTTGATGCTTTTATGAAGTCTCAAGGCTATTCTCGAATGAGGATCATTGTTTCTACACAAAGAGATGCTAAGATGGTAGCCTGATATGCTTGATACTTTATGTCGATGATATGTTGATTGCTGAGAAGTCCTCTTATGATTTGTCAATTCTCAAAAAGAAGTTGAGTCAGACATTTGATATGAAGGATTTGGGGGATGCCAAACATATTCTTCACATGCGCATTACTCATGATAGGAGCAAAAGATGCATATAATTGTCTCAAAGTGAGTACATATCCAAAGTACTTCATAGGTTCAATATGCTGGGTGGAAAGGCATTGAGTACACCTTTACCCACATATGTGAAATTGAGCAAGGATGATTTCCCCAAATCAGATGAAGAAAAGGAATTCATGAACAAAATTCCATTTCATTCTATTGTTGGTAGTCTCATGTATGTGATGGTAGCTACGAGATGAGACATTGCATTTGCAGTGGGAGTTGTGAGCAGATATATGTCTAATCCTGGCAAGAAACATTGGGAAGTGGTCAAGATGATTTTAAGATATCTGCATGGCACTAAGGACAAGTATCTATGATTTGGTAGCAGGAAAGCATCCATTATTGGTTACAAAGATTCTGACTATGTTGGTTGTGTAGACAATCGTAAGTTTACATCATGGTACATTTCTCATTTTGCTGGAGCTACTATCTCTTGGAGATCTCGTCTTCAAGAATGTACAGTTGTTTCCACCACGTAAGCAGAGTATGTTGCAACAATTGAGGCATGTAAGGAAGCATTGTGGCTTTCTCGTCTTGCTTGTGATATGGGTTTACCTCACCATGTACCTCATTTTCTTAGTGATAGTCACAGTGCCATTGCTTTGGCTAAGAATCCGGTCTATCATGCAAAGACCAAGTGCATTGAGGTGAGGTATCACTTCATTAGAGATTTCTTAGCCACTGAGCGTATTATTCTTGAGAAGGTTCACGCTTGAGATAATTCTATAGATGGTTTCACTAAAGCTCTACCACAGGATATCTTTCAACACTGTTGTCACTTGATGAGAGTTACTTGATTCATGATCTTACATAGTCACTTGTATACTATGTAACATGTGTTGGGAAACATGGATGGATGATCCAAGAGATTGAGTAGGTACTGCTAAAACCTGCTTTGTACCATCCCTCTTTAGCTTCAGACTTGATTAGTAGACTCCCTTAGCTTTCCAATGACACCAAGAAATGGCCTATGTCCTTTGGAAATGAAGTGTGTAATGATTGAATCAAAACAGATAACTTTGGAAGTCACAAAGTCAAGACAACCTTCTATTTTGGTCTTGACACCTGCTCAATGTTTTGCTCAGTGTGACCAGCACAGTAACAATTGATAAAATTCCTTCTAAGGATATTCAATTAGCTTAGTAAGCTAACATTTGCAAGTGGAATGATGTAAAATAATGAACTATGCTAAGAGAAATTAATTTAGCAAGACTTGGTATACCCCCCACTTTTTAGGAGTGTAGCAGAGATTGACCAGTGAGCACCTCGACGATGATTTCTCTGAATTGGCTGAATGAGATCACTTCAAGCTTTGTCAGCATGTAGATGACTTTGTGCTGAATCCAACAAGCTTTGAATCACTGAATTTGGTGGATTATTGGCTGAGATATGCCCTTGACAAGTTGCCAGACTTTGGAATAGACAATCAGTGAACACAGAGATGAATGATGTAAATGTATCTATAAATTAACACTTGTGTACAATCCCATTGGCATGACAAGCATTGCCTAATGGTGTAGAGAGGTGTAGACTATGATGTAGTGCTCACACACACTCAATGACAGTAGAATGAAGCTCGGGAGTGATGTCTCTTCCACGACTTTTCAAGTTCACCTTTTATATGGAATGTGTAAGAATTTGAATTCAAATTCAAATTCTTGGCTCCTTCTAATCAAGATTCTAAAAACTTGGAGATATCCTCTCAATCAAGTGAACTAACTTTTCCACAAATTATTTGGGTAGGTGATTACAAAAGATTCTAAGTCAAATTGACTTTTACAATGAGGTAAAGTGGTAAGTAATCACTTGCATATGTTCCTATGGTTCTTTATGCATGTAGAGCCTTCATGATGTCTTCCAAGCCAAATGTATAGGCTTGTGATTTACACCAACAACTCCCCCTCAAGCCAAACATTTTGGCTTAAGTCTTCATCTTCAATCTTCAAGTACATCCTGCAATCCAATCATAGATAGGAACCTGCAAAGTTTGGTCCCATCCAAAGCTTTAGTCAGCAAATCTGCACATTGCATATTGGTTGACACATAGGTCAGCTGAATGTCCTTGCTTAGCAACTTCTCCCTCACATAATGATAATGAACTTCTATGTGTTTGGTCTTGGCGTGATAGATAGGATTAGCTGCAAGGTGAAGAGAACTTGTATTATCTCCAAAGATAATTGGTGGCCTAGTATATAAGCCGAATTCTGTGTACAAAAGCTTAAAGCAAATTGCTTCTTGAGTGGCATTAGCTAGCCCTCTATACTCTGCTTCTGTAGAAGACAATGCAACAGTTGGTTGCTTCTTTGCAGACCATGAAATTGGTTTGTCACCTGCAAAAGAAATGTATCCAGAAGTGCTTCTCCTATCATCCTTGCATCCTGCCCAATCTGCATCTGAATAAACTTTTATATCAATATCTGAAGTGTAAGGAAAGTATAAACCATGGTTCTGTGTACCCTTGAGATATTTCAAGATCCTTTTTGTAGCCTCTAAGTGAGGTATCCTTGGCTTGTGCATAAATTGACTTAGCACACTAACTCCATATGCAATATCAATTCTTGTAAGAGTAGCATAGTTCAAGCTACCTACCATACTTTGATAACTCTTCATCACCTTCATGGTCACTTAACTTTGGGTTCACCTTCATTGGAGTGCTAGCTGCTTTAGCATCCTGCAAGTGAAATTTCTTCAACATGTCCTGCACATACTTCTTCTGAGTAATGTATATCCCTGAATTAGTGTAGACTAATTCAAGTCCCAAAAAATACTTCAATAATCCAAGATCATTGATCTTGAATTCCTTCATCATCTGGCTTTTGATGCTTGTGATTCCATTGACATCATTACCTGTAATGATGATGTCATCAACATAGACACAGAGATAGATTACCTCTAAATTACTTCTCTTAATGAACAGAGAAGTGTCAGCCTTACTCATTACAAAACCTTGGTCTTGGAGGTATGTAGTTAGCCTGTAACTCCATGCCCTAGGTGCCTGCTTCAATCCATATAAAGCCTTCTTCAATTTGCAAACATAAGTTACCTTCTTAGGGTCTTCATAGCCAGGAGGTTGTGACATATAAACCTCTTCTGAAATCCATCCATTCAAGAAAGCATTCTTGACATCCAATTGGTACATGTTCCAATTGTTTGATGTAGCCACACTAACCAACACTCTGATTGTTGGCATCTTGGCCACAGGAGAAAATGTCTCTTCATAGTCAATGCCTTGATTTGTGCAAAACCCTTGGCTACCAATCTGGCCTTGTACCTGTTAATTGTGCCATCAGAATTTCTTTTCAATTTATAGATCCAGTTGGATCCTTTTACCTTCATGGAGTCCTTCTTGGGTACTAACTCCCATGTATCACTCTCCTTGAGTGCTTCAATCTCCTCATCCATAGCTTCTTTCCATTCTGATTTGGTGATTGCTTCTTCATATGAACCTGGTTCTTCATTTGACAAATCCTTTGCAAGATAAATTGAATGTTTAGTAACAAGAGATGTATCATATCCATATCAAATAGATTTTTTGCTTTCTCTTTGAGACCTTCTGATTGATTGAGTTGAAGATTGTGGTATGTCCTCAAGCTTCTTCATCTTCATTTTGCCTTTGGACTTCCATGCCTTGAACACTTCAAGGTTGGTTGTATCTTCATCATTTGAACTTCACTCTCCATCCTGAGTAGGTTCCTCCTTTGTAAGTTTTGGAAATTCTTCTTCCAAATCATAGGGTAGTTTGACCTTCCTGCATTCATTCTCATACCAAGAATCATTCTCATCAAAAATCACATCTCTGCTTACCATAAATCCTTTATTGGTAGGCTTATAAAACCTGTAACCTTTTTTATTTAAATCATATCCAATAAAAATACATTTTTCAGCCTTTGGATCTAGCTTTCCTCTTACCTGTGAAGGAATGTGTACATATGCTACACATCCAAAAATTTTGCAGTGATCCAATGATGGTCTCTTACCATGCCATGCTTCATATGGTGTTATACCATCAAGTGATTTTGATGGTAACCTGTTTATGAGATAGGTGGCAGTAGAAACACTCTCTACCCATGGATAGTTAGGTAATTTCTTCTCATTAAGCATAGATATAGTTGTCTCAGCAATTAACCTATTTCTTCTTTCAGCTACCCCATTCTGTTCAGGAGAGTACCTTCTGGTTATTTCCCTTTTGATGTCTCTGTCTTGCAAGAAGTCCTCAAATTCATTGGAGAAGTACTCACCTCCTCCATCTGACCTTAGCCTCTTCAAATTCCTTCATGTCTCATTTTCAACTAATGCAAGATATTTCTTAAAACAATTAAATACCTCATCCTTGTGCTTCATAAAGTATAATACAGTCCATCTACTATAGTCATCATTAAAAGACACATAGTACCTTGAACCTGAAACTGAGGGGTCTTTGCTAGGTCCCCATACATCTCTGTGTACAAGCTCTAGATAGTCTTCATGCATATATCCTTTTTTGGAGAAGGGTAACCTGTGAGACTTACCAAATTGACAAGCACCACACTTGTAAATCATATGTTGCTTGGATACATTAGGTATCCCAAGCACACATTGGTCCCTGCACATTTGCTTCAAGGTCCTTTCTCCTATGTGCCCTAATCTCTTGTGCCAAATCTCAAGTTGTGAAAGTGTTTTATCTTTATAGCTGTATAATGCAATGTTCTTTGTATCTTCCAACTCAAAAGTGAAAAGTTTACCTGATTTTTCTCCTTTAGCTATCCTTTTGAATCCATGTCTTGGGTCCTCCACAAATGCTCCATACTGATTGAATCTGACCTGCAACCCTTTCTCTACAATCTGACCAACACTCATTAGGTTCTTTGTAATTGTAGGTACATAAAGTACTCTGCTCAACAAATTCTGATTACCATCACAAGTTTTCACATTTCCAACTTTAACTACAGAATGCTTTGTATCATCACCTGTTTGGACTTGGTGTTTACCTTTTGGTTCCTCAAGATCACAGAGTAGTGCCACATTACCAACCACATGATTTGAACACCCTAAATCAATATAAAATAAGTGATCATTATTTGTACCTGACTTTGAAGTCATGTTCATGATCAAGAGAGAGTCATCCTTCTCCTCTGTGTAGTTGTTGTAGTCCTTTCTGTTTCTGAATCCTCCTTGGTAGTTGCCATTGTAATTGTTGTTGTAGTTGTTGTTATAATTGTTTTTGTGGCCTTGGTGATGGTTGAACCTTCCTCTAGACTGAGAGTATCCACCTCTTTGGTAGCCTCTTCCTCTCCGATTTTTGTAATTCCTGTAACACTCATCTGTGGTGTGATTTGATAAGCCACAAATGTTACATGGTGATGAGTTATAGGGTCTCCCCCTACCTTGCTTATCTCCTCTGCCCCTTCCTCTTGAAGATCTACCTCTCCCTGCATAGTTGGCTTGGGAGGTAGAGCATTCATCTTCCACCTTTTTACTCTTGCCTTTATCCTTAGATTTCTTATCAGTGTATAGGGCAGAAGAGTTGTTACCTTTGGTAGTATCTCCACTCTTGGTAAGCTTTGCTTCATGTGTGAATAGTTGGCCCATGAGAGTTCTAAGATCTGGAGTGTGCATGTCCATGTAGAGATCCATTGCAGTGGTGAGGCTTTCCCACTTGTCATCAGCCTTGATTCCATTGATTACCTGCCTTACAATTTGTTCTTCTTCAATCTCTTCTCCTATGCTTGCTAACTGATCTGCAACATCTTTGATTTTGGTCACAAATTCTGAAACAGCTTGCTTAGGTTGCTTCCTTAGTGTTGTGAATTCAATCCACAACTGATTTTTCCTAGCCCTTGTATTGGAGGAAAAATATGATGACAAGGTTTCCCAACTCTCTTGGGAAGTCTTACAATTTCTGATATGAGGTAAAAGAAAGTCAGATATAGAGTTGAGTAAATAAGACCTTGCCAATGCATCCCTTGCACACCATGTGTTGAGTTTTTCTTGCTCCTCCTTGGTTGGCAGACCTCTTGCTTTGAATGAGGGCAATTCCTCATCTCTTGAGATGTATCCATAGAGACTCCTTCCTTATAAGTAGGTCTTCATCCTTAGAGACCAAGCTTGATAGTTGTTCTTGTCCAATTTGTCAATAAATGAAGGAAAACCATCTCCCATTTTACCTTATTTGCTCTGATACCACTGTTGGGAAAGATGGATGGATGATCCAAGAGATTGAGTAGGTACTGCTAAAACCTGCTTTGTACCAGCCCTCTTTAGCTTCAAACTTGATTAGTAGACTCCCTTAGCTTTCCAATGACACCAAGAATTGGCCTATGTCCTTTGCAAATGAAGTGTGTAATGATTGAATCAAAACAGATAACTTTGCAAGTCACAAAGTCAAGAAAACCTTCTATTTTGGTCTTGACACCTGCTCAATGTTTTGCTCAGTGTGACCAGCATAGTAACAATTGATAAAATTCCTTCTAGGGGTATTCAATTAGCTTAGTAATCTAACATTTGCAAGTGAAATGATGTAAAATAATGAACTATGCTAAGAGAAAGTAATTTAGCAAGATTTGGTATACCCCCGACTTTTTAGGACTGTAACAGAGATTGACCAGTGAGCACCTCGACGACGAGTTCTCTGAATTGGCTGAATGAAATCCCTTCAAACTTTGTCAGCATGTAGATGACTTTGAGCTGAATCCAATAAGCTTTGAATCACTGAATTTGGTGGAGTATTGGCTCAGATATGCCGTTGACAAGTTGACAGACTTTGGAATAGACAATCACTGAACACAGAGATGAATGATGTAAATGTATCTATAAATTAACACTTATGTACAATCCCATTGGCATGACAAGCATTGCCTAATGGTGTAGAGAGGTGTAGACTATGATGTAGTGCTCACACACACTCAATGACAGTAGAATGAAGCTCGGGAGTGATGTCTCTTCCGCGATTTTTCAAGTTCACCTTTTATATGGAATGTGTAAGAATTTGAATTCAAATTCAAATTCTTGGCTCCTTCTAATCAAGCTTCTAAAAACTTAGAGATATTCTCTCAATCAAGTGAACTAACTTTTCCACGAATTATTTGGGTAGGTGATTACAAAAGATTCTAAGTCAAATTGACTTTTACAATGAGGTAAAGTGGTAAGTAATCACTGGCATATGTTCCTATGGTTCTTTATGCATGTAGAGCCTTCATGATGTCTTCCAAGCCAAATGTGTAGGCTTGTGATTTACACCAACAACTCCCCCTCAAGCCAAACATTTTGGCTTAATTCTTCATCTTCAATCTTCAAGTACATCCTGCAATCCAATCATAGATTTGAACCTGCAAAGTTTGGTGCCATCCAAAGCTTTAGTCAGCAAATCTGCACATTGCATATTGGTTGACACATAGGTCAGCTGAATGTCCTTGCTTAGCAACTTCTCCCTCACATAATGATAATGAACTTCTATGTGTTTGATCCTGGCATGATAGATAGGATTAGCTGCAAGGTGAAGAGAATTTGTATTATCTCCAAAGATAATTCGTGGCCTAGTATATAAGCCCAGTTCTGTGTACAAAAGCTTAATCCAAATTGCTTCTTGAGTGGCATTAGCTAGCCCTCTATACTTTGCTTCTGTAGAAGACAATGCAACAGTTGGTTGCTTCTTTGCAGACCATGAAATTGGTTTGTCACCTGCAAAAGAAATGAATCCAGAAGTGCTTCTCCTCTCATCCTTGCATCCTGCCCAATCTGCATCTGAATAAACTTTTATATCAATATCTGAAGTGTAAGGAAAGTATAAACCATGGTTTTGTGTACCCTTGAGATATTTCAAGATCCTTTTTGCAGCCTCTAAGTGAGGTATCCTTGGCTTGTGCATAAATTTACTTAGCACACTAACTCCATATGCAATATCAATTCTTGTAAGAGTAGCATAAATCAAGCTACCTACCATACTTTGATATCTCTTCATCACCTTCATGGGCACTTAGCTTTAGGTTCACCTCCATTGGAGTGCTAGCTGCTTTAGCATCCTGCAAGTGAAATTTCTTCAACATGTCCTGCACATACTTCTTCTGAGTAATGTATATCCCTGAATTAGTGTAGACTAATTCAAGTCCCAAAAAATACTTCAATAATCCAAGATCATTGATCTTGAATTCCTTCATCATCTGGCTTTTGATGCTTGTGATTCCATTGACATCATTACCTGTAATGATGATGTCATCAACATAGACACAGAGATAGATTACCTCTGAATTACTTCTCTTAATGAACAGAGAAGTGTCAGCCTTACTCATGACAAAACCTTGGTCTTGGAGGTATGTAGTTAGCCTGTAACTCCATGCCCTAGGTGCCTGCTTCAATCCATATAAAGCCTTCTTTAATTTGCAAACATAAGTTACCTTCTTAGGGTCTTCATAGCCAGGAGGTTGTGACATATAAACCTCTTCTGAAATCCATCCATTCAAGAAAGCATTCTTGACATCCAATTGGTACATGTTCCAATTCTTTGATGCAGCCACACTAACCAACACTCTGATTGTTGGCATCTTGGCCACAGGAGAAAATGTCTCTTCATAGTCAATGCCTTGGGTTTGTGCAAAACCCTTGGCTACCAATCTGGCCTTGTACCTGTTAATTGTGCCATCAGAATTTCTTTTCAATTTATAGATCCAGCTGCATCCTATTACCTTCATGGAGTCCTTCTTGGGTACTAACTCCCATGTATCACTCTCCTTGAGTGCTTCAATCTCCTCATCCATAGCTTCTTTCCATTCTGATTTGGTGATTGCTTCTTCATATGAACCTGGTTCTTCATTTGACAAATCCTTTCCAAGATAAATTGAATGTTTAGTAACAAGAGATGTATCATACCCATATCTGATAGGTTTTTTGCTTTCTCTTTGAGACCTTCTGATTGATTGAGTTGAAGATTCTGGTATGTCCTCAAGCTTCTTCATCTTCATTTTGCCTTTGGACTTCCATGCCTTGAACTCTTCAAGGTTGATTGTATCTTCATCATCTGAACTTGACTCTCCATCCTGAGTAGGTTCCTCCTTTGTAAGTTTTGGAATTCTTCTTCCAAATCATAGGGTAGTTTGACCTTCCTGCATTCATTCTCATACCAAGAATCATTCTCATCAAAAATCACATATCTGCTTACCATAAATCCTTTATTGGTAGGGTTATAAAACCTGTAACCTTTTTGATTTAAATCATATCCAATGAAAATACATTTTTCAGCCTTTGGATCTAGTTTTCCTCTTACATGTGAAGGAATGTGTACATATGCTACACATCCAAAAATTTTGCAGTGATCCAATGATGGTCTCTTACCATGCCATGCTTCATATGGTGTCATACCATCAAGTGATTTTGACGGTAACCTGTTTATGAGATAGGTGGCAGTAGAAACACTCTCTGCCCATAGATAGTTAGGTAATTTCTTCTCATTAAGCATAGATCTAGCTGTCTCAACAATTGACCTATTTCTTCTTTCAGCTACCCCATTCTGTTCAGGAGAGTACCTTGTGGTTATTTCCCTTTTGATGCCTCTGTCCTGCAAGAAGTCCTCAAATTCATTGGAGAAGTACTCACCTCCTCCATCTGACCTTAGCCTCTTCAAATTCCTTCCTGTCTGATTTTCAACTAGTGCAAGATATTTCTTAAAACAATTAAATACCTCATCCTTGTGCTTCATAAAGTATAATACAGTCCATCTACTATAGTCATCAATAAAAGACACATAATACCTTGAACCTGAAACTGAGGTGTCTTTGCCAGGTCCCCATACATCTGTGTGTACAAGCTCTAGATAGTCTTTGCCAGGTCCCCATACATCTGTGTGCATATATCCTTTTTTGGAGAAGGGTAACCTGTGAGACTTACCAAATTGACAAGCACCACACTTGTAAATCATATGTTGCTTGGATACATTAGGTATCCCAAGCACACATTGGTCCCTGCACATTTGCTTCAAGGTCCTTTCTCCTATGTGCCCTAATCTCTTGTGCCAAATCTCAAGTTCTGAAAGTGTTTGATCTTTATAGCTGTATAATGCAATGTTCTTTGTATCTTCCAACTCAAAAGTGAAAAGTCTACCTGATTTTTCTCCTTTAGCTATCCTTTTGAATCCATGTCTTGGGTCCTCCACAAATGCTCCATACTGATTGAATCTGACCTGCAACCCTTTTTCTACAATCTGACCAACACTCATTAGGTTCTTTAATTGTAGGTACATAAAGTACTTTGCTCAACAAATTCTAATTACCATCACAAGTTTTCACATTTCCAACTTTAACTACAGAATGCTTTGTATCATCACCTGTTTGGACTCGGTGTTTACCTTTTGGTTCCTCAAGATCATAGAGTAGTGCCACATTACCAGTCACATGATTTGAACACCCTGAATCAATATAAAATAAGTGATCATCATTTGTACCTGACTTTGAAGTCATGTTCATGATCAAGAGAGAGTCATCCTGCTCCTCTGTGTAGTTGTTGTAGTCCTTTCTGTTTCTGAATCGTCCTTGGTAGTTGCCATTGTAATTGTTGTTGTAGTTGTTGTTATAATTGTTGTTGTGGCCTTGGTGATGGTTGAACCTTCCTCTAGACTGAGAGTATCCACCTCTTTGGTAGCCTCTTCCTCTCTGATTTTTGTAATTCCTGTAACACTCATCTGTGGTGTGATTTTATAAGCCACAAATGTTACATGGTGATGAGTTATAGGGTCTCCCCCTACCTTTCTTACCTCCTCTGCCCCTTCCTCTTGAAGATCTACCTCTCCCTGCATAGTTGGCTTGGGAGGTAGAGCATTCATCTTCCACCTTCTTACTCTTGCCTTTATCCTTAGATTTCTTATCAGTGTATAGGGCAGAAGAGTTGTTACCTTTGGTAGTATCTCCACTCTTGGTAAGCTTTGCTTCATGTGTGAATAGTTGGCCCATGAGAGTTGTAAGATCTGGAGTGTGCATGTCCATGTAGAGATCCATTGCAGTGGTGAATCTTTCCCAATTGTCATCAGCCTTGATTCCATTGATTACCTGCCTTACAATTTGTTCATCTTCAATCTCTTCTCCTATGCTTGCTAACTGATCTGCAACATCTTTGATTTTGGTCACAAATTCTGAAACGGCTTGCTTAGGTTGCTTCCTTAGTGTTGTGAATTCAATCCACAACTGATTTTTCCTAGCCCTTGTATTGGAGGAAAAATATGATGACAAGGTTTCCCAAGTCTCTTGGGAAGTCTTATAATTTCTGATATGAGGTAAAAGAAAGTCTGATATAGAGTGAGTAAATAAGACCTTGCCAATGCATCCCTTGCACACCATGTGTTGAGTTTTTCTTGCTCCTCCTTGGTTGGCAGACCTCTTGCTTTGAATGAGGGCAATTCCTCATCTCCTGAGATGTATCCATAGAGACTCCTTCCTTGTAAGTAGGTCTTCATCCTTAGAGACCAAGCTTGATAGTTGTTCCTGTCCAATTTGTCAATAAATGAAGGAAAACCATCTCCCATTTTACCTTATTTGCTCTGATACCACTGTTGGGAAAGATGGATGGATGATCCAAGAGATTGAGTAGGTACTGCTAAAACCTGCTTTGTACCAGCCCTCTTTAGCTTCAGACTTGATTAGTAGACTCCCGTAGCTTTCCAATGACACCAAGAAATGGCCTATGCCCTTTGGAAATGAAGTGTGTAATGATTGAATCAAAATAGATAACTTTGGAAGTCACAAAGTCAAGAAAACCTTCTATTTTGGTCTTGACACCTGCTCAATGTTTTGCTCAGTGTGACCAGCATAGTAACAATTGATAAAATTCCTTCTAGGTTTATTCAATTAGCTTAGTACGCTAACATTTGCAAGTGGAATGATGTAAAATAATGAACTATGCTAAGATAAATTAATTTAGCAAGATTTGGTATACCCCCGACTTTTTAGGATTGTAGCTGAGATTGACCGGTGAGCACCTTGACGACGAGTTCTCTGAATTGGCTGAATGAAATCCCTTCAAACTTTTTCAGCATGTAGATGACTTTGAGCTGAATCCAACAAGCTTTGAATCACTGAATTTGGTCTAGTATTGGCTGAGATATGCTCTTAACAAGTTGATAGACTTTGGAATAGACAATCAATGAACAGAGAGATGAATGATGTAAATGTATCTATAAATTAACACTTGTGTACAATCCCATTGGCATGAAAAGCATTGTCTAATGGTGTAGAGAGGTGTAGACTATGATGTAGTGCTCACACACACTCAATGACAGTAGAATGAAGCTCGGGAGTGATATCTCTTCCGCGACTTTTCAAGTTCACCTTTTATATGGAATGTGTAAGAATTTGAATTCAAATTCAAATTCTTTTCTCCTTCTAATCAAGCTTCTAAAAACTTGGAGATATTCTCTCAATCAAGTGAACTAACTTTTCCATGAATTATTTGGGTAGGTGATTACAAAAGATTCTAAGTCAAATTGACTTTTACAATGAGGTAAAGTGGTAAGTAATCACTGGCATATGTTCCTATGGTTCTTTATGCATGTAGAGCCTTCATGATGTCTTCCAAGCCAAATGTGTAGGCTTGTGATTTACACCAACAACATGCCCATCAGGTGGGAGGTATAGTTTGTATACTTACACTCAGGTATTCTTTATCATTCTTTATTTTTCTCCCATAGTTATTTTTTCCACATTGGCCTTTAGTGGGAGCTTGTTATCGTTAGTGTCCATGTGAAAGGCCAAATGGCCACTGGACACTTCTTTGTATATGTTCTATAATAAAACATAGAGTGGCATGATCAATCATAGAGTGTAAGTTTGATCGCATTTGTAAGACCTAAGAAGTCTATCTTCGTGCTCCCTGTGCATTATGTTTTTTGCATAATTTGTAGTCTCTATGTGGAGTACCGTCTGCAGCCTTAGGAGCTTCGTTTGCTACTCTAAGGATATCATTGTGGATCGTGGGAGAAGCAGAGCACACTTTGGTGCATTGCCATCAAAATACTTCACTTACCAGGCCACATGCGAGATGAACAGATCTATGCTTGGATAAGAACTTTTATTTCATGAAACAATGAACGAGGGGAGTGCACATGAATGATATCTACAAAGCTACACACACATATATGAGATAACAATTACCTTTTGACCAACCATGTAACCAAGAATATGTAGGTGCAATGAAGGCTCCCTCAAGCAACCTGTTTCTTTTACCTTTCCCACATGAAGTCTGGCATTAAGGCACCTAGCCCTTAATTTAACCTCTAGTGTCTATAGCCTTATACTTTATCACATCAACCAAGGCTTATGAAGAAGAGATTTTTGGGAAGTACACCCATCCTATTACTATCAGACCTAGAGCTAGCTTAAGTAGGCATTTGTACGACTAAACTACACTCACTTGATGGTGTAGAAGGGGGAAAAATAAGCGGATGTTAGATTGAACCTTCTGTGGTACGTCAAATTTTCTCAAATTTTATTTTTCTTTTTCATTTCAACCATATCACATCTTTTTACTCACATACATAGATTGAGCATTCAATATGTACATCTATATGGATACTACCTATGTACATGCATGTGGATATGGACATGTGAGTAATGATTTGCATAAACTCTCTTACAAATTCAAGGACTTTTCAATGAGATTTTGTTAGTTGGGAGACATCCAAATGTCAAAATATCTTTGGTAATGTGGGTGGAAGGTTATGGCTTCCACCTACATCACTAGAAGAATTAAATTTGCAATTTCTTAATTTAGGAGGAAATAAAAGTCCATTGGTGGTCCCATAAAGAAGATCAACATCATGGATTATGATGACTTTCAAGAGCTTGATCAAGTGGCTATGTCCACGATCTACTTGCATCAAGTAGATAATGTATACTTTAGAGTGTTGGATTGTGAGACCATAGAGGAGGTTTAGCAAAATTTTTGCAAGATGTGTGAAGATGAAATTGTATTAACAAAAAAGTTACTTGATGAGAAATCTTTATGATCTATGTACAAAAGAAATGGATAATGTGACTACTCACTTGAATGAATTTGGTGCTTTCTTTTTCCAGTTGCAAGCACAAGAGATGAAAATGGATGATGAGATGAAGGAGCATCTCTTACAATGCACACTATCACCTTCATGGGGTACATTTTTCACAACCATGAGTAATAATGAACCTTGTGGAAATCTATTCGAAAAAAATATATATATGGTTATCACCTTCATAGAAGAGGTGAGTGCTAAATGAGCGGGCATCTTGAGAACTTTCTTTTTTCATTTTTTTTCTTTTCTTAAGTTTCAAGAATAAAAGTAATTAACCAGGATACTTTTCAATAAACTAACTTTGTACGTCGTGTGGGAAGAAATATGAAAACCCTATTTAAAGAGAAGCATGTAACACTTAAGAAAATAAGAAATAAGAGTATAGAAAACCCTATTGAATTCTCTACCCACATATGTTCACTTGCTAGAACTCAATGGAAATTTAATGTGCTAACATCTAGCTCAAAAGAAGCATGAAGATCAACCTTGTTGTTTGAGTTAGAAATTCATATATAGATACACACACACACATAGACACACACACACATACACACATGCACACACACATACACACACATACACACATAGACACATACACACACATACACACACACATACACACAGATACACACACACATACAGACACATTTACACACACACATACACATGCATACACACACATATATACACATACACATGTATATACACTCATAGACACACACACATACACACATATTTATACTATAAATATATAAATATATATAAATAAAACTATATATATATAGAGAGAGAGAGAGAGACACACACACAAACATACATACATACATACATAAATACATAAATACATACATACACACACATATGCATACACTAACATATGTGTACACATGCACATACATAGACATACATATACATACATATACATACACATATGTGCATACACACACATAGAAATACACATACACACACTACACATGCATACATATGCATACATAATGCATGTGCATATGCATACATACACATGCATACATACACACACATGCATACATATGTGTACATAATGCACATGCATATTCATACATACATACTTACATGCATACATACACATACACACCCACATAGACATATAGACACATACACACCTTCGCATATACACCTACATACACATATACACACATACACACTTACATATACAGACACACATATACATACATGCATATACAAACACATACACACATACACACACACATGCATATACACATGCATGCACACACTTATGCATACATACACACATGCACATGCATACACATATACATATACATATACATATACATATACATATACATATACATACACACACACATATACATATGAATGCATATACATATATGCACATTAGATCACATGCATACCTATCGACAAACATATGCATATACTTACACACACATAGTTACATACATGTTTATAATCGGACATGCACAGAAGTAGACACATAACTGTACACATAAGTTTACATGCACACATATATATATACATACACATATATACATACATACACAAACACATTTATATATACACACATAATTTTACATATTCATATACACATAGATAGAGACACATACCCACACATACACATGCATATGCATATACATACACACATATGAAAACACACATACACACACTAAACCTAAATATGCATACACACACATAGAGACACACATACACACACATGCATACATATGCATACATAATGCACATGTGTATGAATACATACATACATACATACATACATACATACATACATACATACACATACACATACACATACACACACTCACATATACACGTACCTACACATACACACATATACGTACTCACATATAGATACACACATATACATACACACATATACATACACACACACATACACACATGCATATACACATACGCAAGCATATGCATATACATATACAAATAGAGACACATGCTCACACATACCCATGCATATGCATATACATACACACATACACACATATGAAAACACACATACAATATTAACATAAATATGCATACACACACATAGAGACACACGTACATACACGTACACACACATGCATACATATGCATACATAATGCACATGCATATGCATACATAATGCACATGCATATGCATACATAAATACATACATGCATACACACACATACACACCCACATACACATATACACACATACACAGACTCACACATACACATACACACACATATACGTGCTTACATATACATACACACATATAGATACACTCACATATACACACATACACACTCTCACATATACACCTACATACACATACACACACATATACGTACTTACATATACATACATATAGATACATGCATATACATACTTACATATACATACACACATATACATACATGCATATACATACACATACACACATACATACACACATGCATATACACATATGCATGCAAACACACATGCACATGCATACACATATACATATACAGATAGAGACACATACACATACACATGCATACACATATACATAAACATATACACACATGTGAAAACACACATACACTAAACATAAATATGCATACACACACATAGAGACACACATACATATACATACACACACATGCATACATAATGCACATGCATATGCATACATACATGCATACACACATATACACACCCACATACACATATATAAACATACATGGAATCACATATACACCTACATACACATACACACACATACATGTACTTACATATACATACACACAGATAGATGAACTCACATATACACACATACACACACTGACATATACATCGACATACACATACACAACATATACGTACGTACATACACATACACTCATATAGATAAATGCATATATGCACTTACATATACATACACACATATACATACATGCATATACACACATTCACACATACATACACACATGCATATACACATATGCATGCATACACACATGCACATGCATACACATATACATATACAGATAGAGACACATACTCACACATACACATGCATACACATATACGTACACACATATGAAAAGGCACATACATACACTAAACAAAAACATGCATACGCACACATAAAGACACACATACATACACGTACACACACATGCATACATCATGCACATGCATATGCATACATATATACTACATGCATACACAGACATACACATATACACACATACACAAGCTCACATATACACCTACATATGCATACACACACATATACGTACTTACACATACATACACACATAAAGATACACTCACAGATACACACATACACATAGTCACATATATACCTACATACACATACACAGAAACATACATACTAACATATACATACACACATAGATACACACATATACACACATGCATATACACATATGCATGCATACACACATACACATGCATATACATACAAATACATATACATACATACACACACACATACATATACATACATATATGTATATGTACATCAGGTCACATGCATACCTGCCCACGAACATACAAACATACATACACATGCATATACATGTAGGCATGCATACGTAGTGCACACTTACACATGCATACACACATACATATACATACACATACATTTACACACACACATACATCTACATGCATACATATGTACATGTACATATATTGATTTCCAACCCATTTTTTTAATATGTACAGATATTATGGATCCTACTAGAGAGAGAAAGGCAAAACTCACTCTCATAAAAAGTCTAATGAGAGCAAGAGTTCCATCTGATACCTTAGGGATCCTCATGCACGAGTACTTAGAGATTCATGATGATGAGTTGGATTTTATGATGCAGATGCTTACCCAGTGACGAGGGGAGGGCTCTTATGCGGCTCCACATGTAGGAAGAGAACTATCTGCTCATAGGTATGTTTTTTCTTCACAAATTGTTTCTAACGATATTATAACACATATTTTTATTTATTTTTATCTATCTATTTTCAGGACACCTATACCACCTCTAGATCATGAGAGCAGAGCATCCTCATAGGCACACTAGGGCTGGAGTGCGATATAGAACTAGAGGGCAACATAGTGTACATAGGGAATGGATTGGAGTTCAAAAGAAGAATGCTAGCATTCTCCGACTCCTACCTGCACCTTGTCCACTTGCAATGGAAGTAAGTATAAGTTTTACATATAAATTGAAATAAATATCTTATGTTTTATTTACATGAATCTTTTTCCTAGTGAGCATGATGAGAGGGAAAAAAATATGTACTTAGTTCACTTGAGTTAGAATTTGGGACTAGGTGGTTGCATCAGTGGTGTCTAAAAGAGATGCGAACACTTATGGCTCATTGTCGTGATAATGCATGGTATGCATTGCCTTCATTTGTTATATTTATATGTGTAACTATATATATATATATATATATATATATATATATATATATATATATATATATATATATATATATATATATATATATATATATATATATATATATATATATATATATATATATATATATATATAATATACATATATATCTACACATATATTTCATATATATTCATACACATATTTATATACACACATGCATATATACACAGACGTACATACACATCAAGTCACATGCATACATGTGTATGTGTGTATGTATATATATGTGCATATGCGTATGTGTGTTTATGTATGTATGTATGTATGTATGTATGTATGTATGTATGTATGTGAACCCTAACTTAGAATCCCTAATGCACCCTTTTTGCCATTTGGTTGAAGTATATGTACACATTGCATCTACTCCTCCCACCACCTATTAGAGAGATGTCTCTCCTCCCAAACTTATGCCTCTACATAAAGCTACTCAAATCAACAAGGACCATAATATATATAAAGATACATATAGATCATGTAGGTATACATACATAAATATAAAATGATGGAGTAGATACATATGCATCACACATACTTGCCTATATGCACACATGCATACATATACACATTCACACATATACACACACACACACCCACACACACACACACACACACACACACACACACACATATATATATATATATATATATATATATATATATATATATATATATATATATATATATATATATATATATATATATATATATATATATATATATATATATATATATATATATACATATCACATATACATGCCTGCATGCAAACACAATTATAAACACACTTGCATATATTACACAAATGCATATGCATACATACACGTGTGCATACAAACACATGTACAATATCACACAAATGCACACACATACATATCCATGAAATACACATATGTGCATACTAACACATGTATACATATAATACACATGCATACACACACATACATATACATACACATACATTTACACACACACATACATCTACATGTATACATATGTACATGTACATATATTGATTTCCAACCCATTTTTTTATATGTATAGATATTATGGATCCTACTAGAGAGAGAAAGGCAAAACTCACTCTCATAAAAAGTCTAATGAGAGCAAGAGTTCCGTCTGATACCTTAGGGATCCTCATGCATGTGTACTTAGAGATGCATGATGATGAGTTGGATTTTATGATGCAGATGCTTACCCAGTGACGAGGGGAGGGCTCTTATGCGGCTCTACATGTAGGAAGAGAACTATCTGCTCATAGGTATGTTTTTTCTTCACAAACTGTTTCTAACGATATTATAACACATATTTTTATTTATTTTTATCTATCTATTTTTAGGACACCTATACCACCTCTAGATCATGAGAGTAGAGCATCCTCATAGGCACCCTAGGGCTGGAGTGCGATATAGAGCTAGAGGGCAATGTAGTGTACATAGGGAATGGATTGGAGTTCAAAAGAAGAATTCTAGCATTATGCGACTCCTACCTCCACCTTGTCCACTTGCAATGGAAGTAAGTATAAGTTTTACATATAAATTGAAATAAATATCTAATGTTTTATTTACATGATTTTTTTTCGTAGTGAGCATGATGAGAGGGAAAAAAAATATGTACTTAGTTCACTTGAGAGAAAATTTGGGACTAGGTGGTTGCATCAGTGGTGTCTAAAAGAGATGCAAACACTTATGGCTCATCTTCGTGATAATGCATGGTATGCATTGCTTTGATTTGTTATATTTATATGTGTAACTATATATATATATATATATATATATATATATATATATATATATATATATATATATATATATATATATATATATATATATATATATATATATATATATATATATATATATATATATATATATATATAATCTACACATATATATACAAATATATTTCATATATATTCATACACATATTTATATACACACATGCACATATACACAGACGTACACACACATCAAGTCACATGCATACATGTGTATGTGTGTGTGTATATATATGTGCATATGCGTATGTGTGTTTCTGTATGTACGTATGTATGTATGTATGTATGTATGTGAACCCTAACTTAGAATCCCTAATTCGACCTTTTTGCCGTCTGGTTGAAGTATATGTACACATTGCATCTACTCCTCCCACCACCTATTAGAGAGATGTCTCTCCTCCCAAACTTATGCCTCTACATATAGCTACTCAAATCAACAAGGACCATAATATATATAAAGAAACATATAGATCATGTAGATACACATACATGAATATAAAATGATGGAGTAGATACATATGCATCACACATACTTGCCTAGCACACATGCATACATATACACATTTACACATACACACACACACACACATATATACATATATATATATACATATATATATATATATATATATATATATATATATATATATATATATATATATATATATATATATATATATATATATATATATATATATATATCACATATACATGCTTGCATGCAAACACAATTATAAACACACTTGCATATATTGCACAAATGCATATCCATACATACACGTGTGCATACAAACACATGTATAATATCACACAAATGCACACACATACATATACATGAAATACACATATGTGCATGCTAACACATGTATACATATACTACACATGAATACACACACATGCATACACACATACATATACATACACATACATTTACACACACACATACATCTACATGCATACATATGTACATGTACATATATTGATTTCTAACCCATTTTTTTTATATGTAGAAATATTATGGATCCTACTAGAGAGAGAAAGGCAAAACTCACTCTCATAAAAAGTCTAATGAGAGCAAGAGTTCCGTCTGATACCTTAGGGATCCTCATGCACGAGTACTTAGAGATGCATGATGATGAGTTGGATTTTATGATGGAGATGCTTACCTAGTGATGAGGGGAGGGCTCTTATGCGGCTCTACATGTGAAGAGAACTATCTGCTCATAGGTATGTTTTTTCTTCACAAACTGTTTCTAACAATATTATAACACATATTTTTATTTATTTTTAACAATTGGTATGTTTTTTCTTCACAAACTGTTTCTAACAATATTATAACACATATTTTTATTTATTTTTATCTATCTATTTTCAGGACACCTATACCACCTCTAGATCATGAGAGTAGAGCATCCTCATAGGCACCCTAGGGCTGGAGTGCCATATAGAGCTAGAGGGCAATATAGTGTACACAGTGAATGGATTGGAGTTCAAAAGAAGAATGCTAGCATTATGCGACTCCTACCTGCACCTTTGTCCACTTGCAATGGAAGTAAGTATAAGTTTTACATATAAATTGAAATAAATATCTTATGTTTTATTTACATGAATTTTTTTCGTAGTGAGCATGATGAGAGTGTTGGTGCATACCAATCACCAATTGAAGGCTTGGAAGATCAAATGATGAAGGAAGAATCAATTCCTAAAGTGTGGAAGAAGATTACATTCAGAGGACAAGAGAAGTGTACACATATGTACATTAGCATAGTCATAGATGACTTAGATCTTTTGTTCAGTAAGAATTATGTACAAATTATCTATAAATACCTTGAGAAAAGTCGGGGCATGTATGAGAGCTTATGTGACATTAGTTAGAAATCAAGAATGAGGGAGATAGAAGTCATAAGATAGAGGAAAGTGAATTTGAGTTAGCTCTCATCACTCAGTTGTATTTTTTCTGAGTAAATGAAAAATTTTGCGCCCGATGTTTCTGCGTGTTCTCCTTCTATAGTAAATCAATTGTGGAATGCTTTTGTACAAGTCTAAGTTGAGAGTTGCTTGACCTCTGTGCAAAGTTTCAGCTTCCAATTGTAATCAGGCTGAGTGAATTGAGTGTAGGAACATTCATATGTGAAGTGTGTTCACTGGTTCCTAAAACAGGCGCAGATTTTGAAGTCAATGTTTTGGTCATTTCTCCTAGCACAGTTTAAAGTTTTGCATGAGTGAGGGCTTAATCTTTAAGTTGGAAGATAAGCTACTTATGTCTAGAAGCATTTTGTAAAACGGGTTCTATTCAAGGAGAACCAAGTCTTAAAAGTTACAGGTGTAGAGTCGACTGTTTTGGATAACAGTTTCTGACATAGGTAACTTGTGAAATCAATTTCTCAAGTTATACTTAATCTTTTGGAGTAATTCAACTTGGAATAGTTGCGCAATCTCTAGGAGATGATTCGTACAAAGTTTCATAAAAAACTTTACAGATTTGATAGGTCAATGTGAATGAACAATGCAGCAGATTTTTCTGTGTATTATTTTCTTCACAGTTTTGTTAATTTCTGATAAGTTAGCAATTGATCCTCTAAATTAGTGGAGTGTTTGACTTACTCTTGGTATAGAGGTGCTCTAATCACAAGAGTAAGTTGTTCTTTTGGAGATTAACATTCTCCATCAGTGGTATCAGAGCAGGAGACATCAATTTTGAAGAAAGAAAGATCCCGATTGCTGCAGATTTCAAGAGATTCAACATTTGAAGGATCAAGAAGTGAAAGCTTGGAGTCAAAACTTGAGGAGAAGACTATTTGACATCAAGAAAGGCAAAAGGAGTTCAACTCGAAGTAAAGGTACATACATTGTTTGTAAAGCTTGAAGTTTTCAATACACAGGTGGATACAAGATGGGAGAAAGCTTGCAGATTGATAAGCTAGATAGGGAGAACTATCCAGCATGGTCCATGAGGATGGAAGCACACCTCATGAGCAAAGACCTTATATCATTTATTACAGGAGATGAAGAAAAACCAGAATTTGCAGATCCAAGTATTCCTACTAGGGAAGAACTTGCAATGTTGAAGACTTGGATGAGAAAGGATGCTCAAGCAAGGAGTATCATCTACATGGCTGTAAATGATTACCTTCTACCTCACATCAGAGGTTTAGAAAGTGCTACAGATGTTTGGAATGCCTTGGAAGAGCATTTCCAAAATACAACTAAGTCAAGGAAGTCATCACTATGGGCTGAGTTCACAACTTTCAAGAAGAAGAGCTCACAATCAATTTCAGATTATGTGGCAAGGATGAAAGATATTGCAGATAGCTTGGGAGCAGTGGATGAAGATATTGAAGAGGAAAAGTTGGTAAGACAAATACTTACAGGTTTGAGAGGAGATGAGAAGTGGAAGCCTTTCATATTGTCCATAGAGTTGTCACTTGATCACTTTACTCCTGACCTTAATCAATTGCTAGGACACATGCTAACCTTTGAGCAGGATCTTAAAGGAGACAATGATAGAAGTACAATTCAAGCTATGTACTCCAAAGACAAGAAAAAGAATGGCAAAGGAAAGCAATCAAATGATGATGAAGGGAATTCAAATCAAGCCAACTTCACAAAAGGGAAGACAAATTTTAGAGGTAAAGGAAGAGGAGGTAAGAACAAAGATAATGCTAAAGCTTGTTGGATTTGTGGCAGAACAAATCATTTGGCAAATGATTGTTGGTATAATAATCAAAGTGGAGGATACAACAATCAGAATTATAGTCAAAGAGGTAGAGGAGGCAGAAACCAAAGAGGCAATTTCAGAGGAAGAGGTGGTAGGACATCATATGGTAGAGGAGGTGGAAGAAACTTCCAATCTCAGTCCTACAACAATAATTATTACAATTATGCATCAGATCAGAAGGATGACATGACTCTTATCTTGAATGCAACTCATGAATCAATGGGAGAAGATCAAAGAGTGTTTTATATTGACTCAGGGTGCAGCAACCATCTGAGTGGGAATCTATCCTTGATGACTGATATGGAAGCAAGGGTGAATGGACATACAGTTCAAACAGGTGACAATACCAAACATAAAGTGGAGAGCATTGGATCAGTGAAGACAAAGAGTGGAAGTACACTTCTGAGCAAGGTACTTTATGTCCCTACTATTCCTAAAAATTTGATAAGTGTAGGGCAAATTGTGGAGAAAGGATATGAGGTAAGATTCACAAATGATGGTGTTTATGTACAAGATCCAAATCAGGGATATAGAAACATAATTGCAGGTAAAAAGGAAGGAAGATTGTTTACTCTCAAAGTCCAAGGTAATGTGGGACATGCATTGTTTACCTATGGAGGTCAAAAGATGTCTGAATTAGACCTATGGCATAAGAGGCTAGGTCATTTCAATGAGAGAGCTATAAAGGAGATGTCAAAGAATCAGGTGGTGCTTGGATTGCCAAACATTGAAGGGCAACATATGGTGTACAAGTGTGAAGCTTGTCAATTAGGTAAAGCACATAGAAGTTCTTATAACAAATCAGGGTACAAGTATTCAAACATGCTTGAATTGGTTCATACAGATGTATGGGGTCCCTCAAGGGACTATAGCATAAATGGATCCAGATATTATGTGTTGTTTGTTGATGATGCAACCAGGTGGATTACTTTGTATGTAATCAAGGACAAATCAGAAGTCTTCAAGACATTCAAACATTTCCATGCTTATGCAGAAAGGATCACAGGACAAAAGCTAAAGAGGTTAAGATCAGATGGAGGGGGAGAGTATTTCTCAAAAGAGTTTGATGATTATTTGTGGAATGCAGGTATCAAAAGAGAAGTGACTTGCAGGTACTCCCCTCAACAAAATGGAGTAGCAGAAAGGAGGAATAGGACTCTTGTAGAGTTTGCAAGAGCCATGATGAAGGAAAAGAATTGTCCAAATTACTTATGGGCAGAGGCCATTAACACTGCAACATACCTTGTGAATAGGTTGCCTTGCAAAGCTTTGGATGGAGGAACCCCTTATGAAGCATGGTGGGGTAAGAAGCCTAGTCTTGATCATTGTAAAGTATTTGGATGTATTGCATATGCTTATGTTCCTTCACAATTAAGACATAAGCTAGAACCAAAAGCAGAGAAGTATGTGTTTATTGGATATGATGATAGACAAATGGGTTACAGGTTGTGGAGTCCATCCACAAAGCAATTTCTTGTTACTAAAGATGTAACATTTGATGAGCAAAACATGTGGTATACAGGATCACCAAATGAGTATGCAGGTGTTGAAGAAATTCAAAGAAAAGGAAAGGCAAAGGTAAAAGTTTGTGAAGAAATTGTTGATGAAGTTGACTCTAGATGTAGAGTGCAGGATCATGTAGAAGAAGGGCCAAGATTTGATCCAGAATCAAATGAGGCTGAAACTTCAAGAAGTGCAGAAATCAGGAGATCTACAAGAGAAAGGAAAGAGCCTATAAGGTATAGTTATGATACATCTTTCCTAACAACAAAAGATTATGCCTACATTGTGAAAACAGAAGAAGACCCAACTACTTATGAAGAAGCCAAAGGTAAACAGAATTGGGAGAAGGCAATGCAAGAAGAGTATGATGCTCTACTTGAAAATGAAACTTGGGAACTAGTACCAAGACCAAAGAATCAGAAGGTCATTGGATGCAAGTGGGTATATAAAACAAAGAGGTTTGCAGATGGTAAGGTGTCTAGATATAAGGCTAGACTAGTGGTTAAAGGTTATGCCCAAACTTATGGGGTAGATTATGATGAAACCTTTAGTCCTGTTGCTAAGATGTCTACAATTAGGACATTGATTGCTATTGCTACTTGCAAGGGATGGAAATTATCACAATTGGATGTGAAGAATGCATTTCTTAATGGTTACATTGCAGATGAAGTATATATGGAGCAACCAGAAGGCTTTATGGAATCAATTGGATCAGATTATGTGTGTAAGCTCAAGAGAGCTTTATATGGGTTGAAGCAAGCCCCAAGAGCTTGGAATTACAGATTGGTCAAGTTCTTGAATGAATGTGGTTTTCAAGCATCAAAGGCAGATAGTAGCTTGCTAGTGAAGGCAAGTGAAAATGGATATATTTACATGTGCATTTATGTTGATGATATTATTGTTACAGGAACAGATGCTCAAGGAATCAATGAACTTAAGAAGCAAATAGAGAAGGAGTTTAAGATAAGTGATTTGGGAAACTTATCTTATTTTCTAGGAATGCAGATTGTGTATACTCAACATGGAATATATGTTTCACAAGAGAGATATTTGAAGAATCTTCTAGTCAAGTTTAACATGGAAGATTGCAGGACCTCAACTACACCATTGGAGGTAAATCATAAATTAAGCAGGTATGGAGGTGAAGAGTTCAATGACATGAAGAAATATCAGAGTTTGGTAGGTAGTCTAATCTATGCTACCTTGACAAGGCCAGATCTATCATATGCAGTAGGTGTGTTGTCACAATTCATGCATTGTCCAAAGAAGACTCATTAAATTGCAGCCCAAAGGGTACTCAGATATATCAAAGGAACCCTAAGTGAAGGTTTGTATTATGGTTTCACTTCTGACACAAGAATCAAAGTGTTTAGTGATGCAGATTGGGCAGGTGACTCAGATGATAGAAGGTCTACTCATGGATATCTATGTTATGTTGGAGACAAGTTAGTGTCTTGGTGTTCAAAGAAGCAACATACAGTTGCTTTATCATCCACAGAAGCTGAGTATAAGGGAATGGTAGAAGCTGCAAAAGAAGTCATATGGTTGAAGACCTTGATGAAAAGTTTTGAGACTGATCATAGTACTCCAATAATTTTTGGAGACAATATGAGTTCTTTATATTTGGCAGCTAACCCTGTTTTTCATGCCAGGACTAAGCATATAGAGATTCAGTATCATTTCTTGAGGGAAAAGGTACTAGATAAAGAGATTGAAGTGATGTACACTCCAACAAAAGAACAGGTGGCAGATATGATGACAAAGAGTTTGGATGGACCTAAGTTACAAAGGTTCAAAGACATGGCAAGTATCAAGAAGATAGAGAAGACCTCAATTGATGATTGAGGGGGAGCTGTTGGTGCATACCAATCACCAATTGAAGGCTTGGAAGATCAAATGATGAAGGAAGAATCAATTCCTAAAGTGTGGAAGAAGATTACATTCAGAGGACAAGAGAAGTGTACACATATGTACATTAGCATAGTCATAGATGACTTAAATCTTTTGTTCAGTAAGAATTATGTACAAATTATCTATAAATACCTTGAGAAAAGTCGGGGCATGTATGAGAGCTTATGTGACATTAGTTAGAAATCAAGAATGAGGGAGATAGAAGTCATAAGATAGAGGAAAGTGAATTTGAGTTAGCTCTCATCACTCAGTTGTATTTTTTCTGAGTAAATGAAAAATTTTGCGCCCGATGTTTCTGCGTGTTCTCCTTCTATAGTAAATCAATTGTGGAATGCTTTTGTACAAGTCTAAGTTGAGAGTTGCTTGACCTCTGTGCAAAGTTTCAGCTTCCAATTGTAATCAGGCTGAGTGAATTGAGTGTAGGAACATTCATATGTGAAGTGTGTTCACTGGTTCCTAAAACAGGCGCAGATTTCGAAGTCAATGTTTTGGTCATTTCTCCTAGCACAGTTTAAAGTTTTGCATGAGTGAGGGCTTAATCTTTAAGTTGGAAGATAAGCTACTTATGTCTAGAAGCATTTTGTAAAACGGGTTCTATTCAAGGAGAACCAAGTCTTAAAAGTTACAGGTGTAGAGTCGACTGTTTTGGATAACAGTTTCTGACATAGGTAACTTGTGAAATCAATTTCTCAAGTTATACTTAATCTTTTGGAGTAATTCAACTTGGAATAGTTGCGCAATCTCTAGGAGATGATTCGTACAAAGTTTCATAAAAAACTTTACAGATTTGATAGGTCAATGTGAATGAACAATGCAGCACATTTTTCTGTGTATTATTTTCTTCACAGTTTTGTTAATTTCTGATAAGTTAGCAATTGATCCTCTAAATTAGTGGAGTGTTTGACTTACTCTTGGTATAGAGGTGCTCTAATCACAAGAGTAAGTTGTTCTTTTGGAGATTAACATTCTCCATCAGAGAGGGAAAAAAAATATGTACTTAGTTCACTTGAGACAAAATTTGGGACTAGGTGGTTGCATCAGTGGTGTCTAAAAGAGATGCGAACACTTATGGCTCATCGTCATGATAATGCATGGTATGCATTGCTTTGATTTGTTATATTTATATGTGTAGCTATATATATACATACATATATATATATATATATATATATATATATATATATATATATATATATATATATATACATAATATACACATATATATACACATATATTTCATATATATTCATACACATATTTATATACACACACGCATATATACACAGACGTACACACACATCAAGTGACATGCATACATGTGTATGTGTGTGTGTATATATATGTGCATATGCGTATGTGTGTTTATGTATGTATGTATGTATGTATGTATGTATGTGAACCCTAACTTAGAATCCCTAATTCAACCTTTTTGCCATCTGGTTGAAGTATATGTACACATTGCATCTACTCCTCCCACCACCTATTAGAGAGATGTCTCTCCTCCCAAACTTATGCCTCTACATATAGCTACTCAAATCAACAAGGACCATAATATATATAAAGATACATATAGATCATGTAGATACACATACATAAATATAAAATGATGGAGTAGATACATATGCATCACACATACACACATCAGATATACATGCCTACATGCAAACACAATTATAAACACACTTGCATATATTACACAAATGCATATGCATACATACACGTGTGCATACAAACACACGTATTATATCACACAAATGCACACACATACATATACATGAAATACACATATGTGCATACTAACACATGTATACATATAATACACATGAATACACACACATGCATACATACATGACAAAAATGTGATCCTGAAAAATAAAGCTATATGTAAAATTTTAGGCATATCCCCAAGCTTCATGTTTTAGCTGAAAAGAACATGATTTCATCTCTCTAGTGGGATTCACCCATATTTTAGTTGAATAAAGAAGAATCTATTATTTGATATCCATTCAGATATTTCAAGTTATCGATCGATAACTAGAGTGAGATTTACTATCTAATCTATGTTTCCATTCTTGCCATCATTTCGGTACGACATCAACATAGTCTCATCTTCATTATCCTTATTGATTTCTTTTATTCCTTCTATTATTAAATCTGTGTTCTCATGAATCACATCATCTATTGATGGACTAGTATTGATTTTTGGTAATTCCTCTTCATCATCAGTAGAATCAGCATGTAGAGTATTATCCTCTTCATCATGAAGATTAGTATCGTTGTCATGTACAATGATTCTAATTTCTCTTTCAGATGTTGATGTATGAGTATCTGATGGTGAATCATCAAGAGGACTTTCTTCGATCTCTATAACAATAAATTGTTCAAACAATGACCTATCTCTAGGTTGAACATGAATGACTTGTCGCCAAGGATTAGCATCAAGGTTTTTATAAAAAAACGCTTGTTCAATATGCCTAGGAAGAATATATGGTTCTCTAGTAGATCACACTACCTTGGAAGAATCAATTTCCCAACACCTAGATAATTCCTTTCTCAATGTGGAATTACTACCTTTATACTCGGCTCAAAACTAGTCAACCTTCAAATTTACCTATCAAAATATATAAAAACAAAAAACCATTATTAGGTGCTTAAAAAATGATAAACTCTATCATAAAAAATATAAACTTTTATTTGACCTGTTGGAATGTACAAAATGATATTTCATAGATACCAACACCAGTTCCCATGTAATGAAGTTTGCCATCTATAAGGTTTGTGGCTTTTGAGCTAGCACGTGATAGTTGCTTGAAAGAAGCAACAATGCTAGAATCCTCATCACTCGACCCAAAACATCCATCAAGTGTTGACAACACATGCAATATCAATTTCATCTACAAGATGGAGTAATAAATGAACTTAAATATCAAAAAAAGAAGTAGGAAGCTCTTTCTCCATCAAACATAGTAGCTCCTTGCATTCACGTTTCTTTTATGGGATCGAGTTTTTGTTAATCTCTTTTGATGTAGTGCACCTATACACATCATAAAAAAATAATAAAAAAATTAATTCATAAATAAAAGATATCAAATATTCATATATATTAAATATAAAAGTATCATAATTACCTTATAAGCGATCCATGATGATAGATCACATCTCGTACTCCTTTCATTGTACATCCAATGATTTCCAAAGGTAAAATGTGCTTCAAAACGTTATGCCAATCATGGGTCTTTAGCCCAGATAAGCTTATATCATTTATAGTAAACAGGAGTAGGTGCATAATTCATTTCCTATCAATGTCTATCAAAAACTTTCCATAACTTTGGTTTTGGGTTTTGGTCCTTCAAGTCATTCTTTGATGCTATGGTGTCTTTTAATCCAAGAAGATGCTCTCATAATGAATAACCAATATTCTTGAACATATGCATAGGATCAAGAAGATGAAACACCTTTAACTGTTTCCAATATTCCAAAGAATACCATATTGATATATTCTCTGCAAGTGCCGATTTTCCTTTACCTCTCTTCACATTCTCATTATCTTCATCATCACTGAAGGTTTTTGATTCTATATCTATCAAAGATCCATCTGTCCATTTTCTATATGAATACATAGGCATCATTGGTTTTGGACACTGACATGTTTCAAGCTTTCCATTAAAATGTATCACTTCTCTTTTACATCTTAATGGATGATCATCACGCCGGAATCATCGATGTCAAAGATAAATATTTTTATTGAGTCATCACCACAATATTGACAAGCTTTATAACCCTTAGTACATATTCTTGCATCATGAAGACGATAAAAAAATAATTAGATTAACTCACATATATTTGTATGCATATTTAATAAAAAAATTACATCAATACTTGAACAAACACCATATCCTTGAAAATCATGAATAGTCCAAGCCACAATACCATGAACCCTAATATATCTCTATCAATCATATTAATGTCTCTCCATAACTCTTGGAGATCATCAATGAGAGAAGCAAGATATATATTCATATCTTTAACTTGTCTTTTTTTTTTTAATATAAAGGAAGTTCAGCATTCGCCTACTCTCGTGAGCTTGAATTAAATAAAGAATTTTTTAACTTGTCTTTTTCTTGGGATTAAAAGTGAAAGCATTAAATGTTCCTTTTTAATGCTAAGATATGGCACTAGATTGTAGTTTATGAATACCACTGGCCATGTTGACCATTTACTAGATTTCATGGAGAATGGATTGACCCAATCTAATGGAACTACTAACTTTAGATTATGTGGTTTTTGTGCAAAATCTAGCCATGTAGAATCAATATGCTGAAAAGCTGCACTATTTGGTTGAATTCTAATTATTGTATTATTACTTTTATGATCATGTCCCCATGTCCAAAGCTTTGATAGTTCGGGGCTTTGAAACATATGCCGAAATAGATACATTACGCCATCCAAATCGATTTTTAAGATTGAGAGTATGTAAGCTTGCACTTAGTGGTGTCAAACGACTTCCTTCATATACATGCTTTAGACATTCCCCTCGAAGTTATTTCTCATTTTTAGAAATATCAATGCTCTCACTGTCATTTTGATACCAATTCTCAATAAAATCTGCCATGCCATCTTGTACTTTATCTTCTTTTTAATATAGGTCTTTCAACCTTGCATATTCCATAGGATCACTTTCACGTAGACTGCTCATAGAAGCCTCTAATAAATGAGGTCTTACTAGCAATTGTGAATGGTGTGGTGGAATATCATCAACATTGCACATTGGAATCTACACACATGAATAAAAAAAAGAGATTGAAATTAGAGTTTTCCAATGCAACACAAAATAGGTGGATAGAAATTTTTCATTCTCTTTGTAGCTAAAAGGTGCTCTTGGAGGTCTATGCCATCCATAATTCACTAATAATTCATTATCACATGTAATGAAGCAATAGCATTGAGAACTATGTATCATGCTACATCTCTACTCATGTATGATGATTCATGAATTCTTTCATGCTCCTCAAATGTGCAATTAGTCCTTCAACTATTATGTAACCCTCAACAACTATTTATTAAACCTGCTATATTTCCATGCATGTAAGGTCTTCCATCCTTATATAATCTATCATTTTCTGTAAGTGAAATCCCTCTACTAGTAAGGGAGACTACATTCAAACATATTCCATAAGTAGCGATGTTGTGAACATAACGTGCAAGTTGATGTGAATCTCCCCATCCATATATAGGACCACAAAATGACATAGGAGTGACTTCAGAGTCTGGAGGCACATATAATCTCAATATGTTTAGTTCTAGCATGAAATACAGGATTTGCTGCCAAATATAAAGAACTCATATTGTCTCCACAAATGATAGTACTCTAAACAATATCAAAACTCTTCATAAGAGTCTTTAACCATATTAATTCCTTTGCAGCTTCTTCCAAGCCTTTGTATTATGCTTCTATAGATGATAAAGCAAATGTATGTTACTTCTTAGAGCACCATGAAATTAGCTTATCTCCCACATAACACAAGTATCCATGTGTTGATCTTCTATCATCAGAATTACCTGCCCAATCTGCATCACTGTATATTTTGACTCTTGTATCTGAAGTAAACCCATAGTACAAACCTTCTTTAATTGTGCCCTTGATGTACCTAAGTACTCTTTGTCCTACGATCCAATGTTCCTTTCTAGGACAATGCATGAATTGAGATAGAACTCCAACTGCATATGATAAATCAGGCCTTGTTAATGTAGCATAAATCAAGCTACCCACAGAACTCTGATAAAGCTTCATATCTTTGAATTCTTCTCCTCCATATCTACTCAATCTATGATTAACCTCCATTGGAGTTGGTGCTATCATGCAATCTTCCATTTTAAATTTGGTTAGCAAATTTTTCAGATACCTTTCTTGAGTTACATATACTCCATGTTGAGTATATGAAATCTCCATTCCCAAAAAGAATGACAAATCTCCCAAATCACTGATTTTGAATTATTTCTCCATATGCTTCTTGATCATGTGTATACCTTTATCATCTGTTCCTGTAAGTATTATCTCATCAACATAAATACAAACATAAATAAATCCATCCTCACTTGCTTTGACTAGCAAGCTAGTATCTGCCTTTGATGCTTGAAATCCAAGTTCCTTCAGGAACTTTACAAGCCTATAATTCCATGCCCTTGGGGCCTGCTTCAAACCATACAAAGCTCTCTTGAGATTACACACATGATTTGGATACACGATCTTTGAAACCATCTGGTTGTTCCATGTAGACTTTGTCTGAAATATAACCATTCAAAAATGCATTCTTCACATCTAATTGAGATAATTTCCAACCTTTGCAAGTAGCAATTGCTATGAGAGTCCTTATGGTTGTCATCTTTGCAATTGGACTATAAGTTTCATCATAGTCCACACCATATGTCTATGCATATCCCTTTACAACAAGCCTGGCTTTGTACCTAGATACACTTCCATCTACAAACATCTTTGTTTTATAGACCCATTTACATCCAATGATCTTCTGACTATTTGGTTTAGGAACCAAATCCCATGTCTCATTTTCCATTAATGCATCATATTCTTCCTGCATAGCTTTTTCCCAATTCTTCTTTCCTTTGACTTCATCATATGTGGATGGATCTTCATCTGCTTTTAACATATAAGCATAATCTTTAATAGTCAAGAATGAAGTATCATAGCTATACCTTGTAGGTTGCCATTTGTGCCTAGATGATCTTCTGAGTTCTCAACTTCTTGAAGTTTTTGGTTCATCATATTTTGGATCAAACATTGGCTTTTCTTCTACTTCAACTTGTGCTTCATTACTCTCTTCTTCATCATATATTTGAACCCTTGTTTTACCTTTCTTCTGATTTAAAATATCTTCATCGCCTGCATGAACATTAAGTGTACCTGCATACCAAGTACCTTGCTCATCAAATGTAACATCCTTAGACACAAGGAATTGCTTTGTGGATGGACTCCACAACCTATAACCCATCTGTTTGTCATCATAGCCAATGAATACATACTTCTCTGCTTTAGCTCAAGCGTAAGCACCACCTCCTTTACTTGTCAATCCGCGGAGACGTGAGGACCGGTATGAAGACCACGAGCAAGTGAAGGCACAAGTGCGTGAGTGAAAGCACACAAACATGCACACACATACACACACACGCGCACAAAGTAAGATCAAAGAGAGGAACAATGGAAAGCTTAGATTGCAAAAGAGTTCTCTTACAAAAGTTCTATTCTCTAACAAGCTAACCTCAAAAATGAGCTCTATAGCTCTTTTTATAGTTTTTTGACTAGTTTTGGCCCTGTCCAGACCTAGTGTCCGGCCTAGTTAAAAATTAGGTTCCAGGGCTTATTTGAGGGCTCAAACGGAGTCTAAAAATTATGAAACTTGGTAGGATGATAGTTCTAATACTCCTCAAGCTCAAGGACTCCTTGACTTGAACAAAATGGAGTTACCAAAATAGAAAATGGTATTTACAATGGCTTTTAGTGATGAAAATCACTATTTTTGTAGGGAATTCTTGTGAAAAATTGACATACACTCCTTGGAGCTCCCTACTTGCTCTCTCTTCTTCTATGTCCACTTCTTTGATGTGCTTCCATGCTTTGTCCTTGACCTTGAGCTTCAACACTCCCCCCCCTCTCGAGTCTGTCGTCCCTGACAGACCCTTGTTGTAGTGGTTGTTCCAAGTAGTGCCTTGAGAGGGAGTGTCCCTTCTGTATGAACACAAGTCGTCCGACGTTCTTCAACTATCACTGTGAGTCTTTGCAGGTTGTAGTCTCTTGGTATCTGCTTCTGCCTTGGATTCCAGCATGACTGTGTCGTTGTGAGTCTCCGTTGATGTTTTCTAGATCTTCCAAAGTTGATCTTCATAGTAGTCATGCCAAGTACTCATAACCCATATTGAGTGATGGGTAAGTGTGTTCGTGCATGGGTTGAGGAAAATATGTGCCTTGTGCACGGCCTTGTAATGTATCCCTATGAATGTTTACTTGGGAAATGCATTGGAAGAAGAATGGTGCAAAAATTGGGGCTCTTGAGCTAAGTGCTCAAGGGTATGCCGACGAAGAGGTTTCCTACGCTATTATGGCTATGATGTTTTCCAAAGTAAAGATGCTTACCATGGAGAAGGTCGATGGATGTTCATCTCTTCATGTTGTACACTTGGCGTTTGGGATGGACCATTGTTGATGGATGTCCGTGTTGATGGTCCACTGATGAGATCTTTTGAATGGCAAATCCCCTCTCCTCCAGACTATCCCTTGCAGATATCTTCTTGGATGCTCTTGTACATACAATAGTTAAGCATCACTCAAGTTGTGGACCTTCAAGCTCTTCACTCCTACCATAGTAAGAGGAAACCATAGTTGTGGATGCCCTGCTCATGCTAAGTTCTTGACATCTATGAGATAAGGCAGCAATTAAATCATCTGCTAGCCAAGACACACTTCTATCCAAACTGATAAATGCCCAGTAATCGATGGTTCAATCTTCAACTAAGCATGACTCATTCACGTTCCATGAGCGAAACCTGGGAACAAGTTCTTCCTCGTTTATTTATTTATTTATTTTTATTTTTTTTTGGAACAATATCACAAAACAAGAAGACAGATTTTAGTATCAATCAATAAAAATCTTTGACATATGTCAATGTGCTCTTGTGCCTGGGATTCTCAAGTGTGTCTATGCACGGCCGTGTAATGTGGCCCTATATTAATGCATACTTTGGAAATGCATGACCTGAATGGTGCAAAAGACAGGGTTGTGCAAGGAGCACATGGTTGTTGCTCGTCGAGGCTTGATGTTACTTGCAGATGTGGACGCCATCTTTCTTGGATGTCTCCATGGGATCGCGAGATTATGTATTCCTTCTTATTGGCATCCATTTGAGAACAGCATTTGGCACAGTAGAGATCACTTCAGGCGACTTCATCTTTGGATGCTTTCTGAACTCTGGTATCCAATGTGATTGGCCCTTTGGTTCGGTGTAGGCTACTTGTACTTTTGGCTTCCAAACCCATATCCTTTTGCACGTCTTCCTACTATTGTTGAAGAGCTGATTTGATCTTCTTTCGGTCTCTGTACGTGGTTCTTACCCTCTTCTCTTTTTGGATTCTTTGTTGAGACCTTTCGCATGTGGGAGAACATAGGTTGTTGTAGATGTAGGAGCTTCTCAGGTACCCACATCTGTAATTGCCCTTGTTGAGCTGCAGCTAACTTCTTAGGCACCCAAACTTGTTGGATACCTTGTGATTGAGCTTGTCTGAGCTGCTTCCCTCGTCTTCTGGCCTGGTTGGCTTGCCTAGATGGGATTTGTGGGGGCAAGGCTGGTGGTTGCTCTCCTTTGCGTACCCATATCTGCTTCATGCTCGGAACTGCTTTTTTATCGAATGGTGTCTTTCTATTTGATGTAGCAGTTGTCGTGAACGGTTGTGTTTGCTTGTGTGGTGGACTCACTACTGTGGCTACTTGATTCTTTGGAGAAGAAGAAAGATCCACCCGCCTTCGAACCTGGTCGTCCACGATTGACTCCTTCTGCATCATAGAGCTTTTGACACATACAACATCTTCTTTCATATGATTAGTCTTGGAAGAACTAAGAGAGTGTGTGGTGCCATGATCTAGGAGCATGCAGTTCTCTAATTCTAATGTAATGCATTGTTCATGTACCCGAACTTGAAGAATTTGACTTCTTAGGTTTAAGTTAACTGCATGGTCATAGATCCAATCTTGACTCAAGACAAGTGGTTCTATAAGGTTCTCATCTTGACATTCTAGCGCTTTGACTTTCATTGGAACATCTTGAAGGTAGATGGGAAGTTCCACCTCGCCCAAACAAGGGGTTTCCACACCTCCCAATCCTATGAGATAAGCTTCTATGGGATTGATGTTCAACTGCAAGTCTTGGCAGTAGGAAAGTCTAACTGCACTACTTGCTGCACCTGAGTCAATCAATGCTTTCACCGTCCTTGCACCCTTCCCTTGTCCTATCTCTATGGTCACAAAGGGTCTTCGGTCAATGACCTGAGAAGTCGCTATGCCTGACTTTTGGCACATATCCATGTGATATTTTGGAGCTTTTGAGTTGACATCTAGGCCAAGTCGTCTTAACTTATTTCGCCTTATGCGCTCTCTAGCCTCTGCCTGTGCTTCTTCTCTCACTGTTAACTCTTCTTCTTTTCGTTTCTTAGAAGTGTTGAGTCTCATTAGCATGTCCTCTGTAAGAGGTTCTTGATATAACTTGACTCTACAACCACTAATATAGTTTGGCAAGATATCACCTTCTAAAGTAGCCAATTGAACCGCGCCACTAGTGGAAATTCTGTTAATGATCATGGGTCCATATCCTCGTTTTTCCAACTTACGGGCATGTTGTTTCAGTGTGTAAACCAACACTAGATCTCCCTCTTTCAGTCCCTTATCCTTAATGTGTGCATCGAAGTAGGCCTTTTGCCTTTTCTTTGCAGCGTAGATGCCTGCAGCCGCTCGTAGCCTTGTCTCACCTAAGCGTTCTAGATCAAAGATCCTAGATGACAATTCATGTCCATTCCACTCATGCTCTTGTGCTACTTTTAAAGCAGGGATTAAGAAATCCAGTGGTAGCACCGCATTCTGTCCAAAGACCATCTGAAATGGGGTGGCATTGAGTACTGTTTTGTAGGCAACTCGATAAGCCCAAACAGCATGATGAAGTTGTTTGTCCCAATCAGAGCGTTTATTATTTACCAATTTTGTCAATACGTTACAAAGGATCTTATTGGTACTCTCGGCTTGTCCGTTAGCTTGTGGGTGATAGGGGGCAGATTTCTTATGTATCACCAAGAATTCTTGGAGAAGATTTTCAATGACTTCATTCAAGAAGTGTGTGCCTCTATCGCTCACTAACTCTATTGGTAGCCCATATCTCGTGAACACATTCTCGAATAAGAACTTAGCCATCGTCTGAGCATCATTCTTTGTTGTGGCTTTCACTTCTACCCACTTGGTAAGGTAATCTGTGGCTACAATAATATACTCTGCATGGGAGTTTCTAGCAGGGGGATTAATAGGACCTATGAAGTCTATGCCCCACTTGGAAAATGCACGCCCTCCCATCATTGGCCTCAAAGGCATCTCGTCTTTTCTAACTGGATATTGTGCACGTTGGCATGTGTCACATTTCTTCACATAGGTATGTGCATCCATATGAAGAGTGGGCCACCAAAGTCTTGAGAATAGAATGGTCTTAATCACTCGGTCAGGACCAAAATGTCCACCTGCAACACCACTGTGTGCAGTCTCTAAGACCCTTAAATAGTCTGATTCATGAACGCACAGTCTTAAGTAACCATCTTTACCTCTTCGGTATAGGTTCTCTCCTACTAAGGCATAGCCTTGAGCCTCTTGCTCCATATTTCGTCTTCTTGCTAGACTGGCCTCTTTGGGTAATCTTCCCGATCTCATAAACTCTACCAATGGAGCACTCCAATCTGGAATTAATGATACTTGATAAAGGGTCGCATGCTCCACTGGTGGTCTCTCTCTGCACATTGGGCAATTCTTGATCCACTCATGTATTTCTTTGTCCATGCTAGGCCAATACACTCCTAAACGTTTCAAATTCTGCAATGTTCGTTGTTTAGAATAGTGATTTCCTAGCAATCCCTCATGAGCTTGCTGCAACCAACTACTATGTTCATCATCCTCGACACAACAAGCTAATACACCCTCAGTATCTTGTTTGTACATGCTTCCTGCCAATATGTGATATTTTTGTGATTTTACAATTTCTTCTTGTGATGTTTTCACATTCTTATTTGCAGGGCCGAAGGTTAGGACTGGTACCAACTTATTTGCCCATTTAGGAACAACTTCCAAATTGAACAGATAAGCATCAGGTAGTTCATCAGACACTCCTTGTGGTGACTCTCTTGAAGTAATGCGAGAAAGGTGATCTGCTCGAAGGTGGGTTCTACCTTTCCTGACAACAACTTCAAAGTCATACTCCATTAGTAAGAGGAACCATCTTACTAAGCGTCCAGTATTGCAAGGTTTATTGACCAAATATAACAAAGCTTGATGATCAGTGAAAAACTTGAACTTGTTGGCCAATAAATAGTGTCTAAACTTCTTTACAGCATATACCATGCCTAACCCTTCTCGCTCGGTTGTGGTATAATTTCTTTCGGCTGGGTTTAGTTGTCTACTAGCATATGCTATGGGCAAATCTAAATTCCCTTCACCTGTGGGTTGTGCTAGCACACATCCTATGGCATGATTGGATGCATCCACATGGACATGGAATGGCTTATTCCAATCAGGAGTGGTCAATATTGGTGCTGTGCACAAACGTTTCTTCAGTTCATTGAAAGAATTCTCACATTCGTCGTTCCACTCAAAATTAGACAACAAGGCATAAAGGGGTCTAGCTATGATCGCGTACATGTGGATAAACCTACGGTAATATCCACAATGGCCCATAAAGGCTTGTACCTCTTTAACATTCCTTGGCCTTGGCAGCTCCGCTATGGCTCGTACCTTATCTTCATCCGTTGAGATTCCATTCTTAGAAACAATATGACCGAGGATTTTACCTTGACGCACCATGAACACACACTTTTCTGGGTTCAGACACACTCGATATTCTCTACACTTGTTGAAGATCTGTCTGAGCTCAGGGATGTGAAATCTTCTTTCTTGGGAATGAGCACATAAATCATCCACATACACTTCTAAGCTCTTTCGTAAGAACTCTTTGAAGACATGACACATGAGCCTTTGGAATGTTGCAGGTGCATTGGTGAGCCCAAATGGCATCACACGAAATGCAAAGATTCCCCATTCGGTGGCAAAAGCCGTCTTGTGTTGATCTTCTGGGGCAATGGCTACTTGGTTGTAACCTGAAAATCCATCAAGAAAGCTATAAACTTCCTTGCCTGCAACACGCTCCAATAAATGTTCGGTGATTGGAAGCGGATAGCTATCTCTGATTGTAGCGGCATTAACTTTTTTCAGGTTAATGCACACTCGCAACTTTCCGTTCTTCTTGGGCACTACTACAATGGGGGACACCCATTCAGTATGCTCAATCTCATAGATGAATCCAGCTTCAATCAACCTATCAATTTCTTCTTTTATTTTGGCTGCATAGGTATCCTTATATGTGTAGGGCTTCTGTTTGGTGGGCTTGGCATCAGCAGTCATGGGGATAGTATGAGAGCAAATTCTTGGATCTACCCCTTTCAAGTCTCTATAGTGCCACGCAAACACATCCCTATATTCCCTTAATAGAGCTACAAGCTCCATTTCTTCTCTTGCACTTAGATCATCTCCTATATATGTGCATCTCTCTTCGTTCTCTTCAATGGTCACTACAATCTTCTTGGTCTTTTCTTTATTATCATATGATTCTCCTATGATGGCCTCTCTCTTAGGCATTCGTACCAAAATTTTGCGGTCGTCAACTTCATATTTCTTGAAGTTTTCTGGTACTTCAAACAATGATTCCTCCTCTTCTTGTTTCACTGCTTTTCTTTTCTTTTTCTTTTGACTACTTTCGCTTCCATCCTTTGAGTTTACCGTTTTAATACTTGTGAGAGGTTCTTCTTCTTTCTGGGTGAACACTCCTATATCTTCTAGATAGTGTTGCTCTGAGTTAAAGCAACTATCCATCACAATGGACTCTATATCATCGTCATTCTCTTCTTCTTCTATGACATCACTAGGGTCACATTCTTCTAGCAAGGGCTGACACATGAACACTGAGATATCATAACCTTCCTCATCACAATGAGGTGTCCATTGTTCTTCATTGACAGCAATGTCCATGGTGGCTAAGATTTCTGGCCAGCCATGAGGTTCGAACTCCTCATCTGGAAAGATCATCGGTGTGTATGCTGGGTCTCTAACTGGTCTATCTCCTGGCGAAGTTCCTTCTTCTCTTGCATTCAAGCGTTTTTCCTCTTCCTCTGCGACCTTGCACATCCACAAATGAGTATCTTCATGCAACCATGATGGATCTGGTGAACGTTCAGAATGCACAGAGATGGAATCTTCTTTCGCTTTGTGGATAGGATTCCACTGTAGGGGTGGTACATCTCTGAAAGAGTAATCCTTCAAATTGACCTTGGTAGTGACCCCTAAGTGCTGTAAGTACAGTGAGTTATTTCCCCAATCTTGTACTATTTGCAATTGTCGTAGGAAGGGTCTTCCTAGGATCATCTCATAGACGTTATTTTTCTCAAAGTCACATATAGCAAATGTATGTTCAAACTCCACACCACAAGTGGTTAGAGTTATCCCTTCGAGCAATCCTAGAGGTCTTTCAAAATGACCGTCGGCCATTTGAAGCTTCATTCTAGTTGGTCTTAATGTGGGCTTGCCCCATTGCTTCCACAAGGAGGTGGTTGCAATAGCAACACCAGCACCTGAATCTATGATTGCTTTGGTTGTGTAACCTTGGTAGGTGATTGGAAGATAAGTATTACCTTCTTCACCCTCACACATGAGCAGCTCTTCTACAGCAATAGCAACACCAGCACCTGAATCTATGATTGCTTTGGTTGTGTAACCTTGGTAGGTGATTGGAAGATAAGTATTACCTTCTTCACCCTCAGGTTTTGCTTTGAGCAGCTCTTCTACAGTGAGATGACACTGAACCTTAGTGTTCTTCACGACATCCGTGTTCCTTGGAACCACTGAGTCTTCATTTCTTACTAGTATTGTGGGAGCTCTAATCTGGAGTGATTCAGATTCCCATGGGCCTGGAAATTGAGGCAGTTCTTCTAAGGTATTAGATTCAAAATCTAATCTTTCGTCTTCTTGTTCTGCTTCATCTTCGTAAATAGATGGAATGTCTTGGGGAAATTCATCATGAAGATCATCAATCTCAGGAATAGGAGGGGAATTACCCTTCTCCTTGGCCCATTTCTCCTCTTGTATTTCCCGCAAGAACTCTTGAGAGTACTGTTGAATAGAAGGAGGTATTCCAGCCTCCGTGGAATTAGGAACATAAGCTCCCCTTGGTGGTGAGCTTCCTCTTTCAATAACTGGTTGAGCCTGTGGAGGTAAAGAAACTTGTGGTTTGTTTACCAACTGCTCTAATCGTTCTAGTAAGCCCTGGAAATGCAAATCCGCTTTGACAGAGTTCGTCTGATTGACCTTTTGACTAGTCTCAAGTATAGCTTGAGCTTGTTCTACCATTTTCATGCACATTTTCATCCGTTCAATCTCTAAATCTGCTCTAGGGTAACTCTTGTCTAGGTTTGCAGCTGTAGGCCCTTCTTGAAGTCGAGCCTGGTAGGCCTTGAACATCATGTCCAAACCTTCTGGGGTTGGATCTGCAAGAACAGACCCTGGTTGTGGTCTATTCACAATGGGTGGTGGGGTGGGATGAGGTGGACTGGATGGAGTTTCGGCATGCGAGGGGTTATGAGATGCAATGTCTTCTATTTTTGTTTTTGCGTCTTTCAAGCTTTCTTCTAGTTCCGATAACTTTTTATTCCACTTACGATTGGCCTTTTCTCTGGTATCCTTCCATGTTCTTGTTTTCCTCTTACTAGGCTCTCCTGATTCACTCGACCCCGATTGTTCTGCTGGTTTATCTTGTTTTAATGCTTGTGCCCTAGTAACTGCCTGTACAGGTGCCACGTTACTGCTACTGGCACTTGATTCTGCCACTAAGCCTACCACATTAATGGGAGTAATCTTGGGTGCACTGGAGGGGTTTCTTGGACAATCTCTAGGGAGATGGTCTTTGCCACAATCAGGACAAAAAGCTTGTATTGTGATAGCATGTCCTTGACTCGGAGATGGTGGGTGGGGACAGTCATGAATGAAATGATCACCTTGACATCTAAAACAAGATCCTCTAGGGGCTTGTGGTCTCATTTGTCTCAACTGGGGCCTAGGGTTAGGATTTGTGTACATGACATTGGAGTATTCTGGCTCCCAATTTTGCTCCATAGGTGGTGCCTCATATTGATACGAGTAAATCTCACTATGTTTAGGTGACTCTGTGTAATAAGCATGTGGACTACCTTCATGGGAGTAGTCTGAACTATGGGCATGAGAGTCATTATCTGGTATCAATGGGGTTAGTGGCACCAATGCTCTATTTGGATTTTCCTCTCCCACAGCATATTTGACTGGAATCACGTTGGCAGGAGCTGGTGGTTGGTTTCCCAAGACAGGTTGTGGCCTATATGGTGCTTGATATTGTTGTTGTGGTCTATAATATGGCTGTTGGTATTGGTTCTGATACCTACCTTGTGGGTAAGGTTGCTGATAATTCTGTCTAACAGCCTGCCTATTGTAGGGACAATCTTGAGCCGTGTGGTTCGTATATTTTCTCTCAATAGTGCAATATGGAGCATTCCTTTCTCTCACGTTCTGGTTGTGCAATGGGCATACATTAGCCATGTGGTCGCCTCCGCAAGTATAACACCGATTCACTAGAGTGACTCTCTGTGTTTGTTTATTTTGGACTCCCAGCTTCTTGGCAACTTGCTCAACTATCTCCTCTATTTCCGTGGAGATTTTTGAAGCATGACTAGTAGAACTATCTGAATCCTTATAGAGTTTGGATAATCCTAATTCCTCACCCAGGTTATCTTCTATGTCAATGCATGTCCGCACGCACTCTTCTATGGATCTAGGCTCTTTCAAGTATACATAGGATCTTAACTTTGTGCTCAGTAAGCCATCTAAAAACAAAGCCACTTGTTTGGCTGGTGTGGGTAGCTCTGGAGCAGGGCATCTTTCTAGGTACTGTCTAAACCTTCTACCTGCTAGTCGCACTGTTTCTTGGGGTGTCTGCTTGAAGCTGTGGATCAAAGATGAAGTGTTATGCCTGATACCACTCTTGGAAAATTCTACAATGAATTCGTCTAGCAGTTGACCTATATTGCGATAGTTGCGACTACTCAATGGTTGAAACCAAGCTAAGGCCGTGCCCTTAAGAGTCAGACCAAATGCCTCGTACTGGGTGAACAAATCCTCAACCTGTTCAGCTCTTAACACTTGTTTGAACTCAGCCACATGATCATAAGGATCTCCTGACCCGTCAAAATAATTCTTCATTGCCTTGATCACTTGAGTGGGTCTGAGGGTTCTTGGGTGCTCTCGGGTTCTAGGCAATGGAAATTCATGTTCATTTCTTTGTTGTCTATGTGCTTGATATCTCTCTCTTTCAGGTCTTTCATTTTCAAATCCTGACCTATTCCTGCCCACTGTGTGTGCAAAACTTACCTCCGGTCTCTCTCTAGTTCTTTCTCTCTGGGCTTCCTGAGCTTGGGATGACCCTACTCCATGGAGGCCGTGGGAAACATTGGATCTTGGTGGAGGGAAAATCAATTCATTCTTCCAAGTATATGCATGTCTATCATGTTCTGTTACCAAGAAAATTTTCTCTGACGTGTTATCTAGGTAGACAACTTTGCCTGGTATCTCTGGATCCTTGAACTCATAGATGATGACTATGCCCAATTGGCTAGGTTGTTCTGGCTTGAATCTCCAAAAGGCTTCCTCTGTTTCTCTATTCAAAAATAGTTCTATGCTTTTGTTGTCTTGAGGGATCCAGTCTAGAGTGATCACTCGGGTCAAAACTGACTTGCCTCTAGGAGTCTGGGGTCCTTGTCCTATATTTCCTTGTTCTAGGTCTCCTATCTCATTCTCATGAATGATATTTCCAAACTCATCGGTCCTATCTGGTTGGTTGGTAACCACATACATGGTTCCTTCCTTATCAATGTATGAACCCTCTTCGAACTTGACCACCGGGTGTTCAAGTCCAAAGGATTGATCTGGATTTTTGAGTTGGACCACTGATCGCCTCAGACCATCCTCATAGATGCGAGCACCTAATTGGTTGGTCCGAATATATTCCAATTGTGTCTTATAGGGACCTTCCGGTGTTTGTAGATGGGCAGTCCCTGAGCCACCTGCAGGTTTTCCCATGCTAAAAGACATTTCTGAATCACTTGTGTCTGAACTTAGTAAAAGATCACCACTTAGTTGTTGTGTCCAAGACTTGGATGTATGGTTGACACTAGCCTCAGAAGATCTAATGCTTTGTTTATCCTTGCCTAAGTGTCTACCAGATCTCAGGTTCATAAGCTTTAGTCAAGAGTCCAAATTTTCCCTTTGGTATGGTTCAAAATTCTTTAGAGCCCCCTTGGTTCCCTAGTCCCACCTGAGGGTCAACTTCAAATTATCCTATCTCAAAATCAACGCATTATTCTTGAAAAAAACAGTTGAGATCGTGTAGGATTTGAAACGAGCTTTCCAACAAGCTATAGAGCTCAAAAAATGGACTTTGGATGAGAAAGTTATGTCAAATCAGTCTCCTAGGGGTCAAAACAGGCAAACAGGACCTTTGGAGAAAATCGCGATTTTGTGAACTTTCTGAAAATCGCGATGCTGTGAAGTCAAAAAAATCGCGATGTTGAGCACAAAATCGTGTTTTAAAAAATCGCGATTTTGAGCAGAAAATCGTGATTTGAAAATCGCGATGTTGATCACAAAATCGTGTTTTTGAAAATCGCGATGTTGATCACAAAATCGTGTTTCTGAAAATCGCGATTTTGATCACAAAATCGTGTTTCTGAAAATCGCGATGTTGATCACAAAATCGTGTTTTAGAGAATCGTGATTTTGACTCAGAGAATCGTGATTCACAAAATCGTGTTTTTGACTGAAAATCGTGTTTTCTCAGAATCGTGTTTTTGACATGAAAATCGCGATGTTGAGCACAAAATCGTGTTTTTGAAAATCGCGATTTTGACTCAGAGAATCGTGATTCACAAAATCGTGTTTTTTCATAATCGTATTTTTGGCATGAAAATCGCGATGTTGAGCACAAAATCGTGTTTTTAGAAAATCGTGATTTTGAACAAAAAATCGTGATTACACAGAATCGCCTTCTTTTCACAAAATCGTGTTTTTGGCTGAAAATCGTGATTTGTGAGAATCGCGATTTTGAGCCCACTGAAAATCGTATTTTCTCAAAATCGTGTTTTTGACAAGAAAATCGCGATGTTGAGCACAAAATCGTGTTTTTGAAAATCGCGATTTTGAGCAAAAATTCGTGTTTTCACAGAATCGCCTTTTTCACAAAATCGTGTTTTTGGCATGAAAATCGCGATTTTGTCATAGAGAATCGTGTTTTTCTCAAAATCGTATTTTTCGCTGAAAATCGTGATTTGTGAGAATCGCGATTTTGAGCAGAAAGTCGTGTTTTTCACAAAATCGTGTTTTTGCTGAAAATCGTGATTGGTGAGAATCGCGATTTTGAGCAGAGAATCGTGTTTTTTGAGAATCGCGATTTTGAGCAGAGAATCGTGTTTTTTGAGAATCGCGATTTTGAGCAGAGAATCGTGTTTTTTTGAGAAAAAACACAGAATCGCGATTCTTTTCAACCAACTTTTAGGCGGGAAAACTGAAAATCGTGATTTTTTCAAAAAATTTTGAATTTTCACAGAATCGTGATTTTCATCACAGAATCGCGTTTTTTGGAGGGAAATTCAAATTTATGAGCGCCGGCTATGGCGAGCTCCGTATGAGCAGAAAATCATGAAAAAAACACAGCGCTTGCTCTCCCTTGCACCTCCTAACTCCTTCCCACACAATAATGCATGAAAAATGGTATGAAAATGGTGAAAATGCACTAAAAAACAAGAAATTTCTATGAAGAAGAAGATGGAAGAAGGTGGAGATGATGATGATGATGAAGATGAAGAGGAAAAAACAGAAAATGAACTGAAATGATAGTTTTTTTTACCTTCCAACGTCGCAAATCTACGATCTTACCATCACAACGCTCGTCCTCGAAGCACTCTCCCCGGCAACGGCGCCAAAATTTGGTGTAGCTCAAGCGTAAGCACCACCTCCTTTACTTGTCAATCAGCGGAGACGTGAGGACCGGTATGAAGACCACGAGCAAGTGAAGGCACAAGTGCGTGAGTGAAAGCACACAAACATGCACACACATACACACACACGCGCACAAAGTAAGATCAAAGAGAGGAACAATGGAAAGCTTAGATTGCAAAAGAGTTCTCTTACAAAAGTTCTATTCTCTAACAAGCTAACCTCAAAAATGAGCTCTCTAGCTCTTTTTATAGTTTTTTGACTAGTTTTGGCCCTGTCCAGACCTAGTGTCCGGCCTAGTTAAAAATTAGGTTCCAGGGCTTATTTGAGGGCTCAAACGGAGTCTAAAAATTATGAAACTTGGTAGGATGATAGTTCTAATACTCCTCAAGCTCAAGGACTCCTTGGCTTGAACAAAATGGAGTTACCAAAATAGAAAATGGTATTTACAATGGCTTTTAGTGATGAAAATCACTATTTTTGTAGGGAATTCTTGTGAAAAATTGACATACACTCCTTGGAGCTCCCTACTTGCTCTCTCTTCTTCTATGTCCACTTCTTTGATGTGCTTCCATGCTTTGTCCTTGACCTTGAGCTTCAACAATAACCCATCTGTTTGTCATCATAGCCAATGAATACATACTTCTCTGCTTTAGGTTCCAATTTAGGCCTCAATTGGGATGGCACATATGCATATGCCAAACATCCAAATATTTTACAATGATCCAATGTAGGTCTCTTACCCCACCAAGCTTCATATGGTGCCATACCCTGCAAGGCTTTACATGGTAACCTATTGACCAAATATGTGGCTGTGTTTAAGCCCACAAATAATCAGGACAATTTTTCTCCTTCATCATTGATCTTGCAAACTCAACAAGAGTTCTATTTCTTCTCTCTGCTACCCCATTTTGTTGAGGAGAGTACCTACAAGTAAGCTCTCTCTTTATACTTGCATTCCACAAATAATCACTGAATTCATTTGAGAAATACTCTCCCCCTCCATCTGACCTTAACCTCTTCAATTATTGTCCCGTAATTCTTTCTACATATGCATGATAGTGTTTAGATGTATTAAACACTTATGACTTGTCTTTGATCACATAGATTGTAATCCACCTGGTAGCATCAACATATATGACATAATATCTTGAACCATTTATATTGAAGTACTTTGAAGGACCCCACACATCTGATGTACCAATTCAACTCTTTCTGAATACATAAAACCATGCTTAGAATAAGATTGCTTGTGAGCCTTACCTAATTTACATGCCTCACATCTGTATGTCATATGTTGACCTGCAACATTAGGCAATCCAAGTACTGAACCATTGTTAACCATATCTTTGATACCTCTTTCATTAAAGTGTCCAAGTCTTTTATGCTGACGATCCAATTCACAGACCTTTTGCTCTCCATATGTGAACATAGCATGTCCAATATTACCTTGTATCTTTAATGTCAAGAGCCTTCCTTCCTTCTTTCCTATAACAATTTGTTTATACCCTTGACTAGGGTCTTCAACATAAACTCCATCATTAGTGAACCTTACCTCATATCCTTTTTCCACAATTTGTCCTACACTAATCAAATTCTTTGGAATTGTAGGAACATACAACACTTTACTCAAGAGATTACTTCCATCTTTGGCTTTAACTGAACCAATTGACTTCACTTTGTGCTTTGTATTGTCACCTGTTTGAACTCTGTGATTGATTGCCTTATGATCTAGATTAGTCATCAAAGCAATGTTTCCACTCAGATGATTGCTACATCTTGAGTCAATATAAAATACTCTCATGTCTTCATTTGAGGCTTCACATGTTGCATTCATAATAAGAGTTGAATCTTCTTTCTGATCTGATGCATAATTGTAGTAAGTGTTATTATAGGATTGATTTTGGAAGTTTCTTCCTCCACTTCTTCCAAAAGAATTCCTACCACCTCTACCTCTGAAGTTTCCTCTCTGATATCTGCCACCTCTTCCTCTTTGATTAAAGTTCTAATTAAAATTACCATTGCTTTGATTATTATGCCAACAATCATGAGATAGATGATTGGTCTTACCACATATCTGACAAGCTCTAACATTATCTTTGTTATTTCTGCATCTTCCTCTATTTCTGCCACTTCCTCTTCCTCTCAAGAAGTTTGCTTGACTTGAAGTACCTTCATCTTCAACTCATTATTGCTTTCCTTTACTAGCTTTCTTCTTGTCTTTAGAATACATTGCATGACATGCACTCTTATCAACATCTCCTTTGATATCATTCTCAAAAGTTAGCATATGTCCTAACAATTGATTCAAATCAAGAGTGAAATGATCTAATGAAAGTTCTGTAGAAAATATAAAAGGCTTCCACTTCTCATATCCTCTTAGGCTTGTGAGAATTTGTCTTACCAACTTATCTTCTTCAATATCTTCATCAACTGCACCTAAAGAATCAGCAATGTCTTTCATCTTTGTCACATAATCAGATATTGATTGTGAAGCCTTCTTCTTGAATGTAGTAAATTTTGCCCATAATGAAGCTTTCCTTGATTTGGTTATATTTTGAAAATGCTCTTCTAAAGCATTCCATATGTCACTTGCACCTTCAAGTCCTCTGATATGAGGAAGCAAATAATCATTCATTGCCATATAGATTATGCTCCTTGCTTGAGCATCCTTCTTCATCCAAATCTTTATATCTGCAAGCTCCTCTCTAGTTGGAACAATAGGATCATTGAACTCTGGCTTTTCTTCCTCTCTTGTGATGTATCCCATCCGATCTTTGCTCATAAGATGAGCTTCGATTCTCATAGACCAAGATGGATAGTTCTATCTATCCAACTTCTCAATTTGGAGACTATCTCCCATCCTTTCTTCACCTGTACTATCAAATCTTTAATCCTTATAAGGAATGAATGTACCTTAGCTTCGAAGTTTGCTCCTCCTGATCCTTTTGATTGTCTTTATGTGTCTCCCTTCAGTTTTTCTTTCACACTTTATCCTTTTGAATCTTCAAGGTTTGAAATTTGTATATCTACAGGAGTCGGGGTCTTCCTTTTCCTCAATCTGATAAATCCTGCTCTGATACCACTGATGGAGAGTGTTAATCTCCAAAAGAACAAGTTATCCTTGATGTTAGACCATCTCTATATCAAGAATAAATTTAAACTCCAACCAATTTTGGAAGACAAGTACCAAACTGTCAAGACTTTAGCTAACTATGAAGAAAATCACTTCACAGAGAATTCTGCTCCACATTACTCACTCATTAACTAATCAATTGTGTAAAGATTCTGATGAAACTTTGTAGAATGTGTCAACTAAAGTTTCTCCACCTCCTCCAAGTTAAAACACTTCAAAAGCTTAAGTAAATTATGAGAAGTGATCCAAACAATCTACATATGTCTGAAATTGTCTTCTTGTAGAGTCGACTTTGACACCTGCAACTTCTAACACATAGTTCTCCCAAATTAGAACCTGTTTAAGTGAATGCTTTTAGCCATAAATGGCTTACCTTCCAACTTAGATTTTGACTCCTTGTTTGCGTAAAACTTTACACTATGCACTGAGATCTGATCAATTATTTGATCATCAAGATTGTTCCTATTTCAGAAGACACTCAACACTTCTCACATATAGATGTTCCTATATAAAATTCTCTCAGCCTGTTTGCAATTAGGCTCTTAAACTTTAACCATAGATAGATTAACTATGGATTTAGATGTTTACAAAAGTATTTTTGATATAATCAAACACAGAAGGAGAACTGAAGAAAAGATCGACGCGCAATTCTCTGAACATTCTTTCTATTCAACTCACCATACATCTGATGGATGATACACACAATACTCATCATCTATTCTTCTCTATCTCATTTATATTTCATCTTTTTCTTCTAATACGACCATATAAATAAATATATATATATATATATATATATATATATATATATATATATATATATATATATATATATATATATATATATATATATATATATATATATATATATATATATATATATATATATATATATATATATATATATATATATACACACATATGAGTATTGATTCGTCATTACTTCAAGTGTTTTGAAGATTTACAAAACTAATTTACATATGTTTATAGAACTTTTCTTCCTGAACCTTCACTTCACTTCATGAAGTTAGACTTCAATCTTTTCTTCATATCTTCATTTCTAAGCTTCATATAATCATCTATTGTTGATTGTCTTGCTCCAACAAGTGATCCGTTCGGGTCATCTTGCCTTTCACCATGCAACTCAACATAGTCTCTTTCCATGTTAGCAGAAAAGGAGAGAAATGATCGACCTTCAGGTGGCCAATCCCACATGTGCCCCCCTATCTGTGTGAATTCCAGAGGATGGAACTCAGAACGAGTGATAGAAGAGTGCCAAAAGAATTCTCTGTACTCTGAACTCACCGTAAGTAGCCAAAAGAATTTGTTCCTTAAGGAAATCGATGGAGAACAAAACAATAAGGATTTCCACGGCAGAAACCTACTGCCCACAGAACAATGGTCCCCTTGAAAACAACACAGCCACAGTGCACACTCCTGTATGCTGCAACTAGAGGGCATTGATGATCAAAGCAACCGCGTCGTTGAAGAGGCCCATGAATCGAGGATAAGCAACATCATGAAATGCTCCTAAAAAGATGGCAAAAAAAAGTAGGAACCTTGTTCCAAGTCGTTGTCTCGATGGTTGATCCGCTTGTCTCTTGAGGCGGGTGCGAGGGTTCAAGCCCTGCCAGCAACATGTGAGGGACATGTATGACATTGGAATGATATCATGTGGCTGATATACCACCACCTGTTCTACCTTGCAGTAGTTGTGATCGCAGTTTAACCCAACTATGTAAACCCATCTTCTTGTGACATAAGGGGGGTCCCATGATTACTACACCCTATTTGTATAGTTGCAATTTCAAAGTTGAAGCCGAGGGATTAGGGGTTTTTTCAGACATGGGGGGGGGGGGGTTCTTCATAAATGAGGCCTGCCATGAACGAGATCAAGTTGTGGACAGCGCAATATCTTTTCCCTTAACAACAATATTTTGGTTGTACTCGTTCTTCAAAGCATTGGCTCTATTCATCCAGACTTTCTATTCCGTTCTATTTTCGTTTACAGTCAACCTTGAAGGATGATAGATCTTCTCCTCTTTCTAAAATCCATGTAAAATTTTGGAAGAATAAAAGATGAAACTATACCTAGCTCTCAAGAAGTTCTCGAGTGTCAAGTTAAAGAAGAAACAACTATAAGTACTTCTTGTCGAGAGGAATTTTCTTGTTTATAAAGGAAGTTTAGCAATAGCCTACTCTCCCAGACTTTAATTAAAATAAAGGAAACAATTGTACAAGTGAACGGATCTAGCATTCATGGGACCCCCTGAATCCCACAAAGTAGGGGAGCAACATACAAAGTTAGAGGGCTTTACAAAGGAGGTTGATAACCCTCTCCTCCCCTTCATGTCGGGCCCACTTTGATTTAAACTTGTTGTTCTCGAGGAAAAACTCTCTATGGTGCCAAAAAGGTGGGAGCTTCTTACAATTGGAAATTCTTGCCTAGAAGGAAAAGAGATTTCGTGATGGACCACTCCTTGGGAGGGTTTCCAAAATTGACAGTAGAACACTCTCTCCAAATCTTTGAGAGGGTCTCACCTCTTATAGCATTCCACAAAGATGACGAGCAGTCAATTGTGTTGGGAAAGATGGATGGACACTCCAAGCAATGACTTGGTACTGCTAATGCTTGCTCTGTACCTGCCCTTTGTTGCTTTAGAATTGAGTTGTAGGCCCTTTTAGCTTTCCAATGACACTAAATAAGTGCCTATGTACTTTGGAGGTGATGCATGTAATGATTAATCCAAAACAGATAACTTCACAAGTCACAAGTCATCAAAAACTTGCTATTTTGGTTCACACACCTACTGCTTCTTAAGCTCACTACTCCCAAGAGTAGCAATCAGAAAAATTCCTTCTAGGGATATCTAATTAACTTAAAGAGCTAATGATTCCAAGTGGAATTACTTAAAATGATTGACTATACACAGAGCAATCAATTTAGCAAATGAAAAATTACCCCCGACTTTTTAGGATCTTTGGAGAGAATGACTAGTGACCACTTCGAGACGCTTTTCTCCCAATTGGCTGAATGAAATGTCTTCAAAATTTGTCAGCTTGTAGTAGACTTAGAGCTGATTCCAAGAGCCATAGAAAACTGAAAATGATGGAGTAATCACTGAGATATGAGCACGACAAGAACACTGTTCTGAGTGACAATGACAGAGAGACCAGCAGATATACTTAATGATGTATAAGTATTATGAAACATGAATTTACAACATCATTGGCAAACGAATCATGCCAAATGATTGTGAGGTGGGTGAGCAATGAAATGTGCTACTCAATCTCTACTAATGATCAAATGAATGGCCCTCTAAGGGAGTGTAATGGCCACAAGATTTCAAGGTGTTTTCATAGATGCTATCTTCAAATTTGAATTTGAATTCAAATTTGGCTCTCATTAAAAGTGATCCCTTAATCTAGGAGACATTCTCTCTTAGTGAAGTTGTAGCTTCTCATTCTATCTAACTCTATGAGGCTAGTGTATTTACAAGATTCTTCCAAGTCAATTGACTTTTACAAAGGCTTAAAGATAAAAATCCATAAGAATTGGTTCATGTGAATCTTAAGAAGTTACACATAAAATCTTCCAATGCCTAGCCAAGTGTGAAGGCTTGGCATTTGCACCAATAGCTCCCCTCAAGCCAAACATCTTGACTTGATCTTCTTCATAAATCCTCTTGAATGTCCTGCAATCCAATCATAACTTTAAACCTTCAAAGTTTAGTACCATCAAGTTCTTTGCTCAGTAGCTTCTCTCTTACATAATGATAGTGGACCTCTATAAGCTTGGTCCTAGCATGATAAATAGGATTTGCTGCAAGATGTAAAGAACTTGTATTGTCTCCAAAAATCATTGGAGAGTTAGCATGTAATCCCAAGTTTGCATATAGCAATCTAATCCATATGGCTTCTTGAGTAGCATTGGTTAGTCCTCTATAATCAGCTTCTGTTGAACCTAAAGCAATAGTAGGTTGCTTCTTGCAAGACCATGAAATGGGCTTATCACCTGCAAAAGAGAGATAACCTAAGGTTATCCTCCTCTCATCCTTGCAACCTGCCCAATCTGCATCTGAGTATATTTTGATGTCCAAATCTGAAGTATAAGGGAAGTATAAACCTTGATTTTCAGTACCCTTAAGGTATTTCAAAATCCTCTTGGCAAATTCCGAATGAGGGGCTCTAGGTTTGTGCATAAATTGACTTAAGAAACTTACTCCATAAGCAATATCAATCCTTGTCAATGTAGCATAGTTTAGGCTTCCAATTATGCTTTGGTATCGTGCAAGATTTTCAAGCACATCATATTCATGAGCACTTAATTTTTTATTTACCTCCATAGGAGTGCTTGCTACCTTGGCATTCTCCAAGTGAAACTGCTTCAACATATCTTGCACATACTTTCTTCGAGTGATGTAAATTTCAAAATTTGTATAGACTAACTCAAGCCGAAGAAAGTACTTTAGTAACCCTAAATCACTAATTTTCAATTTGTGCATCATTTGGTTCTTGATCTCCTTGACGCCATTGGCATCATTACTTGTAAGTATGATATCATCAACATAGACACATAGGTATATCACCTTTGAATTACTTCTCTTGACAAACAGAGAAGTATCTGCTTTGCTTATGATGAATCCTTGATCTTGAAGGTATGTAGTCAACCTATGACTCCATGCCCTAGGTGCATGCTTCAATCCATAAAGAGATTTGTTTAGTTTACACACATAATTTACCTTGTTTGGGTCCTCATAACTAGGAGGTTGAGGCATGTACACCTCTGAAATCCACCCATTAAGGAAAGCATTTTTTACATCCAATTGGTACATATTCCAATTCCTTATTGCAGCCACACTTAGGAATACCCTAATGGTTGGCATTTTGGTCATAGGTGAGAAAGTCTCTTCATAATCAACTCCTTGCGTTTGTGCACAACCCTTAGCCACAAGTCTAGCTTTATACATGTTTATTGATCCATCTGAATTTCTCTTGATTTTGTAGATCCACCTAGAACCAATTATCTTCATAGACTCCTTCTTTGGCACTAGCTCCTAAGTATCATTCTCCTTGAGTGCTTCAATTTCTTCATCTATAGCTTCCTTACATTTTTCCTTGGTCTTTGCCTCTTCATATGATGATGGCTCTTCAAGTGATAAATCTTTGGCAAGATAAATAGAATGCTTAGTAACTAAAGAAGTGTCATACCCATATCTGATTGGCTTCTTGCTCTCCATTTGTGATCTTCTGATTGCTTGGTTGGATATTCAGGTATGTCCTCCAACTTCTTCATCTTGACCTTGCCCTTTGATTTCCATGCCTTGAATTCTTCTAGGTTGATGATGTCCTCATCATTTGATTTGATGTCTTCAATCTGGTTTGGCTCTTCTTTGGTGAGTCTTGGAAACTCCTCTTCCAAGTCATAAGGCAAGTTTACTTTCCTGCATTCATTTTCAAACCAAGAATCATTCTCATTAAACACAACATCTCTTCTAACCATAAAACCTTTGTTGGATGGATTGTAAAACCTGTACCCTTTTTTATTTAAATCATACCCTCTGAAGATGCATTTCTCTGCCTTAGGGTCTAGTTTACCTCTGATTTGAGATGGGATGTGTACATAAGGAACACATCCAAAGATCCTACAATGATCAAGTGATGGTCTTCTACCATGCCATGCTTCATATGGGGTCATCCCATCGAGTGATTTGGATGGCAACCCGTGTACAAGATAAGTAGCAGTAGATACACTCTCAGCCCACAAAGAATTTGGTAACCTTTTTTCATTTACCATTGACCTAGTTGTTTCAACAACCAACCTATTTCTCCTCTCTGCCACCCCATTTTGCTTAGGGGTATACCTTGTTGTAATCTCCCTTTTGATTCCTCTATCCTGCAAGAATGCATCAAATTAATTTGAAAAGTACTCACCTCCTCCATGTGACCTTAGTCTTTTTAGGCTTCTTCCTGTTTGGTTTTCCACAAGTGCAAGATACTTCTTTAAGCAACTGAACGCTTCATCTTTGTGCTTCATGAAATATAAAATGGTCCATCTATTGAAATCATCAATGAAAGATACATAATACCTTGATCCTAAAATTGAGAGATCCTTACTTGGTCCCCATGCATATGTATGAACAAGCTCCAAGTAGTCCTCATGCATGTGGCCTTTCTTTGAGAAGGCTAACTTGTGAGATTTTCCAAACTGAGAAGCACCACATTTATAGATCATATGTTGCTTGGATACGTTAGGTATCCCAAGCACACATTGATATCTACATATTTGCTTTAAGGTTCTTTCACCAATATGCCCTAATCTCTTAGGCCAAATTTCAAGCTCTGATAGTGTTTGATCTTTGTATCTATAAAGTGCAATATTCTTTGTATCTTCAAGATCAATGTAAAAACCTACCTATCTTTTCTCCTTTGGTAATTCTTTTGAACACATGTTCGGGATCCTCCACAAATGCTCTATATTTGTTGAACCTAACATGCAAACCCTTTTCCACAATCTGTCCAACACTCATCAAGGTCTTGGTGATTGTAGGTACATATAGAACCCTGTTCAACAGATTTCTATTTCCATTGGAGGTTTTAAGATTTTCTACCTTGACCACTAAATGCTTGGTGTCATCACTTGTTTGCACTTGGTGCTTTCCCTTAGGTTCCTTAAGGTCAGAGAGAAGAGCTACATTCCCTGCCACATGGTTTGAACATCCTGAGTCAATAAGAGATGGTCATCATTCATACCTTTCTTTGAAGTCATATTCATAATCAGAAGGGAATCCTCTTGTTCCTCTGTGTAGATGTTGTAGTCTTTCCTTGATTTGTAGCCTCCTTGGTAGTTTTTATTGTAATTGTTGTAGTAGTTGTTATTGTAGCCTTGATGGTGATTGAACCTTCCTCTTGATTGTGTGTAGCCACCTCTTTGGAAACCTCAACCTCTCTGATTCTTGAAGTTCCTGTAAAACTCATCTATGGTGTGATTTGATAAACCACAAGTACTACATGGGGAAGATTTGAAAGGTCTCCCCTTACCTTTCTTACCTCCTCTGCCCCTACCTCTTGAGATCCTACCTCTCCTTGCATAATTAGCTTGTCAGAGAAGTAGTACCTTCATCCTCAATCTTTTTTCTTTTCCCTTTCTCTTTAGACTTGCCTTTATTTGTGTATAGGGCAGAAGAATTATTACCTCTTGATGAATCTCCATTTTTGTTGAGCTTGGCTTCATGGATAAAGAGTTGCCCCATGAGTGTGGTAAGATCTGGAATCTACATGTCCATGTACAAGTCCATGGCAGTTCTGAAGCTTTCCCATTTGTCATCTGCCTTCATGCCATTGATTACTCGCCTTACTATCTGCTCCTCTTCAATCTCCTCTCCTATGCTTTCCAATTGGTCAGCCACATCTTTGACTTTGGTCACATATTATGAGATGCTTTTCTTGGGTTGCTTTCTTTGAGTGGTAAACTCAATCCACAATTGGTTCTTCCTAGCCTTTGTGTTGGAAGAAAAATATGAAGACAATGTATCCCAAGTCTCTTGGGATGTCTTACAGCTCCTAATGTGTGGAGGAAGAAATTCCAAGATAAAGTTAAGTAAATATGACCTTGCTAATGCATCTTTGGCACACCATGAATTGAGTCTTTCATGCTCGTCTTCCTGTATAGTCAATAGGTTTCAAAATAGGAGCATTGATAAGCAATTGCTTTAGACATCTCATCGTTCTAGAATGCTCATTTGTCCAAAAGAATTTCTTTCTTTTTCTCAATAAATCATAAAGTGGATTCGCTACATGAGCAAAGTGAGGGATCCAGATGACATAGAAAACACATGCACCTAAGAATCTCCTTACTTCACTAACATTGCGACATCGCTCAGAAATCCTACTAATGGCATCAACTTTTGCTGGATAAGGCCTTCGACCGTAATGACCACATAAATGTCCAACTATCAACACTTCATTAACACCAAAAGTAGATTTCTCTAGGGAGAAACTTAGTCCAACCTCTTCAAATCTTTCAAATATCTTTTCACAATCAGAAATATGGCTGGAAATAAACTTTCTACAACCAAATGAATCTAAACATTCATCTTTTTCTTTTTCCACACACCCTTTTATTGGAATGTCATCAATAAAAGGCATCATCACTTTTGGGATAAAGTCATGTAAGACTAGATTCATAGCATTCATCATGTATGCCACAGAATTCGTCGCTCCTTGTGGTAAAGTACACATGCGTACTAAAACCAAAGGAGTTTTCATCGTGGTCACATCTCGACTCTCAATAGCTAATTGAAAATGATCATACCCTGAATACAGGTCACCCATTGAATAGATAGAGTAACCAGCAAATACCTCGGCAAATGCATCTACAATGGGACCCGTTCCTACATTCCTAATAGTGGCTTTATTTACTGGCTACAAATCCTGAATAAAGCGTAGCTTCCCGCTCTTTTTCGGTACCGTAAACCACCTATTAGAGTATGGTGCTGAGGATGGTTCCAAGATTCTCATGGAAATCTTCTCCTTTAACAGTCTCATTAGCTCAGGTAAATGAGCCTTTGGGACTGGTATTGGACGAAGATTCCAAGGAATGTGTGGTACTGTGAAAATAATCATCGGAGCTAGTAACTTTGGGTCTGCACATCCTATCTCGTGTGGAAATAAAGAAAATGATTTACCATGACGAACAATCATCTTTGTAAACTGCTCTTTTTCTATTTGAGAAAGAAATTCATCACTGAATTTAATATATTTCTTACTCTCCTCTGTAAACATATGACCTATCTTAGATGGATCTATAAGTATAGGGTCATCTGATACTCGTCGAAATATATCATGACTGTCTTTGGGTAAGGGTTGAGTTACAATCTTAATTTTCTTTTCTATAGTTTTATATTTGGTTTCTATGCTGACTTCATGTTCTAGGATGAATTCACTAATAATCTCATATTCTTGAATAGAGTTAAGAATAATCAGATTTGATTCTATATTTTCTTGGGAACCATTTTCTAACTCTTCTAATAAAGTAGAACTTTTTGAGAATTCAATACACTCAATTTTTTCACCACTTGAAATTAATCTTGATTTTCTAAAATATTTTTCATTCTGTTTTCTAAATGTTTTTGTAAGATTTTTTTTAGTAATATAAAGTAAACTAGTTGTAGGAGTACAAACTAAGTAATCTTCAAATTTATGTACATTGTTAGGCGAGACATCAAAACAATGTCCACTATTTTCCCGCTCAATAGTGAAGTCTAGCAAAAAATTTTGATAATAATATGCCCCATATTCTCTTACAACCAGTGGATCATCACATACATGACTGATGGAGTCAATGGGATTTCTTCTTAAATTCTTTCTATTTGTAGTGTGATTTGAGCATACTATCATAACTTGCAAAGAATCCATCCGTGATTTGGATCGAACCCTTGCATATGCTAACCCGTTGTTCATTGCTTTTGTTTCCATTCTCATTTCAGCTATAAATGGTTGTTTGAGAATTACTTCATACGAACAATTATCTTGAACGAAGAAGTGAAACTCTTCTCGAATGCCACCTATCATTATAGGCACATTCGCACATGCACCTAATAAAATGCCAGAGCCATTGTAAGCTGTTCTCATCCTCCATCCGTGCTCCATCTAAATTTGTCAAAAAACGTCTTTGAAATAATGTTTATCTTTGACCCCGAGTCAATGAGAGCCAGAGCTAAACAAGAATTCTTCTCATCTCCAATTCTAATTTTTACTTCTGGTGTGCCTCGTGCCCAGAAGGTAGAGTTGAATTTACTTTCACTCTTTAACATCTCTTCATCAGGTTGTATGGGACCTAGAAAATTTCTATTTATGCTTCTCATTGTAAATTCTTCATCATCTTCATAATCACTCTCACTTAGTGTGACTGCATCATTCATAGCTAGATTTTCTTCTCCCACATCTTGCATATCCTCGTCTTGTGCTATGGAAAACACTTGTTCAAGAGACATTGTTACTTGAATTTTTAGAAGAATATCATTTAAGATTTCTCTAGCATCATTTTTCTTCTCGAGCTCGGAAATCATTATAGCACATGGAGCTCTTCTGCCTTTCTTTTTCCCTTTCTCTTCATTTTGTTTTTGATCATCTTTATTTTCAGTTTTAGGGTTTTCTTTTTCAGATTTCTTTTGTCCCTCTTGTGATTGAATATTTTCATCTATTGGTTTTTTGCCTTCCTTTATAATCTTTCTTTTCTCCTCTTTTTGTATCCTCAAATTGCACTTTTTTATCTGTTTTCTTCTCATCCTCTCTCGTCTGTCTCCTAGTCACTCTCCTATCTCCTTCTTCTACATCATCCTACATATCATCACATCTCCGTTTTTCCTCAACATTAGCAATGTGAGAATAAACAGAGGCTTGATCTATAGGAGATTTCCATGCAGTTTTATACATTATTTTGTCTCGAGCTCATACCACTGCCTCTATCGAATATGGATTTTGGCTAGGTGTAGGAAGAGGCCTATCATCGACTCGCTCTAATCTAGCATCCGAAGTACTAGAAGTTGCATTAGAGACTGTTAAGTTTTCATATAGCTTTTTCATTCCTTCTTTGCCCCAATTGATGGATAAAGGAAGACGTGACCTAAAGTCACACAATCTTCTATCAATTTCTACAAATAATTGATTTTCCTTCCTACTTTTTAATTCATCACATGCAAAAGTTGTGTGCTCTTGACTATCACACCATACATATCGCTTTTCGCCAGTCCCTTTTCTCTCAGTATTTCTTTGAAAAGGTGGCTGAGTAGCAAATTGTGGAGCTAGCTGGAAGACTAGTTGAGGAGGAATGTATTGAGGCATAACTGGTTGTATGGGTGGTGCTTGCCCTACACCACTACTGCTAGCCCAAGGATCATTAAAGCTTATGGAGTATACCTTGTTATTCAATTGGGAAACCTCTTTTGAAAGCGATGCCTACATGTTCATGACATTCTCTATCTGCTTACATAGAATATCCAATTGAAATTCTATCGGAGCTTTAGTGGCAACTGAATTATTAGCCGTAGTCGTAGTCGTAGGCATTGGCATGTCAGCTTGCCTTGCAGCAGGAATCTCCCTAGGCTGAGAAGCATTAAGTTTAGCATACAAAGCTGTTTGCCTTTCCTTCATTTGAGCAACAGCCTCTATCTCTTTTTTTTACTTTTTCCAAGTCGTCAGTCAGCCCATACCTTTTTCCTGGATCCTCTATATGTCTCTCAACCTCAGCCCTATCCTCGGGGCTCAGTATCTTAAGGAAATATATAATTACATCTGGATTTATTGCATTTCTATCATCTTCGGGAAGTTGAGCTAAACATCTCATAAACTCACCATGAAGATGAGTTAAGGACTCATTGCTCTTTACAGAATTTATCCATCGCAAAAATCCTTCTCGACCGTGCTGGCTAAAGTCCTCAAGATAGAACATCTTATGTAATTCTTTTCTAAATTCTTCCCAAGGTTTACTGGCGTGCTCTTGTATACTTTCTAGAATTGAACTAGAAACAACTCGGCCAAAATATTTGACTAAAACATCATCAGGTAAACCCTGGATTTGCACTTGCTCCTCAAATGCATCCAGGTATTCAGTAATGTTTAAGCCAGTGAATTTGCCTTTGTCTCTTAGAATGGCTTGGACTCTGCGTGTTCCTGGCTTCTCAATCATCATATTTTTTAACATCTCCTCCATTTTTAACACCTTGAATGGAGTAGAAGATCCCTAATGGCAGGTTCTAATTTTTCCCTAAACTACCTAAACCTATCGCTAGTTGATAAAGCCAGGGATATTGGCTTTACTTAATCCTAAGCTTTACTATTTCTAACTTCTTTTCTTAAATAGTTCTATTTTCTAAATTTATACTTATCTCTTTATCTTGATCTTTTGAATATATTTTTCTTTTACTTTATAAATTTTTAATTTTTTTAGAACTTTTTTAGAGCTTGAATTTTTAAACATTTTTTAATTCAAAAGGTTTCTCTAATAAAGTAGATAAATTTAAGTACGAGGAAACATTACATTGACACAGCAAAGCTATGAAGCCAAGCGAGACTCGTCACAGCTACCAGACATGAAAGACACCAACAACTCGGTCGATGGAGAAAAAAGATGAAACTCATGGAACACAACAAAACGACAAGAAGACAAAGCTTCAAACTTCAAAAACAACATGGATACGGAAACCAAAGGAGCAGCAAACATCAGAACATCAAGACCTAAAGGATTCAAATTGCACTCATGAAGCATCAAATGCAACTAAAGTATGCATAATAGGGCCACATTACGAGGCCAGGCATTTGGCACATGATGTACATGACAAACTTACTGATGCACATTCTCCACTTGGGGACAGTTCATAGCTTCTACTCCCATAGGAATGGACCTACAATGTAAATAAATAATTGCTTCGGCTACACTAATTCTTGTTTTCTTTTCAGGAGTAAAAATGAAAAAAATTATGTGGTAAGGTATCTCACTTGTGCAAGCAAGGTGAAACGGAGTGACAAAACAAACGAAATATCACTACAACACACATCACTAAAGACATGTGTTCTATAGAAACTAATGCTCATTTCATTACAAGTGAAGATGGCTTCCGAAGACTCTGAAACAACCATCTAGGAGGAGGTGCTGGAATTCCCTTTGCAAAGCATGACTAAAGAAAAAGTTCATTGGTTTAGAGATGATCAACCAGCAGGGGATTTATTATTCCTCATAACCATTAAAATTATGGATAGAGATCACAGGTTCCCTGTGATGTCCAAAGATTTCAAAGTAGTACATGAGCTCACATCAACCATTGACGTTATGAAGAAGGCGGGCATTCATAAATACTTTGAGTTGCCGATATACAAACCTTATTTTCAGCGATGTGCCCAAGTTATGAATACTCTGCAGCCTGCCTTGCACGATCCATTGGTGCCGGAGGTGAGAGTCATGGACGTTGTTGGTGAATGGGTCATAATCCAATTTACACATGACTTAATTAAGGAAGATTTTGGATGGGAGAAGTACAGGACAACAGTCTTGAAGGAGGAAAGTCGAGGATCAAAGATCCGAACCTTCAATGACATCAATCGCATTGATATTGAAGACAAAGTGAGACTCATCCATCAACACTTCTGCTTTCCCAACATGCATAGATACACGGGTCCGCAAAAGATCGTAGTGCAAATGTTGTCGCATGCTATTAAGCAAGTTGGATATCAAGTCAACATGACTCCGTATATTCAAGAGAGGGTGTTTGAGGCAAAGAAATAGTGGAATCACAAGAAGTTTCTGAATGGTAGCAGTGCCTTAACTATATTGATATATCATGCTTTGGGCATTAGAGAGCATTTGATGGAAATGCCATCATCTGAAGGAATGGCCAAATATGCAAAGGTTGCAACAATTCCTCAAAAAAAGAAGGGAATAACAATTGTAGAGGAAGCAGAAACTAGCTCACAACCTAGAATGAGAGGTACAACGAGCAGCAACACAAGAAGTGAAAGAGAAGAATGCATGCATAGCACAGTTAGAGATTCAAGTAAAGCAGAAAGCACCAATCAGGACACCAGTAGAGCCAACAAAAGAGAATCCTACTGACGAGGTAGAGGTACGCCCTCTATCTCCCCCGATTTATAATTCTCCAATACACGAGCAGATGGTGGACATACATGATGATCATCCAATGCCATACACTGCAGAAATAGGTCAGAAGGAACGGGCACTACTGGTGTTCCGGTTGACAGAAAATTTTGAAAATGAAGTCATCAAAGTCATGAAGGAAGCAAAGATCAAGGGTAAAGACTTGGATATGATTACGAAGCCTTTCAACATTCCCTACAGACTGATGAAAGAGAAAACAAGACAATATATAAAGAAGATTACACAGAAAAGTCTAGACGAGCAGCTAAACTTCAAACATGACACATTCGCTTACACTCAAGAAGAATTTGAAGCTACACAACCTGTTTGGAGAAGGAAATTTTTGGAGAGAAATCCTACACTACGGGTGCATTGGCAAGCAGCACCATATTTACTACAGGTAAACCCTTCTTTTTGCCCAATGCCACATTGCAGAGAAGCACGCGAATTTTCGGAGATGCAAAAGACCGGTGTAATCAATAAACAATGGCTAAACTATCCACTCCTTCCAAGTCCACCACATAATTATTTACCTACAAAAGATTACATGATAAAAATAATCGAATTTTGGCTAAAGTCTTATGCTACTGTACCAGATTTAACTATTAAGCTAACAAATAAAATACTCAGTATGATACTTATAGTATTGAAGGTCTTCAAGCATGCGGCATATACATTTCTGAACTTTATTGGAATTAACTAGGGAACAAATATCCTTGTTTTTTATCTGTCTGTCATGCCTAGCCGACCTACAATAATGGCTTATTACTCCAGACTCATGTTTTTGCCAAGTACCTATATGGAAACTTTCAAAGAAGCGTTTTTTACAGGGTTTTTTGAAATAGATTCAGAAATCTTTTTGAAGATGTCATCCAACCTAAATGCAAGATTAGTGGCATATGAACTTAGTTTTTTTGTTGATCATAGACAACCACCTAACGATGGAGTAAAGGCAAAACAGTGGAAGCAGTTAATGATACGTGAAGCCAATCTGCTTAATGAAACAGAGCAAAAAGTATATAGAACATACTCCCGTTGACTGTCAAAGCCTATCGAGGACGAAAGAGTTCAGAAGGGGGGCAGTGTTGAGGGAGAATCAAGCAAAAAGAAGAAGACAACGAAAGAAGCTTCACTGAGAAGATCATATCCGAAGATACATCTCTGCAAGAAGCCCCGCAGGGGTGCAACACCCATCTTTGCACAGAGCCCCGCAGGGGCACGCATCAAGGAAAAGCACGTAGGTGGAAGGAGGAACCAGGGCCAGGAAAGTATCCATGAAGATGTGCAAGATGATAATTGGCAGGTACTAATCCTTCCACTTATAGCGTGCGGTGAAAAGAAAGTAAAGAGGCTCAAAACAATACCACAGGGTCACATGTGTGCAACCAGGACAAATTAGAGGACCACAAGCAAGACAAAGGTCACTGGTGGCGTGCGTGGCAACCCAACTGAATACAACAACCCAGATATGTGATATACTGAATACCAAGGGGCAAAACAGAAGCAAAGGACATACCTCGGATAAGATAACCAATTGTCTGATAGTCCTTCTTGCCACTTCGACCACTGGGTGCGTGTATTCAGGCCTCTTAAACAAACTGAAGACAAGAAGTAAATCATGTCAAGGGACGATAGAGACAAAGAGGTTGAGAGTGTTGCAGAGCAAAGAGAGCACAAGGCAGCAAAAAAGAAGGGCCCTAAAAGTTTTTCGATTTGGACACCCAATTTTTGTATTATAACCATTCTTGTAATATATTTTCCAATGTAAATGCACGAGACGAGTCCTCTAGATGCATCCCCACTGAAGATTAGTAGCTTACCCATGTAAATTAGTAGGAAATTAGTCTTTTAGTGAATAAAGTGCCGGTCTCTTGTGTGAAAGGACCATTTTTAGGGCACAAGTATATAAGTCTATTTGTGACTCTTTGTAAAGACTTTTTGCCATTGTGAGAATCAAGAGCTCAGAAATTCGAATTTGTGTCTTCTCCTCTCTGTATCTTCTTCTTGTGAGCTTGTATGCATGTGTGTTGCTTGGAAAGAGTGTTAGGAAGTGTTGTCTATCCATGAAAGTGTTTGTTTACTGTTGTTAAGGTGTGTGCAAAGTGTAGGAAGTGCTGAAGTGTAGGAAGGTCATTCCCACGACTCAGTATTTTGCTCATAACTTGAAGTAGAAGCGTCAGAATTGAGTGAAAATACTGCCATTGGATGCGTATTCTCGAGAGCTTCGAAATGCATATTTGGAGTTCAGAGCTGAGAGAAAAGCTCAATTTGTTGTTGGCTGCTGTTCCAAGTATCGTGACACCATGACTGACAATTGAAGCTTGTTTGGATTAGTCTTTGCCTTGTTTGCACTCTTTGAGTAACTCATTTGCATTGATTGTCATTTGAATGCATGTCTTCATACACTCGGCTAGGTTTTGATACTCATCGGATTGATAATTAAAGCGTGAATCCCCACTATATGCACTTGAGGGGGATTGAGGTATAGTCTCTTTCTCCACAAGTCCCTAAGTTGGTTCTTAGGTACACACGTTTTTTGGCGCCATTGCCGGGGAGTTAATCAAACCGAGGCATTCGTGTGATGGTAAGTAGCTTTTTGCATTGAAGTGAGAGGAGGAGTAGTGATTTTCTCTTCTTTGGTAAGTCACTTTCACCCGCACTTACTACTTCTCACTCTTGAAGTGTGTGTAGTGAGTTATTAGTCTAGGGAAGTGAGTGGAATGAGGAGAGCAGGAGGAGTAAGGGAGTAGGGTAGGTAGTTAGAGTAGCTTTCAGTCTTTGTCTAGATTGTTCTTTTTCAGTAAGTAGGAATATTCAAAAGTATGAAAGCCCAAAATAGTCTTTTGTAAGTCACTTGTTCTTGAAACAAGTATCATGGGAGCTCACAACCGACTATCGCGATCTTGGACGAAGGTGTTTGAGCCACGCAAAGCTAGTGGAGGAGAGCAAAAAGCTGAAGGTTAGCACCTAAGTTGAGCACATTGCTCCATCACCCATTTTAGCTGTCAAAATCAAGTAAAGTCACTAAAAGATCTGCGTTAAGTATCGTGACAGTCATCTAGAGGGGAGAAAAGTTTGTTTTTGTAATACAGAGGGTGAAGAGAGGGTAGAGAAGCTTGATAAACACATATAATCATTCAAAATTCAAAACACACCTGCTAACAAACAAAAAAATGTCAAGTATCATGTTCTCCCGTGGTTGAGTATCGCGATACTTCCCAAGTATCGTGGTCTCCTGTGGTTGAGTATCACGATTGATAATTAAAGCGTGAATCCCCACTATATGCACTTGAGGGGGATTGAGGTATAGTCTCTTTCTCCACAAGTCCCTAAGTTGGTTCTTAGGTACACATGACCAAATTTAGTAGTGTTCCCATCCCCTCTTCCCACATTAACACCCACTCCTATCTCCCATTCCCCCTCCATCACCACACAGTAGCATCCATGCATTGTTGCCTCCTTTTCCCACCTCTTGTACATTTCCAGCCCACTCATTTGCATTTGTACATATGAATGTGGTATTTTCTACAACAGCCATTGAAAATTATTTTTCCCAAATGTTTAATTGTATGAATCAAATTCATGAGGACTATACTACTCTTGGTGAGCTTAATGACAATCTACAGGCTCAAGTTGCATCTTTGTAGACCCAATTCAATGTGCTTATGGTAGTGAATTCATCCCTCAATGCTAGGTATACCACTCTCAAGGATGCTCACATATTGTTAGAGTCACAATCCGAATAACACCACACAAGGAAGTTGTACAACAATTGGAAGACAATTTGCACATCCAAATCGAGTGAAATGTTAAGGTTATTCATAACATGTGAATGCTAAAAATTCATTTAGCTAGAACTTGTGAAGAGAACATCAGGTTACAAAAACAGAATGAAGAAAACTTTGAAGCAACTATGGAGATGAGATGAAGAACGAGTGAGTCCATCCCATTTTCAAGCAGTCCCTCTAGACTCCACTAAGGACATTCTAGAAAATACACTAATTTTGTTTTTGGAACATGACAATGTCACTAAGGAGCTTACCACATTAAGAGCTACCACACGCTCCTCGAGTAGCAATTGCCATACCATAAAAAAGGCTCACAATCACTATTCTTGAAGAGACCTAGTAGCAATAGAGTTGATGAGGCAAGCTGCAAAAATGTCAACCCATTTGCAACAATATGAGCTAACATTGTAAATGGCAAGTGATGAAAGACTATCCTCATGCTTGAATTACCAGAGGAAGAAGAAATGGTCCAAATCCTAATGGACCCTATGAATGAAGAGGAATATGAGCCCCAACAAGCTATTGGTGGTTATGTGATAGAGGAAGGACAAAAAGAATCTGAGCTTCAATGAGCAAGTTGGGTCAAGTATATAGAGGAGATGGGAAGGACTCACTCTACCCAATTCTATGTACAACATGCAACACTTGCCTTAGTAGAAGATCAAATATTAAAGTCTTTGACTATTTCCAATAACTAGCACCTCAATGCTAGATTGTCACTAGTATTATCCTTACTTTGTGCTTCTTGATGCGTATAATGTGCATGTCAAGAGGATAGTAGGTAAGAGAACCACATTCACCACCTAGTTTGAGCCCAAAGACCTTCTAACCATTACAAAGCAAGGTACCATCTTTCAACCAAACTAAGATCGCCAACTACTAAAGCTTTACCTAGAGATGCTCCAAACCTTGAGCAAGGCCACTTTTCATATACTCTACAATCCTTGCTACAGACCCATTGCATGCCAATGAAACTAGAAACTTTTCACTATCAAATTCAAGAACAACAAGAATTGTGTTGAATTGCTTAACTACCCATACTTCTCTCCACCACAGGGACTATTGACATTTTGCATAAATGAAAACAACCCACATGGCACTATTTTGTCAACTATTTGCGTACTTGCTATAAATAGACCTTCAAGGGTATGTTCACGATTCGCTTTTGGAGTACCACTTTCAAGTATTTAACTCCAAGCCTATAAAATTGTTACATCTATTTGAATGCATACACCAAGGGCTATCAAGTGGTAAAAATTCGAGGTAGACCTTGCAAGGAAGCTACACATTGCAGAACAACTGTTAATTGTCAATATCCTACAAGATTAAATTCATAATTCCCAAGCTTAGATGTCTATCAGTGATGATAGACGTGAGAGGGAGGGGAGTGTTCCACAAGGGCAAGCAGGAACAAGAGGTCATGGCAAGGCATGCACTCACAAAAGAAGGGAAGCAAGTAAATGAAAGCTTGCAATTTAACATTGGATCAAATATATGATTCATTATAAAATGATTATTTTCATCATTACCCCACTGTATTAAAACCCCCATTTTGTAAGCACATGCTCCATTTTTGCAAGACAAGGACTCCTTATGCTTGAGGACCTTAGTGAGAAGCTACATATCAAATTTCTTTTTTTTTGTGCTCATTTGAACTCTCAAATTAGTATTAGGACTTAAATTTTAATTATGGCAGAAACTATGTCTAAAAACGGCCAAAAGTCACTCAAAAACTATAAATTGAGCTACAGAGCTCATTTTTGAGCAAGTTTTAGCTTGTTTTTGGAGAGTCTTGTTGTCGAAGAGTTTGTAAGAGGAATTGTAATTGAGACAATACAAACTCCAATGTTCCTTCTCCTTATCTCTTCCTAGTGTGTGCATGTGTGTCTTAATGTATGTATGTGAGTGCATCTTGTGTGCTTCTCACCTTCACATTCTCACACATCACTCGCTTATGATCATCATATCACCCTCATGCCTCTACAAATTGATAACAATAAGGTGGATCTCCTTCAATGTTGGTACTTTCCATCATTCTACCAGTGACACCAACAATATATATATATATATATATATATATATATATATATATATATATATATATATATATATATATATATATATATATATATATATATATATATATATATATATATATGTGTGTGTGTGTGTGTGTGTGTGTGTGTGTGTGTGTGTGTGTGGGGTTGTATGTGTCTATAAATGTATATGTGTATGTGCACATATATACACACCCACATACTGTACGTATATAACATGATATGGAACATCTATACATGAGACTTTATGGTATTATTGCTCAATATTACAACAACCGTGTAGTAGATATGCTCAAAGAACCAAAATCTGATGATTATTGGAAGCTACCTTACATTAAATATCAAGTAAGATGAAAATGAAAGAAAAAATCAATCTTTGAAGCAGCTACATTATGTAAAGTGCAAAATTTAAATCACATTAGCAAGAATTAAGCTTTAGATTAGTCATACAGTGCCATCAATTGGGCACCACAAAATCTCTCTGCGTGGTAGGGAGGATATCAACTATTCCCTACTATATTCTACTAGAATAAGAGACCTCCTTAGAATTTTGAATCACGTCATTCTAGATGTGGCATGGATGGAGAACATATTTATCAAGTTTGGGCAAAGGGAATCAAATATGATAGGCAGAAAAGAGCACAAAAATGTAACTCTTATAAACAATATTATGACTATCACATTAGATGAACCCCATGCCTTAATAGTAGAAAATAGTTCTATGGATCCATAAACAGGTACAAGACTATAAGTGAAGGTTCTAAGCTACAAATGAGGGAAGAACAACAAATCTTTCTAGGTAAGACAGTGGACTCAAAGAGCGCTAGTATTTTCTTGAACAAAAGTATTTCTTTCATGCAAAGAGAGTGAAAGTTTATGTATCTGCCCTTCCAAATCCACACATATATATACCTCTAAGCCAAGGGGGTGCATGGTCTAGCACTCTTCCAAGTCTCCAACCAATTGTCTCATATGTGGAAACTTTACCAAGGTCCATTACATGGGAGCACATGGTTTCTTAATCTACTAAGGCTCCTCCTCTCACATACACCCCAAGGTGACACTTCCAGAAGCTTTTCCAAAGAATAAGGTTTCCAAGTTTGGATAAATCAATCTTAAGTGTTGCAATAATTCAATCCGGAGATTCAAATAAAAAAATAAATAACCCAAGGTTTCAAACCAAGGGCTCAAGCATGTCCAAAGGGAAGATCAAGGCTATTATAGAACATTCTTGCCCCCTAAAAACATATTCATCCTTGAAAAACTAGGCAAGTATAATATGTTGAGTATTCCCCTATGCACCATGATCTAATAATTTGATCATGGACTTGCTCTTTAATATTTTCATCTTTTTCTAAATTTAAGTTAATGACATTGAAAAGGGGGAAATATTTTGTTGATGGAACTCACTTGTTCCGAAGTATCACTTTCTTTTATCCTTTTCCTCCATTTAACTAGGAACTCTTTATATAAAGGGCTTCTTGTCTTTTTATTTCGATTGTACAATATTCTCTTTGGTTCATGAGGGATATCTATTGTGGAATAGGTTGAACTATCATATCAAGGGATACAATATTATCTTGTTCAAGCAACTCATTCGGCAGTCTATTGATATGAAACAATAGGTGAATCAAATAGTCTTTTAAAAGCTTTAAGTCATAAGCCATATTCCAACCTTTATAAGGATTATGAAAGAGCTAAAATATTTTAGAGATAGTTTTGGATAGTGCCATGTTTTGAAAGGTTTGGATTTCTTGGAAACCTTCATGTATACTTTTTCTCCAACCTAAAAGGAATTTTTTTATCTCTTAGTTTGCTATATGCTTTTGCTCTATCATGGGATTTCCTCAAGTTTTTTTATCCTATGTTCAAGTTAATGTTCATGTCTTCTAAGAAATCTTTAGCACCTTGGACCTTTTAGTTTTGTAATCTGATTGCAATAGGTTGGAACCCATACATTAGCATGAATGTTTTGAACCTTGCTACAAAATTCTAAGCACTAATACAATCAAAATTAACTATGATAATTAGCCTTTCTAATCAATTTGTATTGAAGATAATTATGCTCTCAACATATCTTCAAGTATTTGATTGACTCTTTTTTTATGTACATCCGACTTTGGATGTTCAACAATACTCACATTAGATTTCATATCTAATTCATTGAAAATATCTCTCCAAAATTGGCTTGTAAAAGTTTTGTCTTTGTCTGATACTATAACTTGATATAGAACATAAAGTCGATACAAATGTTCAAAAAATAGCTTTGTGAATTATGGGGTTTTTAATTATAACAAGAGTAGGAATGAAGTGAGACATCCTAGTCAATTAATCTGCTATAAGCCAAACATCATCATATCCTTTTTGGGCTTGACGTAAGCACACAATAAAGTCCATGAAATACATTCTCATTCTCCATCATGTACTTCTTGGGTTTAAGGTAAGCCCATCATAAAGTCCATGAAATACTTTCTCATTCTCCATCATGTACTTCTTGGGTTTAAGGTAAGCCCATCATAAAGTCCATGAAATACTTTCTCATTCTCCATCAAGAATTTCCAAAGGGTGTAATAGGTTGCCAATCTTAAACGTATCTACTTTATTTACTTGGCATTTTTTATATTTAAGAATATAGGTTTGTACATCATTATATACACTCGCCAATAGAATTGTCTCTTGACCAATTCATAAGTTTAGTTGATTCTTAGATCACCTGTAGTAGGGAGCATCATGGCATTCAAAGAAATCGTTTCTTCTTAATAAATCTTTATGAGAAGGTACACAAACGTTCCTTTCAAATAGCAAGTATTCATCTTTAATTCTACAATGCTTCAAATTACCATAGGAAGATAAGTTTGTACAATGAGAAGAAGTTTTTCCCAAACTTCCTTAAACTTAGATATTCTTGATGCTTTCCTTTCATTGACTTGATCAAATCATTAGAAATTTATACGAAACTCATACAATTAAACATATACATGTTACTTAATGCAATTGAAACTACATTGAACTTCACTTTTTTATATATGATCTCATAATAAAATTCATGAAATATCTTGACCCATGTACATTTTTTATCCTTTAATTCATCTTCAATTGTAGAACATGCCGAATAGATAATGTTTCCATTTACTCGCAGCATGGATGATGGCAAAAAACTTCTTTTCGTAGGTGGAATAATTCTCTTGAGATGGATTTAGATTTTTAGTTTCAAAAGCTATTGATCAATCATTTTGACTAAGCAGAACTAAAATTGCAAGATCACTTGCATCCATCTCAACCCTAAAAGGTTCATTCAGATTTACAATTTGTATAACCATGCTGATGCAACATCTTTATTTAGCCATTCCATACTTTTTTCTTGTTCCTTACCCTTAGTAAGGCCTCTTCATTTTTCTTTATAAAGAGACTAATTTCATGGAAAACTTTGTCATAGAATTTCTATAAATATCTTGCTAACCCTAGAAAACTCTCTAATTCTAATATTGTTTTGAGATGTGGTGAGTTAATAATAACTTGAACCTTTTTTGTTGTATTGAGTTTTTCTAAAAAAATGTGGACAAGATAATGACTTTTTTATGCAAAAAACGCACATGATAAATCCTTTTCTAAATGATCCAAATAGGTAACGGTATCTTTGTTGTAGACAAGGGTTTCATCCCAAAATTCGACTATAAATTTATCCAACAAAATCTCAAAATTGTATTCCTAAGGGTCACAAAGGTAGTAAGGGCATTTGTTAGCCCAAATGGTATAACCAAGAATTCAAAATGCTCGTATTTGGTATGGAGGAGGGCCTTTAGGACATCTTTTGATTTTATGCCCGTTTGATGGTATCCGTGTTGAGGATCAAGCTTTGAATATAACTTAGATCCTTCCAATTCTATTTGGGGCATTGGATATTTCTTTTTCATTGTGAATTTATTCAAGGCTTGATACTTAATGCATTATCAGATTGATTTGTCCTTCTTTTTCATGAAGAGCATGTGAGATGCTCAAGGTGATTGACTAGGTTGAATGAATCCTTTGTCAAGGTAATCCTTCAACTATTTCCCAACTTTTGCTATTTAGAAAAAATGGGAGTCAATAGGGTGAATTACATATAGGATTAGTTCTTGTGAGCAAGTCTATAGCATTATCAGCTTAACCTTTAGGAGGTGGTGAGACATGAGGAAGTTCTTCTAAAGAAGCATACTAGAATTTATTTATTGAAAATTCAGACTTACAATTTTCATTATTAGATAAACAAGACAAGACATATAGAACTAGATCCATATTATATACATCATTTATATGGGTCAAAAGCAATATTTACACTTCCTCTTTTTTTTTTTAAATTTTTAAGCTTGTTTAACTCTACACTTGATATCAAAGGGTTAGTAGGCACATCATGCTCCCCTTAAATCTAGTATGAGCACTATTTTTCTCAAATTCCAAGGTATTTAACAAGTAGCTAGGCTTCAATGATGTCCCTAAGCCCCAAATCCATTCCCTTCCCAATACTATATCGATTGTTTGCATGTGCATATCTAGAAATCAAGCTTACATTTATATCCTTGAAACTCAATTTCAAGATCACATTCCATAGTATTCCAAACGTTTTGACCTTTTTCTTGCATCATGGAAATTATATAATGATGTGGTGATAATTGCTAAAGAAACTTAAGCTTCTTCACTAGCAAGTAATTGAGAAAATTATGGGTAGAAGAGTTATCTATCATGATTGTTGTTGTTTACCCTTTTACAAAAACATATAGTTTGACTATATCATGTGGATCAATTTATTTTTGCACTCACATTGAATGAGAAAAATCCCTCTAATAGAAGGTCCAAATCAAAATGAACCTCCAAAAGCAATTAGAGTTTCTATGGTGAAAATTTATTACTTTGTATTTTGTTGTTTCAGGGCTAGTAACCTCCGAATATCAAATTTTCATTTTCATAAAACTTGAATAAATTTTGTCTATGTAACGACACTTATAGCACCTCAATGAGATGTGTGTAGCTCATGATACAAGCAAAAAGAAACATATGCTATCATTTTTCATCTTCACCTATACCATTTTTCTTTGTATTTTGTGTTTTTTGGTAACTTATACTTCTAAATCTCGACATGTTCCTTAACGAATTTGTAGATGCTTTCTCAAGCTACATAGAACAATTTAAATCAGTTCAATATAGCCTCTAGATCTCAAGTTACACCCAAAGTTCTAACTTGTTGTCCAAGTGATTGTAGATTGGGCTTCTACATCACTTTCCATTTTTCAAAGTTTCCACGTTGCTAAAATACAAATGTGCTATTTAGAAGATGTCGACCTACACGTTCACCTCTTGTACCTTAAGCGTCCATGAAGTTCCTTGCGCACTAGCCTTCAAAATTCTCTGATGCCAATGAAGAGATTCGGTGAGGTGAACAAGAGGAGAAAGGAGGAGAAAGATGAGGGAAAGATAGGAGAAGAGAGATATGCACACATACGTGGGAGCCTCAAAGCCATCATAATAATCTTCTTGAGGCAATGGCTTATAAAACATGTATGTATATGAATATAGGGGTAAGGTTACATGACCATTATATCCCCAACATTTATGTAGTAAAGGAGTTTTGACATTATCTCATTACCAAGGAATTCAAATTTCCCATTAACCATCAAGTCTTATTATATTTGGTTAAAAAACCTTGTAATATAGGATGTATAGTAAGATGATTTCTCTTATTGATGGAATATGATTTTGAAATGGTTTTTGGGAAAGGTAAAACCCATCTACGGATCGATCACCTTTCATGAATCAATTCCTAAGAATCCCTACAAGGTGTGTTGGATGAACTTCTCGATGATTATTTTTTGGATTAAGTAGTTCCCAAATGGGCTTGAAGTATGATGCCTATTTTGACTTTTGAAAAACTTAAGAAGCACGTAAGAAATTCGGAATGAGAGGTGATAGGATCACAAAAGTACCAGAGACTAGGAGGTAACATTTACAAACATGTCAATAAAGGAATTTTATCATGTTGCATAGAGCATGATGAAGAACATAAAAGATTTCTACAACATACATACAAAGGAGCTTTGAGACATCATTACAACACTTAAATAAATATTGGTCTATGATGAAGTCAAAATTTCACTACTTCTTGAAACAGTATTTTGCTTGCATTAGTAGAACTCCAGTTGAATATGAAACACTCTATTATGTCTCTTTGATACCAGAGTTGGTCAACTAAAATCTAGAACTTTCCCTTAGGATCTAACCTTGGAAAGAGAATGAAGGTACAAGAAGCTTGAAATTATGATTTAATCAAAGATAATTTATAAGGGAGGTACGAATGGTTATTTATGATTATGTGTACATGAGAGTGGTTATTTGAATATCTTGGAGATTGAACACTATAGTGTTGTAGGTGGAAACTTAAGACCTTATCATGTTATTAAGATCATTTTATTCTCAGGACTTTGGTGGCCCACTATTTGTTCTACTTTAGGGTTGTCCTCTCCAATCATTATAGTATAAAGGAAACAACAACTTTAAACATTTTTAATTGTCAATTCAGGAAGTATTCTAAGACTAGAACCCCTTCTTCATTAATGGAATCTAAGATATGTTGAAACAGTCAGTTTCAATAAAGATTTCATAGCTTTTATGGAAAATTCTAGGTTCTCCTGTAAATAGAACTAGAAGGAAGCTTTTTTAATGAGTTTTGCAACTAAATGTGCCATTTTTCATAAGGAAGACATTACTTACATCAAACTTTAATTTCAATACTATGTCCCAAAGATGAGACAATCATGATTCTGACGAAATCACATAATCAAGTTGAACAATGCTTTACAAGGTTGCGAAGACTCATAATGATGAAATAGACTTAGAATAGCATGAAATACTCAAAGAAAAACTGATCACCAAGACATATCCACCCAGAAAATCATCAGCAAATCACCATGAAAGATAAATGATGAGATTTAGAGAAGATGAACAAGTGCTCTCCAGTTCTCATTAATCATCCTAGTACAAATGATCATCATAAAAAATAAGTCATAAGTTTACTTATATACTTTTGTAAGTGTCCTCTTTCACACTTGAAAATAGCTCCTCTAGACTTCTAATCTAATTTTCTACTCACTTGAGAGCTCTAAAGATTCTCAAAAAATTACATAAGTTACTTCTAGTCATGAGGAAGAATCTTCCTCATTTGTACATCCATTGGGACTTTCTGTATTACAAATTACAATTTTACAAAACATTTCTATGTAGAAAAGGTGTTCTTCCAACACCCACCCTTCACATGGATGCTCATAGATATATGAAACATTGTAACACTTTCCATTAACACTATACCCTATCAAAAAGGATGAAATGTGTTTAAAAACTCATGATGGGAGTGCGTGCTTTCTCTAAGTGGGGTATTGATTTTGTAGGACCCATCAACCCCCAACAAGAAATTCTCATATAGAGTATATCATTGTCACCACAAATTACTTAACTAAATGGGTAGAAGTGATAGCTACATGCAAGAAGAATGCTCAAATGACTACTAGTTCTTTTTGGAAAATGTATTCCCAAGGTTAGCGATAGAGGCACACATTTCCTTAAAGATTCATTGAACATCTACTTCAAGAGTTCAAGGTCATACACAAGAAATCAATCGATTATCATCCACACATGAATGGAAAAGTTGAGGGTTAAAATTAGATTCTATGCAATGTATTGATGAAGCTCATAGTTAACAAAAGTTTAGATTGGGACAAGCATCTTCGTCATGTTGTTTGGGCTTATCCAATGCCCTATAAGATGGTACTCACTCAAGCGCTGTTGTTCAACTAGCCATGCTAGATGGCATAATATTACAAAGTTATATTAGTGGATGCAAAATGAAACTCTATGAGAAACCCCTTATAGAGGAAATGCTCACACAATTGAACAAAGCTAAGAAACGTAAAGAAGAACAATAGAAAATTAGAGAAGAAGCAAAACTCGAGGATAAAGAGTGAACTAGAGGAATCAAGCTAAGATGAAAAGGCTTGCTACCTAATTCCAAATATGTGTAAATGTCAAGCGTAACATTATAGATATAAGACCCTTCATCTCAATTGAGATAGGATAGGGCACTACAATAAAGAGCATAAGAGCCCTAATTGACTTAAGAGCTACCAAAAGGGCCATTATATACTCTTGCTACCACGACATGGGCTATAGGTCAATCCACTAGAGGCATACCTCATTGGATTAGGAGGTGTAGGGACCCTTTGCTTGGGAGAGGCAGAAGTTCCTATTCTCTCGTAGGATGTTCTCTTGATAGTCAAATGTTTGTTCTACCATTGTGAAGATTTTGCACATCTTTTAGTATTGTGCCAATATTGGATATACAATAATGCACTAGACTTAAACCTTACAAAACAAATCCTTCACGTTTGGTTTTAAAAAGTAGTGTCTTACGGTTGAATTGGAAAGAGAGGACCCTTCCTGTTCCAAGTCCAAACACTTCATATGTGCTTACAAGTTCGACATGCATAATGATTCAGACCTTACCGAACAAGTTATGCAATTGTTGGAGCCCCCTTCTTTTCCAAAGCTAATTCTACCTACATCTAAGAACCAAATACTACTTTCCCAAAACTAAAAAATGCTTATATGATCCTTAAACACCATGTATGCAAAAAAATCAAGTTGTATCAAAAGAATAAAAAAATATGGATGAGCAAAAGAGATCAACCAAATGTTCCTCGGAAGAAGTCACAACCATGATAGAGCATCAAGAAGAGGAGATCGATTGATAGTAGCTAAGAAAATCAGCCAATGGAGACACAAAAGATCTAGATACCTAAGCAGCTTCTGAAAGGATGCCTTGATGTTGCTTGCATATGGGTTCCCAAAGACTATTTGAAGACCTCCATCCCCACCCCCACTTAACCAAGCCTAGGCAATCATCTCATCTTCAAATGTCTTCTAAATCCTAGTCCCCTCATATTTGTAAAATCTTGTACTCATCATTATCCGACCATCTAGAAATGTGTGACTAAACCACCACATGAACAACTATAGAAATCCTCTCATCATTTAAAATTCTCTAATGTAGGTATGTCAGGATGTAGCAATCATCTGAGTGGCAACATATCATTGATGACTGATATGGAAGCAAAGGTGAGTGGACATATAGTTCAAACAAGAGATAATACCAAACATAAAGTGGAAAGCATTGGAGCTGTGAAGACAAAGAGTGGAAGCACACTCTTAAGCAAGGTACTTTATGTTCCTACTATTCCTAAAAACCTGATAAGTGTAGGACAAATTGTGGAGAAAGGATATGAAGTCATATTCACAAATGATGGTGTTTATGTGCAAGATCCAAATCAAGGATATAGAGGCATCATTGCAGGTAAAAAAGAAGGAAGAATTTTTACTCTCAAGGTCAAAGGTAATGTGGGACATGCATTGTTTACTTATGGAAGTCAAAAGATGTCTGAGCTAGACCTATGGCATAAAAGGTTAGCTCATTTCAAGAGCCATAAAAGAAATGTCAAAGAATGATGTAGTGCTTGCATTACCAAATGTTGAAGGTCAACACATGGTGTACAAGTGTGAAGCTTGTCAATTAGGTAAAGCTCACAAAGTTCCTACAACAAATCAGGATACAAGTATTCAAATATGCTTGAGTTGGTCCATACAGATGTGTGGGGTCCTTCAAGGGACTATAGCATAAATGGATCCAGATATTATGTGTTGTTTGTTGATGATGCAACAAGATGGATTACACTTTATGTAATCAAGGACAAATCTGAAGTGTTCAAGGCATTCAAGCATTATCATGCTTATGCAAAAAGGATAATAGGACAAAAGCTCAAGAGGTTGAGATCAGATGGAGGGGGAGAGTATTTTTCTAAAGTTTTTGATGATTATTTGTGGAATGAAGGTATAAAAAGAGAAGTAACTTGCATGTATTCCCTCAACAAAATGGAGTTGCAGAAATAAGAAATAGAACTCCTGTAGAGTTTGCAAGATCAATGATGAAAGAGAAGAATTGTCCAAACTACTTATGGGCAGAAGCTATCAACACTGCAACATACCTTGTGAATAGGTTACCCTGCAAAGCTTTGGATGGTAGAACACCTTATGAAGCATGGTGGGGTAAGAAACCTACTCTTGATCATTGTAAGGTATTTGGATGTTTGGCATATGCTTATGTTCCTTCTCAATTAAGACATAAGCTAGAGCCCAAAGCAGAGAAGTATGTGTTTATTGGGTATGATGATAGACAAATGGGTTACAGATTGTGGAGACCATCTACAAAGAAATTTCTTGTTACAAAAGATGTTACATTTGATGAGCAAAGCACAAGTTATACAAGGTTAACAAATAATTATGCAGATATTGAAGAAGTTCAAAGGAAAGGGAAGACTAAAGTAGAGGTGTATGAAGAAGATATTGATGATGTTGATTGTAAAAGTAAATTGCAGGGCAATGATGAAGAAACAAATAGAGAAGGAGCTTAAGAAAAAAATAGAGAAGGAGTTTAACATAAGTGATTTGGGAAACTTGTCTTATTTCGTAGGAATGCAGATTGTGTATACTCAACATGGAGTATATGTTACACAAGAGAGATACTTGAAGAATCTTTTGTTCAAGTTCAATATGGAAGATTGCAAGCTTTCAACCACACCATTGGAGGTAAATCATAAGTTGAGTAGATATGGAGGAGAAGAATTTAATTACATGAAGAAATATTAGAGTTTAGTAAGTAGTTTGATCTATGCTACCTTGAGAAGACGAGACCTATCATATGTAGTGGGTTTCTTATCACAATTTATGCATTGTCCAAAGAAAACTCATTGGATTGCAGCTCAAAGGGTACTCAGATATATCAAGGGAACTCTGAGTGAAGGTTTGTATTATGGTTTTACTTTTGACACAAGAATCAAAGTGTTTAGTGATGCAGATTGGGCAGGTAATTTAGATGATAGAAGGTCTAATCATGGTTATCTCTATTATATTGGAGATAAGTTAGTTTCTTGGTGCTCAAAGAAGCAAGATACAGTTGCTTTATCATCCAGAGAAGCTAAGTATAAAGGAATGGTAGAGGTTGCAAAAGAAGTGATATGGTTGAAGACCTTATTGAAAAATTTTGGAACTGATCAGAGTACTCCAAATTTTTTTGGAGACAACATGAGTTCATTATATTTGGCAACTAATCTTGTTTTGCATGCTAGGACTAAACACATAGAGAGTCAGTATCATTTCTTGAGAGAAAACTTACTTGATAAAGAGATTGAAGTTGTGTATACATCAACAAAAATGCAAGTTGCAGATATGTTGACAAAAAGCTTAGATGGACCTAAGCTACAAAAGTTTAAAGAGATGGCAGGAATAAAGAAGGATGGTATAATCACAATTAGTGATTGCTGATTACGAAGAACTTGAAGCAAATCAAGAATCAAAATGAACCCAAAGAAGTCAATGAAGAAAGTGAAGAGATCTCATAAATGTAGCTTGTATACATATGCACATTATAGATGAAAATTCTTGTACTATGAGTGTAGATGATCATTAGAATGATAAGGAGTAATGCAATAGACACGGGATGAGTCTAGAATCATATATATATATAAGTCAATAATGTAAAGAAATGAGTGCAAGAGTCATTAGAAGCTAAGTGTCCATGAGATAGATGTGTAGAGAGTCATCTTCAGACGTTAGCATTGAGTCTTTCTCTGATTTCTCTGAGTTTGATCATATGGATCAAGAAATCTTTTGTACACATCTAATTTAGAAGCTAATCAAGCTATGTTCAAAGTTTCATGGTCTAATTCCTTTTAGGTTGTGTGTATGATCAATAGGAACATGTACATGTAAAGTCTGCAGATAGACCTCTCAGAGTCGTGCACTTTTTTGTGTTAATGTTTTGCTTGGATCTTAGTGCACAGTGTAAATTTTTTTATGATTGAGCATTCAAAATCTAAGTTAGAAGGTAAGGAAGCTATGGCTAAAAGCATTTAGAAAAATGAGACTTGTGTTGTGAGAAATCAACCTTAGAAGTTGACTATGTCAAAATCACTTGTTGAGGAAGACAATTTCTGACATACTTTTGATCTTAAAGATCAAATTAAAGTTTTAATGATTCTTTTGAAGTTCTAATGGTTGATATCATTGTGCAAAGATAGCACGGAGATATGTGTATCATTAGATTGAATAAAGTTGAAGATATATGTAGGTAATGAAGTTAATCTTTGAAGCAGACTTCTTGAAGAAGAAAAGTTTTCACTCAGAGAAGTGATAGTTAATGATTTGGTAAATCAAGGTAATATTTGTGTAAAGGTTGGTCTACAAATGATATAGAGGTTCTCTTAAATTATTACAGATCAAGCCGTTGGAGATTTAGAGGTCTCCAACAATGGTGCATTGTATGGCATACTTGCATGTCAGGTACTTGGTCTACGACTAGTTGTGGGTGACACAATGTTCATTGCACCACCTCCACAACATCCACCTCCTCCTCTAGACCCATTCATAGATCCACCTTTGGAACATGCTTCTCCAGAATGTGACCTCAAATTGGACCTAGAAGAATGAGATGGGCGAGCGCTTGTATCATATTGTGGTGTCAAACTCTAGCGCACACGTCCACTGCTAAAGCCACTAGGGAATGGCTGAGAAGATGGTCATGGTGGAGTCATAAAGCTAGGAGTGCCACTGTCTGTACCTAAGTTGCAAAGTCTTAGGGACTTGTGTCAAAGAGACTAAATCTCATTAGGGACACAAGTGCATATAGTGGTGGATTGACACATGCTTAATTATCAATCTGATGAACCGACCTAACCAAGTGTATGAGGACTTGTGCACACATGGTGGAAGTTAAAGTGGTTCAGCTAATATGCATGAGAAAAGACTAATCTACCTCTCCAACTCACTTAACCTCTGAAAGTCTCTGCCATGATACCACTTACAATAGTTTTCACAAATTTGAATGTTTCTCCCAGTTCCGAACTTTGAATATGGCCAATAGTGGGTTCATTTCAAAGCTCTCGATGAGACACATCTATTGCTGGTATTTTCACTTGAATCTGACAACCGCTCTTCAAGTTATGACCAAAACAGTGAATGGTGGGAAACACACACACTCACTCCTACTTGCTCACACACACACAACAGTAGTTTAAAAGTGATGGGAAGGGGTAGACAACAGTCCTACACACACATTCCAAGCTTGACACACACACAAAAGATCATAGAGAAGATGAAAATCTGCAGGAAAGAAGCAAATTCGAAATTCAAGAGCTCTCCTTCTTCAGAATGGCAAAAAGTGTTTACAAAGAGTCATCAAGTGACTTATATACATGTGCCCTAAAAAATGGTCCGTTCACATAAGTGACCGGCACTTTATTGACTAATCTCTATTCTCCTACTATTTTACAAGAAATATATTAAAATGATTGGGGATTATGCATCTAGAGGACTCCTCTAGTGCATTTATATAGCTTTTTAGGGAATTTCCTAGGATTTTGAAGAAGAAAAATATGCCTATTAATTTGAAAATTTTGGGGCTCCTGTTTTGTGCCTCTTTGCTCTGCAACACTCTCCCCCTCTTTGTCTCTGTTGTCCCTTGACAAGCTTTTGCTTCTTGTTTGTAGCTTGTCTAAGGCTTCTGAATATGTGCACCCAGTGGTCGAAGAAGCGATAAGGATTGTCACACAATTTGTTATTTTATCCGAAATCAATCCTTTGCTTCTATAATCCCCTTAGTATTCCTTATATCACAAATCTGGGTTGCCATGTTAATTCGGGCTGCTACGTATGCCATCAGTTGCTGACCTCTACTCTCTTTTAAGAGAGTGTTACGTTTTAAAAGTCTTGTTTCTGAATCTTCTTTGTCATCCTCTAGGACCTATTCCATTTCTTTCCATCGCACGCATCCAGTGGACGAGGAGGCAGCTAGGACCTTCAGACAAGTGGTTCTTATCCGATGCAGAGTCCTTTGTGTGTTGTCTCTCTCCTCATTTTGTTTCATTTCACCGCCTGCTCCTAGTGGATGAGGAAGCTATGTGCAACCTCCCATGAAATGTCCTGGTTGTTATCTTTATTTAATTCCACTCCTCAAGACCTGGGCCTTTGGCGTTGTTGCCTGATGCGTGCCCCTACGGGGCTTTGGGCAGAGGGTTGTTCTTTTTCTTTATAATCTTCATTCTTTACTGAGCAGTTTTATTCTTTGATTTTCTTCTTCTTCTCTTTTTGATTGATTTCCCTTCCACACGTCCCTCCTCTTGAACTCTATCGTCCCCAACAGGTTTTTTGTGGCGAAGTGAGTATGTCTGGATGGCTTGTTGCTATCGTTGATTAAGCAAATTGGCATGACACAACATGAATTGTTTCCATTGACTCAGTTTGACTCCGTCATCTGGTGCCTGTCTATGGTCTGCAAAGAAACTCAATTCATAGGCCACCATCCTTGCATTAAGATTCAATGACATTTTTACAGAAATCTCGGAGTCTATTTCAAAAAATCTTGTGAAAAATGCTTCTTCAAAAGTCTGCATGTAAGTACTTGGCAAAAACATAAGCCGTGAGTATATGGCCATGAGAGTTAATCGGCTTGGTATAGTTGATAGGTAAAAAATGAGAGCGTCTGATCCCTGATTAATGCCGATGAAGTTCAAAAAAGTATATTGAACGTGCTAAAACACTTTAATAACTATAAGTAACATGCTCAAGATCTTATTATTCATCTTAATGGCTAGATCTGGTATGGTGGCATAGCGAGCTATCCAAAATTCGATTGTCTTGATCATGTATTCCTCAGTCGGTAAATAATCTCGCGGTGGACTTGGTAGTAGAGGATAGTTAAGCCACTGATTATTAATGCTTCCCTGGTGCCGACCTTCCCAAAATTGCATCCAAGAGCGTCTTCTGGGTATTGGGCAAAAAGATGGATTTCCCTAAAGTACGTATGGTGATGATTCCCAGTGTACCCTTAGTGTCAGATTTTTCTCCAAAAACTTCCTCCTCCACATGGGATCAACTTTGTCAAATTCCTTTTGAGTGTAGGTGAATGTTTGCATGCTAAACTAGAGGTTGCAATCTGGCTCTTTATTTGTTGTGGTCTTTATATATTGCCGTGTTTGCTCTTTAAGTAAACCATATGGTACATTGAATGGTCTGATTATTTGTTCCACATTCTTGTTGTCGATCTTCGCTTCCTTCATGACTTTTACCACTTGATCTTCAAAATCTTCTTTAAGTTGGGACACCAATAGTGCCCGCTCGTGTCGGCTTAGTTCTGCAATGTCCCGATGATTTTGTTTAGAGTGGATTTTTGTTTCCTCCCTTATCAACGAATGATGTAAGGGGGGAGAGACACGACGTACCTCAATCTCCTCAGTAGCCGTTGTAGAGAGTGGAACTAGTGGTGTCCCCTTTGTTGTTTTCTGTGCTAGTTGATCCTGTAATTGCTTGATCAATTCATCTTTGTTTTTAATCTCCTCTGTGGCTTTCAGAATCTTTTCTTTGTTTTTGAGGAGCTCCTTGCCAATTACCTCGAGTTGATTTGCATCTTCGTGGCATTGATCTAAGTATTTGTTTTCTGCAACTTTCCACTTCTTTCTCAGTTATGTTGTGTCATCCATATACCTTTTTTCCCACTCTACAATAATGGCTTGCTCTTGCTTGAGCTGATCTTCATACTTAGCTATCTTTTCCTCCAATGCCTTTGTGTCCTTTTCTGGCACTTCAGGAGCTTCTATAGGTTGATTACATAGAAGGGCCCTCATCAGCTCCTTGTTTCTGTTTCGCAAGTTATCGGCTTCGTCCATGTATACTTTAATTTGTGTTTCCAAGATCTTGCTTCTGGCATTCATGTGTGTTTTCTCGGCCTCGCTAGCGTCATATTTCCTTTGTAATTCATGTAATTGGTCTTTTAGTTTCTGATTTTCTATTTCTAGTGTGTTGCATTTCTGCTTGGCCGTTTGGACTTCTTTCTCTTTATCTCCTATGTTCTTTTGTGCCTAAATTAATTGGGCCAAAAGGTTCTCACCCATTTTCTGAAGTTGATTCTTTTCTAGCATCGCCTTGTCATAGTCAGCATCAACCTCAAGCATTAAATGTTGAGTGTCCATGGCGGTTTTGATCATATGTTGCACCACTAGCTTGAGCTGAGCGACGTCCACATTTAATCAAGTTTTTGGGATGCTTGGAGCTTCCCCTGTTTGTACATCCTTCCGTGCTCCACATGTATAGTCTCATTATGTGGTTGTCTGATTTGAAGTTGTACTTTCGGTTCTTTGCTTTCTTCTTCTATGTTGACAATCTTCGTGGCACTCCCTTGAAATGTAACATCCATAGGGGAGGGTTCTGCCACTACCCTTATTGGTGTAAAGGGTTCTGACTCTTCCACCGTATTATCTTCTAGTTCTTCTTTGGGATTTTTGAGTAATCTTTCTCCTGCAAGCATAGTCTCTTGGATTTGAATGTTAGAAAACTCATTCAATTTAATGACATGTATTCTTTCTTGGGAGGCCTCTTGTCCTTCCTTGTCTTAGCTAGAACTGATGGGCATTTGCTCCACCTTTGTGCCTTCCTCTTCCACATTCTTGTTCACTTCATTTAACTCCTCCCATTGTTCATCATCCTTGGACTCACTTCGAATGTCCATATTCAGCAAGGAAGTGTCTGGTTCTTCTTGTGCATCTGATGATGAGCTTGAATTTACCAAACCCAATTCTCGGTATCTATGCACCTTGGTCAGCCTCTTTTTTGCTCCATATCTTGATGGGCTTTCTAGTTATGGTGTCCTTGCACTGAGAGATTGACTTGGCCTTCGGTCTATTGGTGTGTTGCTTCCATTGCTTTGGCCAATTCTTCTTCTGTGATCAGTTGGGTCTTCAAGTCTTGTCCTTAGAAGCACATGTGCCTAGAACTTCTACTTCTGCTTAATTCTCTCTGATCAAGATCCGTTGTCTCTTGTTTTTCAATAGGTTGATCATATAGCAATGACTTCATCAGTTCTTTATTTCTATTTCGTTTAAAGTGTCATTCTCCTCCATGTATACCTTCAGTTGTGTTTCAAGCAGGTGACTTCTAGCTTTTATTCGCTCTTTGTCGGCCTCGCTGGCTTCATGTAATCTTTGTAAGTCCATTAGTTGTGCCTGGAGTTGACGATGTTAGGTCATCAATGTGTCACATTGTGTTTTTACCTCAAGTAACTCAGTTCCTTTGGCGGCAATCTCTTTTTGTGCCTAGATTAATTGTGCAGATAGTTGTTCACTCATAATTTGGAACTGATTCTTTTCCCTCATGGCCTTGTCGTAACCGGTATCACTATCCATCATCTGCTGTTGTGTATCCATGGCTGTTTGGATCATTTGTTTGACAACAGGTTTTAATTGTGTGACATCCACATTTAACCAGGTTTTAGGGATACTCGGTTCTGCTCCTGTTGTCACGTCTTTCCCTTGAGCCATGTGTAGTGTAGTGTCATGGGGTTGCCTAATGTGGAGTTGTATCCTTGGCTCAGCCTCCATGTGGTCCATCTAGCCTTGAGGTGTATAATCCGGTACTTCAATCACAATTTGCTCTTTATTTTCGTGTAGGTCTGAATCTTTGTCCACTAGAGTTTGCATTTCTTCCTTGATAGGTTGCATTACTTCTTTATTCGATATTGTAGCTGCTTTGATACTAATCTTTGACTTCTCATTTAATTGAATTACATGCTCGGGTTCAATGGATTCTTCTATGTTGTTTGCCTTTCCTCGTTGGTTGTCTGGCATGACTTCGACTTGATTAATCTCTATCCATTCTTCATTGTGTGTTTCTGTTTGCATATCTGTATCCAGGGTGTCCTTCTCACAGCTTGATTCTTCATTAGAGCTTGATTCCTCCAATCCTATTTCTTTGTATCTGGATGGTACTTGACGAGTTGCTTTATCCTTCTGTTTCTTTTCCTAGCTCGTCTGTCTGTAATGGTGACCTTGAATATTCAAATTTATCTGCCCCCGCATATACTGATGTGTTTCTTCTAGGGCAATAGAGAGGTCTCTTTTCGTAATTGGTTGTTGATTTCCAGGAATCTTTGGTAAGATGCGTGTCCTCTTCGAAGTGGGTGTCTCTTGAGCTTCTTCCTCTCTTAAACGTTTAGTTCCTTTCATAGGTGTCCTTGAACTCGTTCCTACTTCTTGAACAGCAATGACTGTTTTCTTTTTCTTTGGAACCGTAGCTGACTTGGCGTATTTGGATAGCCCTTCTGAGGTTGGCATCTCACGCAAGCAGTTTTTCATATCAAGTGCCTCATAGATAAGTAAGGTCAAAGCTAAACTGCCATTGAGAAACTTTTTCTGACCCCACTTCTTCTTGGCTTCAAATACACGTTCTTGAACATATGGGGTCATATTTACTTTATTACCGGCTTGCCTCATAGCATGTGAAAGCAGTTGCACCACGATCTTTGGAGGTGCTGTATATCTATGCATGCTTGGAAAACAAAAGTGTTGGTGCACTAAGCGGACAACATCTTCAATATCTGTTCTGTTGATATCCAAAAAGGATCTCTTTTTTGGATCATGACATTCCTCCTTGACATTAGTGAGCCCTTCTCGATTCCATCCAAAAGCTTTGTTGATCAATTCATGAGTGAATTGAATTGTTTTCCATGTACCCACTTTGTCCAATACTCGTGCGTCAGGAACTGATATCTTATTTGCTGCAGGCTAAAGTGTATTCATCACTTGCATACACCTTTGGAAATCTGGCAAATATATTGGTATTCTTAGAAATGCATCTATTCCTGCTTGTGTCTAGACATCCGTCATGCGCGGTAATCCTTGTATGATGGTCTTAAAGTCTTGGGACATAATAGGGAAGTAGTGATCCCTGTCCATAATCTTGATGGTAGCCATGAAAATGAGGTCGGACACCGATTGGTCATCCAAAAACCAATGGCCTCTTGCTTTTGTTATGGATTCCAAGGGAAGAAGCTGGACCTCTTCCACTTGCGTCTCTTCGGAGTTAGTAGAAGCCATTTGCACTCAATATAGAGTATGAATTAGTGGCCATATAGTATCAGAAATCCTCCTTCATTTGTCCTTCATAAGATTGACATTGCTCCGAGTGAATGGTGTCGTCCCTTCCCCGTGGGTGCGAGAAAGGTAATACCTAGGATTTTTCATACTTTTATATATTTTTATGTTTTTGTCTGAAAGAAAAACAGAAAAGTTAGTTCATAGCCGAAGCAGTTATTAATTTTTTTAGTAATTTTCTTTAGGTTATGTACAAGTGCTCTCCTATTTCCCAAGAGGAAAATGTGCTTCACTATCCGAAAATAGAAGAATAGCGTGCCGAATGCTTGGCCTTGTAATGTGGCCCTATTATGCATACTTTGGATTCTGGTAACTCCAAATGCGTGCAACTTGAATTACTTGGTAGATGTATACAGCTTGTCTTGTCTTTTGGCATCCAAATCTGCTTTATTCTGTTGAGAGAAATCGTGTTCCCAACCTTCCTGGTGAATGTGATGCTTCTCATTTGTTGCTTTTGCTTTGCCTGCTTTTTGAATCTTGGAATGACATGTAAATTGTATGTAGACTCCAACTCTATCCTGTAGCAGTTTAGCTTATGTCGCTTTGCCTCTAGATCGTACTGATTTTCCTTGTTCATTGGTTCATCCTTTTTAATGATTTTCCTTTGAGTACATGACTTGGGAATCCATATTTGTGTGCGGTCTGACTGGGCGGTTATCACCTTCTTCGGAATCCATACTTTAGCAATTCTTTGTGGAACTGAATATCCAGAGCGATTTTCATATTGGTTTTGTGGGTTCTTCTGTTGTAGCAAGTAGTTCTTCTGTTGAAGATATGCATCCATTTGGTCCTTCCTTATCCAAGCTTGTCGAGTGTAAAGAATGGGGTATATTCTAATAGGTGCAGACTTGGGATTATTCGGAGAACTAGTCTCTCTTGTGCATGGTTCTTCGCTAAGGATGTTTTCAGATAGAATGACACTCTTATGACTTGATAGATTAGAAGGTGGTCTGCAAGCAGGATTCGGTGTGTCCTCACATGAAGTACTTGGTGAAGGGGTTTCCATAGTGCTAGTGAACATACATGCATCACTTTGTTCATTTGAATGAGCTCTCGGGGCAATATCCATGGCTTTGAATGGTCGTTCGTCTAACATGCTGAATACTTCACGATGTCCTATCTTGGTTGAGATGTATCCTAAGGCCAATTGGATAGTCACCTCATATTCGTATATCTAGTCTTGACCTAACACCAGCTCTTCCAATAAGTCCTGGTCATGACATACTAAGAATTTTTGTTCCATTGTGTTGTTTCGTAAGTGTAGAGGTAAGGTAATCTCTCCTATACACTTTGCGATCTTTCCTCCTATTCCTATCAGTTGTGCCTTTGATGGACGTAATTCTTCCTTGAGCTGCTCAGTCAATGAAAATTTGATGCAGCTTATGGCGGCTCCTGTGTCAATGAGAGCATCCACTAAGTGGTACTCCGTTTTTCCGGCTCCCAAATTCAAATATGGTTGTGTCCTTTGTTGACCTAGGTTTTCAGTAGCTCTAAAATTAGCCATTGGGATGATTTCTTCTCCTAGGCGATATATCTCATCCACTCTTTTGGTTTCTTGATTCGTTCTAGTGCTTCCTGTCTCGCTTCTGCTCGTATCCTTTCCTCCTTGATGCATCTATTCTTACCCTTGATTAATCATGACATTGTTTCTTCAGTCAATGGTTCTAGATATTTTTTCACTCGACACCCACTGATATAGTTTGGTAGTACTTCTCCATCTAGGGTTGCTAGACTGATGGCTCCGCTAGTGGATATGCGATTAATGATTAATGGGTCATATCCTCTTTTCTGCAATTTCTTAGCGTGTTGTTTCAGGGTATATACCAAAACTAAATCTCCTTCCTTCAGATTTTTGTCTTTAATATGAGCATCAAAATACGCCTTCTGTCACCTTTTAGCAGCATAAATCCAAGCTACTGCTTGTAACCTAGTTTCATGAAGCTTCTCTATTTGATCCAATTGAGCTGAGAGTTCATGTCCCGTCCACTCATAAGTTGTTGCTACTCTGAGAGTGGGTATTAAGAAATCAATTGGTAAAATAGCATTCTGCCCATACACTAAGTTAAAAGGAGTAGTGCCTATGACGGTCTTGTAAGCTACTCTGAATGCCCATAAAGCGTGATGTAATTGTTTATCCCAATCAAATCTACCATTGTTCACAATTTTAGTGAGAACTGTGCACAAGATTTTATTTGAACTTTCGGCTTGTCCATTGGCTTATGGGTGATAAGGGGTTGATTTCTTATGAATTACCAAGAATTCATTCAGTAAGGCTTCTATAACTTCATTCACAAAGTGTGTGCCTCTATCACTCATAATTTCTATCGGTAGTCTAAATCTAGTGAAAACGTTCTCGAAGAGAAACTTGGTCGTAGTCCTTGCATCATTTTTCTTGGTTGCTTTGGTTTCAACCCATTTGGTCAGATAATCTATGGCTATAATTATGTATTCGGCATGGGATCCTTTAGCTAGGGGGCTAATAGGTCCTATGAAGTCTATTCCCCATTTAGTAAAAGCCCTAGCACTCATCATGGGTTTTAGTGGCATTTCGTCCCTTCTAATTGGATATTTCGTTCGTTGACAAGTATCGCATCATTGAACATATGTGGTTGCATCTTGATGTAAAGTTGGCCACCACATTCTCGCAAAGAGAATCATTTTTGTTGTTTTATCTGTAGAGAAATGTCCTCCTGCAGCTCCTGTATGTGCCATCTCTAAAACAGCAAGATACTCGTTTTCATGAATGCACATTCACAAATGATTATCTCTTCCTCGTTTAAAGAGTTGTTTTCCTATAAGAGCGTAGTCCTTGCTTTGTTCTACAAGTGCTCTTTTTCTTGCTGGAGTGGCTCCTTCTAGGTACTCTTGGGTCTTCAAGAATTTCACCAGAGGCATGCTCCATCTTGGTGCCACAGTGGAGTAGCGTAGAGTGGAGTTCTCTTCTGGATTCCGTTCTTGACAGGTTGGGCAGGTTGATACATACTTATGTGCATCCCTCTGCATGGTTGGCCAATATATGCCCCATCTCCTTAGTGTTTGCCATGTTCCGTTCGCATTTAGATGAGTTTTCCATTGATTTACATGTGCTTTTTGAAGCCACATTGCTTGTTCCTCTTCTTCTATGCATCTCATGAGTAATCCACTTGAGTCTTGGTGATACAAACTTCCAGCAATAATATGAAGGTTTTTAGTCTTCCATAGGTCTCGGGTTCGGTTTGGTGTGATCCCATCTTTAGGTCCATGCGTGAGTATAGGGATCAATTTTTCTGCCCACTAGGGACATACTTCGAGGTTAAACAGGTACATGTCAGGCAAATCATCCAGTACTCCTATGGGTGGTTCTCCATGTGTCATTCTTGATAGGTGATCCGCTCTTATGTGGGTATTTCCTTTCTTGACTACTACTTCAAAATCAAATTCCATCAACAATAAAAACCATCATACTAGTGGTCCTGTATTACAAGTCTTATTGACTAAGTACAATAGGGCATGATGACCAATGAAGAATTTGAATTTTTTTGCCTAAAGGTAATGTCGGAACTTTTTTACGGCATACACCATCCCTAGGCCTTCTCTCTCAGTTGTGGTATAATTGCGCTCCGCTTGATTTAATTGTCTACTGGCATAGGCTATAGGGTGGTCTAATTTTCCTGTATCTGCCGGTTGAGCTAAGATGCAACCAATGGCAAACTTGGATGCATCCACGTGAATGTGAAACGGTTTGTTCCAATTAGGTACTCGAAGGATTGGTGCTGAACTCAATCGACTCTTTAATTCATTAAAGGCTTTTTCACATTCTTCAGTCCAGTTAAACTGCGTCAATAATGCATAAAGAGGTCTAGCAATTATGGCATACATATGTATAAATCTTCGGTAGTATCCACAAGGTCCCATAAATGCTTGTACTTCTTTAGCAGTCTTTGGTCTTGGCAAATCCAGAATTACTTTTATTTTGTCTTCATCGCTTGAGATTCCATTTTTAGAGACAATATGTCCCAATATCTTTCCTTGGCGAACCATGAAGACACATTTTTCTGGGTTGAGGCATACTCTATATTGTCGACATTTGGCAAAGATCTTTCCTAGTTCAGGGATATGCTCTGATCGTATAGCTGAATAAGTACATAGATCGTCCACGTACACCTCCATACTCTTTCTCAAGAACTCCTTGAATACATGACACATTAATCTTTGGAAGGTGGTTGGGGCATTAGTTAGGCCGAAAGGCATGACCCTAAAGGCGTACACTCCCCATTCAGTTGCAAAGGTTGTTTTATGTTGCTCTTCAGGAGCAATGGCTACTTGATTATATCATGAAAAGCCGTCCAAAAAACTATACACTTCCTTCCCTACCACTCTCTCCAAAAGATGATCCGTGATGGGTAATGGGTAACTGTCTCTTATGGTGGCGGCATTCACTTTTTTCGGATTAATGCATACCCTTAACTTCCCATTCTTTTTCGGTACAACCACCAAAGGTGATACCCACTCCGTGTGTTCGATCTCATAAATGAATCCAGCATCTAACAACTTATCTATCTCTTCTTTTATCTTTGTTGAGTATACATCATTGTATGTGTACGGTCTTTGTTTAGAAGGTTTGGCTTCGGATGTCATAGGGATTCTATGAGCACATATAGAAGGGTCTACTCCTTTCAAATCCTTAAAGGTCTAGGCAAAGACATCTTTGTATTCTCTTATGAGGTGAATTAGCTCTTGCTCTTCCTCCATTGAGACATCTTGTCCTATGAAATTACATCGCTCTTCTCCTTCCTCCAATGCTACTACTATTTTTTTGGTTTGTTCCTTGTTGTCATACGCTATTCATGGTTGTGCTTCTCGTTTAGGCATTTGAATAGCGATTTTCCTCTCTTCCACTTCATATTCTTTGAAGTGAGCCGGTACTTCAAACTGATCCAGTGGTTTGTTTTCTCCATCTTCTGGTTCGTTATCTATCCTGAGCTCTTCATCGTGTGTCAATTCCTGATTAATTTCATTAGCTATGACACCTATTTTTTTATTTTCATTTTTCGGTTCCATTGGCTCTTGCTCCATTTCAATACTCTCATAGTCTTCCTTCCATTCTTTTTCTATCACTTCTCCTTCTTCAGCCTCCTGAAGGACTACCACATATAGACTAACATCATAGCCTTCCCCACCAATGCATTCATTCATGGTTAGTATTTCTTCGTTTACACATACATCGAGAGTAGCTAAAATCTCCATCCAACCATGAGGTTCAAATTCTTCATCTAAGAATATTTGAGGCATATAGGCTGGATCTTGTACTGATCTAGCAACTCCTTGCCTATGTTGCCATCCTTTCCTCCTATCTTCTTCCTTTTCCGCAGTTTGGCATATCCATAGATGAGTGTCTTCATTCATCCACGATTGGTCACTTGAACCTATACTATGAATCGACTGATTATCTTCCTCCTTATGAATCTGATTCCATTGTAAGGGGGGAACATCTTGATATGTGTATGTGTGGAGATTTATTCTTGTGGTTCCTTCATGCTGTAGGTATATGGCGTCTTTTCCCCAATCTTGCAATACCTTTAGTTGTCTCATGAAAGGTCTTCCAAGTATCATTTCATAATTGCTAGGCCTTTCAAATTGACAAATCACTAAGGTGTGCTCGAACTCAAATCCACAAGTGGTAAAAACTACCCATTCCAATAATCCCAAGGGTCTTTCAGTGTGTCCATCTGCCATTTGTATCTTCATGCCTGTTGGTCTTAGAGCTGGTTTTCCCCATTTCTCCCAGATTTCTTTAGTTGCTATTCCTACTCCAGCTCTAGAATCTAAGATGGCTTTGGTAGTGTAACCTCTATAGGTAATTGGAAGGCACGTGTTTCCTTCATCTCCCTCACTAAAATCTCCAACCTTATCGACTAGGATTTTTACTATGTTTACTTCATCAGATATCTCCTTCTCTTCCGCCTTGATCTCCAATTGGCTGGTCAATTTCTCCTTCAAATGTGGTTTGACCTTTAACAGTTCTTCCAATGTCAGGGTGCAAGGGATTTTTACCTTTCTAAGGTGTTGTATGATATCCGATGTTTGGACAGATGAGTTCAGTTTTTTTTTCTCATTGAGGGAATGCGGTATAATTCTGAATTATGTTCGTACTCTCCTGTGTAATTTGGCAAAAACATTTACACTATCATTTTCTTCGTTACTTGGATCAATTGGTATTATTTCTTCCGAATTCAGTTCAGGTATGGAGTCTTCAATTTCACCTTCTGCTCTTAGCTCCTCAAAGGGTGGTTTTATTCCTTCCACTTTTTTCCATCGGTCTTCTTGGACTCTTGCCCACAAATCTTTAGGCCATTCCCCTTCTACTTCGGGAACAATGGATCCTTCCCTTTTATCCTCACAGTACTTTCCATTATACGTCTTACTTGCTTCAGGTTTCTCGGGTTCCTTAGGGATGAGACACTCTTGGAATTCTTTTTCGGGAATTCGTGAATTGGGTAATTGAAGAACACGTTTTTCTAAGGTCTGTTGAGCGACTTCTATTAATTTTTTGCAGATCTCCAACCTTTCTTTCTCTAGGTCACCTCTAGGATATTCTCTTTCATGTTGTTCTATGGTAGGTCCTGCTCTTATTCGTGCTTTGTACGCCTGAATCCACATGGCTAATTCTTCAGGCATGGGATCTGCTAAAACTGATCCTACCTCTTCTTTTTTATACTTTCCATTTTTATTTTCTTCTTCAAATTTTTGTTTCTCTTTTAGATTTTGTTCTCTCTTCTCAATTTCCTTCTTTTGTAACAATTTCTTTTCCTTTATCCTGTCTCTACGGTTCTTCCATCTTTGTGTTCGTTTGCTTACAACACTTCTCTCAAGCTCTTCCGAGTCTTCAACTACCTGAGGTGTAGGTATGTTCATTTCTCTGTCACCTTGATCATTTTCCTCAGTTTTGTCTGGGGTTTCTCTAGCTTTCGCCCTTGTTATCACTTTCAATGGCACGGTGTATTCCTTATCACTCCCTGATGATTCGATTACTTCTATCACATTAATCTGCACATTAGAGTTAACTTTGTTGGGGTTCTTGGGGCAATCTCTGAAAAGGTGTTCCTTACCACAATCACTACAATATCCTTCCTAGACTCGCTGTGGTGGTGGTGGGTTTGGTAGTGTACATTCTCTGATATAATGATCACCTCCGCATCTATAACATGGTCCTCTAGGTACAGGTGGTCTGTTCATAGGTCGGGGGGGTATGGACGCCCTAGGGGCTCTGTACATCAATGACACATAGTCCTGCTCGTATCCATAGGAACTATCTGGCACTTCCATGCCATAGGCATATGGTTCATACATTTGTCCATATTCTATCATAGAGCTCTTATAAATGGGATAGTTTCCTTAACTATGGTCATAAGATGAGTCATATGGTTCATTACTAGTCAATGGTGTGGCTGGGACTATTGCTCTCTCTAAGTTTTCTTTCGGTTGAGCCATCTTTACTGGGACAATGTTCTGAGGATGGGGCGGTTGTTGCTCTAACACTGGTTGTGGTTGAGTGTATCCTTGATAAGCATACGGTCGTGGTATGGGTCCTTGTTGCTGGTAAGTGGGGTATCTAAAGGCTTCTCCTCCTTGATCTTTCTGAGGGTATCCATAAGGTCTCATGCCAGGTTGTACAAGTCTTGATTGCCTATTGTAAGGACAATCTTCTGTGCTATGATTTGTGTATTTTTGTTCTATGCTGCAATATTGCACAGGTCCTGGGAGAGGTGGTCTATTGTAAGCATAAGCAGGTGGTGGGACTACTCCCCTAGTACATAAGTGAGAAGGATGATCTCCTCCACAGTGCATACATCTCCTAAGCATGGGTACTCTCATTGGATTCTTGGGGTAGTTCCTCTGTCCTTGAACATTCAGTTTCTTTGCTACTAAGTCGGCTGTTTCTTCTACATTGTTCTTAGGGTTTGATGTGCTGCTGGCTGAATCTTCACTTTTGATACTACCTTGAGGTATTTTCAGATCCTCTGCTAGATTGTCTTCTAGGTCAATACATTCTTTCATGCATTCTTGCAAGGTTTGAACTCTCTTCACATACACCAGAGATCTTAATGATCCATTCAATAATCCTTCCAAAAATAATGACACCATTTTATTCTGGGTGGGTCTCTCTTCCACTGGGCACCTATCCACATATTGCTTGAATCTTCTTGCTGCCAATCTCACTGATTCCGTAGGAGCTTGCTTAAAGCTATGGATTAATGATGACGAGTTGTTTTTAATTCCAGACTTAGTGAATTCCTCAATCATTTCTTGATAGACTTGTTCCATATTTTGAAAATTGTTAGGATCTAATGGCTAGAACCAAGCTAAAGTTGTGTCTGTCAAAGTTAGACCAAAAGATTCATATTGGATCAAGAAATCTTCTACTTGTTTGGCTCTGATTAATTGCTTGAATTCAGCTATATGATTGTAAGGTTCACTAGAGCCATCATAGTGATTTCTCATGCATTTGGCCACTTGAATTGGCCTTAATCTTCTCCCTGCTTCAGGTGGTCTAGGCATCAGAGGGAAAACGGGCCTTCCAATGGGTATACTAGGTCCTCTTGCTATAGGTGGTCTAACTGGGATAGGAATTCCATTTCTTGGATCAACAGGTGGTTGAGGCCGATAGTTAGGGTTATTTGCAGGCATAGCAAACTGGACATGTGGTCTAACCGGGATTTGAGTTTGTTGGGTTTGTCCTGACTGTTGAAATGAATTATTCTGAGAGGTTCCATGTGGGTTTTGTGAAGTAGTGGCTTGATCCCTCGGGGGAAACACTGGAATGTTCTGATATTTCAACCCGGTTCTCTCTGAATCTGTTAGGGGCCAATACCTTCTCTAATTTTTGTCCAAATATGTGATAATTGTGGGAAAGTCAAGATCTTGTAACTCATAGACAGTAACTGGATTAGGGGATGCTTCCCATATTGAAGAGTGGGCTCTAAGGAGATGCTCCATTCCATTGATCAAATACACATCCATTAATGAGTCATCCTGGGGAACCAGGTCTACTCTCCAAACCCTAACAACAGTAGATCTCCCTCTAGGTGTGGTCACTTGCACTTCATTTCCTTCTTCATTAAGGTTTGGAGTAGTGTTTTCTTCCCCAAGTTCATTGATATTTTCAAGATGTTCTGTAACAACATACTGGATGTCCCTTTTATCCATATAAAATCCTCCTGAATACTTAACTGCTGGCCTAGGCACTATGTAAGCATCTGAAGCTTTCTTCAGTCTGGCCACTGATCGGTTTAGTCCATCTAGGTATATGGGAATCTCATGTTGATTGGTGGTCACATATTCTAAAGATGTCCGATATTCTCCCTCAATAATTGACATCATGCCAATCATTGGTACAGTGTTTTGCATATCCTCTGAAGCCATAAGAATTTCTTCTTCTGACTCACTAGAGGTTTCAGAATAATGTGAACGACTACTGGGTTCGGGTACACTTCCTATAGAAGAGATTACACTTCTTCGGCTTCCTAGGGTTCTCCCAGATCTTAGGTTCATCCACTTTAAAGTTCTATTTAACCTTGCCAACCTCCAACTTCTAGAGTTCTTCACTCAAGGTTAGAATCCTAGAAAAATTTTGGCTGGGAAAGGACAGACTATGAAATCTCAAGTCACGATACTTGACCTCCAAAAAAGTTCACGATACTCGACCTTTGACTCAGACGATACACGATATTTACCAAAAACGATACACGATACCTCAATATGATGATACTCGACACTTGGATAAAGACGATACTCGATACTTGGATAAAGACGATACTCGATACTCAACGGACACGATACACGACACTTGAGTTAACACGATAAACGATCTCTCTGAAGTATCACGATCGGTCAAAACACGATACACGATCTCTGTGAAGTATCGCGATCGGTCAAAACACGATACACGATCTCTGTGAAGTATCGCGATCAGTCAAACACAATACACGATCTCTGTCAAGTATCGCGATCCGTCAAACACGATACACGATCTCTGTGAAGTATCGTGATCGGTCAAAACACGATACATGATCTCTGTGAACTATCACGATCGGTCAAAACACGATACACGATCTCTGTGAAGTATTGCAATCGGTCAAATCACGATACACGATCTCTGTGAAGTATCACGATCGGTCAAACACGATACACGACCTCTGTGAAGTATCGCGATACTCAACCACAGGAGACCACGATACTTGGGAAGTATCGCGATACTCAACCGCGGGAGAACATGATACTTGACATTTTTTTGTTTTTTAGCAGGTGTGTTTGAATTTTGAATGATTATATGTGTTTATCAAGCTTCTCTACCCTCTCTTCACCCTCTATATTACAGAAACAAACTTTTCTCCCCCCAGGTGACTGTCACGATACTTACCGCAGATCGTTTAGTGACTTTACTTGATTTTGACAGCTAAAATGGGTGATGGAGCAATGTGCTCACCTTAGGTGCTAACCTTCAGCTTTTTGCTCTCCTCCACTAGCTCTGCGCGGCTCAAACACCTTCGTCCAAGATCGCGATAGTCGGTTGTGAGCTCCCACGATACTTGTTTCAAGAACAAGTGACTTAGGCTTTCATACTTTTGAATATTCCTACTTACTGAAAAAGAACAATCTAGACAAAGACTGAAAGCTACTCTAACTACCTACCCTACTCCCTTACTCCTCCTGCTCTCCTCATTCCACTCACTTCCCTAGACTAATAACTCACTACACACACTTCAAGAGTGAGAAGTAGTAAGTGCGGGTGAAAGTGACTTACCAAAGAAGAGAAAATCACTACTCCTCCTCTCACTTCAATGCAAAAAGCTACTTACCATCACACGAATGCCTCGGTTTGATTCGACACTCCCCGCCAATGGCGCCAAAAAACGTGTGTACCTAAGAACCAACTTAGGGACTTGTGGAGAAAGAGACTATACCTCAATCCCCCTCAAGTGCATATAGTGGGGATTCACACTTTAATTATCAATCTGATGAGTATCAAAACCTAGCCGAGTGTATGAAGACATGCATTCAAATGATGATCAATGCAAATGAGTTACTCAAAGAGTGCAAACAAGGCAAAAACTAATCCAAACAAGCTTCAACTGTCAGTCATGGTGTCACGATACATGGTAGCCAATAGTTAATTAAGCTTTTCTCTTAGCTCCAAACTCCAAATATAGCGAATAGCATATGCCTTTAGAAGCTCTCGAGAAGACGCATCCAATGGTGGTATTTTTCACTCAATTCTAACACTTCTACTTCAAGTTATGAGCAAAATACTGAGTCAAGGGAATGACCTTCCTACACTTCAGCACTTCTTACACTTCGCACACACCTTAACAACAGTAAACAAACACTTTCATGGATAGACAACACTTCCTAACACTCTTTCCAAGCAACACACATGCATACAAGCTCACAAAGAAGAAGATACAGAGAGGAGAAGACACAAATTCGAATTTCTGTGCTCTTGATTCTCACAATCGCAAAAAGTCTTTACAAAGAGTCACAAGTTGACTTATATACTTGTGCCCTAAAAATGGTCCTTTCACACAAGAGACCGGCACTTTATTCACTAAAAGGCTAATTTCCTACTAATTTACATGGATAAGCTACTAATCTTCAGTGGGGATGCATCTAGAGGACTGGTCTAGTGCATTTACAAGTGGTTTTTACAAGTTGGGCTGTTGACACATTGGGTCAAGGCCCGATACCCAGGAGGGAACTAAATAGTGAAGCCCATTGGCTAACAGTGGTGGTAGTGATCAGTGATAATCCTGAAAAGATTGGAAATTGAGGGAGAAAAGGGGGTGGAGGAGGAGCAAGATCCAAAGATTTGATCTCATAGGATCCCTATGGATCTTGAAGCAAAGCCTTCAAAACAGAGACCACACACATAAAATGATGTCTAATCAGCCAAAATTAAAGAAGAGATGGACAAGGTATTAGTAGGTAGATTCATATATGAGATTGAACACACAGAATGGGTTTCTCCTTTATTGGTAGTGCCCAAGAAAAATGGAAAATTGAGGGCTTGTATTAACTTGAAGAAGGTTAATGCTGCCACTAGCAGAGACATTTACTCACTACCTATCATTGATCATCTTCTTGAAAGAGTAGCATGCAAGGAAGTATACAGGTTCCGTGATGGATTTCCAACATACAATCAAGTAGCTATTACTACTGAAGATCAACATAAAACTACTTATGTTACTAAATGGGGAGTATATTCTCTTAGGGTTATGTATTTTGGCTTAACTAACGTCTCAACCACTTTCTAGAGATTAATGTGTCATGTTTTTAAGGATTGTTTAAGAAAAGTTATGGAAGTCTATGTAGATTACATATGTACTTTTTGTTACTATTAGTGTCCATCTGAAAGGCCAAATGGCCATCGGACACTTCTTTGTATATGTTCTTTAATAAAACATATAGTGGCCTGGTCAATCACAAACTGTAAGTTCGACCACATTTGTAAGACCTAAGAAGTCTGTCTTCGTGCTCCTTGTGTACTGTGTTTTTCTACGTATTTTGTAGTCTCTATGCAGAGTACTGTGTGCGACCTTAGGAGCTTGGTTTTCTACTCTGAGGATATCGTCGTGGAGCTCGTGAAAAGGAGAGTGCATTGTGGTGCATCGCCATCAAAATACTTCACTAGTATCAGAGCAGTTCGATGCAAAAGCTTTGTTTCTTTTGTGCGAGCGAAGCGAGCATCCCCCCCTCCCCCCTCGGCTTTCTCCAAGGCTTATGATTAAGGCAGCAACCAAGGCATAGACCTTGGCATACCTTGCCATCCGAGTCACTGAAGTCACCATTGGTGTCGTTGGCTACGCACGAGGGAGGACCTCAACCATCAAGGAATATAGAGGTTTCCAGTACTTCCCGGGAGGTCACCCATCCCAGTACTGTTCCCCCCCAGAGATCGCTTAATCATGGCAATCTCTTGCCACTAAGCTACACTCTTGTGGTGTCTAAAGAAGGGGAAAGACTAGCTGACATTACCTTGAACATGTTTTGGTCCCTCAAAGCTTCATTCTTTGGTATCAAAGCCTATTTTTGAAGCATTTTTGGGGTGTCTTTTGGAGCCATTTTGGAGTACTTCTGCACATAGTTCTCTTCACACAATTCCAAGAACATCAAGAAGAGTGTTCTTTGTACTTCCTTGACAATAAATATCAACCTTTGGGGCTGTGTTTTCAGCCACACTCGTAAAACTACAGGTTTCTCGAAAGGTTTTCAATTTTTGTGGGAGTAGACGCTGCAAATTTATGCAGGTTTTTTTAGCCTAAAACATCAGATTTGACAGACACTTGTAGGTGTTACTAGCTAATTTTTGGGCTGTGCATTCAGCCTTTTAGTGTCATTTTACTACACATATTGAGCACATATACACCATGTACGCTTCTGTGGATACCGCTTATGTACGTCCATGTGGTCATTGATATAGCGGTTACGTTTTTGCCTAAATCATTTTACGTTTGATAAAGAGGGTTGCAGTGAGGTTTTCTTAACTCGGAGACACCCAGATATCGGGTCTTTTCGATGATGCAAGTGGAAGATTTACCCAACCTCGTCATAGGAGATGTATGATAGTTGTTCATAGGTGCTCGATAAGCCTAGTTGGCTTTTATTGGGTAACTGATTATATGAAGTGGAGTCAGTAATTCACTATGCAGGTAAACATGTCAGTACTTGCAGTTTTATGATATTTTGACACTGGTCATATGCTCATTTTGTAGAGGATATTCTAGCAAAATTTTTCTAGTTTTTGGGTTTTATCAACTATACAGTGGTCGATTTACTCCTTGATACAGTTATTTGTTGATGTTTGGACTCTTCTAGATCCATTATCATTCTATTCAGTTCTCTACCATCATGGCATCAGAGGTCTCAAGCGCATCTGGTGGATCAGGGTCTAGTGCTAGCATTCCGAGGAGGATCTATAACTTGCAAGGCAAAGACCATTTTAAGATCTAAAAATTTGATGGCACACAATTTGCTATATGGAAGAATCAAATTACAGATGTGCTGATTCAAAGGAGGCAATGGAAGCGAGTAAATGGAATTTCAAAGAAGCCTACTAACATGGATGAAGATGATTGGGATGAGTTAGATGAAATGGCCAGGTCTACCATTTACTTGCACCTAGCAGATAATGTTTACTTTACAGTATTAGACTGTGAAAGTGCAGAGGAGCTTTGGAAGAAGTTATGCAATGCATATGAAAAAGCAATACATATGAAAAAGAGATGGCATCAAATAAAGTGTATCTGATAAGAAAATTATATTACATTTATATGAGGACATAGATAGTGTTGCTGCTCATCTAAATGAGTTTGATGCTATATTCTCCCAGTTACAAGCTTAGAAAATGGATATGGATAATGGAATGAAAGCAGTATTGATGTTATGCACCTTGCCATCATCATGGGATACATTTTGTATAGCAATTAGCAACAGTGCACCTGGTGGTAAACTCATCTATGATGACATATGTGGAGCACTCTTGAGTGAGGAGATTCGTAGAAAATCTATGGTTGACACTCAGAGTGGAGATGCATATAATGTTCATGATTCTTACCATGGAAAGAATCAGCAACATGGCATGAGCAAGAACAAGGAAAAGAATGGTCAACAGAATAATAGTAGAAGTAAATCAAGGAAGAGGGATATCGAATGCCATTATTGTCATCAGAAAGGACAAATGAAGAAAGACTATTCTACATTAAAGAATGCTAAAGGTAAAGGACAGAATGTTGATGGGCATGTTAAACAGTTACCTGCACCATCTACTTTGACTATGAAGATGGAAGAAATTAATGCTATTTCTGATGATGTTGATGTGTTGACACTTGATAGTACTATGCCAACTAAGACTCTTATGGCTGATTCTCTTTCCCACACCTGGCTGCTAGATTCTGGTGCTTCTTTCCATGTGACACCACACAGAGAATGGTTCTCTAATTATGCAGCAAAGCCTCTTGGCACCGTGAGACTTGGTGACTCTTACCAGTGTGATGTTGTGGGGATTGGAGATGTGGTTGTGCAGTTCATTGATGGTTCGAAATTTACTATGCATAATGTATGCCATGTACCTCAGTTATCATGCAGTTTGATGTTAGTTGGTCAACTTGATGACCTTGGTTACAAGGTGGTCTTCTATGCTCAGTCCTTTCGCATATCAAAGGGCAATATGGTTATTGCAAAAGGAAGCAAAGTTGGCTCACTTTATCCTTTATTTGTATCATAAAAAGAACACTTGTTAGCTATTATTGAACAGCCTATGGCTTGTATTTGGCATGGTCATTTGGGCCATATATCTTGTAATGGAATGGAAAATCTTTCTCATTCTGGCTACTTACCTGTGTTATCTTTCTCCAATTTTTTATTTTGGTGAGCATTGTCAATATGGAAAGCAAACCAAAAATGTGCATTGAATGCACATTGACTCTTCAATTCAGCCTTTAGATCTCGTTCATACAGATGTGTGTGGTCCTATGTTGACTAGGTCCTTAGGTGGTTCTCTTTACTTTGTCAATTTCATAGATGATGCTACTAAGAAAGTTTGGGTATATCCTATCAAATCAAAGGATGAGGTATTCGCTACTTTCAAAAAATGGCTTGCTTCAGTTGAGACTCAAAAAGGAACTAAGCTTGAGGCTTTATGTTCAGATAACAGGGATGAGCATACCTCACATGAATTCAGCCTTTTTTGTCAGTCTAGAGGGATTCATAGAGAGTTTATAGCTCCTTATACCTCAGTACAGAAAATGGTGTAGCTGAGAGGATGAATAGAACTATTCAAGATAGAGTAATCTCTATGTTGCATCATGCAAAGCTCTCACAAGGTTGGTAGAAGAAGTATTGACTGTAGTTCATGTGATTAACCTTTCACCTAGTAATGCCAAAGGTCTAAAAGTGTCACAAGAGTTATGGATAGGGAAGCCACCATCTTTGAGTTTTTGGGTGTGAAGCATATGTTCATATACCAAAGAATGTTAGACAAAAGTTGGACCATGAGTCAAAGAAATACATTTTTCTTGGATATCGTCGAGAAGGACAATTTGGATATCGCTTATGGGATCCTGAAACACGGTTAGTGATAAGAAGTAGTGATGTCATTTTCAATGAGTCTAAGATGCATAAACAACCCATTAAGGAGGTTGAACTGAGAAAAGTGGTGTTTGAGGATACTAGTCCTCCGGTTAGCATGCATAACAATTCTGCACATAAGGATGTTCAAGAGAATGTTCATTCAAATTAGTCTGCACATGTTCCTGTTTAGCAACCATTGAGACGTTTTGCAGGTGTCTCACATCCACCTGATAGATATGTTCTAGGTTTAGATTTTGTTATGCTAACAGATGCTGTTAGTCGGCCGCCGGAGTGGGATAGATGTAACGGAAATTTTTGTAAAACACGCGCGAAAGGTTGTTACGCGCATTTTTGTAAATCTTTATAAAGCAATGAAAAGAGAGTGGGAGACAATGATTCCTGAAATCACCAGGCTGTTCGTCTGGGTGTTTGTCAATGTGTCGCACCACTGTGTGTTGTTTAGTTTCTAAAGTACTCTGGATTGTTGTGAGTAGTTATGTTATTGAGTGAGTTTGCACAGAAACCTTAAGCGTTACTGTAGTGTATCCTGTCTAGTTCTGCGTGCTCTATTGTGTTCGGTGTTATTATCAGTCAATCTCGGTTGTGTGGTGAAAGTAGTCCATTCAGTAGGACGTGAGCCGTTGCCTGAAGATTATTGTGAATCGTTGTGACAAATGAACCTGATTAGATGTACAAAGTAATGTTCCTCTCTTTGTTGCATTGCTAAGTATTGATAAGTCTGTGTGAGTGTGGTGCTCTTTCCCTAAGAACGTTGTGCAGAAGCAGTGCTAGTACAATCGGGCTATTGCACCGTTGCAATAAGACTGTATCAACACTATCTAAGGACAATAGATAATAGCTGTTTTGGGAACTAAGTACAGGGTCTCTGTCTAACAGACCCCTACCACTCCCAAGAACCCACTTGGGTCGGTTAAACGCACTTCTGATAGTTAGAATGAAGCGTTTTCATAGCTTAACACTTAACGCTTAACAATGCCGATGAGGCTTCTTGCTACAAAGAGGCTATCCAGACAGAGGATCATGTCAAGTGCAAGCGTGCCATGAAGAGTGAGTTGGATTCTATTCACAAGAATGGTACTTGGGATTTAGTACCTTTGCCAAAGGGCAGGAAAGCTTTACCATGTAAATGGGTATAAAAGATTAGATTCACATCAAATAGTGCTTCTCCAAAGTATAAAGCACTACTTATTGCAAAGGGTTTTAAGCAACAACATGGTGTTGATTTCGAGGAAATCTTCTCTCTAGTGGTCAAGATGACTACCCTGTGCATGTTGCTTGGATTCGTTGCAATGGAGGACTTAGAGCTAGTCCAAATGGATGTGAAAACTGCTTTCTTGTATGGAGATCTTACAGATGAGATCTATATGGAACAACCAGAGGTTATGTAGTTCCTAGCAAGGAAAGACTAGTTTGTAAGCTTAAGAAGAGCTTGTATGGACTTAAAAACTCTCCTAGATAATGGTACCAAAAGTTTGATGCTTTTATGAAGTCTCAAGGCTATTCTCGAAGCAATGAGGATCATTGTCTCTACAAAAAGAGATGCTCAGATGGCAGCTTGATATGCTTGATACTTCATGTCGATGATATGTTGATTTCTAGGAAGTGCTCTTATGATTTGTCAATTCTCAAAAAGAAGTTGAGTCGGACATTTGATATGAAGGATTTGGGGGATTCCAAACATATTCTTGGCATGCGCACTACTTGTGATAGGAGCAAAAGATGCATATACTTGTCTCAAAGTGAGTACATATCCAAAGTACTTCACAGGTTCAATATGCAGGGTGAGGCATTGAGTACAACTTTACCCACATATGTGAAATTGAGCAAGGATGATTGCCCCAAATCAGATGAGGAAAAGGAATTCATGGCCAAAATTCCCTATCATTGTGTTGTTGGTAGTCTTGTGTATGTTATGGTAGCTATGAGACCAGAAATTGCATTTGCAGTGGGAGTTGTGAATAAATATATGCCTAATACTACAAGAAACATTGGGAAGCAATCAAGATGATTTTAATGCTGGTTGTGTAGACAATCATAAGTCTACATCAGGGTACATTTTTCATTTTGTTGGAGGTGCTATCTCTTGGAGATCTCATCTTCAAGAATGTATAATTGTTTCCATGAGAGAAGCAAAGTATGTTGCATCAAGTGAGGCATGTAAGGAAGCATTCCGGCTTTCTTGTCTTGCTTGTGATATGGGTTTACCTCAGCATGTACCTCGTTTGCTCAGTGACAGTCAGAGTGCCATTGCTTCGGCTAAGAATCCAGCCTATCATGCAAAGACCAAGCACATTGAGGTGAGGTATCACTTCATTAGAGATTGCTTAGCCACTGAGCGCATTATTCTTGAGAAGGTTCACACTCGAGATAATGCTACAGATGCTTTGACTAAACTCTACCATAGGATAGCTTTCGACACTGTTGTTACTTGATGGGGGTTACTTGATTCATGATCTTACACAGTCACTTGTATTTTGTGTACCATGCCCATCAGGTGGGAGATATAGTTTGTATACTTACACTCACGTCTTCTTTATTATTCTTTATTTTTCTCCCATAGTTATTTTGGCCATATTGGCTTTTCATGGGAGATTGTTACCATTAGTGTCCATGTGAAAGGCCAAATGGCCATCGGACACTTCTTTGTATATGTTATTTAATAAAACATATAGTGGCCTGGTCAATCACAGATTGTACGTTCGACCACATTTGTAAGACCTAAGAAGTCTATCTTCGTGCTCCCTGTGTACTGTGTTTTTCTGTGTTTCTACAGTTTTGCAGCCTTAGGATCTTTGTTTTCTACTCCGAGGATATCGTCATGGAACTCGCAAAAAGGAGAGCACACTGTGGTGCATTGCCATTGAAATACTTCACTTTTCTCAATGATCTACCCATATACCATAATTGAGACAAACAATTAATAAATGCAGACAATATCGAGTGTGTTTGAACTAGAAAAGTGTGACTTTATGGTAAGACAATGCAAAATACTTGGACATTAGTGTTTAAAAATGGTATCTCTACTGATAAAGATAAAATTAAGGTAATCCTAGAATTTCCTAAACCCAATAATGTAAAGGAAGTGAAAGCCTTTATGGGCCACTATGGATATTATCATTGATTCATTCACATGTATGCAAGCATAGTGAAACCCTTGTATGGACTCTTGACACAATTTGAGTGGAATGCAAAAAAACATTCAATGAGCTGAAGAGAAGATTGAATCACTACAACATATGAAGGGCATACCGGCACTGCCAATATCGACGGTCACTCCCAGCATTGGTATAAACATTGGAAAAGTTCACTTAAAGATACCGATGGTCAAGTGACCATCGGTATGTAAAACGGATCGTCGGGATGTCTCGCGACCGCCGGTATGCACGTCGGTATGAGCCTCCATATATGCATCGGTATAAGTGTTGGTATAAGCCCTGGTAATTTACTGGAAATTACCCATGCTTATACCGACGCCCATACCGACGCATATACCGAGGCCGTTATTTAAACATACTAGGAACCCAAGAGCAAAACTGAACATTTTTGCGTGTTTGAGTACTGGTTGTCTTCTGTCAAACTTGCATGTGTGAACCGAATTGCGACCTGCATTGTCTTGTGCACACACACACAGATCTCTCTCTGTACACACACACACTCTCTCTCTCTGTTTAGATCTCACATCTTGTAAAGTGGTGCACGTACTCTTAGCCTTTGTCTTTCTCTATGCTTTAGGTCTTATAATTTCTCTTCTCTTTGATTTTGCAGAAGTTCTTTGGCATCGATTCTTTGGAATTCGACGATAGACGACATACATTACGCTTTGATGACAACGATCCAAAAGAGGGACATACTTGTAAGTGATTTTTTTATTCTCTATTGATAGAGAGAAAAAGAGAGAGATGAGAGAGAGATAGAGAGAGAAAGAGAGAGAGAGAGAGAGAGAGAGAGAGAGAGAGAGAAGAGAGAGAGAGAGAGAGACAGAGAGAGATGAGAGAGAAAGAGAGATAGAGAGATAAAGAGAGAGAGTGAGAGATAAAGAGAGATGAAAGAGAGGAAAATAGAGATAGTAAGATAGATCATACATACGCACACACATACACACACACATCTACACATGCATACATACACACATACATGTACACACATACATGTACACACATGCATACATACACACATATACACACATGCATGCATAGATACACACATATATAGACACATGCATGCATGCATACACACACATACACATATACACACATGCATACATACACACACATGCATACATACACACACATGCATACACACACACATACATACACACACATATACACATATGCATACATACACATACACACACATATGCATACACACATACACACACACATGCATACACACATACATACACACACATATACACACACACATACACACATATACACACATGCATGCATACATACACACATATGTACACACATACATGCATACACACATATACACACATGCATACATACACACACATGCATACACACATACATACACACACACATATACACATATGCATACACACACAGATACACACATTCATACACACACATATATACACACATGCATACACACACACACATATACACACATGAATGCATACATACACACACATACACATATACACACATGCATACATACACACACATGTACACACATGCATACATACACACACATATGTACACACATGCATACATACACACATATACACACATGCATGCATACATACACAGACATATACACACATGCATGCATACACAGCACGCACACACACACATACATACACACATGCATGCACACACACACACACATGAATGCATACACACACATGCATACATACACACACATACACATATACTCACACATGCATACATAGACACACATACACATATACACACATGCATACATACACACATGCACACATATACACACACATAAGCTAGTGTTTTAATTAAATATATATAATTAAATATATAAACTTTCGATTTTAAAGTTTTTTTTACATAAAATATATAAAAATAGGATTAGGGTTTCTAGGCTATTTACACATACATACACATATACTTATACACATATATATACACATACACATACATATATACACATGCATACACATACACACATGTTTTAGGTCTAGGTATTTCTGATTAGGGTTTTAGGGTTTTTGCACCTGCATAACATATATACGCACATACACATACACATATAATACATATATACATGTATATACACATGCATACAGAAATATACATATTTTATGTCTAGATCTTTAAGATTAGGGTTTTAGGGTTTAGGCATACATATAATTCAATTACATTTATATTAAGAGAAGATATAGAAAAAACTAAGAAAAAAATTGAATATATAAATAAATAAATATATATATAATAGGATAATTATATAGATAAATAAATATGAAAAGAACTAGTGTTTTATATAAATTAATTAATTATATATAATTAAATATATAAAAATAGGTTTAATTTTAAGGATTTTACTCAGAATAAATATATATACACATACACATACACACGTATACTTATACACATATTATATACACAGATATATACACATACACATATATATACACATGCATACACATATATACATGTTTTAGGTCTAGGTCTTTCCGATTAGGGTTTTAGGGTTTTTACACATGCATAACGTATATACACACATACACATACACATATAATACATATATATACATGTATATACACGTGCATATAGAAATATACATATTTTAGGTATAGATTTTTAATATTCGGGTTTTAGGGTTTAGGCATACATATAACTCAATTAAATTTATATAAAGAGAAAATATAGAAAAAATTACGAAAAAATCTGAATATATAAATATATATATATAATAGGATAATTATATAGACAAATATAAAGAGAAAATATAGAAAAAAATTAAGAAAAAAATCTGAATATATAAATAAATATATATATAAAATAGGATAATTATATAGATAAATAAATATGAAAAGAACTAGTGTTTTAAATAAATAAATTAAATATATAAAAATAGGTTTAATTTTAAGGATTTTAATCAGAGTAAATATATATACGCATACACATACACACATATACTTAAAAACATATCTATGTACACATATATATACACATACACATATATATACACATACACATATATATAGACATGCATACACATATATACATGTTTTAGGTCTAGGTCTTTTCGATTAGGGTTATAGGGTTTTTACACATGCATAACATATATACACACATACACATACACATATAATACATATATACATGTGTATACACATGCATACAGAAATATACATATTTTAAGTCTAGATTTTTAAGATTAGGGTTTTAGGGTTTAGCCATACATATAACTCAATTAAATTTATATAAAGAGAAAATATAGAAAAAAAATTAAGAAAACAATCTGAATATATAAGTATATATATATATAAAATAGGATAATTATAAAAAAAAATAGATATAAAAAGAATTAGTGATTTAACTAAATAAATTAGAAATATATAATTAAATATATAAAAATAGGATTAACTAAGAAAAAAATATGAATATATAAATAAATAAATATATTAAATAGGATAATTATATAGATAAATAAATATGAAAAGAACTAGTGTTTTAATTATATAAGCAATAGACATATATATAATGCATATAACACATATACACATATATAGGTCTTTAGTATTAGGGTTTTAGGATTAGGGTTTTAGGTTTTTTTAGGTGTTTAAGTATTTAGGTTTAAGTATTTCAAGTTTAAGTCTTTAGGAGTATGATTTTTAGGTTTAATAAAAAAATCAAATGTTCTAAAATGTCCATATTGTATGAGATGGCTAGTTTGGATCTGGAGGAGAGAATGGCATGTCCTTGCACTCAGTGCAAGTATCAAATTTATCGAAAACGATGGATTTGTACTGCACATGTTAGAGAGTATGGATCCTTTGATAAAAGTTGATTATAACATCCCACCATGGCTGGCCACAAAGAAAGTTCATTTATTATTAGCTCTTATTGTACCAGGTAAGTATAAGGTAAAAAACATGGATGTATATCTTGCACCACTTGTGGAAGAACTGCGCATTTTATGGGATGGGATTACTATGCGTGACATGTCTCAACCTATAAGAAGATGAGACGTGCGAGTGCAATGCATAATTATATGGACGATGCATGATTGGCCTGGTTATGATGAATGTTCAGGTTTATCGATTTCGGGTTACCATGCTTGTCCCTTGAAACACGCTATTCCAAAGCACTACGTAAAACTATCTATGAAGGACACCATAGATATTTGCATGATGGACATGTTTTACGTGAAGGACAAATTGGCCGACAAGCGCAATGCCAAATGAAAGCTAGCAATTGGAAACAACTGTAGGATTCAGAAACTCCAGTCGTTGGCATGAAATGGTTGTCCATTTTTCATGAACTCCCTTATTGGAATGAATTATTGATCAATCATTTGGTAGACCTGATGCATATTTTTAAGAATGTGGGAGAGATTCTTTGGAAGACTTTGATTGGAAAGAAAGAAAGCAAAGCACAAAGGGAGGACTTAGAAGAGCGAGGTTGTATGCGAGAGTTGTGAGCAATTACTAAGTCCAATGGAATAGTATCGTACCAAGAGCTCCTTCGGTGCTTCAGAAGATGGAAGAGGTCATTGAAGAAGACGAAATACAGGATGAAGCAACAGATGATGATCAGGAAGAAACCAGCATAGCAAGTGATTTAGAAGTCGTCAATATAGAGATAGATATTCTCGGTGCATCGGATCTCTAAGAGGATGCTAGAATAGAGTAGTTTTGAATCAAACACTTGTACGTACTAATTTTTGTTTATTTTTTTTGCTAGGATTTTCTGTACACTACCATTTCTCTATATTACCTTTATTATCATATGCTAATTATTTGAGTTCTTTTGTTATAGAGCATGATGGGAGAGAGTCCTCCAGTCACTCCACATTCCATGATAGAGGAGCAATTCTTAGGGTTCATCTCTCAGGTACCTCTTGCGTATATGGCCGCTGCGTCATAGTATTGGATCACTCGTGGTAGCACTCCTCCCGACCTCACTCCTGGCGGCCTCACTCCTACCGGTCTCACTCCTGCCAGCCTCACTCCCGTCGGTGTCACTCCTACCAGTGTCACTCTTGTCAGCATCACTCTTGCGGGTGGTGCTACTCCCGTCGGAGGTATGTCTCCTAGTTTTATGACTTCACCACGACCAGCTTTTCATCCATCCCCTACTAGCTCTAGTAGTAGACATGTGCATTCGACACCTCAGTGCGATACAGGTGCTGGCCCCTCTCGTAGGTCGAGGTCACGCTCTGGAGAAAGAGGTTCTAGGAGTGGATCTACAGGTAGGTTTGGAGGAGGTGGCTGTTGTGGAGGTAGTGCAACCGACGTTGTGTCGCCTACTTCTACTCCTAGGACGACTACCTTAAATGTAGGTATGCCACATGGTACACCATGTGGAACACCACATACACCTTGGGGTGCTCATGACCATGATGACTCCAAGGTATATAGTATCCAAGATGGAGCTCCGGTGATGGATGCAGCCGGAAAAGCAATGCGTGCACGTATACGACAACTTTTCTTCATATAGTTTGGACACTCTATCATGTTGAAATGGAGTGAATAAGATAAAGATCGAAAGAATTATATCACAGAGATGATTTATCAGGAGTTCCGACTAGCCAGTGGGCAGCCTCTTGTCAGTTCAGAGTGGATTCTGCACATTGCACGTGAAGTTATGTCCCATCGACGATCCGAGGCTTGTGATGCTTTCAGAGTAGGCTTACCAAAGCTTGTATGGTTAGATGTTGAGGAGTGGGATATGATTCACGATGAGCAGCAGAAGACTCTTGACCGATATCACCAGCAGTGAGATGCCATAGCCACCTGTTTAGATACGATTGGACCGTCACATTTGGGTAGTGGCGGATTCACGATGCGTCACGCGTTTGTAAGAACCATTTGGTTTATTGAATTTGTTTGTGTTAAGCTTCTCATGTATGTTCCTCTAATGTTTTGTATATTTGTTGCAGGAGCTGGCAATGGGTCATCCTCCAACATGAACGGGGGAGGCTTATGGATATCATCATGGATTGATTGCACTATTGGAGGACTTGGAGGGACGCGGTGCGGTCATTTCATGGGAGAGTTTGCGATGAGGTGATGAAATTATTAACTTGGTTTTTACTTGTTTGTAAATTTCATGTGAATTTATCTCATTTCATTAATGTTCTTTGTTGTAGGACCGTTGATATGGAACGTTCTTTGCATGTGTATGGCAGTGGCACACCAAAATTTTGTATTTGATTTTTATATGGCAATGCAATGCTTTGCCACATTTTGTAAAAGCGTCATATATGAAAGTGGTTTGCCACACTCTTGTACATGCTTCATTTATGAAATATATAACTCTTTTTGTACATGGTTCATGGTTCATTCTGATTATCTCTTTTGTGTCCAATAATATTCTATTTTATGAAATCATATTTTGGTTGACATTAGAGTACACATCACATGTACTCAATTTTTTTTGGGTAGAGTGTATTGTCTTTTGCTAAGCAACTTCATGGTAATGTTTTTGTAGCAAAAGACAACACACTCTGCCCAAAAAAAAATTTGTAGATATGGTCGTCGGTATAAGTGAAGGTACTCCTAGTAATGCCATCGAAATAAGCGTCCGTACACCCAACGCGTGCCAGTATACGTGATGGTACACCCAGTAGAGGCGTTAGTATAACCGTCGGTATGAGCACCGGTATTACCGATGGATATACCAACGCTTATACCGTTGCTCATACCAACGATTATACTAGCACTCATATCGACGATTATACCGATGGTATACCGATGCCCTTATCGGCGCTTTAATTTCGATGCGCATACCGACACCTACACTGACATCGGGGCAGAATTGCGCACGTTCATTTCCCTCGGTAAAAACCTTGATATACGGCCGATCTATTGTAGTGAATGCATCACCTATCCTAAAAGTGCGTAACAGAATAAACCGTTTTATATTCATGTTGATGCATCTAATTTTGAGGATGCATATTGGCACAATAAGCAAACAAAGCAAACTAGATCACCCTATAGCATATACAAGAAGGCAATTGAACCAAGCATAACAAAATCATACTACAATCGAATGAGAAGGATTAGGGATGTTCTATGCAATAAGGAAATTTTGACACTACTAACTAGCCAACAAGTTCAAGTTTTTTATTGATGACCAAGCTTTATTGTGATTGTTCAATAAACCTTGTAACATAGGATGGCTATTTAAATGGTTTCTTCTACTCATGGAATTTGATTTTTAGATACTTTTTAAAAAACGAAACACCTATGTTAGGGCTGATCATTTGTCTAGGATGACTCATGGACAACTACCAACAAGAGTAGGTGATGCGTTACAAGATACTTATCTATTCAATTTGGAAGTATGTCCAAAATGGGCTGAAAAAATGGTGCCTATGCTTAGACATGGACCTAGTCATAAAATCAATTCAACAAAAACTAGGGAGCTTTAGAAATTAAGAAACCTTCACATAGGTGCACGCAACGTATATTTCAAAGAGTCTAATGGGTGGCTTCTAAGATGTGTAGAAGATGAGGAGAGAACAAATTTAATTCTACAAGATCATGAGAATCAATGGAGAATACATACAGGCGTAAGTGGAATGAATCAAGAACTAAAGAGATTAGAATATATTGGTCAGATATATAAAATGACGTACACGAACATGTGACTAATTTCAATATATGCCAAGTCTCTACACCTGATGAAGACTCATCTTTGTAATATTCGACAATAGCAGTTGAATGGAGAAAACCACTAGTTGAGTTCTTGAAGTCAAGAACATACCCTGAAGGAGCCATCCAAGCTTGAAAGAGAGCTCTCGAAGAGCAAAGCAAAGATAATGTGATCATGGGAGAAAAACTTTTCAAATGAGGAAAAGATAATCTACTATAAATGTGTGTTCACAAGGGAGATTACCTTTCTATATTGGAAATGTTTCATGTTAGAGCAGTTGGAGATCATTTCTCAGTTGGTAGGACTATAAATATGATCCTCTTTGTAGGCCTTTGGTGGCAAAAGATGCACATGGATGCAAAAACCTATGTAAAAAGTTGTGATGGGTGTCAATGAACCAAGTATCCAATTAGGAGAGATGATATTCCTTTGAGAACTATGGTTTATGCAAGAGCTTTCTCTAGATGGGGAATTGAATTTATTGGACCTTTTAGCCCCCTAGCAAGAGGCTCTCATGCCAAATACATCATAGCAGCTACATACTATTTAATCAAGTGGGTAGAAGCCAAAGCTATTAAAAAACCCAAACAACTACAAAATTCTTGTTTGAAAATATTTTCACTAGGTTTGGATTACCTATTAATTTAGTCAATGATAGAGGTACATAGTTCATCAATGAAGTCATTGAGTCACTCATGAGTGCATTCTTGGTGATTCATAAAAAATCAACACCCTATCACCCATAAGCCAATGTACAAGCAAAAAGTTAAAATAAGGTATTATGCATGGTTCTGATAAAAATAGTCGCTAATGGTAGATATGATTGGGATAAATGATTGCACCATGCAATTTTGCCTTTCTGAGTAGCTTACAAAATAGCCATTGGAACTATACCAATTAACCTTGTCTATTGACAAAATGCAATACTACCAATTAAGTTCTTGATTCCTGCTCTTTGAGTAGCTCAGAAGTATGAATGAATAGGACATGAACTATATAACCAATTGGATCATATTGAAAAATTGCATAGGTTGAGTGTAGTAATAGGTATCTATGTTGCTAAGAGAAGGCAAAAAGCATATTATGATGCTCACATAAAAGACAAAGGTCTTAAAGTTGGAGACTTAGTATTGGTGTACACTTTTAAGCAACATGCAAAGAAACTCTAACCATGAGGATATGTGGATATGTTCTTTTAATCATTAATTGCATTTCCTTTGGTAGGACTATTAACTTAGCCACATTGGATGGAGATATATTGCCAAACTACATCAGCAGATGCCCAGTGAAAAAGTACATGGAGCCAATAACTAAACAAACACTAACAAGTGTCTTAGGATCTCAATATTGTAAGAGGAAAGAAGAGATAATTTGGGAAGAAGCTAGAAAAGAAGCCCTAGAGAGAAGCAAGAAATGAAAAGAGTCACATTAAGTGCTTAGGAGAGGTAACCCTATCCTTACACATAGGAACACAATGCAATAGAAACTCTTGGTTTGTAAAGAATCTTACTTATTGGAAGAACTTATCATTGGACAAAACTAAATGTATGAATTCGATGTTACTTTGAATTTAGCACAAGGATACATAGCTACCAAAATAGGGCATCCAGAAGTCTTTAGCCTATTACAGGGAAAGACTCTTAGTACACTCAAAATGGACAAACTTGAAGTGTCAACTTTGAGTGTGCATGGCCTAGATCTTCAGAAGGAGTCTCACCTGATTGCATCCATTCTTCAATCTACCTTGTTTGGCAACCAAAGCCCTTGTTCTACTAGAATTCCAAAAACCACCTCTCCTTCCCACAAGAATGTTTTAGAGAGCCATAGTGAAGATACCACTCCTTGAGAGGAGAGAGAATCCAGATGCTTACCGAGCAATCAAAGGAGGGATCTTCTGCGGCTCCACATGCAGGAAGACAACTATCTGCTCATATGTATGTTTTTTTTTTATAATTTTTTTAATGATATTATAACACATATTTTTATTTATTTTTATCTATCTATTTTCAAGACACCTATACCACCTCCAGATCATGATAGCAGAGTAGAGGTGCCTATGAGGACATGCATAGGCACCTTAGGTTTAGAGTGCGATATAGAGCCACAATGGAACATTGTGTACATAGGGAATGGATTGGAGTTCAAGAGAAGAATGTGAGCATTATGCGACTCTTACCTGTGCCTTTTCCACTTACATTGGAAGTAAGTATAAATTTTACATATAAATTGAAATAAATATCTTATGTTTTATTTACATGATTTTTTTTATTTTTGTAGTGAGCATGATGAGAGGGATAAAAAATATGTACTTAGTTCACTTGAGATAGAGTTTGGCACAAGATGGTCGCATAAGTGGTTGTCTAAAAGAGATGTGGACACTTATGGCTCATCGTCGTGATAATGCACGATACGCATTGCTTTTATGTATATATATGTGGATATGAGTATGTGTGTTTATGTATGTATATGAGAGAGAGAGAGAAAAGAGTGAGACTCGAGGTACACATACACGCATACACACACATATACATCATACATGCACATTTACACACATATACACATACATGCATATTTATACGTACACACATGCACATTTTTACACACACATACACATGCATGCAGTTACACACATATAATGTATACACATAGACACATACACATACTCACATACACATGCATGCAGTTACACACATATAATGAATACGCATAGACACATACACATACTCACATACACATACACATACTCACATACACATACACATACACATACGTAATCATATGTACACACACATAGACTCACATAATCATATTTACATGCATATATACATATACACATGCATACACACACACAAAACACATGCATATGCACATATAGATACACATACATACACACACATGCATACACACAGATAGATACACATACATACACACATGCATACTGATATATCTATCTATATATATATATATATATATATATATATATATATATATATATATATATATATATATATATATATATATATATATATATATATATATATATATATATATATATATATATATATATATATATCCTAATTCAAAAACACTAATTTTGATATTAGGGTTTCAAAACCCCTAATTAGAAACTCTAATTCAGCCTTTTAGCCATATGTTGAATTATATGTACACATTACATCTATTCCTCCGATGTCCTACTAGAGAGATGTGTCTCCTCCAAACCTTATGCCTCTATATAGCTACTCGAATCAACAAGGATCATAATATATATAAAGATATATACACATCATGTAGATACACATACATAAATATAAAACGGAGTAGATACATTATGCATCTTTTTGTAGCTAGGTCCAAGGCACTAATGGCTAAGTTTCCAGATCCTCCACATGATTTCTTTATTAAGAAATGGTTAGCTAAACCACTTCCGGTGACTACACAATGTAAAATCAAAGAATTAGTGTTGCCAACAGCCTCCATAGAAGAGTTCATCAATATAGCTACAAGATTGGAACAAATAAGACAACAATATGGAGCAAGTTCTTCTCAACCCTATTCTGCAGAAATTGAGGATCCACTGATTCAATTAAGGAAAGAGATGTAGAACTTAAAAAGAAGTAAACCTCAAAAGGAAGAAGAAAATGCAGTAACCTTGTTGAGGTGAGAAATTGAAGCATTGAAGCTACAAAAGGAATAAGAAGCACAAGCAAAAGAGTTGGCTCAACTTCGAGAGGAGTTGCAGGAAATCAAGGGAGGTGGCATCAAAAGTGGACGGTGCAGCATGTGCAGCAAGCAAGGTCATGTGGTAATTGAGTGTGCGCTTCCAAGTGTAACTTGCCAGCTATGCAGGAAAGCTAGCCATGGGGCCCAAGAATGTAAGTCAAGAGGTATGCCTACAACAACATATTGGACACAAGGAGGAGCCAAACCACCAAATAATGTGATGGCGGCTGCGCCTAATCAAGGTAACAATTACAACCCTAGACACATGGATAACTTTGGAAATGGGCCAAGGAGGCCAATTATCTATTTCCGATGTGGAGAATGTGGGCATTACCAAAGTAGGTGTACTCTACCAGAAAATGCCCCCCCCCCCTTGCAGGAATTGCCCAGAGGCTAGGGACCATTATACTCTTTGTTGTCCTAAGAACAAGGCATCTTCATCTAGGCCACACATTCAAATTATTGTTGTGAGCAAAGAAGAAGTTGTGGAACAATTCAATGTGCCATCACCATCTACCAAAGTGGTGCAGCTAGAAGAAATTGAATCTTTTTCAATGTAGACAAGAAACAAGGGGAAGACTCAATTGGACATAGGTCAAGAATCAAGGATTAATGGGCCGAACAAAGACAAAGAGACATCTGATGACAAAGGCAACACATGTCCAGATACAAGGCAAAAAGAAAATCTCATAGGTACCAGTGATGCCATTGGACATGCATTCAGCGGGGCTCATGAGGCGTTTGATAAGTCAATTGGAGCCAACACATGTCCAGATACAAGGCAAAAAGAAAATCTCATAGGTAACAGTGATGCCATTGGACATGCATTCAACAGGGCTCATGAGGCGTTTGATAAGTCAATTGGAGCCCATGCTCTTAAGGAATCAGAAGCTTCAAGGCCACTCAAGTCCATGAAAAAGGAGTTCAATATTTTTTATTTAATAAAGATGGATGGGAAATTCAAGTCAGAACTCTTGCAGATAATTGATGAGGCTTCCACAACAAGTTTAGCGGCAAAGGTTGTTGTCAAGCATAAAGATAAAATTGTAGGGGAAGCACCCCTCATATATTATAAGAGTCCTCGGCTAAAAGTCTCTATCAAAGCTCATGAGTTTCAAGGAGTTATTGTGGATGGTGGTTCTGGCATTAACTTGATGCCTGAACATACCATGAAAAAGATTGGACTACAACCTTCAAGAACTGCCAACTTCAAGAACAACCTCCAAGATTGGATGGGAAATTCAGGTCAGAACTCTTGCAGATAATTGATGAGGCTTCCACAACAAGTTTAGCGGCAAAGGTTGATGTCAAGCATAAAGATAAAATTGTAGGGGAAGCACCCCTCATAGATTATAAGAGTCCTCAGCTAAAAGTCTCTATCAAAGCTCATGAGTTTCAAGGAGTTATTGTGGATGGTGGTTCTGGCATTAACTTGATGCCTGAACATACCATGAAAAAGATTGGACTACAACCTTCAAGAACTGCCAACTTCATTGTAACACTGGCAAACCAAAGCATAGTAAGGCCTATGGGAGTGGTTCCTGGAGTCCTGAGTGAGATAACAGGTACCATCTTTAACCTGGACTTTGTTGTTCTAAGGCTGCCATAGGTAGAAGGAGGTTTCCCCTTGTTGATTGGGAGACTTTGGTTAAGGCATGCTAATGTACTACATGACTGGGGTAAGGACACAATGTGGGTAAAGCAAGAGGGCAAAGAGTTGCACCAGATATTTTTAGAAGAAGGACCAGACAGTCAAAGACATACCAGCACGATGTAGACAATTGGCATTTATATCGAAGATGTATTGTTGGATAACCCAGAGGCAGAACTGTATGAAGAAGCAAATTTATATGAAGAGGAAAACATATTGGCTTGGCTCCATATAGACGACCCATCTTCTTGTTATGGAATTTTTCCAAACTCAAGTAAAGAGGAAGTCTATGAAGAAAAAGAGGACATCATTCAGGTTACTGATTCGAGTCAAACAGTCTCAATCAAAGGCTAGAGAAGAGAGAAGAAAAGAAAAGCCCTTAAGTACAACAGTGATGAAGCTATTTCAAATCATATATCAATGGCCACTTTTTTATGGATACTGGTATGACTATCATCTGTTATGTTAATTTTTATGGCAGTAAGTGTAGGGCTTTACAAGGAGGTGGAACGAGTAAGGCTGCAGATCTTTGGAAACTGAGGATTCTATTGGCTAAAGAAGCTGGAATAGTAAAAATGACATTTTGCAGACTAAGTCACAAAGTAGCTGAAACAAAGATGCAAAAGATGTAGTATGGAGGAGGTAATATTCTAATAAGTGATTTAGGGTGGCCCTATCAGATGGTCAATATGCCCAAAAAGAAGAAAAAACAAATGAAGTGCAGTACAATTGGAGATTATGGTGGGGTTTCCCTTGGTCATCATATCATGGCTCAAGGCCTATCATTGACACAACTGAAGCTTTCTGAATCACCTTGAACTTGCAAAATCCGTCCAAGTTGTACATAGTCTTCTCATTCCATTTTTTTTTTGCTTAAGTTTTAGTACGTTTTTATCCATTTTCATACTTGTTCTTTGACTTTTTATGCATATTAGAAGCCATTTCATAGCCCTTTGCATGAATAATTTTTTTAGAAATTTTTTGGGAATTTTTAAAGCATTTTTCGAATTTTTTTAGGATCTTTTCCAATATTTTTTTTTCATCTTTTCAATGTCATTTTCTTGATAAAATGGAGTAATAAAGAAAGATCTCTATGGTTTTGAGTAGGAAAACTGGTCTAGAAATTCAGATAATTTTTTTGAGAATCTTTTTTTATTTATTTGGAGTTTTTTGAAGTTTTTTATATTTTAATTGTATTTTTTAACTAATTTATTAAGAAAAGCCCCCTATGGATAATTTTCTTTATTAAAAAAAAGGCCCCCCCTCCCCCCACCCGGCCCCACACCCCGCACCGCACCTTGCAGCCCCCCCCTTCCCCCTCCCCTTCCCCCCCTCCCCCCTCCTCCCTGCCCTCCACCCCACAACCCCCCTCCCCCCCCCCCCCCCCCCGCTTTCGCCCTCCGCGCCTCACCCCGCGCAGCACCCCATAGCCCCCCCCTTCCCCCCGCTCCCTCTCGGATATGGGATATTCAACGTGCGATTTGATCACGTTATGATAAGGTGACAAAGTGGATGTTCCATATGCTTGTTATAGTACCCACCTAGGTTCAAATCCCACCGGTGGACCTTCGTGATCAAACATATATTAAATAAAAAAAATATATATTTTTTTTATTTTCCTTGGTCCAATGCTTTTGGCTCTGGATTGCACCTCGAATGGCCATGTTTTCAAAGTTGGGGTCATTTTCATGTCTTTTGGCACCTCTCGACTCATTTTTTGACTTAATTTTTCCAAAATCCCAACTTTTCTCTGACTTTTGGGCAAAACCCACATGTTTTGAGCACATTGATCACATGTTTTTCATTTTTCACGTGGTCCGATGGCTTATTCTCACTTTCTTTTACCCTATGTTTCATATTTTCCCATATGCACCCTCTGTAGCTTTCCTTTTTTCTCATTTTGACCCTCTCCAAAGCCCACAACCCTACTCCCTGACCTACCCTTAGCCTTCTCACAAGTCCCATCCTTACCCCTCCATACCCTATCCCTCTCAGCCCCTCAGCCCCCCTTCCAAGATCCTCTTCCCCTCCATTCTCCATCCTTTGCTCTTCAATGCAAAATTTCCATCTTTTGGTTCTTCACTGGTGTTTGTTCTTTACTGCTCCTCGTGGACTTGGTAGCTGCTCAAGTGTCCTTTTGAAGATTTTGCAACACAGGAATCATGGTATCATCTCTGCTCACAGTTTTGGCTAGTAGCTCTCCGAGACGAAGAGTCCATTAGGTGGTGGGCAACTGTTGAGCCCATAAAAGTCACATTGGTCAAAGTCAACCATAGTCAAAGTCAAAGTGGTCAAATTCAACATGTTCAAGGTCAAGGTTAACATGGGCAAAGTCAAAGCGTTCGGGTGTCAAGGTGCACAGGTAGTGCACAATTAATTGTTCACAGAGGTTATATTTTGCAGAAAGTCAATTGCAGGTTGCAGAGTGCCATTCTGTAATTTCTCTAAGGTTCAAAGTGTTTTAAAGTGTTTGGAAGGTTCAGGTGAATCCTCTCTTAGGTGCAAAATTGAAGAATTAAAAGGCAAAATGTGAAGGTATGTGAAGTGGAAGCATATGTAGAAGTGAAAGTATGGCACCCATTTAAAATTTTGTATTGTCCTACTAAAGTCACTAAAGGAGAAAACAGGGATTCGTTGGCTGCTCGGCACACCTTGGAGACAATCTTGGGACATACAAAGGAGGGCCAAGATGCTATGGGAGTTAGGAGCATACGTGCACCCAAGGAAGGAGTATTCTTGGTTGGACCAAGCTATTGTGTGATAAGGGATAGAAAGAGAGAGAGGACACATTCAGAGAGAGTGTGCACGACAGAGAGAGCCATTGCAACCTGCAAGAAGAGTGACTTAAATTGTATGCAGAGAAGGTAAAGCAAGGAATAGCAAGAGTTCCAAAGTCCCATTGAAGGTGCACGTCGACAGAAGGTGTCCATCCCTCCCCTTATTGGAAGCTTGGTGCAAGGTGTGCACAAGGGCAAGCTTGGAAAAGGTGGAGGTCTAGTACAGAGGTCCGCGGTAGATTCTAAGTACTTTGTAATCTTGTTTCATGAGCATTATTTAGTCTTTGGCACATTTTGCAAAGCATTTGGCTTATGTACAACCTTGTATTCTTCTCTTCCTAATTGATCACAAGCTTTCGGTGTCATTAATTCTCTTGTTCTCACCCTCCATTCTCCTACAAACACTCAAGTCCCTTTCTGCACAAGAATCCCCCCCATCAATTTTCAATGAATTTTGCTTGATGTTTGACTTTTAATACTTCCCCTCAAGCTTCAAATATTAATCTTCATCCTAGCTCCTTCATATTGATGCATTGCTTGAACTTTGAAATCTTCACTCTAACTTGATCTAAAGCTCTAAACTAAGCCTTAGTGTAAGATAATTCCATGGTGGGCTACTTCTTTGAAATCCATGAGATGATCTTGCTACCTAGCATGACTAGGTGAGCACTTGTACTCCTTCTATCTTCCTTTGACCCGGCCCAATCCACATGCGAGTAAGATTTGACCTGCATATCATCATCAAATGAATAGAACAATCCTTTGATTATAGTGTCCTTGATATCTTTCAAGTGTGTACTCCTTGGACTATGCATAAATTATGATATCACTCCAACTCCATAAGCTATGTTGGGCCTCATTATTGTGGCATAATTGAAAGAGCTTACAATAGATTGATACAAAGTTTAATTGAAAGAGCCTACAATAGATTGATACAAAGTTAAATCCTCCATTAGTGGAGCTAAACTTTACATTAACTTCCATGGTATTTGAAATAGGCTTGCAATGTAGCATCCTAAACTCTGAAGTACATCCGGAACGTACTTCTTCTCTATCAGCATAATACCTATTTCTTTGTACACAACTTCAATGCCACAAAAATACCTAAGATCTCCAAGATTAGAGGTCCTAGACTCCTTTTCAAGCTTTGCCTTGATCTCCTTGATGCCTTTTGTATCATTATTTGTAATGATAAGATCATCTACATACACACATATGTAGACTACAAGTTCTCCTCTTTGTTTGATGAAGAGAGATGTATCCACCTTGCATTGATTGTAACCACACGATCAAATATTCCACTTATCTTTGGTTCCAAGCCCTTGGATCTTGCTTTAGTCTGAAAGTTTCCATTGAGAAAGGGATTCTTGATATCCAATTGTAAGATCTTCCATCCTTTGCTTTTCAAGGTTGAATGTTTCTTCAAAGTCCACTCCATACGTTTGTACAAACTTAGACACCAATCTTGCTTGAAACCTAGAAACAGATCCATCTTACTTCCTCTTGACTTTATACTCCCACTTGTTATTGATTACGTTTTTGTTCTCCTTCTTGGGTACTAGAGTCCATGTTTTATTCTCCTAAATTGAAGCAATCTCTCCTTGCATTGGCATTTGGTGTACCTATTTTCATCTTCAAAAAAATCGGGTTCATGATCTTCAACTATTTTGTTCATATATGCATTTTCTATCTTTGCTAAAAAAAAGGCACATCTCGCAGACCATTATTATGAAACTCTTTTGTTTGTTGACTCGCAGCCACACGCACCTAGTAGTGCATATAAGGTTGGGTTCACACCAAGCCGTCGGAACAAAAACCCAAAAGTATATTATTCAAGGTGGAACAATGCGAAAAACACTTAGTTCTGCCATCCATGTGTTCATACAAGAAGGCAAAACTCTAAAAATAGAATTTTGTGATGCCACGTTATGTGAGCACACATAATGGCAGTACAAACATCAATATCAACCATGTTTTGTATCTTAGATAATAAATGAAAATTGTTTTGAGATTAAAAAAGCAATATCTATTGTTGATTCATCACAAAGTGCCGCTGAAGGGGGAGAGAAAATTCGGTACAATTTTTATCATTTCGTGCCGTGATTCTTGAAATGACACTCACAGATTTCGTGTTCCACCGCTCTATTTGAATGCATGCATGCATGTCTTTTTCTTATTGGAGGAGAGCGGCATCCAAGTAGTGCCGCCGCCATCTGTGAACTGAGCCTAAATTGCTTCTTCCCATCAGGTTTTTTGGTTTTTTGTTTTTTTTTGTGAGACATCTTTTGGTCTTCTTTTTCCTTCTTTCCTCTGTTAAAAGCAGATCGAGCTTGATGCTTTCTACCACGTATAGGAAGTTGCAAGTTGCAACTAGCCAAGATGAGAAATTTTGTGCCAGCCATCCGCCCACGAGCGCTGCCGTTGACGCTTCGTAGCCTATCATCGTGATTCGTTATTCTCGTATGTACAGATAAGTAGGTTTGTGGACTTCCAAGTTTCTAGTCCCTACCGTTCAGAGGAATAACAGCAATGGCAGAATGCGAAGCATGAAGCAGGCCATCAGGCCACCAGCAACCTTCGTGAGTCGTGACTCGTCCATTGCTCATGAGCCTGATCCATCTATTTATCGCGTAGCGCATGCTGTAAATTAGTCTGCCCAACTTCTTTGCGTCATTTTCCGCCTTTCTTTATGTCAGTGCTCGGGGCAGTACGAGAAACTTAAATTGGCGCAATGTCAGTGCTCGGCAGTTGAGAGTCGAGTTATTCCATTCTTATGCTAACTGGCTCTCGAGCCTCATGAGTCTCATCCTGCTATCTCCTGAGTCCTCTCATGTATGGATGATTTTTTTGGACGGCTTCCTGAATGAATGTTTGGCAGCTTTTCGAATTTTGCCACCTCCATACGCACACTTACAACCACGGAATTTAAGTTTTGGGTTTTCATGTATTGATAATAAAATTGCATGAAAGTGATAAAAGTATTCAAGCGTAGAATAACCTGAGTCACACAATGCACATAGCTTAAGAGAATATTTACACGGATGGCTCTGCAATGCGTTAGCTTTCTTTTGTCAAGAAACAGGAAACTTTTACTCGTAGTGACAGCTTTTTGCAGTTGCCATGTCTTTCATGGATATGTGCACATGCGCGCAAGCTGACGACAAAAATGATTTCTTGTTTTTTTTTGGGTACAAATAGGAAAGTTTAATGAAAATAGTTAAAAATAATATACATTGCCTCAGAGTAAGGGACAAGTTGGACAACAGTCATCCCACAGGAAAGATTGAATCAGGAGAAAGGCTGCAACTACCTGGAAGATGGTTGAAATTTCAGATCTCTGACAGATTTAAGGTAACCATGAAAAAAAGAGGGACCGCGTTATGGATAGCTTCAAGAGAAGCAGAGAAGGAGAGCATACACATTTACAGGTTGTGCGCTATGCAACGTAATCTCTGATCTAGCCTGTTTGTTTTCAACCATTAAATCTGGAATTCAGCGGCTCTGTTTAATTTCAATGGCACAGGCAAAAAGTTGTTCCAGAGGATGCTAGGCCGACTTAGGGTTTGTGCCCTTCCCCTTCGCTGAGTGGTACTCTGTTTCTTGCCTCGTCCCCCTTGGAAGGGGGGACTCGTTTTGCGCATCGTCTTCCCCTTTGCGTGCTTTCTAATGTCGATACAAGAAGCATTGAGGGATGGTTTTGTTGGGTGCCCTAACATGCTGATGAACCTTAACGGTAATACCAAGTTGTCGATTAATCTTGTTTTCGAGAAGTCTGGTAAGGACTACCTTGAGAGGGAGGATGGCTGTTTTTGGGGGGGTACACATGGCCATGAGAAGTGGACTCCTCAGGTAGGTAATGGTGAGCACGCCGCCTCTTACGCTCAGATTCTGCAAGAACAGAAGCAAAGTTTTTTCTCCGTGTTCAACGACCAAGCTTTGCAAGGTATGCCTAAACCCTTCTCTGAGGTTGCTAATGTCAAGGGGAAAGAAAAAATGGACGTTGATCAAAGAGAGTTCCCAGGGGATCAGAGTGGAACGCAGGTAAACTCTATTAACCTTGACCCGGTTTTTGAAGACAAAGATGAATGCATGCTCATTATAGAAAACTTTGAGTTAGAAAAGTGGAATAACCACTTATCTGAGAAGATTATCATAGGTCTCTGTCATGGCCCCCGGCCTGCGCTTGAGGTGCTTAAGAACTGGATTAGGGTTAATTGGGAAAGTAGAGGGCTAAATGTGAAACACGTGCAGTACCTGCCGAACAACTTCTTTCTGTTTTTTTTCGAAAATGCGAATAACGTGCTGCATGTTTTAGCAGAAGGTCATTGGATCATTCGTAACACTCCCATGTCCTTCTTCAAATGGTCTCCAGGCTTTAGTCCAAGAGGTCCCAAACCTACTAAAGTCCCTATGTGGGTTGAGTTCCCTAATTACCCTGTGGAATTTTATCCCTCGATTGAACAAATGGGTAATCTTATTGGCAAGGTTATTGGTCAAAAACCCAGGAATGGGTTTAACCCTAAATGGGATCCTCAGCTTTTAATAGAAATAGATGTTTCCAAGACCGTTAAGACCTCCCTGGTGCTCAAGAATTCCGACGGTTTCAAATTGCATGATCAAAAAATTCATTACAAGAATCTTCCGAATGCCTGCTTTCATTGTTATAGTCAAGGACATCTGATTAAGGACTGTCCTGTGATGGCTAGGAACGAAAGGAGACAAGACCCCTCTAATAATAAAGAAGATATTCACAAGCAAGACAATGCTCGGGGGGAGCAAGTGAAAGTTGAACCTTTCAACAGGAAACCAGTTAACAAAATGAAAAAAAGAATGAATATTTGGGTCTCTAAACCTGAAATGTTAGTTAAGGGATTCTCTAACCCCTTCCAAATTCTGGAAGACATCACTAATTCTGATCATGCAAGACAAGAAAAACTCAGTTCTAGTTCCCCAGATCCCGCCGAAACCCTGATCAGAACTATGGAGCACACGGAAAAGGAGAATGAGGGATGGACAAAGGTTACTAAAAAAAAAATCAAAAGGGAGTAAATGTCTCAAGTATCTCTTCTGAACCCAATCTATCAGAAGATGAAATTTTCAACAATCAGCTGAATCATATGGATTTAGAACAGATGCAAAACAATCTCAGTGAACAGGTTGTTGAGGAGGACACTAACATGTCAATCAAACCTGACATCGTGACAAACAGAGAAAGAAATAATTCCAAAAGGAAAGAGACTATTAGGACTTCACAATTGGTGATCAAGGCCCCTAAGAACCTGAGGAAATAACTTTGAGACTTGGACCTCTGTTTTTGTTTTCTGATGGATTTGCTCAAAGTTTTGTCTCTTAATGTTAAAGGTCTCACGGACCCCGTGAGAGGGAAAGTCCTCAATAATTGGCTTAAAGACTGCTCCTTTGCTCCTGACATTATTGGTCTGCAAGAACTCAAGATTGGGGGCTTCAACCTGCAAGATAATTTGAAAATTGTTTCGTGCAATTACACTTGGTTTTCTACCAATCACAAGAATAAAGGAGGTTCGGCCATTGGCATCAGTTCGAACCTAAACCACCTGGTGGAAAAAGTGCTGGTTAGCACCACTGATCAATGGGTGGGTATTGTTTGTAAATATCCCATTAATTTTTTGTTATCAGTGTGTATGTTGCTAATAACCCAGGTGAAAGAATCAAGTGCTGGGATGAGATCTCCAACCTCTCTGGTGACATTATGCTCATGGGGGATTTTAACATGGTTATTAGCCCTATTGACAGAATGGGCAACAGAGATAATGTTCTCTCGGGTAAAGAAAAAGAGTCCTGGTACAATATGATCAATAACCATAACCTTTGTGATTTTTCTGTTAATAATGGGCATTCTTGGACTAATAAAGGTACTGATAACTTTCGGTCTACTAGATTGGATAGAGTTTACATTAGTATCAATCGCTTTCATGAGTTGTGGGACCATTGTTGCTTCCTGGACCAGTCCTTGACATTGTCTGATCACTTCCCTCTTCTGATTAAAATGTTTAGTAATAATCCGTTGTATAGGTCTGGTTGGCCGCACTTAGATGCTTCGTTACTTAAAATTCCCATTGTGAAAAGGAAGCTTGTGAATATCCTGAATAAACATTTTGCGTCCGAGTCCTCTCCCTTTTTGGCCTGGGAGAAAGCCATCAAGGAGATTAAGGGAGAGCTCAGTGCTTTTAAAAATAAAGCTAGAAAGGCTAGAAACATGAGAAGGATGATGATTCTGCAGGAAATAGAGAGTATCAAGAGCTCTAAAATGAGCAACACTGATATTGGTCAGAAGGTCCTTGAGCTTCAAGAAAGACTCAGACAGGAAGATTACCTCTTGGCTAGGGGTGCTCTTGTCATGTCTAGAGAGTTCTGGGCAGGCAAGGTTGATAAACCTAATAATTATATGTCTGATCTGTTGAAGAAGAAGAAGACAAGAGACTTTGTGCCTATGCTGAAAAAAAGAGAGGGTGGGTATACTGCTAATATTCAAGAAAACTTACAAGAGGCACATGGGTTCTTTACCAATGTTGTCTCTAGGCCTCCCAAGAGAGGGGAACATATCCGGAATGCCAGGGCCTTCATTGCTTTGAAAAGGAAAAAAATGGTTCCTAATGGTCTGGCATCTTTTCTGGATCTCCCCCTCTCTACTGGTGAGATTAGAGAAACCATTCGTAGATTGAAGCTTGGTAAATCTCCTGGTCATGATGGTATCCCTAATGAATTTTTTCAAGAATTGAAGGAAACCTTGGTGCCCATTATTCTCTTGATATGGCAAGAAGCCACTAGAAGAGGATCTCTTCCCATCTTCATAAATACTGGTGTGATCAAGCTCATTCATAAAAAAGGACCTAAGGATGACCTCAACAACTGGAGACCTATTTCTTGTCTCACTTCCCTGTATAAAATTTATGCTGGTACTCTTGCTAGAAGGTTAAGCCCCCTGATGGATTCTATTATTTTGCCATAGCAAAAGGGGTTTATTAAAGGTAGGTATATCCTTGATGCTATCATTTCTATCTGGGAGGGCCTTGAGTATGCTAATGAGACTGGGATTGACACTTGTTTATTCAAAGTTGATTTTGACAAAGCTTATGATAGAATGGAATGGGATTTCATCCTTCAGTCCCTTCATGATATTGTGATTGGAAAAGTTTTTACTAAGTACACTAGCATCCTTTTTGGAAATGCTCATTCCAGAATTGCAATGAATGGTCATATGTCTGCCCCTTTTAAATTATGTAGGTCTATAAGACAAGGCTGTCCTCTTGCTCCTCTCTTATTTGCTATCTGTAGTGATGCTCTTGGGTGGTTGGTTAAGGATTGTGTGGATCAAGGTACCATTCAGGGTATTGAAATTCTTAATGCCTCCTCTCACCTCTGTCTTCAAATGTTCGCGGATGATACTAATATGATTGTTAAAGCTGATGATTTTTCTTCTGATTCTTTTCTTAGATGCCTCAACCTTTTCTGCTCTGCCAGTGGCTCCATTGTCAATCACACAAAGACGGGCTTTTATGCTTCAAACAGGGTCATCCCGCAATGTGTCAGGAAAATTGGCTGTGATATCATTCAAGAGGGAACCATCTTCAGACTTCTTGGAATCCCTATGGGGTTCAAAGTTTCTTATGAACAAAGATGGAATTGGGTGTTAGAAAAGTTTAGAATTAAGATTTTCAGATGGATTGATTTTCAGCAAAGCATATCTCAGAGATCATTTGTTCTTAAACACTACATCCTCCCCTCTCTGACTTACTTCGTGGCTTGTTGGTAGCCAACCAAAAAGCAACTGTCCCAAGCAATCAGCCTGGCTAGAAGATTCCTCTGGGGGGGATCCAAAATATGCAAGGTTTCTTGGAATACTTGTTGCATGAAGAAGCATGAAGGAGGTCTTGGGTTGATCTGCCCTTCCAGGATGTCTACGGTGCTATCTTCTAAATGGATCCTCCGGGCTGCCAATTCAGATGATTTCTGGGCTTGCCTCTTAAAGAGAAACATTGGTAAATTTTGTATTAATAATAGGAAAAACTGGAATAATTTTCAACTGTGGGATGTCTTGACCTCTCCTACTTTATTCATGCCCAAAGGTAGTCATTTGGTGTATACTTTCTGGAAGGCCTGGATGAAGGTGAAAGAAAAATACTCTCTGCTTGATTACTTTGCTCTCAATCAATCCTTTATTATTATGAACTCGTTGTGGATTGGATGGTTTGATCATAGTAATACTAATACCCTTACCATCAGAATGAACAAGTGCAGAACTGGAGGATACAATCATTGGAAGAACCTGTTTAGGGATGGTGCTATTGTTGACGATTCCTTCATTATGGAAGCTGAAAATCTTTCTATGCCATGTAAACAGATAATCAAGGAGAAAAAGCTGAAACTGGTGGACATGCTTGTTCGTGGGCTGCTCCAGAAGACAATTACTATTAAAGATGTTGTTGAAGACATGTACCAGCAATCCAAATACTCGCCAGCCAGGGTCAAAGATATCACGGACAAGCTAAACAAGAAGTGGAATGTTGACTGGAGGCCTCAACAGTAGAAGTACATATTTATTTGCACCTGGACTTTTCCTCACAGCAACAAGCAGGCATGCCTTCTGTGGCTTATTCTTCATAAAGGCACCTGGACTGGTAGCAAGGCAAGACAGTATAAAATTGATGCAGGCAAATGTTGCCACTGTGTTCAACTTGAGGATTTGGATCATCTTTTTTTCACTGCAAGTCGGCTCAAAGATACTGGAATTTTCTAATCAAGTGTTGTATCACTATGGGTATCAAAAATCCTGGAAGCAGAGATATCCTCCTGGGAGAAGCTAATGGCATGGACATCCTTCTCTAGCAAGGGATTAGATCCCACATAATTTGGTTTGTCTGGAAGCACAGAAATCATAAACTCTTTTCCAAGGATAGTAAAGATTTCTACTTTCCCTTCTTGGTAGGCCTTAGAAGAGTTGTTAATAAAATTAAAATGATGTCCAAAGATGCTCGTATTTGTGAACATGATGAGTCCATCAAGATTACTAGGAATTACCCTTGTAATAAGTGGAAAACCAAGCTTCTGCAGATTAACCCCTTGAACAGGTCTCTCATGACTCAGATAATTGAGTGGTTTATTGACTCTCAACTGATGTAATCTCTTGGGGATTTCTCTTATTGATGAGCCCCTAGATCTTTGTATTTTATTTTCCTGCATCAATTTTATACTTTCTGTTCTCTTGCAAAAAAAAAAGTTGTTCCAACCCACGTAGTCTAGTGGCTATCAGCTGAGGCCTTGAAGCTGTGGGAGGAAGTCCTGGCTCCTGAGTTCAAGTCTTGGCAGAGGCAAAAATATTGTTAGAGCTCGCGTTGTCTAGTGGCTGACGCTTTGAAGCTCTGGGAGGAAATCCTGAGTTCAAGTCTTGGTTGGACATGTCCATGAGATTCTCATGACGGGTGCCTCTACATTATGAGGTTGGGTGTGTGAGTGTGTATTTCCAATTCATTTTACTCTCAAAAAAAAAGAAAAAAAGCTAATAAGATTATGTAAGACCTCTTCTGATTTTGGGCCCAAGGAGAGTATGACAATGATGGAACTGGGTGCTATAGATGTCAATGGACCAACGATGGAACTGGGTGCTATCCAGGCTGGATAGCAAACTAAATCATTGGAAAGGTATGCAAGTCAACTTGGCAGGGCGTGCTATGGTTGTTAACACATTTATGTTGTCAACAACTATTTACTTTATCTCGTGTTGGAGACCTAAGGAGAAAGACTTGGCCAAAGTGGAAAGAATCTACAGAAACTTCCTTTGGATTGGGGACCCCAACAGGAGGGGGATTCCCAAAATCAAATGGGAAACTTGCATTAGCCCGAAAGACTCAGGGGGCTTGGGAATTTTGGATATCGTTGGATTGGCTGACAAGCTGGTGGCAAAGTGGCTCATCAAGGCTTGGAGCAATAGCGAGTCCTCTTGGGCTAAATTGATCTTCAGAAACATGGAAGACCTTACCCTGGTTGGCCTCCTGGTTGGAAGGACATAGGGATTCTCACGCTTTTGTTCTCCCCCCACCCGGTGTCCCCTAAAGGCTCGAGCCTCATGTGTTCTTTATGGAAGAGTTGGAACAAGGCCAAACAATTCATCAAAATCAGTGATGAGTGGAAGTGGGTGGCTGGGATAAGGCAAAATGACTCTATCCGGTTCTCGATCGGCGGCATTAGGGGGGTGGAGTCTTGGAACCTCCAAACTGCAAAGCGGCTATGGAACAAGGGGTTCAAACAGTGGAAACAACTCTGGAAACAAGAGACCAACCAGTGGATTAGGTTCGAAGACTTGGACCCGAGACTTAGAGTTACCCTAGAGGAATGGACTCTTCTTCAAGGAATATGTTTAGCATGGAACCGCTCAACTACCCGCCTTCTCTGTGGTCAGGATCTTCCTTGCCTGGAGGGCCTCAAATGGAGCAATGGAAAAAAAACTATCCACAATCCCCAACTTCAAAGAGAACTTAGATGTTCATCACACTCTTAACAAGAGATGGTGCCTTTCTTGGACCAAACTTCGTTGGCAACTAAAATTCATGTCTATTTGGCATCCCCTAATTGAGATCAAAAAGTCCGTTCTCATGTGGCAGATCTTGCATAAAGGTATCTGGTCCAATGCAAGGAATAACAAAATCTGTGGTGTGCCGCCATGGTGCAAGCATTGCCATCGATGCATTGAAGATTTAGTTCACCTGTTCTTCAATTGCCCCAAGTCCCGTGTTATCTGGTGTCACGTGACCCGGGTATTGAAACTCACGAACCAAATCAATTGGCAACAAGTGTTGTTGGGTGAGGCGGTCGGCTGCTCATCGAGGCTGTGGAATGCCATCAGGGGTGAGACTCTTTGGAAGATTTGGAGGGAGCGATGTGCTGTCAATTTTGGCCAAACTCCTAAGGAATGGTTGATTGAGAAATCCTTGTTTCTTCTAGGTAAAACAATCTCCCGAGATAAGAGATCTCCACCGTTTAGACATCACTATATTTATCTCCTCGAAAACAACAAGTTGAAACCCAAATGGGTCTCACATGAGCGTGATGCTAGATTTATCCGCCTCATTTGTAATGCCCTCTAGCTTGCCATACTCCTCCTCCCTTGCATTGTGGGATTTGGGGGGTCCCATGGGCACTAGTCCCATTCACTTGTAATTTTCCTTCTTTATTTTAATTAAAGTCCGGGAGAATAGGCTAAAGCGGAACTTCCTTTTATTAAAAAAAAGCAGAGTACGACAGTCTCCCCTCTCCGAACAAAACTGTTGATGGTACAACAAAGGAGGTCAAATGATGTGGAATTTTTCGGGCTAAATCCAGTGGCATAAATGATTTTTTTTTTTCCTCCACTTCCACCTCTATTAATGTGAATGCAAATGTTGAAGCAGCATGCGAGAAGAATGGCACATTAAATAAAAGAATAATGCTGGAATTCAGCGGCTCTGTTTAATTCCAATGGCACATGGGCAAAGTTGATAAGGTTATGAAAAACCTCTTCTGGTTTCTGGCCCAAGGAGAGTATGGCAATCTCCCCATTCCAAACAAAACTGTTGATGGTACAATAAAGGATATCATAAAATGTGGAATTTTTCGGGCTTAATCCAATGACATAAATTATTATTTCTTTTTTTTAAATGGAAGTTCGACAAGAGCCTACACCCCAGAGCTTTAACTTTGAAAGAAAAACTCTACAGATGAATGGGCATAGTTCTTGCGGGACTCCCCATATCCCACAAAGCAAGCTTTTGAGAGTAAGAAACTAGAACTGGCTCAGAAGAATTACTCAGTCTATGAGAAGGATATGTGGTGCCTAAGTCACGATAGTGTTTGATCAAGAGAGCATTAAGTGGCTCTCTAATCAAACAAACCTTCAAGGTCATAAGGCCCGATGGGCAAAGACCCTTCAGGAGTTTGATTATGAGCTTAGGTATATGAAGGGAAAGTTGTAGTGGCTGATTCACTTAGCTGCATGCCTATACTCAATGGACTGAGTTTTACTCAGATCACTAGTGAGTTACTTGAGTCCATTAGAGGGAAATGTAGGCTTGATCCTGCATATTCCAAGATTTGGGAAGCCATAGAGAATGAGGATCATGATACCCGGGTTTTCAATGAGGATGAAGTATCGATGGGTACTCAAAAAGGATTCAAGTGTAAGAATTACAATGTCCATGATGGATATCTGTTATATAAAGGTAAGGTGTGTGTCCCTAGAGATTCTGAGATGAAATGGCATATTTTGTATGAGTGTTATGACACACCTAGTGCAGGACACCCAGGAGTTAACAAGACTTATGATCTTGTTAAGAGGCAGTTTTACTGGCCTTGACTTCATAAGGACGTCCTAGAGTATGTGCTTAAGTGCACTAAATGTTAGGTCAATAAAGCTGAAAGATTGAGGATTGGAGGACTACTCCACCCATTGGATATTCCTAATGGGAAGTGGGAGAGTATCTCCATGGACTTTATAGTCGGATTACCTAAGACACAGAGAGGGCACGACTCGATCTAGGTAATTGTGGATAGGTTAACCAAAATGGCTAGGCTTATTCTGACACGTACTATGATGAAGACACTTGAGTTGGCTAGACTTTTTGTAGAAAACCTATACCGGTTATATGTTCTTCCCTTAGACATATTTTGTGATCAGGATAGGAAGTTTACTAGCCATTTTTGGAGAGCGGTCTTCAAAAGGTTGGACACAAAACTTAGCATGAGTACGTTTGAGCATCCACAGTTGGATGGGCAAACAGAGAGGGTTAACCAAATCTTAGAGGATATGCTTCGAGCATATGTGAATGAAAGGCAAACTAATTGGGAAGAGTACTTACCTATAGTAGAGTTTGCATATAATAGTGCCAAGCACTCTTCCACTAGGCGGGCAAAGTCCATTTATGCTTATGTATGGGTTTCAACCAAGAGCTCCTTATGTAGTAGGATTACAGAATGAGAAAGTTCAAGCTGCAAAGGACTTCTTGAAAGAGATGAACGATATGCTTAGGCTTGCTAAGGATAGCATTAGGAGAGCTTTGGATAGGGCTAGAGCCTATGCTGACCCTCAAAGGAGAGACATCAACTTTTAGGTAGGAGAGTAGGTCTATCTTAGAGTTCCATCTAGATCTGAAACCATGAAGATGGGACCTTGTCCAAAACTGTCTCCTAGGTATTGTGGACCTTTCCTAATACTTAAGTGAATAGGAAAGATGGCTTACTAGCTCCAACTTCTAGAGAATAGTCAAATCCATCCAGTTTTTCATGTTAGCTAGCTTAAGAAAAGGTTGGGTGAATCTGACAACCTCATTCGAGACACTGAGGTAGTAGAGCCTATTTCTGTTCAATGTATTCCACATGATCCTAAGAGCATACTACGCACTCGAGAGAAATAGACGAGACATCACTTATATAAGGAGTGTCTAGGAAAGTGGAAAGATATTTCAGAAGATAGTGCCACATGGGAGTAGGTTATCACCCTTCAGAGACAGTTTCCCAATTTTAGTTTACCTTCCCAAGCATCTTCTTAAGTGGAAGCATATGGGGAGACAACACAGAGATATGATCATGTACATGAAGTACATGGGGATATAGTGGGAGTGATGCTTCTATATATTTTCCTCTCTTTCTCGTAGACCTTTCAATACCATTTTTTAGCACAAAAACGGAATTAAGGGGAAGGAAATGTAACGTGGAGTATCCTTTATGAGTTTGGAGCTAGAGGTGTCAACCACCTCTCAGACATTTAGATTAGGATGCTCACATGAGTGCCAAGTGGCAGTCATGAGAGAGGTCATGTATTATTACCTTTGTGGGTAATTAGAGAGAATGAGAGGGAATATATCGAGAAGGTCATGCGATTAGGCAGCATAACATTCGAGAGATTCTCCGTTCGAGTTCATCATTGTGGGGCATGCACAGAGCAGAGAGAGACCCTCAAAATGAGGGGAATCATTTTAGGTTAACCAACATTGATAGTAGTTGATGAGAGTTTAAAGTTAGACAACCTTCAAAAGTTTTGAACCATGGATATGTAAGAAATAGTATCACATTGGAATAGACCGATAGAAAGAGCTGAGAAAAAATGCAGACAAAGTTATATGCAACTTGAGAGATTAAGAAATCAAATTCTCAAATTTTCCAATAGTAATGCAGCTACAAAGATGGTGTTATCCATTTGTGTGCTCCTAATATGGAGCTTAGATGGTGATCTAGAAAAATCCACTTTGTCTCCTTTAGCATTTCCTTTGAATGCATCATCTCCTTTGCTGATTCCACTCCTTGACTTGAGCTATAACTCCTCCATGACTAAGGCATCGAATTCTTCAAAATTTAGAGGTTGGGGGTTTAATTTGAGTAATAAGAGAACTTAATTACCAAACCATCAAACTTTGGTGGACAGATTCACAGATAACACTGAGCTAGATGCTCACTTGAATTTTGTACATCTTCTCCCACCATTTGATCCCATAGATTCTTTATGTGAGTGATAAACACCTCTAGAGTCTCCCCATCAGCAAACCTTTAAACTATTAGCTCATCCTCCAAGTTGCCAATCGGTATCTGATTACGAGTTTCATATTGATTTCTCAATATGTTCAATGCTTCACAAGCCTTGGTAGTATGTTGAATGAGAGTCAAAACATTATGAGTAGTACTTGTAGCTAGAGCACAAAGTGCATCTATGTTTCTATGTTTCCAAGCACATAGAAGATCAATATAAGGAAGAATCATTGAAACAGGTTTATTTGGATTAAGTGTTTCTTGGGGCTCATGATTAATCCCAAGAAGAGTCTATAGAAACTCAAATGAATCAAGGATAGAAGTGATCTTAAACTTCCACAGGGTGTAATTTATACCATCACACTTACCTTCTGTGAAGGCTAGTGGTCGTATCCGCAAGGTTTCAATGACCAACATCATTGTTGCTCCTACTTGCTCCTACTTGTGCTCCATGTAGTTCTGTTGACAAACCACCTTGATTCCCAGTCATAGATGATGACACACCACCTTACATATTCTATCTTTTACCATTGAACCCTATGAAACCTCTATGTTTCTGCTTTTGCACCACTTAGAGCCTCGTGAGCTCTAATATAATTTATGAAATAGTAGCACAACGGAATAAACCAATACTACATAGGACGCTCAATTTTAGCAGGCAAATTATGATTCTTTTATAGTAAGTTTAGTACTAATTCTTCCCATGTGTCATTCGATGTCCTACAAATGAAAAGACAAAGCAACAATCGTATGAATATTGGTGCTCATTATGTATATACATATGATGATTTTATGTAGGATCAGCCCTTTCATCTTGCCGGTCATAGTAGTATTTATTCTTCCTCTTCTAAATCTTGTTTTGGAAAAGAATATAGGACGAGATTATGTACACTCAAACACTTTTTATAAATTACTTTACCACATGATGGAAAACTGAAACCAAATAGCTAAAGATGGCTCTAGTTGATGATAATCTCAAAGCTACCTTTGTTTCCTTATCATATGCATCATGAGTTGTGTTGGGCTTTATGAGTTCATGAAGGTTAGACTTGTATTAAACCATGGGGTATAGTCCATCTTGTACATCGTTGTGGGAGGATGTCCCCTCTAAAACCACGAGATTTTCATTCCATAATAAAACAGAAAATCACATTTTTTTTTCTTTGAACATACAATGAATTAAGATACATACACACCCGACCGCGTAAGGTAGAGGCACCCATCTTGAGGATCTCATGGATATGTCTGGCAACGATTTGAACTCAAGACTTCCTCCCATAGACACAAGTCTCTTAGGAAGGTCACCCAACCTTCTCATAGAGCTGAGTAAATAAGTTCCTAGGTGGTATAAGAACTCTAGCCAGCTCCCCACAAATTATAGGTGGTATCTACTACATCACACCTGGCTAATTTAGTGGTTTAAATTATTTATAGCTGAAGAAAACTAGAACATAAACATTTGAAGGGTAGAATAATGTTAATGATTTATTACTTTTAATTATTTATGGCCGAAAACATATAGAATATAAACATTTGAAGGGGATGCATAGATTGATTGCTCCCGTTATATCTTTTATGTCCTCCATCAGCAATAGTTTTTTCCACACAGTATGGAGTCATATGTTGTATATAGTAACTATCCTCTTATAACTCAACAGGGGATTCGAGATATTTGCATGTTCTCTCTTTGTGACATTTGTTAGCAGAGGTTCTATAAAAAACGACTAAAAATTTAACAAAGAATGTGCATATCAAGTCCTTTTTATGTGATATTCATAGTTTTTGAAATGGAAAATGACGTTATTCTTTAAGTATACATTCCTTTTCCCTCAATAGAAGGCGAAAAAGAAAACTTCAGGTCTTGGAGGAATTGGGACCTATGGACCATCATTTGTCCTCCTCACTGAACAAGTGGCAGTCATTTAATGTGTAGAATATGGATTGCTTGGATGGATATAAAAGACCACTTCTCATCTTTTATACCAATGGGCATTCATTTGATCTATAGAACATGGACTGCTTGGATGGATACGAAAGAACACTTCTCGTTACTACTGGGTAATGAACATTTCTTGATGCAGGACTCCTTGTGGTGTGGGTGGACTTCCCAGCATTTTGAAATTGAGCCCTTTATCAAGGGACACAAGTGCTTTAAAGCTGGATCTTTGTGACATATGGAGGATATTGCATATTGGAGACTCCTCATCTCAAAGATGATGGTTGTAAGCAGACCCACATCAATAAACGAAGAGAATGGATTCATGTGATTGCAGGTGTTCTCCAACCAAAGGCTGTTAAGCTGCATCAGGTGGACAGCTTTAGTTATACTAACTTCAAAAGTAAGAAGGGTCAATGATTTGATCATCAGTAAGCTTAACAAAAGGTGGAAAATGAATTGGACTAGAGGTCAATGGAGATATAGATTCATATGTGCATGACATTTCCTTGTTAGCATCAAGCAGTGGTTGCTGCCATAGGTATTTGGACTAGTTCCAAAGCCCAGCAATGGAAAGTTGGAGATGGAAGATGCATGAGATGTGGCGATCAAGAAGATATGAATCATTTGTTTGTCATCTGCAAAGATGCCAAAACCTTTTGGAATGTGATTCATCATCTTTGCAAAGACCTCCATCCTAATTGGTGTTTTGAAAAGGAACTGCTGCTCGACGAATTTCATCATTTGGATCCCTTACTATGGCACCTCTAGAGATCTACTGCCCTCTGGTTTATATGGCTCAATAGCAGGAACTCTATTTTTCACATTGGCAGGAGGAACTACTTCTTTGAATACATGAATTCTCTAAGGGATACTACTTCAGCCTGTATAGGGAAAATGTCATATGCTCTGGCTAGTAACGAGAGCTTTTATGATGCATTAAGATCAACGCCCTAATGTAAATGGAGGGAGTCCCTGCAAATTATCTCCCCCCCTAAAAACTTTGTATGATGACTCATTTATAGATTTCCACCCTCTGATTGAGCGTCCGATGCTCTCAATCTTTTGGTCCTTTGTAATTCTTCCCTTTTTTTTTCAATACATTTCTGTTTGTTTTCAAAAAAACAAATGATAAGAAAGGGAAAAGAAAAATAAGTGATTAATTATTCCAGTTCCTATCTTTTTGCACAGATGTTGGCAGACAAACCAAAGGCAATTGCTTTTCTTATGTTTGCTTTTCTTTTCTGACAAGTACCAAAAAAGAAGAAAAGCAAACCTGATAGAGTACATGAATTTATAAAATTTTGTTATTCAGGTTGGATTCAGAGTATTCTGAGGATACATGAGAGCTGTTCTCTTTTTCTTTTTATGAATGAAGGGGATGTTACAAGATGTGCAGATGTACAGGGGGCAAGAGTCCAACATACAAAGTAAGTCCACAGTGCTCCACACTATCAATACAAAGGAGGCCACACTATCAGGGAACATTATAATTTACAAGGCACATGAGAGTTGTTCTTGCAAGTTGCAAGCATGCTGCTTCCAACATTTGCATTCACATTTTTAGAGCTGTAAGTGGGGAAGAAAAATAATTTATGTTGTTCATGTCCTATTGATCTAGTGGCTCAATCTTTGGTCTTCTGAGGAGGAGGTCTAGAGTTCAATCACCGGGCCGGACATGTAATTGGCTTGGGCTAGTCTAAACCAGTTGTAATCTTGTTTGATTTTTTCCCTTAGCACTTGAAATACCTTTCTTAAGTGTTCCAAGTGCTCTTGTTCTGATGCACTATAGATCAAACTGTCATCTAGGAAATGTACTACAAAGTGTCCTAGATAACGCCGTAATACACTATTCATGAGCTTCATGAAAGTGGGAGGAGCATTGCTGAGAGCAAAAGACATCACCAAAAACTCATAGTGCCCATATCTAGTCCTGAATGTAGTCTTAGGGACATCCTCTACCCTAATCCTAATCTGATGATGTCCTTATCTAAGGTCAAGCTTGGTAGAATACCTAGCTTGATGTAACTGATCAAATAGGTCTTCCAATCTAGGCATTGGAAACCTATTTTTGATAGTTACCTTATTAAGGGCTCTATAATCTATACATAATCTCATAGAGCCCTCTTTCTTCTTAACTAGGAGCATTGGTGATGCCCAAGGTGAGTTACTAGGTCTAATGAAGCCCTTATCTAAATAATTTGTAATTTCCTCTCAACCTCCTCATGCTGAGAAACACTAAGCCTATAAGGTGGGCTTACAAATAGGGTTAGTTTTAGTAATTACCTCAATAGCATGGTCAATGTCCCCTCTCTCAACGGGTAGCCCTCTATGTAAGTCAGTGGGAAAAACATCTCTAAACTCAAACATAAGATCTTTAAAACTTATAAACACACACTCTTGCAAGAAAGAATAATAAAAAGTCCTATCGATATTTACATTTATGCATGAAAATATACATCAAATGAACTGTATGTACAATGCTCAATGTCCTGACTATACAATAAAAAGACCTCCTGTACATGCTGAAAATGACAAAGACTATACAACTCTAAAGATGAAATGAGAGGTGCACTAGGTACATCTCTCTCTCCCTATATACAAAATCTACTTCCATTTCTTTCATACTCAAGTGTGTCATTTTGATAGTACTCTTTAAGTGTGTCTCCCAAACCCCATAGCCACTCTCTTCCTAACATAAGATATGTCCTCTCCATATTCATAATTTGGAAGTCCATATGGTCTATATAGTCCTACATCTTGACTTCCAAATTGGATACCATAGTATCCCATATCCTCTTGTCTTCCCCTTGCATCATAGATACTATGTATTTATGTGCATTGGGCTTCTGGAGAATCTTTCGCTTTTTGAACAAAGCATAGTTTATGAAGTTATGAGTGGCAGATTCATCTATCATGACTCACACCCTAGTCCCGTATACACTACCATGGAGTTTAACCAAGTCATGTGGTCCAAATTGTGGTGAGCACAATGACTGAGTCAAACAAGAAGTGTGCTCTATGTCCTCGTGCATCACCTCCACTCTCTTGCAGCTAGAGCTACCATGAATAGGAAGTGTCTACACTAGGTGGATCGCCTTTTTGCCCTTTTCAGGGGCCATAGTACTCTCCAATCCTCTTTTCTTTTCTTTCCCCTTCTTGAGTGGAGAGTTCCACTATGAATGGCTAGGAGACAAACACCTAAAGCTCAGGTTCTCTCTTTTGGCCCTCTCAAACTATTATGTAGGTAACCTAGGACCTTGTGATCTTTGTTTTCTAATGAAAATTTTGTTTTTCCCCAATGATAACTTCTTCTTAAACTTAGTCGTGCTAAGAGGCTTGAGGGGCTAATCCATCTCCATAGGAGTATATTGAGGACATATATGGTCCTCATAGATCTGGGCATACTTGATCGCCTCCTCAGACGTCTTAGGTGGATTCCTTCTTACCTCTCTCTTGATGGCTTTATCTAAGCCTCTAACAAACCCTCTAGTTTTCTAGAAATCATCTAAGCCTTTAAGTTTAGTGGGATATGTAGACCATCAAAGGCCTACCTCTCTGGGTGATCCTATCCCACTCATCCCAGTTCCTCTCTTCCTCATTCTCAAGAAGAAACTCTTTTAGGAAAAGAGTTTCAAACTAAGCCCAATCTATAGGGATAGAGTTCACCTCCTTGAGACTCATCCACCACTTATAAGCATCCCGGTCAAGTGAGAGACTCGCCTCTAGCACATGGTACTCTAGTGGGGTGCCCTTCAATTGATGCAAATCATGCCACTTTTGTAAAAAAGTGTAGATTTCATCCTTGTTTCTATCTCGATCATCCCCCATAAAGGTAGGTGGCTTTAACTCTTCTAGGAGGGGAGCTTCGCTAGAGCTCTCTCCTTTGTGCTTACTAGGAAAAAAATTGTGTTGGCAGCAGCAGTCAAGGCACTGAAGGACTCACAAGACAAGGAAGCCAAAGAAGGGAGCCAGAGCTAAGAGAAGGCATAAGCAGACTAAGCAGTCAACGAAGATCTGGCAAGTAGGCCATTCAAATTTTTCCAAAACAACATCTTAATAACAGTGATTCTCATCACTACAAATCATTGTAAATACCATTTCATCTTTTTGTAACTCCATTTTGTGCAAGTCGAGGAGTCCTCAAGCTTGAGGAGTATTAGAAGTAGCATCGTACCAATTTTCATGATTTTTAGACTTCGTTTGAGCCTCCAAATAGGCCCTAGAACCTAATTTTTAACTAGGCTGAACACTAGGTCTGGACAGGGCCAAAAGCTAGTGAAAAACTATAAATAGAGCTAGAGAGCTCATTTTTGGGGTTAGCTTGTAATAGATTTGAACTTGTATGAGCATTTTGGAAGTAATCTAAAAGAACTCCATTGTCTTTCTCTTTGTCTTGCTGTGTGTGCGCGTGTGTGTATGTGTGTGCATGTTGGTGTGCTTCTCACTCACGCACTTGTGCCTTCACTTGCTCAAGGTCATCATACCATCCTCACGTCTTCCCGGATTGACATTAAAGGAGGTGCTACTCATCATTGAGCTACACCAAATTTTGGTGCCGTTGCCGGGGATCGAGCTTTGAAGACGAGCGTGTGATGGTAAGACGTAGAGTTGAGGCCTTGGAGTCATAGGTATTTTCTTCACTTTTATCTATTTTCTTTTGTTTTTCTCATCACCATCATCATCCTCACCATCTCCCACATCCATCTCCATCATCGCGAAAAATTTCAGTTTTTGGTCATATCACCCCACCCATACCATTTCCCTCATTTCACTTGTGAGAGAGAGCAAGAGAGCGTTTGTGTGCTTGTGCTTTTTTGTGTTTTTTGAGATTTTCTGCAGGAACCAGCATCCCCAGCAGCTGCACCAGCTTCAGCAGGTAAAAAATTTGACTGTGCAGGTCCCGAGGCGTTGACCTCTATCAATCGCGACCGACAAAAAAATTGACCTTCTTGCAAAACTAAGTGCATAAATGTGATGTATAGGCCTAGAGCTTCATGAATATGTGCTTGAAATTCTAAAATTCCTCAGTTTTCTGTCAATCGCGATCGACCTATCAATCACGATCGACAAACCACGATGGACACTTGCCGACCGACCTGTCAATCGCGATCAACACGTCAATCGCGACCGACAGAGTCAACGACTGACTGACCACGACCGACAGAACCTATGCGTGACACGTGTCAATCGCGATCGAGCCATCAATCGCGATTGACCCATCAATCACGACTGACAGCCCCGACGGACTTGTCAATCGCGACTAACCCAGTCAACGAGTGTTTGACCACGACCGACAGACCTAGGTGACGGACCTGTCAATCGCGCTCGACCCATCAATCGTGTTCGACAGAGTCAACGACCCTTTGACCATGATCGACTGAAAATCCGGGCCACGTGTCAATCGCGATTGACCCATCAATCGTGACTGACAGCCACGACGGACCAATCAATCGCGATCGACACGTCGATCGCGACTGACATATCAATCACGATTGACGGGCAAATTCGACCAATTTTTTTAGGGCAAAAATAGTGGTCTAACTTTTGGCAATTGTGGGGAGCTTTTAAGGGTTAGTAGAGCATTGTGAGGCCGATACCCAAAGCATTTCGAGAAGTCCTGTCTGCCTGTTAACCTGTTTTAAATCCTGTTTTAGCCCCAAAACCCTGAATTGGCATAACTTTCTCATACGAAATCCGATTGCTGTGATTTTTTGTTTTGTTACGGTAAAATTAATATCAAGATTATTAGATAGGGTAATTTGAAGTTGATCATATCCCGGGGTAGGAAAAAATTGAGGGTCCCTTGGGATTGTTTTTCATAAAGGCAAAATGCAATTTGGTTAGTGAATTACATGCATGAAAGTGATCTGTCTGTCAATCTAATTGAAGTCTTGAGCTAACTTTGGGACTTTTTCAGGTTCTTTGAGAGCATCGAAGGGTACTCGAAGCAAGAGTAAGTGCAAGCTTGGGAACACGCTTCCTGGGCACACGAGGGCAACACACAAGGAAAGAAACTCAAGGTTGGAAATTCTCAACACCCTCTGTCAATCCCTAGCATATGCTAAGTACGGATAGATGTTTTGATTAATTAGGGATACGTTAAGAACGACCAAGTCCAAGAACTCTAATCACTCAAGTGCAAGTGTTAGGAGATTACAATTGCGAAACAACCTAAGGTAAAAGAATTTAAATCGAGCGACCACACTCAAAGTATGATAAAACTTAAGTGTTCCTTGCAATGAAGATTGATTGGACAAGAAGTGACACCCTAAGGGCAATTAAAAAAGAACAAGTGACTAATACAAAAGAACTCAGCAACGCAAAGTGTACTTGGGAAAATTTGGGATTATTCAATTGGGCTTATGAACCTTAGATCAGGATGACACCTAGGGAGAGATAGACAAAGTCTTAGATCTTTAGAGGCTAGTGTCAATCATACTGCTAGGTCTTGGGCCCAGCAGTTGAGCCATCATTCGTACTACCCTAGCTTTGAGACGAGCGAGTCTGAGATGTCCCATGGTATGGAGAGACCTACAGGAAGCTCCAGAGTGCCATATTTACATAGGGTAGAAGGCCCTTACAAGACACAACTCGAATACCTTAGGACCAACCGATTAGGTGCTAGCATATATGAGGACGACCTAGGAAGATCTGTGGTCTAGATTAAAAACCCTGACCAATCCATTGGACTAGAACATCCAGCGGTCAAGTTTGAAAATGGAGCATACTTGGAAAAAGAAGGGACAATATATGTAGTCACCAGTCATCCAGATACGACAGATGAATTTGGGAATGTGATCCCAGAAACGGACTTAGGTGATCCGGAGCAAGGAAACATGGGTGTAGAACCTAGAACCCCCCAAGGCAAATCTGTTCTCACTAGGATTATCACACCAGAGTGGATTCCTCAAGACAATAAGAGCATAGATCTACTCCTGAATCGAGAGACTGATGAAGCCTTTTGGAGGTATAGATCTGATCAGCCGAATGAGGTAGGAACAATCATGATATATGAGTTCAAAGATCCTGATAGCCCAGGCAGAGTGACCTACTTAGATCACGCTTCAGAGAGGGTCTTTGTGGTTATAGAAAATGATAGGCATGCTTACACTCGGAAAGGTGAATTTATTTTCCCCCAACCAAGATCGAATGTGTCTTTTGATCACCCAAGAGCTGGAACGTCCCAAGCTCATGGAGCTCAAAGAGACAGACATAGAGATAGACCGGAGGTAAGCTTTGCCAACCCAGTGGGAAGAGAAAGAATGAGAACGGAAACAAATAGAGTGGAACCTGAGGGACTTAGAGCCCCAAGGAACCAAAGGAATGCGGATGAATTCCCTCTACCAAGACCTAGAGAGCACACGAGGACTTTGAGACCGACTCAGCTAGTTAAGTCCATGAAGAACTACTTTGATGGCACAGGAGACCCATATGATCATGTGGCCGAGTTTAGGCAAGTCTTGAGAGCTGAACAAGTTGAAGACCTATTCACGCAATATAATGCCTTTGGTCTAACCCTTAGGAACACAGCCCTTACGTGGTTTCAACCATTGAATGAGAGACAGTTCAGGAGCATAGACCAAATCTTAGAGGCTTTTATCACTGAATTCTCTAAAAGTGGCATAAGGCATAATACTTCCTCATTGATACACAGCTTCAAGCAGACCCCTCAAGAGACCGTGAGACTTGCAGGAAGAAGATTTAGGCAATATCTTGAGAGATGCCCTATTCCTGAGTTACCCACACCAGCCAAACAAGTGGCTTTATTCTTGGATGGATTGCTAAGTACCAAATTGAGGTCATATGTGTACTTGAAGGACCCTAGGACTATAGAAGAGTGTGTACGCATGTGCATCGACATCAAGGATAACCTAGGGGAGGAGTTAGAGCTTTCTAAAATCTACAAAGATTCAGATAGTGCCTCTAGCCTCTCTTCCTCACAATCCACATCAATTGAGGAACTCGCGGAGAAAGTAGCTCAAAAACTAGGTGTCACTAGCAAACAAATCCCAAGGTTTGCCCCAGTAAAGAGGTGCTATACTTGCGGCGGTGACCATATGGTGAACGTACGTCCCATCATAGCTCAACCCCAAGTGAACCCTAGCAGCCAATATTGCACCATAGAACGGAGATACACAAACCACACAGCACAAGACTGCCCATACAATAAGCAAGCAGTTAGGCAAACCTACCCTCAGCCCTATCCACAACAGGGAAGATACCAGAACTAGTACCCTCCGCAACAATATGGTAGACCACAGCAATCCTATCAACAACCCTACCAAAACCAACAAAGGCCTCAACCTGTGTTAGCTCAACAACCTCCAACCCCAGCTAATGTGATTCCTATAAAGTATGCAGCTGCTGAGGAAAATTTGACTAGATCCATAGTCCCAGTGACTCCGTTGCTTTCAGAAAGTGAAGCGAGTGATCATAGTTTTGATTCCACTCACATAGATAGTCCACAGGCTTACTATATGCAGTCTCCTGAACATGGTGAATCCTATTATAGTGAAGAACCGAGTGAACCTAGTTGGGAGCCAGAGTATGCAAATCTCATGTACACAAATCCCAACACTAGACCTCAACCTAGGCAGGTAAGACCCCCATTCCCTAGGGGACCATGCTATAGATGTCAAGGAGATCACCTCATTTGTGATTGCCCATTACCTGCATCTACACAACCACAGTCAGTAACAATACATGGCTTTTGTCAAGATTGCAGAAAGGAGCATCTCTTATGAGATTGCCCAAAGAATCCCAATTATATGCCAAAAATAACTCCAATTAACGTTATTGGCTTAGTTGTAGACTCAACAGGAAGTGTCACTTCTACTGCACCAGTGCAAGTGGTCACTAGAGCCTAGGCTTTGCAACAGAACCCAAGAATAGGTCAAGAGAAGAGTGCAGAGGTTAGTGAAACCGAGAGCATAGCCAAGAAACGGTCGAGAGCCTGGAGGGATAGCCGAGAGAGAATGAAAAGATAATGGTCTAAAAAGATGAGCGACTTAGAAGAAAGCATAAGGGAAACAAAAGCCAAAATTGTTGAACTCACCTCTCAAACAAACTCTCACATACCACCACCACCCTCATTTCCATCACCATCTAACCCACCATCTGCCCACCTACCTCAGACCATCCCACCACCCGCTAGAGTAGGATCAGTATTAGCTGACCCCACTCCTGAAGACATAGACATGATGCTTAAGGCATATCAGGCTAGAATCCAAGAAGGGCCAAATGTGACGGATCATGACAAGTGCTACCCTAGAGCTGACCTAGAGATAGAAAGAACCAAGCTGTGTGCGAAAATGGTCGCGTTGGCTCAGACCATGTTTGAAGCCAGTCGCCTTTTCAACTACTATGGCTCAGCTAAGACACAATTGCACTTGGATGGACTCCTAGAGAAGTTAGAGAGCATAATTGCAAGATCTGCCAAGGAAGAAAAAAATCAAGGAAGAGATGAGGCAAGTAAAAGAATAAGCCTTCCCCCACAGGAAGCTTTTGTGCCCAATTCCACTGAACCAGACACCTCCTCTTCTATGAATAGGTACACACCAGAATTCCTACGAGGGATTCAAGAAGAGAAATGGGCTAATGAAAGTGAAGTCTACAGAAGCAAAACGAAGAAAACTTGGAAGCTGCCATGGAAGGCTCTCCCCACGAAATCAACCCAGAACAATTCAAAGCAGTCCCCTCAGAAACAATGAAAACAATCTTGGAAAGCTATGCCGATCTATTAGAAGCACATGACGATTTGGAAAAGGAACGGGATGCGCTACGCCGCCAGCTCAGGGAACAGGAGGCACAACCCAAAATCATAGAGACAACCACGACTTCAGAGGAAGTAAAGGCATTAACAGAGCAGGTGGCAGAATTGCAGAAGAAGTTACTGGAATATGAAAGACAGCCCTCTCCAGTTGTAGAACCAGAGCTAGATGAATTGGTACCCATTGAGGTGGATGAATTGTATGAGGAACCATATGTTCCTATGCCGATGCCAGGAGGTCAGCAAACCTCAGAAGGAATGGACACCTTGGAAGTCAAAGTACCCGAATGGGTCCAGACACTCTAAAAGACAGCAAAAACCCATGAAGATCGAGTGGCAATCCAAATCCAATCAATGGCCAAATTAGAAGACACCATCATAAAGTCAGAGTATTTTCGTAGTATGTCTCATCATAGATGGATAGGCACCAACGACGATCAGTATGTGCCATATTGTGTACTCTTGGCAGATTACAACGCACAGATTCAATGACGATGTGGCAAGGATCCAACCTTTGCCATACAATTTGGGCCCGATGATATCCTTGAGAGTGCAAAAAAAGGATCCATTCATCAACCTACCTGCAGGATCCGTCTTCTTGAGACCTATCCCGAGATGGTTCGTACTTGGACTAACATGCCACTATTTATCAAATACAACCCCTGTTATGTTCCAGTCTTCCGCAATGCTCTAAAGAACGTCAAAGATTGTGCAAAGTGGTTAAATTATGTCTATCTAGCACCTCCACAAGGACCTCCCACTGTTGCTTACATGATTTCTACAATCCGTCACTGGAGCATTCAACTACGGAACACACCTGATGTGATGGCACAAATGTGCATGAAAATCTTTGAATTAATGCTCATCACATTCAAGACATTCAAGAACATCAAGGACCCCCACTTTTCAGGAGTTGGCTTCACTGCACGCAACCAAGATCTGGTATATGACATGAGCACTACCCCCTCAATAAAGGTAGTATATGCCTGGCACGCAAAAATAAAATACCTCCCAGCATGCTTCAAGCAGACCTTCGAGGAGATGTTCATCACAGGGTTCTGGGAATATCACTCAGAAATATTTGTACCCAAGCCCTCACATCTCCTCCAACTATTTGCTGTGGAGAGGACCATCCACTCAGATCAATTGCGGGTGCCCCATCCAAACGTCCCAGGTCCGGTGGATTGGGATGCATTGTTAACAAACCTAGCACGGGGGCTACGATTAGAAGAACACCACCTTGCTTCTGATGTGGTTCAATATTATGTCCAACGCACAGCTAGAGAAGGGTCTGTCAGAGACGACAGACGCGAGAGAGGGGGGGTGTTGGCAGTAGCAGTCAAGGCACTGAAGGACTGACAAGACAAGGAAGCCAAAGAAGGGAGCCAAAGCGAATAGAAGGCACAAGCAGACTAAGCAGTCAACGAAGATCTGGCAAGTAGGCCATTCAAATTTTTCCAAAACAACATCTTCATAACAGTGATTCTCATCACTACAAATCATTGTAAATACCATTTCACCTTTTTGTAACTCCATTTTGTGCAAGCCAAGGAGTCCTCGAGCTTGAGGAGCATTAGAAGTGGCATCGTACCAATTTTCATGATTTTTAGACTTCGTTTGAGCCTCCAAATAGGCCCTAGAACCTAGTTTTTAACTAGGCCGGACACTAGGTCTGGACAGGGCCAAAAACTAGTGAAAAACTATAAATAGAGCTAGAAAGCTCATTTTTGGGGTTAGCTTGTAATAGATTTGAACTTGTATGAGCATTATGGAAGTAATCTAAAAGAACTCCATTGTCTTTCTCTTTGTCTTGCTGTGTGTGCGCGTGTGTGTATGTGTGTGCATGTTGGTGTGCTTCTCACTCACGCACTTGTGCCTTCACTTGCTCGAGGTCATCATACCATCCTCACGTCTTCCCGGATTGACATTAAAGGAGGTGCTACTCATCATTGAGCTACAAAGGGTCTTTCCTAGTCATCTCTAGAGGAAGAGTAGGAGTTGCTCTTTCCTTCCTAGCTAAGAAAGAGGTGACATGTGTCTCAAGTGAGATCATTTTATACTTGAGCTCTGAATGAGAGATGTGATGCTACCTATGTCTCTCTCTAGTGTAAAGGTCTGCTCCTTTAAGTATGTAAATTGATCATGAGTAACAAGCTCATCCAAAAGTTCCTTATAGGTATATTCTTCTTGTTGAGGTTCTTTTTCCTTCAGTTTTTCTTCTACTTCTTGCCCAGCTTCTACCTCTTCCATCCTACGATCAGGATTCTCTAGTTGTTCTTTAGATAAAGAAGTGTGGTCTACTAATTGTTTCCCTTTGCACTCCATGTTTCACTCCCCCCCTTGTTTACTAACTAGAGTATATGAAAAGAATGGAAGTAAGCTTTAAATATACAAGAAGAAGAGAATTATGTCACAAGAGCACTTCCCCGGTACAAAATGAAGCTGCCAAAGTGAAATCCAAGTGATCTTTGAAGCTTGAAGGCACTGGTCTTCAATCCTCACCAGGCTCAAGCAAAAATTTGAAATGTTAGGTTGGCCCGAGGATGTTCTAATCACCAGAACCAACAAGAACAATGCCAAAATCATGTAGCAATAGCCCCAACTGGACAAATTGAGTCAAACTTACGGACTTTTGAATTTTGACAGTCCTCACCAGTCCAAAAGATGTAGTCCAACACTTGTACTTCAAAGATATAAAGCTATCCCAAGTGAAGAAAGTGGATTTGGATGCCAAATGATGAAAAACTAGGCCCAGAAGTGGTCGCTTAGTTTCTATTGAAGTGCTACATAGGCATCTTGGTTGACCAAATCCTGTCCAAATCAAGCAATCATTTTTGAAAAAAGGTTAGGATAGAGCTTCATAACCTGCGAAAAAATTTTGAAATCGAACATCATATCACCAAGCTATGGTGCGGAGAAGATGGGTATATCAAGGATAGGATGTGGAAAAGAAAATCTTCATGTACTGAATTTGGGAGCTAAAAAATGAGAAGTGATTTTTGAACATGCTAATGACCCATATCCCAAGTCCACAGCCCATAATACATGTTTGCATCATTGATTACCCAAATCCTTGATCCATAACATAGCTTTATCCCCCAAATTTAGAGAAAAATAAAGCTCAAACTGAAATGGCTTTTGTTTACCTCCTTCCCAAAGCCCACAAATAGCAATCATGGAGGCCCATTTTATCCCACATTCGAGGCTTCAATGCTCAAATCGAAGTACGGTAACTTCACAAGAAGAGGTGGTAGGACTTCATATGCTAGAGGAGGTGGAAGAAATTTGCAATCTTAGTCCTACAATAAAAACTATTATAATTATGCATCAGATCAGAAGGATGACATGACTCTCATCTTGAATGCAACACATGAAGCAGTAGGAGAAGATCAAAGGGTATTCTATATTGACTCAGGATGTAGCAAACATCTGAGTGGCAACATATCATTGATGACTGATATGGAAGCAAAGGTGAGTGGACATACAATTCAAACAGGAGATAACACCAAACATAAAGTGGAAAGCATTGGAGCAGTGAAGACAAAGAGTGGAAGCACACTCTTAAGCAAGGTACTTTATGTTCCTACTATTCCTAAAAACATGATAAGTGTAGGACAAATTGTGGAGAAAGGATATGAAGTCATATTCACAAATGATGGTGTTTATGTGCAAGATCCAAATCAGGGATATAGAGGCATCAGGTAAAAAACAAGGAAGACTTTTTACTCTCAAGGTCGAGGGTAATGTGGGACATGCATTGTTTACTTATGGAAGTCAAAAGATGTCTCAGTTAGACCTATGGCATAAAAGGTTAGCTCATTTCAATGAAAGAGCCATGAAAGAAATGTCAAACAATGATGTAGTGCTTGGATTACCAAATGTTGAAGGTCAACACATGGTGTACAAGTGTGAAGCTTGTCAATTAGGTAAAGCTCATACAATAAATCAAGATACAAGTATCCAAATATGCTTGAGTTGGTCCATACAGATGTATGGGGTCCTTCAAGGGACTATAGCATAAATGGATCCAGATATTATGTGTTGTTTGTTGATGATGCAACAAGATGGATTAAACTTTATGTAATCAAGGACAAATCTGAAGTGTTCAAGACATTCAAGTATTATCATGCTTATGCAAAAAGGATTATAGGACAAAAGCTCAAGAGGTTGAGATCAGATGGAGGGGGAGAGTATTTTTCTAAGGAGTTTGATGATTATTTGTGGAATGCAGGTATAAAAAGAGAAGTAACTTGTAGGTATTCCCTCAACAAAATGGAGTTGGAGAAAGAAGAAATAGAACTCTTGTAGAGTTTGCAAGATCAATGATGAAAGAGAGGAATTGTCCAAACTACTTATGGGCAGAAGCTATCAACACTACAACATACCTTGTGAATAGGTTACCCTGCAAAGCTTTGGATGGTAGAACACCTTATGAAGCATGGTGGGGTAAGAAACCTACTCTTGATCATTGTAAGGTATTTGGATGTTTGGCATATGCTTATGTTCCTTCTCAATTAAGACATAAGCTAGAGCCCAAAGCAGAGAAGTATGTGTTTATTGGGTATGATGATAGACAAATGGGTTACAGATTGTGGAGTCCATCTACAAAGCAATTTCTTGTTACAAAAGATGTTACATTTGATGAGCAAAGCACATGGTATACAAGGTTAACAAATGATTATGCAGATGTTGAAGAAGTTCAAAGGAAAGGGAAGACCAAAGTAGAGGTGTATGAAGAAGATATTGATGATGTTGATTGTAAAAGTAAATTGTAGGGCAATGATGAAGATAGGCCAAGATTTGATCCAGAATCAAATGTGGCTGAGACTTCAAGAAGTGCAAAGGTCAGAAGATCTTTGAGAGAAAGAAAAGAACCTATCAGGTATAGCTATGATACATCTTTCTTAACAACAAAAGACTATGCTTATATTGTGAAGATAGAAGAAGATCCAACCACATATGAAGAAGCTAAAGGTAAATAGAATCGGGATAAGGCAATGCAAGAAGAGTATGATTCTCTACTTAAGAATCAGACATGGGAATTGGTGCCAAGACCAAAGAACCAGAGGTTTGCAAATGGTGAGGTGTCTAGATACAAAGCTAGACTAGACTTGTTGTTAAAGGTTATGCCCAAACTTATGGGGTAGATTATGATGAAACCTTTAGTCCAGTTGCTAAGATGTCTACAATTAGAACTCTAATTGCTATTGCTGCTTGTAAAGGATGGAAGTTGTCACAATTAGATGTGAAGAATGCATTTCTGAATGGATATATTGCAGATGAAGTGTACATGGAGCAACTAGAGGGGTTCATGGATTTAATTGGATCAGATTATGTGTGTGAGCTCAAGAGAGCTTTGTATGTATTGAAGCAAGCTCCAAGAGCATGGAATTACAAGCTTCTTAAGTTCTTGAATGAATGTGGATATCAAGCTTCAAAAGTAGATAGTAGCTTGCTAGTGAAGGCAAGTGAAGATGGGTATATATACATGTGTACTTATGTTAATGATATTATTGTCACAGGTACAGATGCTCAAGGAATCAAGGAGCTTAAGAAACAAATAGAGAAGGAGTTTAACATAAGTGATTTGGGAAACTTGTCTTATTTCTTAGGAATGCAGATTGTGTATACTCAACATGGAGTATATGTTACACAAGAGAGATACTTGAAGAATCTTTTGTTCAAGTTCAATATGGAAGATTGCAAGCTTTCAACTACACCATTGGAGGTAAATCATAAGTTGAGTAGATATGGAGGAGAAGAATTTAATGATATGAAGAAATATCAGAGTTTAGTAGGTAGTTTGATCTATGCTACCTTGACAAGACGAAACCTATCATATGCGGTGGGTTTCTTATCACAATTTATGCATTGTCCAAAGAAAACTCATTGGATCGCAGCTCAAAGGGTACTCAGATATATCAAGGGAACTCTGAGTGAAGGTTTGTATTATGGTTTTACTTCTGACACAAGAATCAAAGTGTTTAGTGATGCAGATTGGGCAAGTAATTCAGATGATAGAAGGTCTACTCATGGTTATCTCTTTTATATTGGAGATAAGTTAGTTTCTTGGTGCTCAAAGAAGCAACATACAATTGCTTTATCATCCACAGAAGCTAAGTATAAAGGAATGGTAGAGGCTGCAAAAGAAGTGATATGGTTGAAGACCTTATTGAAAAGTTTTGGAACTGATCAGAGTACTTCAATTTTTTTTGGAGACAACATGAGTTCATTATATTTGGAAACTAATCCTGTTTTGCATGCCAAGACTAAACACATAGAGATTCAGTATCATTTCTTGAGAGAAAAGTTACTTGATAAAGAGATTGAAGTTGTGTATACATCAACAAAAGAGCAAGTTGTAGATATGTTGACAAAAAGCTTAGATGGACCTAAGCTACATAAGTTTAAAGAGATGGTAGGAATAAAGAAGGATGGTATAATCACAATTAGTGATTGCTGATTACGAAGAACCTTTGCCAAAGGGCAGGAAAGATTTACACTGTAAATGGGTATATTATTGATATATTTAGGTAGTGATGTGTGTGAACACACTAGGACCGTCGGGGCACTTTTTTCCCTCTTTAGAAGGTTTTTTCCCCCGGCTTGTATATATGCCTATTGCCCTAATGGGCTACTTATCTTTGTACATTCTCTAGTAATACATTCAGTATTGTGTGTTTGTGCTCCAAGCTTCTTCTTCTTCTTCCTTGTGTTGTTCGCGTGCTTCCGTAGATGTCTAGCTCCAACAATTGGTATCAGAGCAGGTCATCGCTTCATCTAGGGTGCCTTCGACACTCCTCCGTTTGCAGTCTCAAAATTGTACGAATTTTGGTGAGCATACTCAAGGTTTTTTCGAGATCAAAACAACTTTGCTCTGTGGTGCCGAAATCGCGATCTGAGCTCGTTTCGACCTCCGAACGCACTATTGCAGTGCTTATGCAGGCTATTTCCTCTTTTTGTGCCAAAGGTATATACCTGTTTCTGTTCGCTAGTATAAGCGTCTCGAAGTCTGCTATAGGTTTAGCAGAACTCATCTGGGCAGTTCCGTTCAACTTTTTGAGATACAGTCAATTTTCTGCATCAAGGTATTTTAGTCACCGGCCATGGCTGAAGGTAGTGATGTATTCCGTATGTTGGCTGTTGAAGCGTAAACCTGATGGTACAGTTGACATGTATAAGGCTAGGCTTGTTGCAAAGGGTTATGCGCAGGAAAGAGGCATTGATTTTGATGAGACCTTTGCACCTACATGTCGTATGACTACTGTTCAGAGCATTTGTGCACTTGCAGCCCATCATGGTTGGAATGTACATCAGTTGGACATTAAAACAACATTTTTGAATGGTGACTTGCATGAAGAAGTGTATGTTTTTCAGCCCCGTGGCTTTGTGCAGAAAGGGCATGAAAATCAGGTGTAAAGGTTAAAGAAGGCATTATATGTTTAAAGCAAGCACCACGTGCTTGGTATGAGAAGATACATGCCTCTCTGGTTGCACATGGTTTTGAGAACAGTCCAACTGAAAGCACCTTATATGTTAAGCGTGCTAATGATGTGCTTCTGATCATTGTTTTCTATGTTGACGACATGCTGCTCATTGGTCCTATTGAGAAGCATATTGCTGATTTCAAGGCCGATTTGCATGCCTCATTTGAGATGTCTAATTTGGGGCATTTGCATCACTATTTGGGCATTCAGTTTATGCAAGTTGATGGTGGAATGGCTTTGTGTCAAACGAAATATATTGACACATTATTGCAGTGTTTTGGCCTTGAAGACTGTAAGCCTATTACCACTCCTATGGAGACAGGTTTACGATTGAGTCTTCATGCTGCTGGAGATGCATTTGATGTTGTTCTCTATCAGCAGGTTGTTGGATGCTTGATTTACTTATGCATTACTCGGCCAGATATTGAGTTTGCTGTCTCACAGATGAGCAGGTTTATGCATTGCCCAGGAGTCACGCATTGGAAGGCGGTTAAGTGCATCTTTCGCTACTTGAGTGGTACTTGGCGACTTGGGTTGTTTTATCCCAAGGGGGGATCACTACCGCCAGATTTGCATGCTTTTTCTGACTCAGATTGGGCTGGTTGCTATGACACTCGTGTGTCCACCAGTGGTTTTTGCTTCATGCTTGGTAGCTCATGTATATCTTGGTTGAGCAAGAAGCAGCCTACTGTGGCCACTTCCAGTTGTGAGGCTGAGTATAGGGCAGCTTTCACAGCGACTTTTGAGTGTGTGTGGCTCAGATGCCTTATGGCTGATTTGGGTGTTGGCCAATCTTCTGCCACCACCATCTTCACTGACAGTCAGACCGCATTGGCAGTTGCGAGGAACCTTGTGTTCCATGCTCGCACTAAGCACATTGAGGTGCTTTATCACTATGTCAGGGAGAGGTTCTCTGCTGGGGAGATGAGCTTGGCATATGTGCCCACGCAGGAAAACATAGCAGACCTTTTCACAAAGGCTGTGCCTAGGGAGACGTTTGAAGCTTTCCGCAAAGCTTTGGGATTACTTCCTTTTGTGGAGTGATTTCCACATAGCTTGGCACTTCCTTATACATGAGTGCCAGCTCCTTGTTCACCGCATGACTCCCAGGGGGGATTTGTTGATATATTTAGGTAGTGATGTGTGTGAACACACTAGGACCGTCGAGGCACTTTTTTCCCTCTTTAGGAGGTTTTTTTCCCCCGGCTTGTATATACGCCTATTGCCCTAATGGGCTACTTATCTTTGTACATTCTCTAGTAATACATTCAGTATTGTGTGTTTGTGCTCCAAGCTTCTTCTTCTTCCTTGTGTTGTTCGCGTGCTTCCGCAGACATCTAACTCCAACATATATAAGTTGAAAATTACATTAGATAGTGCTTTTCCAAAGTATAAAGCATGATTGTTGCAAAGGGTTTTAAGCAACAACATGGTGTTGACTTTGAGGAAATCTTCTCTCCAGTGGTCAAGATGACTACACTGCACATGTTGCTTGGATTCATTGAAATGGAGGACTTAGAGCTAGTCCAAATGGATGTGAAAAATTGATTTCTTGTATGAAGATCTTACAGATGAGATCTATATGGAACAACGCGAGGGTTATCTAATTCTTTGCAAAGAAAGTCTAGTTTGTAAGCTCAAGAAAAGCTTATATGGACTTAAACAGTTCCCTAGACAATGGTACCAAAAGTATGATGCTTTTATGAAGTCTCAAGGCTATTCTTAAAGCAATGAGGATTATTTTCTCTACCCAAAGAGATGCTCAGATGAGAGCTTGATATGCTTGATACTTTATGTCAATTTGATTGTTGGGAAGTCCTCTTATGACATCAATTCTCAAAAACAAGTTGAGTTAGACATTTGATATGAATGATTTGTGGGATGCCAAACATATTCTTGGCATGGGCATTACTCGTGATAGGAGTAAAAGATGCATATATTTGCCAAAAAGTGAGTACATATCCAAAGTACTTCACAGGTTCAATATGGAGGATGGAAAGGCATTGAGTACACCTTTACCCACATATGTGAAATTGAGCAAGGATGATTGCCCCAAATTAGATGAGGAAATGGAATTCATGACCAAAATTCCTTATCAATCTCATGTATGCTATGGTAGCTACGAGACCAGACGTTGTAGTTGCAATAGGAGTTCTGAGAAGATATATGACTAATCCTAGCAAGAAACATTGGGAAGCGATCAAGACGATTTTGACATATCTGAGTGGCACTAAGGACAAGTGTCTATGCTTAGGTAGAGGGAAATCATCCATTATTGGTTACATAGATTCTGACTATGTTGGTTGTGTAGACAATTGTAAGCCTACATCAAGGTGCATGTATCATTTTGCTGGAGATGCTCTTGGAGATCTCGTCTTCAAGAATGTACAGTTGTTTCCCTCACAGGAGTAGGGTATCTTGCAGCAAGTGAGGCATGTAAGGAAGCATTGTGGCTTTCTCATCTTGCTTGTGATATGGGTCTACCTTGGCATGTACCTCATTTGCTAAGTGATAATCAAAATGCCATTTCTCTGGCTAAGAATCGGGTCTATCATGCAAAGACCAAGAACATTGGGGTGAGGTATCACTTCATTGGAGATTTCTTAGCCACGAAGTGCATTATTCTTGCGAAGCTTCATGCTTGAGATAATGCTGCCACTGCTTTGACTAAAGCACTATCATATGATAGCTTTTGACACTATTGTCACTTGATGCAAGGAGAAGAAAACATCTGAGGAAGTGTCAACTACTCTAAAAGAGTTGAAAAAGGCTAAAGTTCATTGCTCGTTAACCCTAGAGGAAAATTTTCAAGTAAATCAATGGATATGGAATAAGTTAGCCACTCAACTAAACCTAAAAGGATGAGTTATGTCAGATAAGAAGAGAAATAATGAGGAAACCCTAACAATCAAAGTACTTGTGTATAAAGTAGGAGATTTCAATGAAGGTGTTGAAGGAAGTACTTGCCTTCCAATAGACTTTTGAGGTTACATGAATAAAGCCATATTAGACACTAGAGCTCGAGTATGAATAGCTACTAAGAAAATTTGGGAAAAATAGGGGAACCAACCTTAAGATTGACAAGAAGGAAACTCCAATTCGAAGACGATCATGTAGAGTGTCCCTTAGGACCTCTAGAAAATGTGATCTTGACTACATGTAGCATAGAGTTTGAACATACTTTAGCCATATGCCAATTCTGCAAGGCGGGGAACTATGAAATGATCCTTGGACAACCATTCATGAGACTATTGAAAATAATTCAAGACTCGAGATGAGATGCTTTGTATCTTCAACACCAAGGCACAAGTACCAGAATAAATATCCAAAAATCATCTTATAGGAATGTTCCACCTCTTCAATGGAAACCCATCCATAAAGAGGAAGATGATATATCAATCCATAATAGTGATCAATCATGGATGAATGAAGATACACTACTATGGATTTGCAAGGTGGCCCAAAGAGAAACAAAGGCTACAATGTTGGAAGCCAGGGAAGGAAGGAGAGTGAACCATACAAGAGCTTGCTTATATACCTCAAGTATTTCTTAACAAAGCCTTTGAGCCACATGGATGGATGGAAATGCTAGGAACACTAGATTGTGTATAATCAAAGAAGTATCGACCATGAATGAGTGTGTCAATGAAGATGGATATGATTAAATTCTATACATGATAGTAATCCAAGAAGCAAATGAAGGTGAGATAATAGAAAAGGAACTAAAGAAGGATCATGAAAGTATAATAGTGGTGTCTGAGTTTGATCTAGAAGAACAATATTTGAAAGAAGTTGAGATGAGTAATCTAGAGGGAAAATGTGGAGATCAACAATAGGAATGTTTTGAAATTCATGAATACTTCAAGAGATATGACATAGAAGAGAGAAAAGTCCCTATTCAAATGCGTAAGAGATACATACGAGAAGAAGTAGCATATCACAATAAGGAACAATCCTAGAAGATTAGTGTGACCTGAGAGAATGACGAAGATAGATGCACCTATATAGGCGCTCCAAAAGACATTGATTAGAAGGAAGCAAAGTAAAGTGCAAAGGGATGACTTGGAAGAGCAAGGCCATATGCAAGAGTTGTTGGCCATTATCAAGCCAAACAGAATAGTATTCCTACCAAGAGCTCCTGGGGTGACGATCTCGAAGGGCTCAAGTCTCATGATTGGTAGAAGTTTTTCCAGTTTGTGCTCCTTCTAGCTATGAAAGATTATCTTTCACAGGATGTGTGAACAACGATTCATAAAATTAGTTCCTTGGTATGATGGATCTCATCTAAAGAGATAATGAGAGATAACATAGGCACTGCCAAACTCAATGCTATAGAGGTTGTCTGTATGGTTGAGAAGTACTTTCCACAAGTATTCTCACAATTCAATTTCATTTATTTGCTTATGTGCTTGATGAAGTTGCAATAGTGGGAACTTTCCACAATCAATGGATGTTCTTCTTAGAGCAGTTTGTGAAGACACTAAAAGGGTTTGTTCCTCAAAGAGCAGGTCTAGAGGGTAGGACGGTAGAGGGTGGCTTGTACAAGAGTCGTTGGTATTCATAATAGAGTTTCTACCAAGACCCACAAATGCCTCACTTATGGAGCGACGATGAAGGTGTTCATCTCATAGGCGATGAGCCCCAAGGTAAAGGGATCCAAAGAAAAATGGATGTAGTTTTCAGAGAGAAGGCAATGAAGTTTTGCATCGTTAACTCTAGTCCCATGCAGAAGTGGTTGGAGAGTTATGAGCTTGCTAAGGAGGCAAACACAAAGGAAAGATCCTAGTTTCAAAAGAATCACTCCACTTGCTCTTTGCCTGTTCTTGAAAGTCTTCAACCTCTTCTAGCCTTTCCAATGAGCAGATGGCTAGATGTAGTCATTTCACAAGCAAAGGCACAGGGTGAGGATACCTCTGAAGAAGAGGAGAAACTCACAATGGGGTGTGATTGGGATTATTATAAATACGATGCACTATGTTCTCATGGAAGACACTTTCAAATCACACGTATCGATAAAAATAGGTCTATTTTTTATAGTGGGATGATGGTGAACTTTCTCCAAAAAAGGAGAGCTAGTGCAAGAGACTACAATTCTCAAGGAGGCAAGTTCAAGTATTTTGGAGTGATCCAAGATACCTTGAAACTATTTTTTAGGAGGTTTGACTACTTTCTTTTTTATGTGAAGTGGTTCAAAGTAGTCACCACTAGAAGAAACACAACAATGAGGTGGGATAAGAGTGGTTTGCTTCAAGTAGACTCCACAAAGCTATGGAAAGATGAAACAGAAACATTTTTACTTCTCAAACACTATGAGCATGTTGTCTTTATAAAAATTTCAAAAGAACCACACTAGCTATTTGTTTTACAAGTCACTCAATGTAGCAAAAAAAAGTGTGATGAGGTAGATGTAGAAGAAATTCCATATGCATTGGACTCTGAGATGCATGTGGTAGTCCAAGATCAAGACATCATTGTCCTAGAAGAAGAGGTCTTTGAAGAAGATGAGGTACACAAGGAGGTAATGGATGACATGTTGTATGAGGACAATGATTGAGAAGGGGTGGCCATACCAAGAGATCTAGAGGTCACCAATGTAGAGATAGATATCCTTTGTGCATCAGATCTTCAAGAGGATGCTAGAATAGAGGACTTATGAAGAAATAAATTTTATGCACTTATTTTTTTTACTTATTTGCTATGTTTTCTTTATAGACCTATTTTTTGTATTACTATTATTACCATATGCTAATTATTTGAGTTTTTTGTTGTAGAGCATGATGGGAGATAGTCCACCGTTCACTCCGCATTCCATGATAAAGGAGCAATTTCTAGAGTTCATATCTCAAGCACCTTCCACTTATTAGGTTGTCGCATCATAGTACTAGATCTCTCATGTGAGTACTCCCACTGGCGGCACTCTCTTTGGTAGGACTACTCCAATTGGTAGCACTCCCTTTGATGGGACTTCTTCCATCAATGGCACTCCGATTGGCGGGACTACTCCCATCCGTGGCACTCTCTTTGGTATTTGGTGACTCTTTGTAAACACTTTTTGCTATTGTGAAGAAGGAGAGCTCTTGAATTTCGAAATTGCTTCTTTCCTGCAGATTTTCATCTTCTCTATGATCTTTTCTGTGTGTTTCAAGCTTGGAATGTGTGTGTAGGACTCTTGTCTACCCTTCCCATCACTTTTGAACTACTGTAGTGTGTGTGTGTGAGCAAGTAGGAGTTGTGGAGTGAGTGTGTGTGTTTCCCACCATTCACTATTTTGGTCATAACTTGAAGAACGGTTGTCAGGTTCAAGTGAAAATAGCACCAATAGATGCATCTCGTCAAGAGCTTCAAAAGAACCCGCTATTGGCCATATTCAGAGTTCGGAGCTGGGAGAAACATTTGAATTTGTGAAAACTATTGTAAGTGGTATTGCGGTAGAGACTTTCAGAGGTTAAGTGAGTTGGAGAGGTAGACTAGTCTTTTCTCATGCATATTAGCTGAACCACTTCAATTTCCATCATGTGTGCACAAGTCCTCATACACTTGGTTAGGTTGGTTCATCAGATTGATAATTAAGCGTGTGTTAATCCACCACTATATGCACTTGTGTGGCAAATGAGATTTAGTCTCTTTAACACAAGTCCCTAAGACTTTGCGACTTAGGTACACATAGTGGCACTCCTAGCTTTATGACTCCACCATGACCATCTTCTCAACCATTCCCTAGTGGCTTTAGCAGTCGACATGTGCGCTAGAGTTTGACACCACAATATTGGACAAGCGCTCACCCATCTCATTCTTCTAGGTCAAATTTGAGGTCACATTCTGGAGAAGCATGTTCCGAAGGTGGATCTATGAATGGGTCTAGAGGAGGAGGTGGATGTTGTGGAGGTGGTGCAAATGAACATTGTGTCACCCACAACTAGTCGTAGTCCAAGGACCTGACATGCAGGTATGCCATACAATGCACCATTGTTGGAGACCTCTAAATCTCCAAAGGCTTGATCTATAATAATTTAAGAGCACCTCTATATCATTTATAGGCCAACCTTTACACAAATATTACCTTGATTTACCAAATCATTAACTATCACTTCTCTGAGTGAAGACTTTTCTTCTTCAAGAAGTCTGCTTCAAAGATTAACTTCATTACCTACAGATATCTTCAAATTTCTCCAATCTAATGATACACATATCTCCATGCTACCTTTGGACAATCATATCAACCATTAGACCTTCAAAAGAACCATTAAAACTTTAATTTGATCTTTAAGATAAAAAGTATGTCAGAAACTATCTTCCTCAACAAGTGACTTTGACATAGTCAACTTCTAAGGTTTCTTTCTCACAACAAAAGTTTCGTGTTGCTAAATGATTTTAGCCATAGCTTCCTTACCTTCTAACTTAGATGATGAATGCTCAATCATAAAAAACTTTACACTGTGCACTGAGATCCAAGCAAAACATTAACATGAAAAAGTGCGTGACTCTGAGAGGTCTATCTGCAGACTTTACATATACATGTTCCTATTGATCATACACAGAACCTGAAAGGAATTAGACCATGAAAGTTTGAACATAGCTTGACTAGCTTCTAAATTAGATGTGTACAAAAGATTTCCTAATCCACATGATCAAGCTCAGAGAAATTAGAGAAAGAGTCGATGCTAACTCCTGAAGATGACTCTCTACACATCTATCTCATGGACACTTAGCTTCTAATGACTCTCACACTCATTTCTTTACTTATTGACTTATATACATATGATTCTAAACTCATCCCGTGTCTATTGCATTACTTCTTATCATTCTAATGATCATCTACACTCATAGTACAAGAATTTTCATCTATAATGTACATATGTATACAAGCTACATTTATGAGATCTCTTCACTTTCTTCATTGACTTCTTTGGCTTCATTTTGATTCTTGATTTTCTTCAAGACACGATTTGTTGTTTGCATAGCATCTTTGTATCAAGAAGGTTCATTGGCATCTGTTAGCATAACAAAATCCAAACCTGGAACATATGTATGAGGTGGATGTGAGACACGTGTAGAGCATCTCAATGGTTGTAGAACAAGAACATTTGCAGACTGATCTGATCGGCATTCTCTTGAACATCCCTATGTGCAACATTTTTATGCATGTTAACAGAAGGACTAGTATCCTCAAACAAACTCTTCTCACTTCAAACTTCTTAATGGGTTGTCTATGCATTTTAGACTCATTGAAAATGACATCACTACTTCTGATTACTCATCGTGTTTTAGGATCCCATAAGCGATATCCAAATTGTCCTTCTCAACCATATCCAAGAAAAACGCATTTGTTTGACTTATGGTCCATTTTTCGTCTAAGATTCTTGGGTATATGAACATTAACTTCACACCCAAAAACTCGAAGATTATCATAATATGGTGGCTTCCTTGTCCATAACTCTTGTGCCACTTTCATACCTTTGGCAATACTAGGTGAAAGGTTAATCACGTGAACTGATACTGCTTCTGCCCAAAAGCCTTGTGAAAGGTTTGCATGATGTAGCATAGAAACTAATCTATCCTAAATAGTTCTATTCATCCTTTCAGCTACACCATTCTGTACTAGGGTATAAGGAGTTGTATACTCTCTACGAATTCCTCTAGATTGAAAGAAAAGTCTTAATTCATGTGATGTATACTCACCCCCATTATCTGAATGTAAAGCCTTAAGCTTAGTTCCTTTTTCAGTATCAACTGAAGCAAGCCATTTTTGGAAGTAGGGAATACCTCATCCTTTGCTTTGATAGGATATACCCAGACTTTTTTAGTAGCATCATCTATGAAAGTGACAAAATAAAGAGAACCCCCTAATGACCTTATGGGCATAGGACCACATACATCTGTATGAACGAGATCTAAAGGCTGAATTGAAGAGTCAATGTGCATTTTGTGCACATTCCTAGTTTGTTTTCCATATTGACAATGCTCGCAAAATGAAAAATCACAGAAAGATAACACAAGTAAGTAGCCAGAACGAGAAAGATTTTCCATTCCACTACGTGATATATGGCCCAAACAGCATGCCCAATACAAGTCATAGGCTATTCAGTAACATCTAACAAGTGTTCTTTCTGTGATACGAATAAAGGATAAAGTGAGCCAACTTTGCTTCCTTTTGCAATAACCGTATTTCCCTTTGATATGCAAAAGGAATGAGCATAGAAGATTGTAACCAAGGTCATCAAGTTGACCAATTGACCTCAAAGTACGTGATAACTGAGGTACATAGCATACATTATGCATAGTAAATTTTGGGCCATCAATGAACTGCACAATAACATCACCAATCCCCACAACATCACACTGGTAAGAGTCACCAAGTCTCAGAGTACCGAGAGACTTTGGTGCATAATTAGAGAACCATTCTCTACGTGGTGTCACATGGAAAGAAGCACCAAAATCTAGTAGCCATGTGTGAGAAAGAGAATCAGCCAAAAGTGCCTTAGTTGGCATAGTACTATCAAGTGTCAACACATCAACATCATCAAAATTAGCATTATTTTCTTCAATTTTCATTGTTGAAGTAGATGGTGCAAGTAGCTATTTAACCTGCCCATCAACATTCTTTCCTTTACCTTTAGCATTCTTTAATGCATAACATTCTTTCTTCATGTGTCCTTTCTTATGACAATAATGGCATTCGATATCCCTCTTCCTTGATTTACTTTTACTCTTTTTCCCTTGACCATTCTTTTCTTTGTTCTTGCTCCTACCACATTGCTGATTCTTTCCATGGTAAGAATCATGAACATTATATGCATCTCCACTCTAAGTGCCAACCATAGATTTTCTATGAATCTCCTCACTCAATAGTGATACGCATATGTCATCATAGACCAGTTTGCCACCAGGTGCACTATTGTGAATAACTATGCAAAATGTATCCCATGATGATGGCAAGGTGCATAACAGCAAGATTGCTTTCATTTCATTATCCATATCCTTTTTCTGAGTGTCTAACTAGGATGTTGGCATACAAGTAGAAAGAAGAGCATACCAGCACAAAGGAGCAGTCATGCACAATCCGGTGACAAGGCCTAATCATTTTTTTACATGAACTATTTACAACTTTAGTGATTTTTGTCACTACACAAACATTGTAAATTCTGTTTTTGGTAGAATAGACTCCATTTTGTTCAAGCCAAGAAGTCCTCGAGCTTGAGGAGTATTAGAATTAGCTACATACCAATTTTCATAATTTTTAGACTCCGTTTGAGCCCTCAAATAGGCTCTAGAACCTAATTTTTAACTAAGCCGGACACTAGGTCTGGACAAGGCCAAAGCTAGTCAGAAAACTATAAAAAGAGCTAGAGAGCTCATTTTTAAGGTAAGATTGTTTGTGAATTGAGCTTATGTAAGGGACTTTTTGAGTAACCCAAAGAACTCCATTGTTCCTCTTCTTGTTCTTGCCTTGTGTGTGCGTGTGTGTGTCTCGGTGTGCATGTTTGTGTGCTTCTCACTCACACACTTGTGCCATCATTATTGGAGCAAGTCTATGACAAGCCTAAGTATTGTCTTGAGTCCCACAAAGTCATAAAAGAAGCCTTAAAATGAAGACAATGTAAAGTTCACTTGTGAACTACCTATTGTAACTTTTGAAGAGTTTACTTAATGTAAAAGTGAGAGAATCTTAAGTGGTTGAGTCCACTTGATCAAAAAGGGAAAGAGGAGCCACGAGTTCGTGATTTGTGGTAGATAGAGAATCAAATCAATCACTAATTGATTGGAGAGTGATTGAGGGGAGTTAACCTCCCAAGATCAACTATAAATACATGGTAGTCTTAGTCGTGGTTATGTGAAGACCTCCAAGAGCTGCGCTTTATGCCATATAAAGGTGTGATTACAAGGCACACATATGTATCAGTAAGTCCATTGTATTGTACAATCAATATACTTTCATTTTCATGATCATTTGAGTTCATATTTCCATGATCTTGTGAACTGTACTACTCACTGCCATATCTCTCAGTTTTTTCAGTCACATTGCAGATGGTTTCTCAGATCTTGGTGCATCATTTTCAGTGGTTTAACTTGTTAAAGTTATCTCTATACATCTACTATATGCTCACCAATTTTCATTTCATTTGGGTGTTGCAATCTTCAGTTATGTTCAGTTGAAGTCAACCCTGTCTGTTCATTTTCACTTCTCTGTCAGGTACCCGACGTTTTACTCATCTTGTCAGAGCTGTTTCTCAGTATGTGCTTACCCAAATTCAATGATTTAAATCTTTTTGGATTCCACTTATAGTATAGTATAAGCATACAAAGTTTCATAATCATTGGATTCTTAAATCTGGAGTTATGTTTGTTTTTGTGCTCAGTGGTCTCATTACTGTAGCAGCCCGTGAAAATCGGGATGATGTCATCACTTGTTAAACATCATTCTCATTGTATGGTTCATTATTTGTTATGCGATTACTCTTGAAAGTTAGCTCTTTAAGTTAACTAGACTTCCCCAAGAGGAATTAAGCTAATTGCTGCTGTGCTCAGAGAATTATGCAAAACATTGGACAGGTGTATGAACCAAAATAGCAAGTTCTTCACCTCTGAGCTAACTCCAACTTATCTGTTTTGATCTATCTTTTTGAGAGTGATCTTCCAAGGTACATAGGATGTCTAATACATCCATTGTCAAGGTAAAAGGGCCCACCACATACTCCTGGAGTTCATTTGGCTAGTGTAAATCAAGGATTTTGCAACACCTCTTCATCTTCAAGCACATACCTATCCATCTCTTCACAGTGGTATCAGAGCAAGGTTGGACAACATGGCAGATGGATTTCCTTCATCAATTGACAAATTGGACTGAGGTAACTACTCAGCTTGTTCATTAAGAATGGAAGCTTATCTCCAAGGTAGAAGTTTATATGGTTATGTGGCTGGAGATGAAGTTATGCCAAGTTTCAGGAACAAAAGTCAACCAACGCAAGAAGAGCAAGAAAGATTGAGCACATTGTGCTCCAAGGATGCACTTGCAAGGTTTTATCTCCTCAACTCTATTTCAGATTTTTTGTTGCCTCACATTAGAAGTTGTAAGACATCTCAGGAAGTGTGGGATGCACTTGAAACCTTCTTCTCTTCAAGTACCAAAGCTAGGAAGCATCAACTATGGCTGGCTTTCACAACTCTCAAGAAGGCTCCTAAACAAAATGTGACTGATTTTGTCACAAACCTCAAGGACATAGCAGATCAGTTGGGAAGCATTGGAGAGGTAATAGATGAAGAGCAAATTGTAAGGCAGGCCATCAATGGCTTGAAGGCAGATGACAAGTGGGAAGCATTCACCACAACTATGGATTTGTACATGGACATGCATGTACCTGATTTCAATACACTCATTGGACAAATACTTACTCAAGAGGCAAAGCTTATCAAAAATGGAGAAAGATCTAAAGGTAATCAATCTTCAGCTTTATACACTGATAAAAGCAAGTCCAAAGATAACAAAGGAAAGGCAAAGAAAGTGGATGATGAAGCAGGCACATATCAAGCTAACTATGGAGGTAGAGGAAGACATGGCAAAGGTAGAGGAAGAGGAGGTAGACAAGGTAGGGGGAGATCCAAGACTCCAATTCATGTTCTATTTGTGTATTAACTAATCATACAATTGAAAATTGCTTTAGGAATTCGAGGAATCAAAGAGGCAAAGGATACAATAGAGGAAGTTATGGCTACTCAAGAGGAAGGTTCAACAATTATCATGGCAACTACAGCTACAATCATTCAAACTATCAAGGAGGCTATAAAGGAAGGAGAGACCTCAATAACTACACAGAAGACTCAAACAAAGAGGATTCATTATTGATCATGAACATGGCTATGCCACAAGGTAAATCTGATGAGCATGTTTCCAACATAGATTCAGGTTGTTCAAATCATGTGGCAGGAAATGTGGCACTCCTATCATATTTAGAAGATCCAAGGAGTAAGCATGATGTACAAAGAGGAGATGACACAAGACATCCTGTGGAGAAAATAGGCAATGTCAAAGCACCTGATGGAAACATAAACCTACTCAGTAAGGTACTCTATATCCCTACCATTACAAAGAATTTGATAAGTGTTGGGCACATATTAGAGAAAGGGTTGCAAGTCAGGTTCACAAAAGCAGGAGCATTTTTTGAAGATCCAAGTCAAGGATTCAGAAGAATTGCAAAAGGTGAAAAGATAGGTAGATTGTTCACATTTGAATTACAAGACACTAGAAAAATTACTCTCTTTAATTATGGTAGTCAGACACTCACAGAATTGGAAGTATGGCACAAAAGGTTAGCACATATTGGTGAAAGGTCATTAAAGCAAATTTGCAGGGACCAAAATGTACTTGGACTCCCTAATTTGTCAAAAACACATATGATTTATAAGTGTAGTGCATGTCAATTTGGAAAGTCTCACAGGTTACCATTCATGAAGAAAGGTTATATGCATGGAGATCTCTTAGAGTTGGTTCATACAGATGTATGGGGACCTAGCAAGGAAGCTTCAATATCTGGATCAAGGTATTATGTCTCCTTTATTGATGATTGCAGCAGATGGACTGTCGTATTCTTTATGAAACACAAAGATGAAGTTTTTTCATGTTTCAAATGATATTTGGCTCTTGTGGAGAATCAAACAGGTAAATAAAAGGCTAAGGTCAGGTGGAGGGGGAGAATACTTCTCCCATGAGTTTGGTTCTTTTCTTCAAGAAAGAGGAATCAAAAGAGAGGTAACTACAAGGTACATTCGAGCAAAATGGAGTGGTAGAAAGGAGGAATAGGACAATTGTTGAGGCTGCAAGGTCCATGTTAAATGAAAAGAATTTGCCCAATTATCTATGGGTTGAGGCTGTATCTACAGCCACTTACTTGATTAATTGGTTGCCTTCAAAATCTCTTAATGGGATGACTCCATATGAGGCTTGGAATGGAAGAAGACCAAGCTTAGATCATTGTAAAATTTTTGGATGTATTGCTTTTGCTCATGTTCCTTCATAGGTTAGAGGCAAGATGGATCCAAAGGCAGAAAGGTGTGTATTTATTGGATATGACAACAATCAAAAGGGCTACATGTTATACAACCCTACCAACAAAGGATTCTTGGTAAGCATATATGTAGTTTTTGATGAAAACAATTCATGGTATGAAGATTCATTTAGGAAGATAAATTTACCATATGATCTTGAAGAAGATTTTACAAAGCTTGGTAGAGAACAACCAAAGATTGAAGAACAAGACACCTCGGAGGATGATGAAGAATCTCAGATAGAAACGATCAAAGCATGGAAGTCTAAAGGTAAAGCAAAATTGCAGGAACTTGGACATGAGGCAGAATCATCACATCATGGCCTAAGAAGATCTATGAGGGAAAAGAAAAAACCAGAAAGGTATGGGTTTGACACCTCATTAGTAACTAAACATTCTATCTACATAGCACAGGACATAAACCAAGAAGAGCCATCATCATTTGAAGAGGCCAAAGCAAAAACAAAATGGAAGCATGCAATGAAGGAAGAGATTGAAGCACTTGAGGAAAACAACAATTGGGATTTGGTGCCCAAGACTTCATGCATGAAGGTAATAGGCTCAAGATGGGTCTATAAACTCAAGATGAATTATGATGGTTCAATTAACAGGTATAAGGCAAGGCTTGTAGAAAAAGGCTTTCCACAAACTCAGGGAATTGATTATGAGGAGACCTTCTCTCTTGTGGCAAAGATGCCTACTATTAGGGTTTTGCTTAATATTGCCTCTTCCAAGAATTGGAAGATACTTCAACTAGATGTCAAGAATGCATTCTTGAATGGTTGGATAACATAAGAGGTATATATGGCACAACCACCTAGTTTTGAGAATCAAGTTTATCCTCATTATGTGTGTAAACTTAACAAAGCATTGTATGGTCTCAAGCAAGCCCCAAGAGCTTGGAATTTCATACTTGTTTCATTCTTGCAGGACAAAGGCTTTCAACCAAGCAAGGCAGATCCTTCACTCTTTATTAAAAAGAGTAGTTCTGAGATCATCTACCTATGTGTATATGTAGATGATATTATATTGACAAGAAATGATGCAGATGGTATGAAGAAGATCAAAGATCAGATGAGAGAAGAGTTCAAGATAAGTGATTTGGGTTCACTTACCTACTTCCTAGGTTTGTAAGTTGTCTACAAAGATCATGGTTTGTTTCTCACTCAAAGAAAGTACATTAAGGACATGTTGGCAGAATTCAGGATGCAAGATTGTAAGGTTGCAGGTACTCCAATGGATGTCAATCACAAATTGAGCTCACATGAAGGTGAACTCATAGAGGACATAACATCATATCAAAGTCTAGTGGGTAGTCTCAACTATGCCACATTGACAAGAGTAGATATATGTTACAATGTGAGTGTGCTAAGTCAATTTATGCACACACCAAGGAAACCACACATGGATGCTGCCAAAAGGATTCTCAAGTATCTCAAAGGAACCATAAATGAATTACTTTATTATCCTTATGTATCTGATTTAGGTTTGAAGCTATTTTCTGATGCAGATTGGGCTGGCTCCAAAGAAGATAGAAGGAGCACTTCAGGTTATCTTACCTTTGCAGGTTCAAAGCTTATTTCATGGTCATCCAAGAAGCAACCCACAGTTGCTCTTTCTTCCACAGAGGCTGAGCACACACGTCTTGCCATAGCTACTCAAGAAGCTATGTGGATGAATACATTATTCAAAGATCTTGAATTGGAGTTTGGAACTCCAACTATTTATGGTGACAATATGAGTTCTATTCATTTGGCTGCTAATCCTATTTTTCATGCAAGGACTAAACATATTGAAGTTCATTATCACTATGTAAGAGAGAAGGTTCTAAGCAAAGAGATTCAAATATCATATGTGTCAACTCATCAACAATGTGCAAATATTCTAACCAAAGCATTGGATGGTACAAAGCTTTGCAAATTCAAGGCTATGATTGGTTTATAGGTAATCTTGGAAGATTGAAGACCTCAAGCATACTTGGCTTGAGGGGGAGCTATTGGTGCAAGTCTATGACAAGCATAAGTATTGGCTTGAGTCCCAAAAAGTCATAGAAGAAGCCTTAAAATGAAGACAATGTAAAGTTCACTTGTGAACTACCTCTTGTAACATTTGAAGAGTTTACTTAATGTAAAAGTGAGAGAATCTTAAGTGGCTGAGTCCACTTGATCAAAAAGGGAAAGAGGAGCCACGAATTCGTGATTTTTGGTAGATAGAGAATCAAATCAATCACTTATTGATTGGAGAGTGATTGAGGGGAGTTAGCCTCCCAAGATCAACTATAAATACATGGTAGTCTTAGTCGTGGTTATGTGAAGACCTCCAAGAGCTGAGATTTATGCCATATCAAGGTGTGAGTACAAGGCACACATATGTATCACTAAGTCCATTGTATTGTACAATCAATATACTTTCATTTGCATGATCATTTGAGTTCATATTTCCATGTTCTTATGAAGTGTACTACTCACTTCCATATCTCTCAGTTTTCTCAGTCTCATTGCAGAGATGGTTTCTCTAATCTTGGTGCATCATTTTCAATGATTTAACTCAGTAAAGTTATATCTTTAAGTCTACTATATGCTCACCAAATTGCATTTCATTTGGGTGTTGCAATCTTCAGTTATGTTCAGTTGAAGTCAACCCTGTCTGTTCATTTTCACTTCTCTGTCAGGTACCCGACGTTTTACTCATCTTGTGAGAGCTCAGTGTGTACTTACCCAAATTCAATGATTTAAAGCTTGTGGGATTCAGCTTACTGTCTAGTATAAGCATACAAATTTTCATAATCATTGGATTCTTAAATCTAGAGTTATGTTCAGTTTTTTTCTTAGTGGTCTCATTGCTGTAGCAGCCCATGAAAATCGGGATGATGTCATCACTTGTTAAACATCATTCTTAGTGTGTGGTTCATTATTTATGATGATATTACTCTTGAAAGTTATCTCTTTAAGTTAAATAGACTTCCCCAAGAGGAATTAAGCTAATTGCTATTGTGCTCAGAGAATTATGCAAAACACTGGACATGTGTAAGAACCAAAATAGCAAGTTCTTCACCTTTGAGCTAACTCCAACTTATCTGTTTTGATCTATCTTTTTGAGAGTGATCTTCCAAGGTACATAGGGTGTCTAATACATCCATTGGCAAGCTAAAAGGGCCCACCACATACGCCTGGAGTTCATTTGGCTGGTGTAAATCAAGGATTTTGCAACACCTCTTCATCTTCAAGCACATAACTATCCATCTCTTCACAATCACTTGCTCATAGACTTCATACTAGTCCTCATGTCTCCACGGATTGACAATTATGAGGTGGATCTCCTCACGTTGGTACTTGCCATTGTGCTAGAGTGACATAGGAGAATATAGCATCAAACTCATTTTGATGAGCAGAAACACTATCTGTGTCCTTCATGTAAAGTTCATATAATTTTCTCATTAAATACACTTTATTTGATGTTTTCTCTTTTTCATATGTATTGCATAACTTCTTCCAAAGCTCCTCAGCACTTTCATAGTCTAATATTGTAAATTAAACATTATATGTCCGATGCAACTAAATGGTAGACCTAGCAATTTCATCTAACTCATCCCAATCATCTTCATCCATGTCAGTAGGCTTCTTTGAGATTCCATTCATTGGCTTCCATTGCCTCCTCTGAATCAGCACATCTTTAATTTGATTCTTCCATAGACCAAACTTTGTGCCATCAAATTTTCGGATCTCAAAATGGTCTTTACCCTGAGCTCCAAAGTGCAGAGATGTTATGAGGAATTGTTGACATAACACATTGGTGCAAAGGTCTCATTAAAATCAATGCCTTATTCTTAAGCATAACCATTCACTACAAGCCAAGCTTTGTAACAACAAATATTGTCATCAAGCTTGCATTTTAGCTTATAGAACCATTTAGTGCCAATGGACTTCTTGAAAAGAGGCATAATAGCCATTTTGTTTTTTGAATTTTGTGCTTCATCAAATGAAATAGCCTCATTCACATCAAAAAGGTTAAAGACAAGCATTGCATAACAATCAAATGCAAAGGCAGCAAAGGCAGCACCACTCAAACTTGAGCAAGTACAATAAGAAAAGATGCATTTAATTTATTATCTTTCAAATATTGGACCAACAATTTTGGCATAGACTTTGACTCATCAATATATGCTCTCTCATCAATAAGTGCATCATGAATATCTACTCCAAAAATGGAAACCTCTACGTTCTCATTCAAAACTTTCATAGGCTAAAATAGGAGATTCATTTAACTACCCTCCACTAAAAAGAGGCAATAATGTATCATACACATCCGTTCATTCATCTCTACTTGATACATGAAACTAACATGTGCACAATATCCTAAAGAAAACTACATCATGACTATCTAGAATGCATTTGATTTGTGGGTGATATAGGTGCTAATATTTTCTCTTAGAATTGCATACGAAAAAATAGATTTCATTGCCCTATCCTCCAATTTCTTGCATTATTGCTCAAGGACTAACACATACTCTAGAAAACCAAGAACATGCAAATGAGAAATGGATGGATTGCAACAATGCCAAGCTTCAAAATGATTCATGGATTGTAATAGTTTTGTAGGACACTTGTCAAGTACATATGCAGTACACATTATGGCCCCAAGCATGAAACTATGATGTGAGGTCAAAGTTCTGGCCATACACTTGCAATTTCCATAAGAGATCTATTTTTCCTCTTTGACACACCATTTGATGTGTTGTATATGACCTTTCCATGCTCAATTAAGAATGCATTGAATTCAAAAAACATATACCTCTATCCCTCAATAATAAAGAAGGGAGGCCATTTTATATGTTGATATATTCTCAATGGTAACGAGGAATTTTTCTAACCACATGAATACTTCAAAATTTGTTTTTAATAGATGAACCTATGCATGCTTAACAAGCTGCAATTTTTTTTTTTTTAATATAAAGGAAGTTCGGCAATAGCCTACTCTCCCGGACTTGAATTAAATTAAGAAACAAAGGTACAGAAGAAGGGGACTAGCGCCCACGAGACCCCCCAAATCCCACAAAGCAGGGGAAACTTGTATGAGTTCTAGGTTGCATTACATAGAAGGTTGATCACCCTCTCATCGCCCTCATGTGGGGCCCACTTGGGTTTGAGCTTGTTGTTAATCAAAATGAGGACTTTATGGTGCCTGAAGGGGGGGGATTTCTTACAGTTAACAATCCTTTTGCCAAGGAGGAATAGTGATTTCTCAATCGACCATTCCTTGGGGGTATCGCCGAAGTTGAGAGCACACCGCTCCCGCCAGATTTTCCACAAGACTTCCCCTCTGATGGCGTTCCAGAGTGTCGCGGAGCAGCCGATCGCTTCTCCCAAAAGGACATGTTTCCAGCTAAGCTGTTTTTGAAGTCTGATTTTCTTTCCAACCGTCTGCCAGATTCTGAAGGAGCTGGGGCAGGAAAGGAAGATGTGTGGGACATCTTCAATAGCCCGGTGACAGCGTTTGCACCAAGGAGGGACTCCGCAAATTTTGCTAGCCTTGTGGTTAGTCCAAATTCCACGATGCAGAATTTGCCAAAGGAGGACAGACTTCTTAACCTCGATCAGAGGGTGCCAGATACCCATGAATTTCATTTCCCATCGAAGTCGCGTCCAAGACAGGCACCACTTCTTGTTGAGACTGATCTGGTGGTCAGTCGCTTCTTTGATGTTCGGGATTTTGAGTAGGTTATTTCCATTGTGCCATTTGAGACCAAGCGAGTTCGGTGCATCGTGTCCCATGAGAAGGCGAATCTTGTGCCGATCCCAAGCGAGGCATCTGCTTTGCAAAGTGTTCCATTCTTCGTAGGAGATGTTTTTGCAAGGATCAATATCCTCGAAATTGATCCAGCCGTTGGTGTCATGTTTCCATAGGTGTTTCCATTTTTTGAATCCTTTGTGCCATAGTCTCTTGGCATTTCGAATGTTCCACGACTCCACACTCCGGATGCCATGTATCGGGAACCAGATAGAGTCGTTTTGTCTGATTCCGGCCGCCCACTTCCAGTCCTCACTAATTCTTGTGAAGCTTTTGACTTTATTCCAGCCCTTCCAAAGGGAGCACACGAGATTGGAGCCTTTCGGGAAGACAGGGATTGGGGAGAATAGCAGGGTCATGATGTCGAGGTTCTTCCAGTTTGGGAACCCCATGAGAGCCAACTCATTCTTGTTTCTGAAAATCAGCTTGGCCCACGAGGCCTCCCTGTTGCACCATGCCTTAATCATCCATTTGGCAGCCATTTTGTTGGCCATACACCCTATGTCCAGGATACCAATCGCCCCGCATTCTCTGGGGCTAGTGCAGATGTCCCATTTGATTTTAGGCACCCCCCTTCTGTTGTGATCGCCCGTCCAAAGAAAGTTTCTACAGATACTACTCAATTTGGACAAGCCTTGCTCGTTCGGTCTCCAGCAGGAAAGGAAATAAATGGTAGAAGAGAGGAGGAACGTGTTGATAACCATCGCCCGCCCAGCAAGATTGATTTGCATACCTTTCCAATAGTTAAGCTTGGTTTCGAGTTTGGCCAACACCCAACTCCAATGCTGCTCCATAGAGACGCCAAACCCCAAAGGAATTCCCAGAAGACGAAAGATTTGGCCCTGCGGAATGATTTGGCAGCCATGCTCAGTGAGAAGGCCAGGATGATGTCCCACAATGGCCCTAAAGGCGGTCTTAGAGTGGTTGATTTTGGATCCAGAGGCCTCACAAAAGGTAGCAAGACACCTACAGAAAGTCTCCAGGCTGGTATTATCATTGTGAACAAACGCGTTCATATCATCGGCAAATAGTCTCATGGTGATTTGATTGTGGTCATGGGGCAGCCGGAGGCCTTTGATATTGCCAGTCTCCACATGATGCGCGACCAGCCTGCTCAGCCCCTCAGTGGCGATGGCAAAAAGAAGGGGGGCCAGAGGGCATCCTTGTCTAATTGATCTTCTAAGATGGATCGCCTTCGATAGTTTGCCGTTTACGTTAATTTGTGTCGTTGCGTTTCCAAGAAGGGTCGCGATCATCTTGGTGAATTTCTGACTACATCCGAGATCTTGAAGCGACTGCAGAAGATAGTCCCATTCCAGTCTGTCGTAGGCTTTGTCAAAGTCGATCTTAAGGAAAACCACATCTTGTTTAGACTCATTTGCAAATTGAATACCTTCCCAAATATCCATAATGGTTTCCAGGATAGACCTGCCTTTGATGAAGCCTTTTTGGTCCTCACTAAGCCAAGATCTCAGGTGGCACGAGAGTCTGTTGGCAATGACTTTAGCGATGATCTTGTATCCTGTTTGGAGCATCGTGATAGGTCGCCAGTTCTCGATTCTGTTCTTTTCCCCCTTCTTGTGTATTAGCTTGATAATTCCATTATTTAGACAAGAAGGAAGAGCACCAAACTTCAGCGCTTCTTGCCAAACCATCCGAAGAGGGGTGGCAACCACCAGCTTGAAGGATTTAAAGAACTCGTTAGTGAGTCCGTCGGGTCCCGGGCTTTTACCGAGGGGGAGGGCATCGATGACCTCAATGATTTCTATTTCAGAGATAGGGGCATGAAGCAGGGGGAGGAGGTTGGGTGGAATTCTCCGGGGGGAAACCCTAGAAATGGCAGCCATGCAATCCCTTCTGTGGTGGGATAGGGGGTTTGAGGTTCCCAGGAGTCTCGTGAAGTGCCCTTCGATGATGCCAAGGTTATCATCTACCCAACGCGTGCTTTCGTTGTGGTCAGCAAGGTCACAGGATTAAAGACTGCCCTCTCAGGCAAAAAAACAAGCTGCAATTGTTACTATACGATCTTTGGGAAATTAATAATCTAAAATGCAGCCCTCAACTACATGTTCGAATGATGCCTCATGTTTAGGGAAAGGGGACACTATATTAAACTTTTGTAGGCATTAAACACTTTAGGAAATTCAAATGACCAAATTGTACATGCCAAAGTTTTGCATCATGTATGGACTTCAAACATGTATAATCATCTAAATTTTTTCCATTATTTGTGAGCTTATACAATGCATGACACAATGTTCTAGATGCAATAGTTTATTGGCATAAAAATGATAATAAAGTTTACATCTATCATCAATAAAATTTACAACCAAACCTATATTGGCTACTGGTGACATTGATAATATATTTTTCGTCATCCTTGGCACATATAAGACATCTGCCATTGTGAGTATTCTTCCACTAGAAAAAAAAGAGATGGTTCATCTAACGTACCAAGCATACGAGTCTAGAGCCAACATACAATGATCATGCATTGATGGATCATAACTATCTTGTGTAGTAAATTCTCGTTCTTCATTTTCTCTAAGTTTCTAGGCTTGGTTTTAGAAGCCAAAATGTGTGAAACAACCATTCATGCCTCTTTCTTGACTCCCTCTTTAGTACACAGACTTAGGACATTTTTAGAAATAAGTTTGCTTATCCAATTTCTTCTCATGTTTGTTTTTCTTATTTGATTGTGTAACACTTATAGATTTTTGCCTAATAGAAGAAGAGTTGCACAATCAAAAGTATATATATATTGGCACAAAAGAATAGAATTTCTTACAAAATCACTACAATATTATGTTCACCAATTTTCATAGCGATCAATACAATGATTGTAAAAAAAACAGGTGTAAGGATATATCAATTGTTGAGGTTATTGAGAATAGACAGAAATAATATGAGGAAGAAGAAGAAGCTTAGGAGCACAACACAAAGCGCATTACTAAGTATAAAATGTTTCAAAGATAAGTAACCCTTTAGGGTTATTGATATATGTATGAAGCACGGAAAAATCCCTCCTAAAAAGGGAAAGAAGTACCCCAATGGTTGTAAGTTTGTTCACACATCACTACCAAAATATACTACGAATTCAATCATGATATGGCCTATCTACAGCGCATATGGAGATGTAACATAAATATGGAACATTCAAGAAACAAGGTGAAATCAGCCCTATAGGGTGAAGAAAGGGTTAGAGTGCTAGAATCCATTCACACATGCATGGAGGAAGGCGAATTTCTTAGCTTAGTTGTCACAAATGAAGTCAAATTTACATGTAACTCTTGAATATTTTCCTTTGTACATTTTTGACTAACTCTATTTATACTAGAATTTCTAACTAAACATAAAAATAGCATTGAAGGCACAAAATAATTTCGAATATTAAGTATAAATAAAGTTTTTCATGAAAATATCCTAGCTCTCAATAGGCTTGAGGAATCTTTGGACCTTAGGAGTTTACTCCCCAAAACATGTGTTATAAAACCTCCCAAAGTGAAGAGAGGCATTTCTATCTCTATATTAGACTCTATATCATTTGTCTCTTGTATTGAATATTAGTCTCTATATTGGGTGCCTCTTTCCCCCTCTTTTGAGGCTTTATAATTCCTTTACATGGGCTAATATATTTATTTCTCATTAAAGTAAGCAAAGGTTAGATTATGAAGGCCAAAACATTTTCCAGAACTTCTTCATTCTCTAAAGGAGGATTCTAAAGCTTCAAAAAATGCCAAACACTATGATAAATTGAACTCACTATCTCTCATTGCATAAATATAACTAGATGTTGGAATGAGGATTTCTATGTATACAAGCACATTGATAGGAACGGATGTCTCTCATTCACTGTATGGAAAAGATAGAGGTTTATCTTGGAGCATAGTGAAATGCTAGTAGTATTTTCCCCCGCTTTTGAGAACAAGTATAAATATAAAAAGCATAGACACGCAGTCCATATAGACCACAAGTATGCTCATAGAGCTAAGCATCCATGCTCATGTATAAAGAAACCCTCTTATGAATCCATCCCATTCTCTTCACTTCCAAGGAAATTCTATTAGAGGAATATAACAACTAAGACCTATGTCTCTTGTCCACTTAATATTTTTGGAAAGAGAAATGTTTGTCTCCATGTAAACTTGCACTCTATCTAGCTCTATGTTTTGTCAAAGGTCAAAGATGCCGGTGAAGAGAGAGAGAGAGAGGTGAAGAGAGAGAGAGAGAAAGAGAGACCTACAATATCAAGCTCTCTTTTAGAAATAGGTCATCCTCGTAGGATGTGTAGAAATTGATTGTTTTTTTTGCTTTTGTCTACGTAAAAAGGCAATCTATGAAGTATGTTTTCGGTACGACCCTTTGACATCGAGGGAAAACAACAAAAATGGTTGTCTACGTGGTTCTAACTTGCATTGTATCTATGGTAGTGTTTTTCAATTCTTACTTGCACTCTATCTACCTCTGTGTTTTTCAAAGGTAAAAGATGTTATTGAGCACAAAGACTTGAAAAAATGATGGCCTTTTGTCCAAACAACTTAGCTTAGGAGCTATAGAAATTGGTGGTACTTTTGCATTCGATTATTCTAAGTAAGAAAATATATATAACGCCTTTTTGAAAGGGGAATTTGCTCATGTGTATCTCATGGAAGTAGCCTATTGGTTAGGGCATTTGGCCTAGTTGGAGGGGGGGTCGTCCACCATGGGTTCTCCTTATCATGTGGTAGTGCCTGTTTGTCTTAAAGTGATAGGGTACTAGTCAGTTGCCTATCGGTAGATTTGTTCTTAGGGTGAACCCTATGTTTGGGATTTTGGACGAGTAGTATGATTGGCCTTTGGGTTGATTTCCAAGAAGGCCTCTCATTCAAACATCAAGTCTTCAGGCATGCTTCCAGTGATCTTCAACTTTAGGTGGGCCTTTGGGCATTTTTAATTTCTTTCAAGTGTGAAACTAATTTTTTTTTAGAGTATAAGAATTTTGAAATGTCGAGTGGGTGGGACTTGAACCCAGAAACTCTACCCCATAACATTCAAGGCATTCCGCTACACCACACCGGTTTCGACTATATGCAACTACTTTGCATTAATCTATAGTTATAGAGTTGATCATAGAGTAATTTTCTTAGTAGCAAGCCTTTAAGCTCTATATCTAATTACTAGTGTGCTTGGAAGCGATGTGCATACACTTGCTTTGCGGGATGAGGGGATAAGGGGAGTGCTATCAAATCACTTATCATTTCAAATGTTGTGAACAGGCATGGACATGTGTTTATAGATGATTGGCTCACAATGTGTATATATAAATGATATGACAATACCAACCCCTCTCCCCTCCATTCTGCTATTGCTCGACATCCATGTGGATTGAAAAGTAGTGATTTTTTATTGGATGTTTTTTTTTTGCCGTCATTTCACATATATTGCAAGTTGATACTATTTTGTTGCTGCTTTTATGCACAGATAGAAAATGCATTTGAAAAACTGCAAAATGTTCCATTGTTCAACCTTTTGTGATAAGGTGGAGGGTGGAATTCTTAATTTTTTGTGTATTCCAACTAGAACCTAGGCGTTTGATCTTTGATTTCATTGCTGTCATGTGAAGCAGCCCTTAGTGGTGTTAGGGCATGTGAAGCAGCCCGTAATGGTGTAAGGGCATGTGGAGCAGGCCTTAATGATGTGCTTTGAGGGTTGAACTGTGAAGTTTTATGTATTCCAACTAGAATCTGATTCCACTGCCTGCATGTGAAGTAGCCATTAGTGACGTGCCTTTATTTTTTAATGGAAATTTAGCCAAAGCCTACTCCCCAAACTTTACCTTTGAAATTACAAATGTACAAGTGAACAGGCATAGTACCTATGGGACCTCTCGTATTCCACGAAGGAGGGTTTAGGTTGCCCGAAGGCAATGCAAGAGAGGACTACCCGAAGGCAATTGGTTTCAACTAGATACAACATGGTTACACTGGCCTTAAGCCCACAAGGTGTCCTTTCATAGATGGGGATCAAACCTTCACCCCCGCCTCAAGAGACAGAAGGCCTATCCAACCAAGCTGACAAGTTGTAGCGATGCCTTTTGCCTATAATTGTCTCAATTTCATTCCACTTCTCTCGTGTCAAAAAGCCTTTAGTGTTGTGCTAAGGGCATGTGACAACCTTTCATATTGTGCTTTGAGGGTGGAACTCTTATTTTCTTTTTTTTTCCCAGATCTTCGATCTTTGATTCCACTACCCTGATGTGAAGCAGCCCCTTTGATGTGTGTGTTTGTTCAAAGGAAGTTTGGTAGAGCCCAATCTCTCCAATCTTGAATGTACAATGAAGGGCATAGTACCATTGGATTCACCATATCTCACAAAGCAATGGTTTAGATTGCAGAAGCGTTATAAGAAAAGGGTTTTCCGAAGGTATTTAGTTTCAACAATCTGAAAGCATTACAAAAATGAATTAATCACACTAGCCAACGCTTGTCCAATAGCCCATGGGGATTGAACACACAACCTCCTCATCAAAAGGTGAGTGTCCAATCAATTTGCCTAAGGAGCATGAACACCCCCTCGATCTGTTCTGAAGTAATGGCTCTTGTCACAAGTCATTTGTTATTCCCTTTTTTTAAATGTTACAAGAGAAACTTATATTTCCATATCAATTTGTGCAAGTAAAGCGGGATCGGATGAGGGACATCCTCCCGAACAGTCCAAGACATTTGCCACTGATCAACTCCGCTTGAGTTTTTTTCTTGCTACATTTCTCATCTAAAGGCAGCAACGGGAAGACGTCCATCTTTTAAGGAAAAGAAAGACATCAATGCGATTCGTTTGCCTTCTAAGGTAAGGGCGTCAGGCCAATGCTATCGAGCGCTTAAAAGTTTTCTCCTAATTTCAATTCAAATTCGAGACCTCAATACCTAGCGAGCACTCTAAAGGTCATGAGTGAAGGACAATATATTATTAGGTTCACATTTGTTACTTTTTTAAATGGTATGTGGATTTAACCCTAGAGGGCCCAAACCAAGTGCAGGACAATGGATTATTAGGTTCACATTTGTTACTTTTTTAAAATGGTATGTCGATTAACCTTAGAGGGCCTAAACCAACCAAGGTGCCTAATTGGGTGGAATACCCTCACTTACATATTGCATATTATCCCTAGGTTGATAACCTAAGCAATATGCTTGGAAAGGTTCTAGGGTAGAGAAACAGAGAAAGTATAAACCTTGAATGGGATCCTCAGGTAATGATTGAAATAGATGTTAGTAAACCTATTAGGACCAATCTTTTTATAAAAGATTTGGATGGTCGTATCCTACATGGACAGATAGTTATTTATTGGAACACCTAATTAAGGATTGCCCTTTGCTGACTCCTAAAACAAAGGATGTTGAGGAGAACAAATCCAAGGATCCTCACATACCCAATGCAAATAAGCAACCACCTGCTGGGTCATTGGTAAAGAAAAGTACTCATAATATCAATCAGAAAAAACTCAATACTAAATGGATTAAATCTTTTGAGGTTTGTTTTCAATCCTTTTGAGAATCAGCACATGGATCTCCCTAGAGATAATGAAAACAAGGAAAATACTTCTCCTAATGTTGATAGGGAAGAATGTTAGGAACTGCCAAGGGCCAATTCAAAAACCCTAAAACACCTAGGGAGAATAATTTAGAATGGACTCAGGTAGGGTAGGAAGAAAATTATGGAAGGTATGAACTCTCAAAGCTCAGCTCATGATTTTAGATGATTTTGATCAAGCTAGAATAAATGAGTTGATAAAAAAGTACAACTGTCATGAGGATGTCAATATGTCTCAACAGGAAAATAATGGTCATGAAGAAAACTTCTCAAACAACATCAAGAGAAAAGACACAGTCTGAAATTCGGCTTCAACATGTAAGCGTTCAAAAAAATTAAAAAAATGATGGATTTTTTGTGTAGTGTTGTCTTTATACTGATTTTTCTTATTATTGTTATCATGACTTCCTTCAAGCTTTTATCTTATAGTGTTAAGGGCTTAACTAGCCTATCAAAGCTAAATATATTTCCAAGTGGATTAAGGATATGTCTCTTTCTATCGACTTTATTTGCTCACAAGAAGTTAAAATTGATGGCATTAAGCTTTTCCAAAATTTGAATTTGTTGGGTAGCATAAATGGTTTTCCGTTAATTCCAACCTGACACACCTTATTGAAATTGTTCATACTAGCCCCACTAATCAGTGGTTTTGGTCTCCTTCAAAGTGCCCTACAATTGTACTCTTGTTTTTATTTATGTTCCTAACTGCTCCTCCCTGAGATTCAATTGTTAGAATGAGCTTCAATCTCTGCCTAGTCCTCTCCTTTTAGCTAGGGACAACATGGTTACTAGAATTCAAGATAGATTAGACAATAAAGGAGACATTATCTATGGTCATGAATGACAAAGCTGGTTCAATCTCAACTATATGCACGACCTTTTGGATTTTGCCCTAAATTTTGGGATCTCTTGGAATAACATACAAAAAGGTCTTGACCATAATGATGCTAGACTTGATAGGTGCTATATTAATGTCCACTTTTTGCATAATTTCTACAACATAAATTGTGAGCTGCATTCGTGTTGTTTGATCTCTAATCACAAACCCCTTATCATTGAGCTCCATAAGAACATCCCTAGTTTTAGATTTGGATGGCCCCACCTTTATGCTTCCTTCATTAGATCACATATGTCAAGACTCAAACTAAAAGGATTTTTTATAATTACTTCTCTAGAAATATTAAGACTTCCTTACTTGCTGCAAAGCTTTTAAAGAGGTTCATTCCCTCGTTACTCACTACGAAAAGCTACCCAAAATTTTTATGGCTAAAAGGAGAATCGAGATTGCTAGAGAAATTATTATTCCTCAAGTCAATTCTTCCCATAACCTTGACTACTTGGATAAACTCTTGGTCCTTCAAGAAAGATTAAAGTTTGAAGAGTATCTTGAGGCTAGTAGCATCTCTCTTCCTCAAGAGAATTTCGGGTTGGGAATCATGATTTACCTAACAAAAGTATGTTCTCTTTGATGAAAAAATAAAGGATTGCATGCCCATGATAAAGAAAAAAATTAGGAATTCTTGCTATCAATGTTGAGGAGAAGTTACAAGAGGCCACTAGCTTCTTTGCCTGTAAAAACCTTGGTCATGATGGTTTACCAAATGTATTTTTCTTATAGTTGAAAGATTTCTTTGCACCTTACATCCTCTTGGTGTGGAAAGAAGCTATAGCCAAAGGTTCTCTTCCTATGGAGATCAACACTAGAGTTATCAAGTTATATAGGTTATCAAGTTTTTAAACAATTGGAGACCCATTTCTTGCCTCACCACTATATATAAGATCCTTGCCTCTACCCTTGCTAGAAGAATGAGTCCCATTATGAATAGTATTATCCTTCCTAAGAAAAAGGGTTTCATCAAAGGGAGATTCATCCTTGATGCCATTATCTCCCTTTGGAAGGCATGGAGCATGCTAAAGAGTCAAATCAAGAGTAATTTTTAATCAAAATTTATTTTGATAAAGCTTATGACAGAATTGAATGGGATTTTATGCTTCAATCCTTTCATGATGCTGGATTTGGCAAAAAGTTCATCAAGTTTGTTAGCACCCTCTTTGGTAATGCGTACTCTAAAGTCTCCATTAATGCTTTCCTATCTCACCGTTTCAATCTTGCTAGATCTATAAGACAGGGTTGTCCCCTAGCCCCTCAGTTATTTCCTATTTCTAATGATGCTTTGGGTTTCCTTGTTAAAGATGCTTTGTCTTCTAGTTTGGTCAAAGTCATTGATATTCCTCTATCTCCTTCCCAATTGGCCTCCAGATGTTTGCTGATGACACTAACATGTGTTGATATATTTAGGTAGTGATGTGTGTGAGCACTCTAGGACCATCGAGGCACTTTTTTCCCTCTTTATGAGGTTTTTTCCCCTTAGCCTGTATATACACCTATTGCCCTAATGGGTTACTTATCTTTGTATATTCTAGTGGTAATACATACATTATGATGTGTCGTGCTCCAAGCTTCTTCTTCCTTGTGCTGTTCGTGTGCTTCTACATCACTCAATCTCCAACAATTGGTATCAGAAAAGGTCGTCGCTTCATCTAGGGCATCATCGACACCTCTATGATCACAATCTCAGAATCACACGAAATCTGGTGAGCATACTCAGGGTGATTAGGAGATCAAAACAGCTTCATAATGTGGTGCCAAAATAGCAATATGAGCTTGTTTTAGCCTTTGAATGCGCTATCGAAGTGCTTGTGTAGGCTATTTCATCTTTTTGTCCAAAGATATATCTAGGTTTTGGTTTGCCAGTATAAGCATCTTGAAGTCTATTACATGTCTAGCAGAACTCATCAATGTAGTTCTGTTCAGCTTTTTTAGATACAATTATTTTTCTACATCAGGGTATTTTAGTTAGTGGCCATGGCTGAAAGTAGTAATGTATTTTGTACGTTCCCTATTGAGGATAAGTTGGATGGTACAAATTACCAATTATGGGCTTATATGATGCGTCATGTATTGGTCGCAAAAGGAATACAGAATATTGTGCAGGGTGTTGAAAAATGTCCTATTACACCTGCAAATACAGGTACTAAAGCTGATGCAGACAACATTGAAGATGATGATATTCTTCATGTCCCTCTTCTTGCTATAGTTTCTATTGCACCTATTGCAGAGCAAATTCATTGGGATGGCAGAGATGCTCAGGCACATGCATTGATAGCCTTGTCTATCAAACATGCCTTTATTCCTCACATTCGCTCTCGTAGAACAGTTCAGGATGCTTGGGATACACTTATGACATTGTACCAGGCTAGGAATGAGGCTTGCGTTGCTTACCTCCAAAAACAGTTGGAGAGTGAGCATATGAATGAAGGTGATTCTATGGATAGTTTTCTAACAAAGATCAAAGATTTGAAGGAACAACTATTTCTACTGATGAAGTCTTGCCTAATAGTTTACTTGTGCAGACTATTCTGAATGGTCTTCCCAATTCATACCAGAGTTTTGCTTCTACTCTTCATTTGATGATGAAAGGCAATCCAAATGCCTTAGCATTTGAGGAGTTAGTCTCTGTTCTGCTACAGGAAGATCAATCTAGGCAGAATAGGTCCATTATGCATGTTGGAGATCAAGCTTTCATGGCGAGCAAGGGTAAATGGAACTCTTCTATAAGTAAGTAGAAATCTGCCAATTCTGCACAATCAAAGAAGGAAGACAGAGAAGAGAAGAAAACAAAAAAGGAAAAATTCTTTTGCAAGTACTGTAAAGCAAATGATCACGTTATTAAAAATAGTCATGAGCTGGCTGCAAAAGAGGCAAAGGAAAAGAGGCTGGAATGGTTGTTGTAGAGGCCTCTACAACAAAAACAGAATCTACTAATCTAGTGTAGAATGAAGAATGGGTGTTTACTATTGTTTGCAATTTTGATCTTCTCCTGAACAGTGTATATCTACAGTAGATTCAAATGTTTGGTACTTTGATAGTTGTTGGGAGGAATGGTTGGATGCACTCAGAAGATTGAGTTGGTACTGCTAATCCTGCTTTGCACCAGCCCTCTTTGACTCCAGATATGCTTAGTAGACTCCTTGAGCTTCCAAATGATACCAAGAAATGCTATATGTACTTTGGAAAAGGTTTGAGTAATGACTTGATCAAAACAGATAAGTTTGTAAATCACAAAGCTCAAAAACTTTCTATTTTTGTCTTGATACCTGCTCAGTCTTTCACTCAGTTGACCAGCACACTTACAATTGGAAAAATTCCTCTTAGAGTTATTCAATTAGCTTACCAAACTACCATTTGCAAGTGGAATCATTCAAATTGATAATATATGCTCAGAGAAATAACTTTAGCAAGTTTATGGTCACTCCCAACTTTTTAGGAAATGTGCAGACAAATACCAGAGACCACTTCAAGCGAGATTTCTCCGAGATGGCTGATCCAATGACCTTAAAATTTTGTAGACATGTAGTATGGTTGGAGCTGGTTCCAACAAGCTTTAAATCACTTGATTTGGTTCAGTAGATCCTGAGATATGACCTGTTGAAGTTGACAGACTTGGAGGTAGACAACTCAGAGAACACAGAAGTAATGAATGTAACTCTTTCTATTAATTCACATGAATGTACAATCTCATTGGCTTGATAGATGTAGCCTAATGAGTTGGAGATGTGTAGGCTATGGTGTAGCACTTACACACTCAATGATCACAGATGTTAGCCTCGGGAATGGTGCTCAACAACCGCGACTTTTGACTTACAGTTTTTATAGGACTTGAGTTGAATTTGAGTTTGAATTCAAATTCAAATATCCTATGATCACTCCACTAAATGTAGGGAGATATTCTCTCCATTAATCAACTACCTTTTCCACGATTTCCAATCAATTAGGTGTGATCATTTACATGCCAAGTCATTCAGACTTTTACAAGGGGTAAAGAAGTAATAACTCATAAGCTAGTGTTCCTATGATCCTTGCTTCATGTAAAGTCTTCAAGATAGTATCCAAGCCAAATTGTGAAGGCTTGAATTGCACCAACAGCTCCCCCTCAAGCCAAACATTTGGCTCAAGTCTTCATCTTCATTCTTCAATCACATCCTATAATCCAATCATGGATTTAAATCTGCATAACTTGTTTCCATCCAAAGCTTTTGTAAGTAAATCTACACATTGCATATTAGTGGACACATAAGTCAATTGAATGTCTTTGCTTAGCATTTTTTCTCTCACATAGTGGTAATGAACCTCTATGTGTTTGGTTCTAGCATGATATATTGGATTAGCTGCAAGGTGAAGAGAGCTTGTAATATCTCCAAAGATAATTGGAGGTCTAGTGTATAGACCCAATTCTGTATACAAAAGCTTCAACCAGATAGCTTCTTGAGTGGCATTGGCTAGCCCTCTATACTCTGCTTCAGTGGATGACAAAGCTACTGTAGATTGTTTCTTGGTTGACCAAGAAATAGGTTTATCACCTGCAAAACATATGTATCCTGATGTGCTCCTCCTATCATCCTTGCATCCTGCCCAATCTGCATCTGTATATACTTTAATGTCAATATCTGATGTATAAGGAAAGTACAAACCATGGTTCTGAGTTCCCTTTAGGTACTTCAAGATTTTCTTTGCTGCCTCTAGGTGAGGTACCCTTGGTTTGTGCATGAATTGGCTTAGCACACTAACTCCATATGCTATGTCAATTCTTGTTAAGGTAGCATAATTCAAACTACCAACCATACTTTGGTATCCTGTAATGTCTTGGACTTCATCACCTTCATGAGCACTAAGCTTTAGGTTGACCTCCATTGGAGTACTTGAGACTTTAGCATCCTGCAAGTTAAACTTCTTCACAATGTCCTGTACATACTTCTTTTGAGTGATATATATACCTGAATTAGTGTAAACTAACTCAAGTCCTAAGAAGTATTTCAATAATCCAAGATCATTGATCTTGAACTCCTTCATCATCTATCCTTTGATGCTTCTAATACCATTGACATCATTGCCTGTAATGATGATGTCATCAACATAAACACACAAGTAGATTACCTCTGTACTACTCCTCTTTATGAATAGAGAAGTGTCTGCTTTACTCATCACAAATCCTTGGTCTTGGAGATATGTTGTCAACCTGTAATTCCATGCTCTAGGTGCCTGCTTCAATCCATATAGAGCCTTCTTCAATTTACAAACATAATTTACCTTCTTGGGATCTTCATAGCCAGGTGGTTGTGACATGTAGACTTCTTCAGATATCCATCCATTCAAGAAAGAATTCTTGACATCTAATTGGTACATGTTCCAATTCTTGGATGCAGCTATGCTCACCAATACTCTGATTGTTGGCATCTTAGCCACAGGAGAAAATGTCTCCTCATAATCAATGCCTTGGGTTTGTGCAAAACCCTTGGCTACCAACCTAGCTTTGTACCTGTTGATTGTTCCATCAGAGTTTCTCTTTAGCTTGTAGATCCATCTAGATCCTATCACCTTCATAGAGTCCTTCTTGGGTACCAAGTCCCATGTGTCACTCTCCTTGAGAGCTTCTATTTCTTCATCCATAGCTTCTTTCCATTCTGTCTTTGTGATTGCCTCTTCATATGTACCTGGTTCTTCATTCAACAAATCCTTTGCAAGATATATAGAATGCTTGGTTACAAGAGAAGTATCATACCCATATCTGATAGGCTTCTTACTTTCTCTCTGAGATCTCCTCATTGCTTGAATTGAGGATTCTGGTTGATCCTCTAGCTTCTTTATTTTCATCTTCCCTTTGGACTTCCAAGCCTTAAATTCCTCAAGGTTTATTGTGTCATCATCTTCTGAGCTTGAGTCTTCTTTCTGGATTGGTTCCTCCTTGGTGAGCTTTGGGAAATCTTCTTCCATATCATAGGGTAGACTAACCTTCCTGCATTCATTCTCATACCATGAGTCATTCTCATCAAAGATGACATCTCTGCTTACCTTGAAGCCTTTGTTTGTTGGGTTGTAGAATCTGTACCCTTTTTGGTTCAAATCATAACCAATGAAGATACATTTTTCAGCTTTAGGGTCTAGCTTTCCCCTTACCTGTGAGGGAATATGCACATATGCTACACAACCAAAAATTTTGCAATGATCCAATGATGGTCTCTTACCATGCCAAGCTTCATAAGGTGTCATGCCATCAAGAGACTTTGATGGCAACCTGTTGATGAGGTAGGTGGCAGTAGATACACTCTCTGCCCAAAGATAATTTGGCAACTTCTTTTCATTAAGCATAGACCTAGCTGTTTCAACAATAAGCCTATTCCTTCTTTCAGCTACCCCATTTTGTTTAGGTGAGTACCTTGTAGTTATCTCCCTTTTGATGCCTCTTTCCTGCAAGAAATCTTCAAACTCATTTGAGAAGTATTCTCCTCCTCCATCTGACCTTAGCCTCTTCAAGTTTCTTCATGTTTGGTTTTCAACAAGTGCAAGATACCTCTTGAAACAATTAAACACTTCATCTTTATGCTTCATAAAGTATAAGACAGTCCATCTGCTATAATCATCAATGAAGGACACATAGTACCTTGATCCTGAAATGGAGGGATCCTTGCTAGGTCCCCAAACATCTGTGTGTACCAAGTCTAGGTAGTCTTCATGCATGAAACCTTTCCTTGAGTAGGGCAACCTGTGAGACTTACCAAACTGACAAGCACCACACTTGTAAATCATGTGTTGCTTGGACACATTAGGTATCCCAAGCACACATTGATCCCTGCACATTTGCTTTAGGGTTCTTTCACCTATGTGACCTAACCTCCTGTGCCATATTTCTAACTTTGAAAGTGTTTGATCCTTGTAATTGTATAAAGCAATGTTTTTGGTGTCTTCTAGCTCAAAGGTAAACAATCTACCTGATTTCTCTCCCTTGGCTATCCTTTTGAATCCATGTCTTGGATCTTCCACATATGCTCCATGTTGAGTGAACCTGACCTGCAAACCTTTCTCCACAATCTGACCAACACTCATTAGGTTCTTGGTAATGGTTGGTACATAAAGTACCCTGCTCAATAGGTTCTGGTTACCATCACAAGTTTTCACATTTCCAATCTTTACAATAGAATGTTTAGTATCATCACCTGTCTATACCTAATGTTTGCCCTTGGGTTCTTCCAAATCAGAGAGTAGTGCCACATTACCAGCTACATGGTTAGAACACCCTGAATCAATATAAAATAAATGATCATCATTTGTACTTGCCTTGGAGGTCATATTCATGATCAATAGGGAGTCATCTTGCTCCTCTGTGTAATTGTTGTAATCCCTTCTATTTCTGAATCCACCTTGGTAGTTACCATTGTGGTTGTGGTTGTAATTGTTGTTGTACTGATTGTTGTATCCATTGTAGCCTTGGTGTTGGTTGAATCTACCTCTACCTTGAGAGTATCCACCTCTTTGATAGCCTCTTCCTCTCTGATTCTTATAATTTCTGTAGCACTCATCTGTGGTATGGTTAGACAATCCACAAATGTTGCATGGTGATGAGTTGTAGGGTCTCCCCCTACCTTGCTTACCTCCTCTGCCCCTACCTCTTGAAGATCTACCTCTCCCTGCATAATTAGCTTGGGAGGTAGAGCCTTCTTCTTCTTGCTTCTTCCCTTTACCTTTATCCTTAACTTTCTTATCGGTGTATAGAGCAGAGGGGTTATTACCTTTTGATTGATCTCCAGCCTTTGTAAACTTTGCTTCATGTGTGAATAGTTGGCCCATGAGAGTTGTGAGATCTGGGGTATGCATGTCCATGTAGAGATCCATTGCAGTGGTGAAGCTCTCCCACTTATCATCTGCCTTTAGTCCATTGGTTACTTGCCTTATTATTTGTTCCTCTTCAATCTCCTCTCCAATGCTTGCTAATTGGTCTGCCACATCCTTGATCTTGGTCACAAATTCTGAGACTGATTGCTTTGGTTGCTTCCTAAGGGTTGTGAATTCAATCCACAATTGATTCTTTCTGGCTCTTGTGTTAGAAGAAAAGTATGATGACAAGGTTTCCCAAGTCTCTTGGGAAGTCTTACAATTCCTGATGTGAGGTAAAAGGAAATCAGATATAGAGTTAAGAAGATAAGACCTTGCCAAAGCATCTTTTGCACACCATGTGTTGAGCCTCTCTTGTTCATCCTTGGTGGGTAGTCCTCTAGCTTTGAATGAGGGCAATTCCTCATCTCCTGAGATGAATCCAAACAAGCTTCTTCCTTGTAGATAGGTCTTCATCCTTAGAGACCAAGCTTGGTAATTGTTCCTGTCCAATTTGTCAATGAATGAAGGAAAACCATCTCCCATGTTACCTTATTTGCTCTGATACCACTGTTGGGAGGAATGGTTGGATGCACTCAGAAGATTGAGTTGGTACTGCTAATCCTGCTTTGCACCAGCCCTCTTTGACTCCAGATATGCTTAGTAGACTCCTTGAGCTTCCAAATGATACCAAGAAATGCTATATGTACTTTGGAAAAGGTTTGAGTAATGACTTGATCAAAACAGATAAGTTTGTAAATCACAAAGCTCAAAAACTTTCTATTTTTGTCTTGATACCTGCTCAGTCTTTCACTCAGTATGACCAGCACACTTACAATTGGAAAAATTCCTCTTAGAGTTATTCAATTAGCTTACCAAGCTACCATTTGCAAGTGGAATAATTCAAATTGATAATCTATGCTCAGAGAAATAACTTTAGCAAGTTTATGGTCACTCCCGACTTTTTAGGAAATGTGCAGACAAATACAAGAGACCACTTCAAGCGATATTTCTCCGAGATGGCTGATCCAATGACCTTCAAATTTTGTAGGCATGTAGTATGCTTGGAGCTGGTTCCAACAAGCTTTGAATCACTTGATTTGGTTCAGTAGATCCTGAGATATGACCTGTTGAAGTTGACAGACTTGGAGGTAGACAACTCAGAGAACACAGAAGTAATGAATGTAACTCTTTCTATTAATTCACATGAATGTACAATCTCATTGGCTTGATAGATGTAGCCTAATGAGTTGAAGATGTGTAGGCTATGGTGTAGCACTTACACACTCAATGATCACAGATGTTAGCCTCGGGAATGGTGCTCAACAACCGTGACTTTTGACTTACACTTTTTATAGGAGTTGAGTTGAATTTGAGTTTGAATTCAAATTCAAATATCCTATGATCACTCCACTAAATGTAGGGAGATATTCTCTCCATTAATCAACTACCTTTTCCACGATTTCCAATCAATTAGGTGTGATCATCTACATGCCAAGTCATTCAGACTTTTACAAGGGGTAAAGAAGTAATAACTCATAAGCTAGTGTTCCTATGATCCTTGCTTCATGTAAAGTCTTCAAGATAGTATCCAAGCCAAATTGTGAAGGCTTGAATTGCACCAACAACGGTGGGGCAACCAAACATATTACCTTGCAACACAACTTGTTCACTTCACTTGAGCCTACACCTAGTACAAGGAATACTATCGCATGCGCCAACAACTCCTCTTATCTTATGAGAGTTGGTAAGATCATTCTAACTACTACTCATGGTATTTCTCTTACATTTTCAAATGCTTTATTTGTGTTAGGGATCAAGAAGAATCTGTTATTAGTTTTAGCTTTAGCCAAGATTGGCTAGGTTGTGAAATTTATTGATGATAGATGTATAGTTCATGATCTGTCAAATGGCAACGTTATTACTGCTTCTGGCATTTTATGTCGTGAGCTCTATAAGCTCATAGAATATGAAAAATCTATGAAGATTTAGCATGTGCAATACATGATTCTTAGGCTATGTGAGATGCAAAGCTTTGACATGCACACTTTGGTCATCTGAATTTTGCTAGTTTGCTATGCCTACAGAAACCTGAAATGGTGTCCTCTTTTCCCAAACTTGAGGCACCCGGTAAACATGTTTATGAAGGTTGTATTCTGGGCAAAATGAAGAGTTCCTCCTTTCCAAAAGATGGTTCAGTTCGAGCTACTCAAAGATTGCATCTTGTTCACAGTGATGTCTGTGGTTCTATGCAAACACTCTCTTTTGGAAACTATCTTTACTTCGTGACTTTCATTGATGTTTTTTCGAGGCATGCATGGGTATATCCATTGAAAGCAAAGTCCGAAGTGTTTATGTGCTTCAAACAATTTTTGGTTTTGGGTCAACATCTTTTAGCATGTAAAATGGGCACCCTTTGTTCTGATCGAGGGGGGACTATATGTCTTCTGACTTTAATGCATTTCTAACTAAATGTGGGATAACACATTAGTGTACAGTGCCATATACACCTCAACAGAATGGAGTTGTTGAATGGAAGAACATATCACTCATGGAGACGGCGAGGTGTATAGTCAAGAGTTAGGCTTTATCACATAGTTTCTGGCTTGAGGTCGTTGTGTGTGCAACATATGTACTTAATAGATATCCCACTAAAGCATTTTAGTCTATCACTCCATATGAGGCTTGGCATGGTCATAATCCATCTGTCACTCACTTGCATGTTTTTGGTTGTCTCGCATATGCATTAGTGCTTGAACAACATCGTAGGAAATTGGATGATAAAGAAGTAAAATGTATTTTTGTTGGATACAGTTCTGAAAGCAAAGGCTATCGTCTTCATCATCCATAGACCAAATGCATTCTAGTTAGTCATGATGTTGTTTTTGTGGAAGATGCTATTCAAACTTTACTTTCATGTATGAAGGAGATGTCTGTTAGCTCCAAAGACATGTATGATACTTTGCTTTTTACAGGTGGAAAGTCTAATGCTAGTCCTAATGAGGCAACTTCTCAGCCTTTGCAAGTTTCATGTGATGATGCAGATCATTCCATTTCTGATGCAGATTTACATGATGCATTTATTGATGAGAGAGTTGATATTGAGGAGGCAAAAACTATGCCAAAATGGTTGGTGTAGTCTTTGCATGATAATAAATTAGGTGCACCTCTATCATATCCGATGGAGAGTGTTAATCTCCAAAAGAACTAGCTATCCTTGATGTTAGACCACCTCTATATCAAGAATAACTTTAAACTCCAACCAATTTTGGAAGACAAGTACCAAACTGTCAAGATTTTAACTAACTGTGAAGAAAGTCATTTCAGAGAAAAGTCTACTGCACATTATTGACGCATTGACTAATCATTTGTGTAAAGTTTTTTATAAAAATTTGTAGAATATATCGCCTAGATTTTGTGCACCTCCTCCAAGTTAAATCACTTCAAAATCTTAAGTAGATTATGAGAAATGATCTAAACAATCTACCTATGTCTGAAACTTCCTTCTTGTAGAGTTGACTTTGACACCTACAACTTCTAACACATGGTTCTCCCAAATTAGAACCCATTTAAACGAATGTTTTTAGGAATAGATAGCTTACCTTCCAACTTAGATTTTGACTCCTCATTTGTGTAAAACTTTGCACTGTGCACTGAGAACTAACCATTTCTTTGACCATCAGGATGCACATGTTTTAGAAGACACTCAACACTTTCTCACATATAGATGTTCCTACACAAAATTCTCTCAGCCTGTTTGCAATTGGACTCTCAACCTTTAACCATAGATAGATTAACTATGGACTTAGATGTGTACAAAAGGATTTTTGATAAAATCAAACACAGAAGGAGAACTAGAGAAAAGATCGACGCGCAATTCTCTGAACATTCTTTCTATTCAACTCTTCATACATCTGATGGATGATACACACAATACTCATCATCTATTCATCTATATTTCATCTCTCTCTTCTAATACGACCATCTATACGTATCTATATATACATATGAGTATTGATTCATCATTACTTCAAGTATATTGAAGTATTTACAAAACTAATGTACATATGTTTTAAAGAACTTTGCTCCCTAAACCTTCTCTTCATTTCATGAAGTTAGACTTCAAACTTTTCTTCATATCTTCACTTCTAGGCTTCATAATCACTAATTGTTGATTGTCTTGCTCCAACAATATCGTACTCGTTCATGCTCTCATAGTGCCCCTTTTGCATCAGGTTGCTATGCTATGGCTGCCTCTAGTCTCTGTGATGAAAATGAGCCTGTTTCATTTGATGAAGCACAAAATTTAGAAAATTAGATGGCTACTATGCAATCTGAATATGATGCTATAATGAAAAATGGTACTTGATCTTTATGTGACTTGCCTCATGGCAAGAAGCCCATTGGGACTAAGTGGGTATACAAGCTGAAGCATAAGCCTGATGGAATAGTTGACAGGTATAAGGCTAGGCTTGTTGCAAAGGGTTATGCATAGGAAAGAGGCTTTGATTTTGATGAGACCTTTGCACCTACATGTCCAATGACTACTGTTCATAGCATTTGTGCACTTGCACCTCATCATGGTTGGAATGTACATCAGTTGGACATTAAAACTACATTTCTAAATGGTGACTTGCATGAAGAAGTGTATGTTTTTTCGCCCCGTGGCTTTGTGCAAAAGGCTTGAAAACCAAGTGTGTAGGTTAAAGAAGGCATTATATGGTTTAAAGCAAGCACCACGTGGTTGGTATGAAAAGATACATGCCTATCTGATTGCACATGGTTTTGAGAACATTCCAACTGAAAGCAGCTTATATGTTAAGCATGCTAATAATGTGCTTCTGATCATTGTTGTGTAATTTGATGACATGTTGCTCACTAGTCCTCATGACAAGCATATTGATGATTTTAAGGCTGATTTGCATGCCTCATTTGAGATTTTTGATTTGGGCCATTTGCATCACTATTTGGGCATCTATTTTATGCAAGTTGATGGTGGAATGGCTTTGTGTCAAACAAAATATATTGACACATTATTGCATCATTTTGGCCTTGAAGACTATAAACCTATTGCCACTCCTATGGAGACATGTTTATGATTGAGTCTTCATGATGCTCGAGATGCGTTTGATGCTATTCTCTATTAGCAGGTTGTTGGATGCTTGATTTACTTTTGCATTACTCGGCTAGATATTTGGTTTGTTGTCTCACAGATGAGCATGTTTATGCATTTCCTAGGTATCAAGCATTGTTAGGTGTTAAGCGTGTCTTTTGCTACTTGAGTGGTACCCAGCTCCTTGGATTGTTTTATCCCAAGGGAGGATCACTACTGTCAGATTTACATGTTTTTTTTTCCTCTGACGAAGATGGTTGCTATGACATTGGTGTGTCCACTAGAGGCTTTTGCTTCATGCTTGGTAGCTCATGTAGATCTTGGTTGAGCAAGAAGCAGCCTACTGCAGCCACTTCTAGTTGTGAGGCTGAGTATAAGGCAACTTTCATAGCGACTCTTGAGTGTGTGTGGCTCAGATGCCTTATGGCTGATTTGGATGTTGGACAGTCCTCTACCACGACCATCATCACTGAGAGTCAGAGTGCATTGATAGTTGTGAGAAACCCTATGTTCCATGCTCGGACTAAGCACATTGAGGTGCATTATCATTATGTCAGGGAGAGGTTCTTTGTTGGAGACATCAGCTTGGCATATGTGCCCACGCATGAGAACACCGAGGCACTTTTTTCCCTCTTTAGGAGGTTTTTTCCCCCCGGCTTGTATATACACCTATTGCCCTAATGGGTTACTTATCTTTGTACATTCTAGTGGTAACACATTCAGTATTGTGTGTTGTGCTCCAAGATTCTTCTTCTTCCTTTCACTGTTCACGTGCTTCTACAGACCTCGATCTCCAACAACATGGTTATGCTTACGGATGACTGTTTTGCTGGTCACTTTCTCAAGTATTTTGAAATTTTCTGTCTTCCTAGTGGCTCTAAGATCAATCATAAAAAAATCTGGTTTTAAAGCCTCCAATAATCACATCCCTGCCTGTGTTACTTAAAAAGATTGTAATATTCTTAAAGGCGGTGAAGTATTCAGACGCGTAGGCATCCCTATGGGATTCCAAATCACCTTTTCTCAAAGATGGGATTGGGTTTTGAATAAATTTTTGGACAAAATTTTCAAATGGCATGCCTCTCAAGGCTCTCCTTATCTCACACGGCTTTTGTTCTCAACCACTATATTCTTCCTTGTTTTACTTACTTCCTTGCTTGCTGGCTGCCTTCCAAAAAAGATATTAACCAAGCTATTGCCTTAGCTAGGAGATTCCTTGGGGGGGGGGGGGGGGCTCTACCAACAATAAGATTCCTAAAGTCTCTTGGAGTATATGTTGACCTAAGAGAGAAGGGGGTCTTGGTGTGCTTTGTCCTATCAAAATGACTAGTAATCTTTCTACTACGTGGATAACTTTTTTGGCATCTTGGCTTGTTTGCTTAGGAAAATTTCTAGCAAGTTTTTTATGTCTCAATACAAAGCGTGGCATAATCACTCTGTCTGAGATTCGATTAGCTCTCCTCTTTCTTTCACTCTTGTGGGTTCTTCTTTAAGTTGCAAGTATTAGTGCTTCGATGGAGGTCGAGAAGTTATGGTCCTCTAACCCCATTCTTTTCGAAAACACCTCCTTTTACTACATGAATCTGTTTGGACTAGATTACTCTCCTTCCGTAACAATGCCAATCTTGGTATTCTAGAATATAAATGCAAAATAGTTGGCTTTCTCTCTTGGAATGATCTCACTGAAGAGGTATGTACTGATGAGTGCATCCTTGCCCTTACTAATGTTACTTTCTCTTGCAAATAGGTCCTGCTAAATAAGAAGACCCTACTCTAGGAAAAGTTGCATATTTATATTAGGGATCAGACTATCTGCATGTTCGATGTGGCTCAAGAAATGTGGAAACAATACAGAAACAGAAAGGAACAATTAGCAAGATTCTTCAAAAGCTTAATAGGAGATGGCACATCCAATGGAATGCTCAACAATGGAGACATAGATTTCTATGTCTATGGTACCTTTCTTCTTACATCAAGCATGCCTACTTCCAATGGTTGATTATTCATGATGGATTATGGAGTGGAAACAGAGTCAAGAAGTGTGGAATTAGTGATGGTCTTCATACAAGTTTGTGGTAAGGTGGAGGATTTGCCCCACATCTTCATGCACTCTCAATTAGCAGCCAAATTTTGACAGGCTATCATGCCTTATTGTAGGAGGCACAATATTATTCTTACTCATTTTGACAGGCTATCATGCCTTATTGTAGGAGGCACAATATTATTCTTACTCATTTTGACAGGCTATCATGCCTTATTGTAGGAGGCACAATATTATTCTTACTCATCAGGAGGTTTTACTTGGATCCTGCAAAAGAATGGACATGGTTCTATGGTATATGTGGAGGAGCCACATCCTTTCCTACATTCGGCTCAACAGGAATCAAAGTGTTTTTAATGATGGAAGAAAAGATGTATATTTCTCCTTTTCCTTAGGTTTTAAGATAAAAAAAGAAAAAAGTGGAGGTTCGGCCGAGCCCTACTCCCCCAGGCTTTAACGTTGAAATTGCAACTGTACAATGAAGGGCATAGTAGTACCCATGGGACCCCCCTTATCCCACAAGAACAAGGATTTACATGACTAGGTTAAATGGCGGTCACAACTACCGCAGGGTTGAACAAACGATGGCACCTCAACCACATGCTACATGTTTCCAAGATATACATGTCCCTTAACTCTCTCCCCCCAATAAGTGGACTGCTCTGATGTTTTTTTACTCCCATAAAGATTTGACATGATTTTCTGATGTTTGTAAGGCTGGCTCTTTCTTGTGCCTCCGATTCCCCTTACGCAGGTGTACTTCTATCACTAATTTAACTCTTTTCTTTCAAAAACAAAAAGAAAATATGTACCTTGAAAATACAGCAGCTCTTATTCTGACCAGGAAATACACTCGCCAGTCTTGGCTGTATCGGACATGAGACATATAGTCAATGATGTGGTTATGACGAAAGGTGCTTTTAAGAGACGGTCAGCGATATAGGTGAATTTGGTGTGTGTCGTTGCTGTCTCTCGAAACGAAGGACGGATTACGCCAGGCTGTCACGATGTATATCTCACGAGTCACGACTCACATGCATATTAACCCAATTCGGTAGTAGCTCGATTGCACAATTCGATGCTGTAATTCGTCAGGGTGGGTAGTTCGGATGTCAGTCAATTCCGTGTCGCTCCTACGACAGCTTGCATCTCCCCACCTATATGTACCTATGGAGCTGCATACGGCAGCGTACCAGTAGGTCGTAATCAACCAGCCTCAAGCTTCCGTGCACACCTTCAGTTACACAGTTCGCTTCTTCTGCATACATATAGGATCCTCGAGAACGGCATAGCCACACTACTACTCCATTCGAGTGAGAGATGCGCCGATAATTGATCTATCAGGGGTGACCATCAGCTCTCTTCGAAGAGGAGAATCTCGCAGGTCGTTTAGCTGCTGCTTAACTTGATGGTCATGTCGCTTGCTATCCTGTTTCTACGAGTTTACTTCTCCTTCTTCCTTCTTCCATCCTCCACTCAGGCCTTTGCTGTTTCCACGTATGCACTGATTTGTTCCGCTTATGTCTGGTTGATCATTAAGCGGCTATGGACTCCTGTCTACATTATGAGCTTCGGCTGCTACAAGCCGCCTCAGAACTTCCGGGTCCCCTTTGCATCGTACGTTGAGCATTGCAGACTCCTCAAGGACAGATGGGACGAGAGCAGCATCCAATTTCAGGAGAAAGTTCTGTCGAAGGCAGGAATGAGCCAGCTGACGGCGTTGCCCACGAGCTTTCACTACTTGCCGCCAAGGATAACGCTTCAGCTCGAGAGGCAGGAGTGTGAGACGGTCCTCTTTGCAGCTGTAGATGAAATTCTGTCGTCGGTGAACGTGAAGCCTCATCAGATAGGTGTCGTCGTGAGTAATTGCTCTGCCTTCAGCCCAACGCCGTCGATGACGTCCATGATCATCAACAAATACAAGCTTCCTGTAGATGTGAAGAGCTACACCCTTGCAGGGATGGGGTGTTCGGTAGGGCCTCTTGCGCTGGATTTAGCCAAGAGGGTTCTGACCATTCACCGTAATAAGTACGCTCTCATCGTCAGCACAGAAAATCTGACAAGAAGCTTGTACTTTGGGAACGAAAGGTCGATGCTGGTTACGAATTGTCTGTTCAGAGTTGGAGGTTCCGCTGTATTGCTGTCGAACAAGTGGGCTGACAGGAAGGTCGCAAAGTATAAAATCATGTACACGGCCAGGAGTCACATGGGGGCTATCGATATGTGCTACAGAAGTGTTTATCAGGAAGAAGATGCAAATGGAACTGTCGGAGTTGGTTTGTCCAAGGATTTGATGAAAAGCGCTGCACTTGCACTTCAGCACAACATGAGGATTTTGGGTCCGAAGGTGCTTCCGCTGTCGGAAATTTTTCTGTATACCCTCAATCAGTTGAAAGTTAGGTTCTCGGCGAAAGGCGAGGCGAAGCAGTACATACCCAATTTCAAGCTGGCTTTTGATAACATTTGCATTCATGCCGGAGGGACGGCAGTCATACGCGCTATGGAGAAGGCCTTGGACTTGCCATTCAAGTACAGCGAGCCATCGCACATGACCCTCTACAGATTTGGAAACATTTCATCTGCTTCCATTTGGTACGAGCTTGCCTATGAGGAGTCCAAGGGAAGAGTGAAGCAAGGAAACAGGGTTTGGGTCGTTGGATTGGGTAGCGGCTTCAAGTGTTGTAGCGCGTATCTGAAGGCGCTCAAGACCATGGACATGAGCTGCAGCAGCCAGTGCTGGTCGGACACCATCGCCGAATTGCCTGTGGAGCTGCCAAGCACCTCCCATCACTGTCATTGAATCAGATTAAAATTGCGAGTAGCATTTGTACTACTAGACATTGTATCATCTACAATTGATTTAACGCTCATCCGAATCATTTCGTCTCGCCTGTCTCTTCCCCTACATGTTTCATTTCTATGCTTTGTGATTAGTCTCCTAATATCACAGAAATCTTCGCGCCCGAATTGATTCTTTCGTGCGCACGCTGAGCCCACGTCGTAGCTCTCCATAGCCGAAGCAGCTCCCACGGACACCATGCTTCACTCCCTAATGACTTGCTGCCTGGATCGCGGCAGTTACTGATGATGGAATCCATGTTTCCTGGAGGTCGGAATACTGACGGAGGATACCGCTATCAACTACATCTTTCAGTACTGCATGTCGAATGAAACTGTACTTGTACTTCGAATAATGCAACTGCTTTCTTAGCATCGAGGGGTTCATGACTCATGTGATGTTAACATGGTGAATGGTGAACATGATGTACGGTAGGTCACGATACCATTTTAGTGTTTCGTCTAACTAACCTTCATGTTAGTTTAGCAGCAATGGTTTCTTGCTGATTGATTAACTCTTGATATTTACAAACTGACTGATTGAGCCAGCTTTACTGCATCGTCGCTTCGCCCACATCTTACAAATTTTTCTTTTGAGAGTACAATGAATTGGAAATACACACTCACACACCAACCTCATATAAGGTAGAGGCACCCATGAAGAGAGACTCATATACATGTTCAGCGAACAGCTTCAAGACATAAGCCACTAGGCTCTCCAAGACATAAGCCACTAGGCTATGCAGTCTAGTACAACTCTTACAACTTTTGTTCTGTCGGGAGGATGATTGATAGGTACGATGCATCTGCAAACTGTTGCATAAAGCTTCACTTATCTACTAGTAAAAAAGGACAGAAGTGAGGCTTCCATTGCCACTCCGGAATCCACCTTCAACATGGCCACTCAACGGCGCTCGATGGCAAAGTAGATCTAAATCCGTTGTAGGAAAGGGAGGTCAATAGCGCTTTGCTTACATGGAAGCAATTGTTTCATTGCCACTCTTTCAGGTAGATCAAGGAAGTCGACTATGCTTATTCCATTGCATTAGCTGTTTGCACAACATTGGCGTCCCTCGTACAAAAAGGTACACATGAGTGAAATGGTATAAGTATGCTACTCAGCTCATAGGTAGAAGAACGTTATAAGCGAAAAAAGACAGAAGAAAAGAAGAGAACCAAATTGATGAAAAGTCTGGAGAGAAGGAAACACAACAAACCGAAGAAGGGGAGACAAACTAATCACCAAGGGATGTTGGTTCCTCCCATGTGTATGATAGTATTGGTTGGAGATCTCGCACTCATCTTTAGTGGTGATATGTTAAAACCAATTCCCCTTAGTGATCAATTTTTTTTGGGTTGCTCTTGTTGAAATGTGTCCTTAGTGGAAAGGACTTTGCACTAAGGTTGAAACCATTCCTCTCTAGTTGAATTCAATCCTTAGAGGCAAGAGTTGTGCATTGAGGTTGAAACCATTCCCGTTGTTTGGCCTTAGGGGTTTCCTTACTCAATCTCTATCCAATCTTGAAGGGTACAACCCTAACATGATTTGAATTCAATCCTTAGAGGCAAGAGTTGTGCATTGAGGTTGAAACCATTCTTGTTGTTTGGCCTTAGGGGTTTCCTTACCCAATCTCATCCAACCTTGCAGGGTACAACCCTAGCATGGTTTCAACCATTGCGTTGAGGTAACTACCAAGATATCTCTAGGTGATGGAAGCATTTATCATTGAGTTCTCCAAGAGTAGAATCAAACGTAACACTTCATCTTTGATCCATGGCTTCAGGTAGACTCCCTAAGAGATTGTAAGACTAGTGGGAAGAAGATTCAAAGAATACATAGAGAGATGTCCAATCCCAAAGCTACCTACACAGGCCAAACAAGTATCCTTGGTTTTAGATGGCCTGTTAAATGGAAAGTTATGATCCTATGTGTACTTAAAAGAGCAAAGCACCCTAGACCAGTGCATGAGAATGTGCATAGACATAGGGGGCAACTTAGGAGAGGAATCAGATCTCTCAAAACTTTAAAAAGTCTCTAAATGCTCGATTAGTATGACATCAAAACTATCATCATCAGTTGAGGAATGAGTTGAGTAAATGGCTTAAGAGGAAACTTTCAGATAGGCAAAATCAGAAGGTGAACATTCAGATAAACGTTGTTACACACACTACTAGAAATAGGGGGATGTAGCGATGCCTCCGAATAAAAAAAAACGGGAACCGTCGCTTACGTGACAGTAGCATCACATAAGCGACGGCCCTATTTTTTTTTTAAACAAAAAGAGCTATCGTCACATAAGCGATGTTAGCATCACTTATGCGATGCTAAAACTATGCATCGCAAATAGCATCGCTAATTAACAATGCTACTTGCAACATTGGCGAACTGGCTACGATGCTTTAGTGTCGCATAAGCGATGTCCTGTGTTCTAGAGCATGGCATAAGTGACACTCTCGAATGTGAAAAAAAAATTTGATTTCTCTCGGCACATTTGTGTCGGGATTTGGACGCACAGACACACACACAGATAGATAGATAGAGAGAGAGATATATATACACATAGAGAGAGAGAGAGCGAGCGAGAGAGAGAGAGAGATTGACACACTCCTTGAAGCCAGGTACGTGCACACACACACACAAACATACACACACATACATATGCATACACACACACATATACACACATAGACACACACACATAAACATAGACACACGCACATACACACACATATACACACTAACACTACAACATATGAGGGCCTTACCGACGCTTCATATACCGACGGTCACAGTCGGCATCGGTATAGGCCTCGAAAAATCTCACTAAGAGATACCGACGGTCAAGTGACCGTCGGTATGACCGTTTTAAACGGATCGTCGGTGTGGCCCGCAGTCGCCGGTATGCGCGTTGGTATATGCGTCGGTATAGGCATCCGTATAAGCATCGGTATGAGCGTCGGTAATTTACTGGGAACTATCGGCGCGTATACCGACGCCCATACCGGCGCCTATACCGGCGGTGAGTTTTAAACATACCACGAACCCGAGAGCAAAACTTCACATTTTTGCGCGTGTTTGAGTACTGCTGGTCTTCTGTTGAACTTGCGTGCGCGAACCGAATTGCGACCTGCATTGTTTTTTGCGACCCGCAGCCGCCGGTATGCGTGTCGGTATATGCATCGGTATAGGCGTCGGTATAAGTGTCGGTATGAGCGTCGGTAATTGACTGGGAACTACCGGCGCGTATACCGACGCCCATACCGGCGCCTATATCGGCGGCGAGTTTTAAACATACCGCAAACCCGAGAGCAAAACTTCACATTTTTGCGCTTGTTTGAGTACTGCTGGTCTTCTGTCGAACTTGCGTGCACGAACCGAATTGCGACCTTCATTGTTTTGTGCACACACACACACGGATCTCTCTCTCTACACACACACACACTCTCTCTCAGCTTAGATCTCACATCTTGATAAGTGCTGCACGTACTGTTATCATTTGTGTTTCTCTATGCTTTAGGGTTTGTAATTTCTCTTTTCTTTGATTTTGCAGAAGTTCTTTGGCGTCGATTGTTTGGAATTGGACGATAGACGACCTACATTACGCTTTGACGACAACGATTCAAAAGAGGGACATACTTGTAAGTGATTCTTTTATTCTCTATTGAGAGAGAGAGAGAGAGAGAGAGAAAGAGAGAGAGAGAGAGAGAAAGAAAGAGAGAGAGAAGAGAAAGGAAGATAGAGAGAAGAGAAAGGAAGATAGAGATAGGAAAATAGAGCATACATACACACACACATACACACACATTTACACATTTACACATGCATACATACACACACGTACACACACATGCACACCCATGCATGCCTACATACACGTACATACACATACACACACATGTATACACATGCATACATACACACACACACACACATGTACACATGCATGCATACACACACATATATACACACATGCATATACACACACATATAATCCTATTTTTATTTTGAAGTTTTTTCTTACATCAAATATATAAAAATAGGATTAGGGTTTTTATGCTATTCACACATATATACACATACACATAATATATATATATATATATATATATATATACATGTATGTACACATGTATACAGAAATATACATATTTTAGGTATAGATATTTAAGATTAGGGTTCTAGGGTTTAGTATTTCATATTTAAGTCTAAGTCTTTCTGATTAGGGTTTTAATACGTAAATAACATTTATACACAAACACACATATACATATAATACATACATACATGTAGATACACATGCATACAAAAATATACATATTTTAGATTTAAATCTTTAGGATTAGGGTTTTAGGGTTTTAACACCTACATAACATATATGCACACATACACATGCACATATAATACATATATACATGTATATAGAAATATACGTATTTTAGGTCTAGATATTTAAAATTAGGGTTTTAGGGTTTAGTATTTCAGATTTAAGTCTAAGTCTTTCTGATTAGGGTTTTAGGGTTTTAATACGTAGATAACATATATACACAAACACATATACATATAATACATACATACATGTAGATACACATGCATACAAAAATATACATATTTTAGATTTAAATCTTTAAGATTAGGGTTTTAGGGTTTTAACACCTACATAACATATATGCACACATACACATGCACATATAATACATATATACATGCATATACACATGTATACAAAAATATACGTATTTTAGGTCTAGATATTTAAGATTAGGGTTTTAGGGTTTAGTATTTCAGATTTAAGTCTAAGTCTTTTTTATTAGGGTTTTAGGGTTTTAATACGTAGATAACATATATACACAAACAAACATATACATATAATACATACATACATGTAGATACACATGCATACAAAAATATACATATTTTAGATTTAAATCTTTAAGATTAGGGTTTTAGGGTTTTAACACCTACATAACATATATGCATACATACACATGCACATATAATACATATATACATGTATATACACATGTATACAGAAATATACGTATTTTAGCTCTAGATATTTAAGATTAGGGTTTTAGGGTTTATTATTTCAGATTTAAGTCTAAGTCTTTCTGATTAGGGTTTTAGGGTTTCTAATACGTAGATAACATATATACACAAACACACATATTACATGTAATACATACATACATGTAGATACACATGCATACAAAAATATACACATATTTTAGATTTAAATCTTTAAGATTAGGGTTTTAGGGTTTTAACACCTACATAACATATATGCACACATAGACATGCACATATAATACATATATACATGCATATATATACACATGTATACAGAAATATACGTATTTTAGGTCTAGATATTTAAGATTAGGATTTTAGGGTTTAGTATTTCAGATTTAAGTCTAAGTCTTTCTGATTAGGGTTTTAGGATTTTAATACATAGATAACATATATAAACAAACACACATATACATATAATACATACATACATGTAGATACACATGCATACAAAAATATACATATTTTAGATTTAAATCTTTAAGATTAGGGTTTTAGGGTTTTAACACCTACATAACATATATGCACACATACACATGCACATATAATACATATATACATGTATATACACATGTATATACACATGTATATACACATGTATATAGAAATATACATAATTTAGCTCTAGATATTTAAGATTAGGGTTTTAGGGTTTAGTATTTCAGATCTAGAATTTTAAGATTAGTGTTTTAATTAAATATATATAATTAAATATATAAAATTGAATATATAAAAATAGGATTACGTGAGGAAAAAAATCTGAATATATAAATAAATAAATATATATAAAATAAGATAATTATATATATAAATAAAAATAAAAAGAACTAGTGTTTTAAATAATTTAATTAAATATTTATAATTAAATATATAAAATTAAATATATAAATATAGGATTACATAAGGAAAAAAAATCTGAATATATAAATAAATATATATATAAAATAAGATAATTATATATATATATATATAATTAAATATATAACATTAAATATATAAAAATAGGATTACGTAAGAAAAAAAATTTGAATATATAAATAAATATATATATAAAATAAGATAATTATATACATAAATAAATATAAAAAGCACTAGTGTTTTAAATAATTTAATTAAATATATAAAATTAAATATATAAAAATAGGATTACGTAAGAAAAGAAATATGAATATATAAATAAATATATATATAAAATAAGATAATTATATACATAAATAAATATAAAAAGAACTAGTGTTTTAAATTATTTAATTAAATATATATAATTAAATATAATTAAGTAAGTAAAAAATCTAAATATATAAATAAATATATATATATAAGATAGGATAATTATATAGATAATAAAATATGATAAGAACTAGTATTTTAAATAAATAAATGAAATATATATGATTAGATATATAAAAAAAGGTTTAAATTTAATCAGTTTAAATCGAGTGAATATATATACAATACACAAACACACATACTTATATACCTATCTATATTCACATATATATACATATACACATATATATACACATGCATACATATATATACATGTTTTAGTTCTAGGTCATTTGGATTAGGGTTTTAGGGTTTTAACACCTAGATAACATATATACACACATACACATACACATATAATACATCTAGGGTTTAGGCATACATATAACTTAATTAAGAGGAAAAAAATCTGAATAAATAAATAAATATATATATAAAATAGGATCAATCAAGAAAAAATCCGAATATATAGGTAAAATAGGATAGCTATATAGATTAGGGTTTTAAAACTAGGGTTTTAAGTTTTTTTAGGTATTTAAGTATTTAGGTCTTTAAGAGTTAGATTTTTAGGTTTAATAAAAAAACAAATGTTCTAAAATGTTCTAAAATGTCCATATTATAGCAGATGGCTTCTTTGGATCCTGAAGAGAGAATGGCATGTCCTTGCACACAGTGCAAGTATCAAATTTATCGGAAACGACGGATTTGTACTGCACATGTTAGAGAGTATGGATCCTTTGATAGGAGTCGATTGGAAAACCTACGCTATCATTCGCATGGTCCCCCAGGTGAGCAGATGGACCCAAATGACATTGCACCGGTAACCTCTCGTGGACAAAAGAGAGCAAAAAAGGCTTCAAGTCGACTCCACAAGATTATGGACAGATGAAAGGGATACATTTGTACTTCCTGAACACTGTGAGCAAGTTGTTTTTATACCAGATTCAAAAGACCTAGAGTGGCTATTTGTTTTACAAGTCGCTCCACGTAGTAGACAAATTTTTGAAAACATAGATGTAGAAGAAAGTCCATCTCTAGTGGACTCAGAGATTCATTCGATAGTTGAGGAGGAAGAGATCATTGTTCGAGAAGAAGAGTTCATTGTTCGAGAAGACGAAGCAATAGACGATGATCAGGAGGAAACCAGCATAGCAAGCGATTTAGAAGCCATCAATATAGAGATAGATATTCTCGGTGCATCGGATCTTCAAGAGGATGCTAGAATAGAGGACTTTTGAATAAAACACTTGTACGTACTATTTTTTGGTTTTTTTTTGTTTATTTCCTATATTATTTTTCTTATCGCATGCTAATTATTTGAGTTCTTTTATTACAGAGCACGATGGGAGACAGTCCTCCAGTCACTCCACATTCCATGACAGAGGAGCAGTTCATCTCTCAGGTTCCTCTTGCGTATATGGCCACTGCATCAATATTGGATCGCTCGTGGTAGCACTCCTCCCGGCCTCACTCCTGGCGGCCTTACTCCTGCCGGCCTCACTCCCGCTGGCCTCACTCCCGTTGGTGTCACTCTTGCCGGTGTCACTCCTGCCGGTGTCACTCCTGCGGGTGGTGCTACTCCCGTAGGAGGTATGTCTCCTAGATTTGTGACTCCACCACGACCATCTTTGCAGCCATCTCCTACTGGGTGTACTAGTAGACATGTGCATTCGACACCTCAGCGCGATACAGGGTTTGGCCCGTCTCGTAGATTGAGGTCACGCTCTGGAGCAGGAGGTTCTAGGAGTGGATCTACAGGTAGGTCTGGAGGTGGAGGAGGCGGTTGTTGTAGAGGCAGTGCGACGGACGTTGTGTCGTCCGCTTCTACTCCTAGGACGAGTACCTCATATGCAGGTATGCCACGTAGTACACCACACAGTACACCACGCAGTACACCACGTACACCTTGGGGTGCTCATGACCATGATGACTCCAAGGTGTATAGTATTCGAGATGGAGCTCCGGTGATGGATGCAGCTGGCAAAGCAATGCGTGCACGCATACGAAAGCTTTGCTCCATCCAGTTTGGACACTCCATCATGCTGAAATGGAGTGAACAGGATAAAGATCAGAAGAATTATATCACACAGACGATTTACCAGGAGTTCCGACCAGCGATGGACAGTCGATTGTCAATTCAGAGTGGATTTTGCATACCGCACGTGAGGTCATGTCGCATCGACGATCCGAGGCTCGTGATGCATTCAAAGAAGGCTTACCAAAGCCTGTATGGTTAGATGCTGAGGAGTGGGACATGATTCGTGACGAGCAACAGCAGACTCCTGATCGATATCGCCAGTAGCGAAATACCGCAGCCACACGTCTAGACACGATTGGACCGTCACGTTTGGGCAGCGACGGATATGACACGATGCATCATGAGTTTGAAAGTACCATTTCATTTATTGAATTTATTTGTGTTAAATTTCTCATATATGTTTCTCTAATCTTTCTATATTTGTTTCAGGAGCTGGCAATGGGTCGTCCTCCAACACAAACGGAGGAGTCTTACGGATATAGTCATGGGTTGACTGCACTATTGCAGGACTTGGAGGGACGCGGTGCGGTAGTTTCATGGGAGCATTTGTGATGAGGTAATTAATTTATAAACTTGGTTTTTACTTGTTGTTTGTAATTTTTATGTGAATTTATCTCATTCCATTAATGTTCTTTGTTGCAGGACAGTTGATATGGAACGTTCTTTGCATGTGTATGGCAGTGGAAGACCAATATTTTGTATTTGATTTGCATATGGCAATACATTGCTTTGCCACATTTTGTAAAAGCGTCATATATGAAAGTGGTTTGCCACACTCTTGTACATGCTTCATTATTGAAATATATAACTTCTTTTGTACATGGTTCATTGTTCATTTTGATTATCTCTTTTGTGTACAATAATACTCTGTTTCATGAAATCATATTTCGGTTGTCATTAGAGTACACATCACATGTACTCGGTTTTTTTTGGGTAGAGTGTATTGTCTTTTGTTAAGCAACATCATGGTAATGTTGCTGTAGCAAAAGACAAAACACTCTACCCAAATTTTTTTTTGCAGGTATGGTCGTCGGTATATGCGACGGTACTCCTAGTAGTATCATCAGAATAACCGTCGGTACACCCAGGAGGTGATGCAGCAGAAGCCGATTACCGACGCATATACCGACGTTTATACCGATGCATATACCGATGCATATACCGATGCATATACCGATGCATATACCGATGCCTATACCGACGCTCATACCGACGCCTATACCGACTCTTTGGTACCGACGCACAAACCGACCTTTACACCGGCGTCGCGGCAAATAAAGCCGCGTTCATTTTCCTCGGTAAAAACCTCGGTATACCATCGATTTGTTGTAGTGTAATTTACATACACACATACACATGCATACACACACATATATACACACGTAGACACATGCATACACACATAGACACATGCATACACACATAGACACACACACACATACACACATAGACACACACACATACACATACACACACATAGACACATACACACTTATGCACACACACACACACATCGACACACATTTACACACACACATACACATGCCTACAGACACATATGTATATAGATACAGATGTATATGCACACATAGACACACACATACACACATAGACACACACACATACACACATAGACACACACATACACAGATATAAACACATATACACACACATACACACACATACACACGCATACACACATACACATACACACATATATATGCATACACACACACACACACGTAAAGAGACACACACACACATACACACATACAATTATACATATGCATACATACATGCTTACATGCATACACACACATACACATGCATACACACATACACATACACACATATATATGCATACACACACATACGTAGAGAGACATACACATACATGCATACATATGCATACATAATGCATATGCATGCATAATGCATATGCATATGCATATGCATACATACATACTTACATGCATATGCACACATACACATGCATGCATACATAATGCACATGCATATGCATACATACATGCTTACATGCATACACACACATACACACATAGACACACACACACATACACACACACACATACACACACACACATACACACACACACATACACACACACACATAAACACATACACACATAATGCATATGCATATGCATACAAACATACTTAAATGCATACACACACATATGCATACTTATGCATACATAATGCACATGCATATGCATACATACATGCATACACATAGACACATACACACATAGACACATACACACACGTAGACTTATACACACACATAAACACATACACACTCATAGACACATACACACTTACACACACACATCCAGACACATTTACACACACACACATACACATGCACATAGACACATATATATATAGATACACATGTATATACACACATAGACACAGACACAGACACACATCGACACACACACATACATGTTGAGATATCAAGCTCAACATTTGATGATCCAGCATGACACGTACCAGTTTTTCATTTTTCTGACATGTATAGTGGTCATGCCGGTATATATCAGGGATACTTCATTGAGCTTTATTAAATTTATCTACCGAGAGTGATGGCACATTTGTTCCTTGTTAGCTCACTCATTCACGGACATTAGGTTTTTCCTTATGTACTGATCTTTATATATTGCACTTGTATTCTTGTTTTTAGGTCATTCTTGTACATTCCTTTTTATGTAATAGAAGAAGAAGATCATTCTTCCTTGCCTCAATCTGTGTGTGTGCTTCTCCTAGAGAGTGAGAGTGTGTGTGTGAGCTCTCTTCCTTATCTCCTTCCTCCTGACATGGTATCAGAGCCAGCATGGCTGTAGAGAGCTCGTGGAGAAGGCGACAGTGAAGAGTATGCAGCAAGGCATGGAGAAAACGTGATTCACAAACGACCTCTGTTTGCTACGAAAATCGGTGTGAAGGTAGAAGACCTCAAAATACTTTTGAGAGTTAGCCCTTTAGGGTCACTTGTTTTTGTCAGATCGAAGTTTCGGAGCCATCTTGACCTCCATTTCTAGCTTGCAATGTGGGGCCCACAGAAAAACTAGGTCAATTTCAAAAACTGTAACTTGTCTTGTGTTCGACAGCACTCATATATTCTAGGTCCAAAATTTCAAGCAATTCCGTGTACTGTTGATACACGAAAACTGTGTTTTTCTGAGATTACTTAATACCATCCACACAATTCAAAACATAAATGAAATGAAAAATATATAGATAAATAAATAAATATATATATATATATATATATATATATATATATATATATATATATATATATCAATGTAAATACATATAATCCAATGTCATAATCAACTAAAATCCTAATCATCATCATCATGATGATGATCATCATCAGCAATATCATGATCATCCTGATCTTCCTCATCCTCATCGTCATGATCACCCTGTGACGATCAAGATCGTCCCTCTTGTGTCTCTCTCTCCACCTCATCCATATTTGTCTCTCCATAATACTCCTGTATTACATATAACAAACATAAATAAATAAAATAATTAAACCATTCATAAAAACAAAATAATTATATAAAATTTATAAATACTCACAAAGGCATCAGGATGATCTTGCATATACTCACCCAAACGCCGATATCCAAAATGTGTAGCATACTCGATCTCATGTTTCGTAGGATATCGGCCATAGTCCTTCAGGTGCAATGAAACAAATAAAAAACATTAGTTGCTTGCATTTTAACTAAAATAATAAATATACTCACAATAACACATATACTTACAAACATAGCTACAAAACTATTATGGCCCATTTGGCCTAGGTGCGATGTGTGGCCCGACTCCACTCTCTTCTTTGCAGCAGCCTGTTTATTCAAGAAAAAAAATGCATAAATTAAATGTAAAAAATTACTAAAATATATATAAATTATAAATATAAACTATTAATTTGTGTACCTTCTGCTGAGGAAATGACTCCTGAAGACGTAGATGTCTACGAAAAAATTTCCATGTCTCAGGCGGTATGTTAGCTCGCCTCTTATTTTTTTCAACCATACAATATCTCCTGTTAATTTAATCTCAAATAGAAAAAAAAATCAGAATACATACACATATATACACACACATACACATACACATACCCACATACACATATACATGCAAACATATACACATACATATGTGTATACATATACACATATACATACATATAACATAAACACACATATATATATCCACATATATATGTACACACACATGCATATACACTTATTCATACAAAATACATGCATTTATCCCACAATAATGTGTAGTTGTGTATATGTGAATATGTGTGTATGTGTAAATGTGTATATGTGAATATGTGTGTATGTGTAAATATGTATATGTGAATTTTTTGTGTATGTAGATAATCAGATTATTAATATCAAATACCATTATTTGTAGATTTTGATCAATCATATGGAACTCCACCACCGTCTCCTCATCGTGCAACGACTTTATACTGTAAGTATATCAAATATTTAATTTTAAATATATTTGATGGATACATAACTTATATTTTGTTTTGTTTCTTATTATGTGCAGACTCTGATCAATCAGAGGGTACTCCACCACCTCCTACCCATGCAACGACTTCACATGTGTCCTCCGATAGGAATTATGATGAATTTTACTATGAAGATCATATTATATGTTGGTGTAACTCTTGTTATGGCACGTATCGAGACCACGATTGGAATGTATTGAACATGATGCAGAGTATGGTACTTTTGAGCGTGCACCATCACCTAGTCAACATGATAATGCTTGGGTATGTATTTTCTATATATATTAAATGTCATTATTTTATTTAAAAACCATATGTTAAATCAAATTATTGTTGATATATAGGAATACTTGCTCGATGATGATGATGATGATGATTTTTCTCATAATGTTAATATACCTCGTACACGTCATGGACTTGCTGTTCATCAATTACAAGCATAGGTTTCTAGAACTTTCCTCTACCTCCTGGTTTAGAGAATGAAATGGCTGGAGATTATCCATTGCCAGCTCGTGATCATTCTTTAGTACAAACATATAATAGAAGAAGATATGGAGGATGGAATAGAGGACCACTTCCTTTAGATGGAGAGGTTTTCAACTTTTGGGGTAATCGCTATATGATTGCTCCATCCACTATTACTAATGCTGGTCATGGTCTCTTTATTGTAGAGGATTTGTATGTGCCTCCGAACTCTAAAGTCACTCTTATGTCATTTTGTGGTCGTATATATGGATGGGGAGATTGGCATCGACTTTCACGTTATGTTCAAAGCATGAGTACTTATGGAATATGCTTGAACGTAGCATCCCTTACTAGTAGAAGGATTTTACATGCAGAAAATGAAAGATTATATATTGATGGAAGACCTTACACACATGGAAATATATCAGGTTTAATAAATAGTAGTCGAGGGTTACATAATAGTTCAAGGACTAATTACACATTTGAGGAGCGTGAAAATAGTCATGAATCACCATACATGAGTAGAGATGTATCAAGATACATAGTTGTCAATGCTATTACTACATTACATGCTGGTGATGAACTATTAGTGAATTATGGATAGCGTAGACCTCCAAGAGCACCTTTTACCTAGAGAGAATAAAAATTTTCTATCCATATTTAATAAGTTATATACTTAATTTTATATTTAAAGTTTACTTTTTATTCATTAATGGAATACTAATGAGTTTTATTTATATGGAGGAGGCTATACAAAACTAATCCTGTGCAATATGCAAAGTTGAAAGATCTATATTCAAAAGACGATAAAGTACAAGATCTGTGTGACAATGATGAAGATGGTGGCATTGCAGATTTTATTGAGGATTGGTATCAAAATGACAGTGAGAGCATTGATATTTCTAAAAATGAGAAATATCTTTGAGAGGAATGTCTAAAGCATGTATATGAAGGAAGTCGTTTGACATGACTAAGTGCGAGCTTACTGTTGGGAAAGATGGATGGATGCACCAAGAGACTGAGTAGGTACTGCTAAACGTGCTTTGTACCAGCCCTGTTTTGCTTCAGACTTGATAAGTAGACCTTCCTGGCCTTCCAATAACACCAAAAAAAATGGCCTATGTACTTTGGAAGTGATGTGTGTAATGATTGAACCAAAACAGATAACTTTGAAGTTCACAAACTCAAGAAAACCTTCTATTTATGTCTTGATACCTGCTGAATGTTTTGAGAATACCTGACTTTGAAGTCATGTTCATGATTTGAAGGGAGTCATCCTGCTCCTCTGTGTAGTTGTTGTAGTCCTTTCTGGTTTTGAATCCTCCTTGGTAGTTTCCATTGTAATTGTTGTTGTAATTGTTGTTGTGGCCTTGGTGATAGTTGAACCTTCCTCTTGACTGTGAGTATCCACCTCTTTGGTAGCCTCTTCCTCTCTGATTTTTGTAGTTCCTGAAACACTCATCTGTAGTATGATTTGATAAACCACAAATGTTGCATGGTGATGAGTTATAGGGTCTCCCCCTACCTTGCTTACCTCCTCTGCCCCTTCCTCTTGAAGATCTACCTCTCCTTGCATAGTTGGCTTGGGAGGTAGAGCCTTTATCTTCCATTTTTTTTGCTCTTGCCTTTATCCTTAGACTTCTTATCAGTGTATAGGGCAGAAGAGTTATTACCTTTGGATGTATCTCCATTTTTGGTGAGCTTTGCTTCATGTGTAAATAGCTGTCCCATGAGAGTTGTAAGATCTGGAGTGTGCACGTCCATGTAGAGATCCATTGTAGTGGTGAAGCTTTCCCATTTGTCATCAGCCTTGATTCCATTGATCACTTGCCTTACAATTTGTTCTTCTTCAATCTCTTCTCCTATGCTTGCTAACTGATCTACAAAATCTTTGATCTTGGTCACACGTTCTGAAAGAGCTTGCTTAGGTTGCTTCCTTAGTGTTGTGAATTCAATCCACAATTGATTTTTCTTAGCCCTTGTATCGGAGGAAAAATATGATGACAAAGTTTCCCAAGTTTCTTGGGATTTCTTACAGTTTCTGATATGTGGCAAAAGAAAGTCAGAGATAGAGTTGAGTAAATATGACCTTGCCAATGCATCCTTGGCACACCATGTGTTGAGTTTTTCTTGTTCTTCCTTTGTTGGCAATCCTCTTGCTTTGAATGAGGGCAATTCCTCATCTCCTGAGATGTATCCATAGAGACTCCTTCCTTGTAGGTAGGTAGTCATCCTTAGAGACCAAGCATGATAGTTGTTCCTGTCCAATTTATCAATAAATGAACGAAAACCATCTCCCATTTTACCTCTATTGCTCTGATACCACTGTTGGGAAAGATGGATGGATGCTCCAAGAGACTGAGTAGGTACTGCTAAACCTGCTTTGTACCAGCCCTCTTTTGCTTCAGACTTGATAAGTAGATCTTCCTAGCCTTCCAATAACACCAAAAAATGGCCTATGTACTTTGGAAGTGATGTGTGTAATGATTGAACCAAAACAGATAACTTTGAAGTTCACAAACTCAAGAAAACCTTCTATTTATGTCTTGATACTTGTTGAATGTTTTGCTCAGTGTGACCAGCACAGCAGAAATTGATAAAATTCCTTCTAGGGGTATTTAACTAGCTTAGTAAGCTACCATTTGCAAGTGGAATTATGTAAAAAGATAAACTATGCTAAGAGAAATCAATTTAGCAAGTTTAGCTATACCCCCAACTTTTTAGGACTGTAGCAGAAAATGACCAGAGTTCCCCTCGATGCAGCTTTCTCTGAAATGGCTGAATATAATTACTTCAAACTTTGGTAGCATGTAGATGACTTTGAGCTAAATACAACAAGCTTTGAATCACTAAATTTGGTGAAGAATTGACCGAGATATGCCCTTGACAAGTTGACAGACTTTTGAGTAGACTAACAGAGAACTCAGAGATGAATGATGTAAATGTATCTATTAATGAATACTTGTATACAATCCCATTGGCATGAGTAACATTGCCTAATGGTGTAGAGAGGTGTAGGCTATAGTATAGTCGTCACACACACTCAATACAGTAGAATGAGGCTCGGGAATGATCCCTCTTACCCGCAATTTTTCATGCTCACTTTTATATGAAGTGAGTGAAGATTTGAATTCAGATTCAAATTTTGGCTCCCTGTAATCAAGATCCTAAATGCTTGGAGATATTCCTTCAATCAAATGAGCTACTTTTTCCATGACTCACTTTGGTAGGTGATTACAGAAGATTCCAAGTCAATTTGACTTTTACAATGAGGTAAAGTGGTAATTAACCACTAGCATATGTTCCTATGCTTCTTCATGTATGTGTAGACTTTAATGCATCCTTTGAGCCAAATGTGTAGGCTTGCAAATTACACCAACACTTACTTATTCTCAACCTTCAAAATCATTTTGGATGGAGTAATGTATCTATTTCGACACTATTAAGGTATAATTTTCAATTTTCTATCTATTTATATATATATCTATGCATATATATATATATATATATATATATATATATATATATATATATATATATACACACATATATATATATATATATATATATATATATATATATATATATATATATATATATATATATATATATATATGCAAGTTTTTATTCTTACTTTAGATAAGGTAAGAACAAGAACTTGAATTGAATGGACACTTTTTGTCTATGCATCTTTTAAAACTATTAATGCATCTTTCAAAATATTCGTGAAAAATTTGATTGTTTGGATGGCAGGATACGATTGTTTGTTTTGGAGGATATGAAGTATGTACCTTCATTGAATGATTTGTCGATTCACACATATGTTCAGTTTGAAAGTGTGAGAAGAGGATTTATAATTTTTATTCAAAGAATTTGGCACTGTTTATAGGCCATACAATGGTGATCTGGATGAAGCACATGCACAGAGGTTACTCAAGATAGAGCAACCTGATTATAAGGGACTAGTACTAGTAGGATTTCTGGGGTATGCAGTAAACCTCTTGCATGTCAATGATGAGCATCTGAACTTTAGGATACAAAGTGGAAATCATGGTGGCTTGAGAGGATCACTTTTAACCTGAAGTTCTTTGAACAAGCTGTATAAAAGTGATCCTCTCAAGCCACCATGATTTCCACTTTGTATCCTAAAGTTCAGATGCTCATCATTGACATGCAAGAGGTTTACTGCATACCCCAGAAATCCTACTAGTACTAGTCCCTTATAATCAGGTTGCTCTATCTTGAGTAACCTCTGTGCATGCGAATCATTCAGATCACTATCGTATAGCCTATAAACAGTGCCAAATTCTCTGAATAGCAATTATAAACCCGCTTCTCACACTTTCAAACTGAACATATGTGTGAATTGACAAATCATTCAATGAAGGTACATACTTCATATCCTCCAAAACAAACAATCGTATCCTGCCATCTAAAACAATTAAATTTTGTGCGAGTATTTTGAAAGATGCATTAATAGTTTGAAAAGATGCGCGGACAAAAAGTGTCCATTCAATTCAAGTTCTTGTTCTTACCTTATCTAAAGTAAGAATAAAAACCTTGTTGACAATCAAGGTCATCAATGACGTGGAGACACAAGAAGAAGGAGCATGTAGGGAGCTCCGAGAAGCACATGTGAAATTTTCAGAAGAAATCCCTATAAATATAGTGACTTTCGTCACTAAAAACCATTGTAAATACCATTTTCCATTTTTACAACTCCATTTTGTTCAAGCCAAGGAGTCCTCGAGCTTGAGGAGTATTAGAAGTATCATCCTACCAATTTTCATAATTTTTAGATTCCGTTTGAATCCCCAAATAAGCCTTGGAAACTAATTTCCGGACACTAGCTCTGGACAGGGCCAAAACCACTCAAAAAACTATAAAAAGGGCTGGAGAGCTCATTTGAGGGGTTGGCTTGTTGTAGATTTCAGCTTTGTAAGAGAGTTCTTTGGTAATCGAAGTCCTTCCATTGTTCCACTGTTTGCTCTTACGTGTGTGTGTATGTGTGTGCATGTTTGTATGCTTTCACTCACGCACTTGTGCCCTTCACTTGCTCTTGGTCTTCATACCAGTCCTCACGTCTCCATGGATTGTCATTTATGAGGTGAAGCTCCTCACGTTGGTACTTGCCATTGTGCTAGAGTGACACCAAATTTGGCATTGTTGTCGGGGAGAGAGCTTGGAGGACGAGCGTGTGACGGTAAGACGTAGAGTAGCGACGTTGGAAGGTAAAAAAATCACCATTTTTAGTTCAGTTTCTGAGTTTTTCTTCTTCTTCATCTTCATCATCATCACCATCTTCTCCCACCTTCATCTTCTCTGATTTTTTCTCATTTTCGAGTGTACATTCACCTCGTTTTTCACTTGCGACTGTGAGGAACAAGCACAGAGGTGTTCAGAGCTAAAATGCTGAAGAAATCGCCATGAAATCCACCTCAAAACGTAAAAAATCTAAGCCTCAGTATCGCGGAGTGATGAGGATTGCGTGTGGTATCACGCAGGTGGTATCGCCAGTTTTGGAGATAGATTTTGCATCTACAGGCTGATAGGAGTGACAAGGAGAACATAAGGTGCACATATTTGCAAAAACTTTTGAATTCGGGCTTAAAAATCTCCAAGTATCATGTCCGGTTGAGTTTTGGTATCACAATACCAGAATTCCCGAGTATCGCGATACTTGTCGAGGTATCATATCGTGCATGCCCACTTGAGTATCGCGATACCATTCTGGTATCGTATCGTCAAGTGCTGGTATCGCGATAGCGGTCGCCCTAGTGGTATCGTATCGTAGTCCACATGATATCGTATCGTCTCGGTCTTGGTATCGTATCGTTGACCGTGTAGTATCGTATTGTGTGCTAGTTTGGTATCGTATTGTCAACTCAGTATCGTATCGTGCCCAAGCTAGTATCATATCTTGCAAAAAAGTGGTATCGTATCGTCCATAGAACCAGTATCGTATCGTGAGAGTTCCAGTATCATATCGTGTAAATTTTTCGTATCGTATTGTGCATCTTGTGGTATCATATCGCGAAACACAAGCAATATCGTATCACGATTGGAGAGGTATCGTAACGTCTATAGACTAGTATCGTATCGTGAGCAATCTAGTATCGTATCGTGTGATATCCAGTATCGTATCATGTAGTGGTGAGGTATCCTATCGTCCACTAACTTGGTATCGTATCGTCGAGTGCAGAGGTATCATATCGTGTGATTTTTGGTATTGTATCGTCAGTAGACCCGGTATCGTATCGTCGATTGTTTTGGTATCGTATCGTGGGCTTGGTGGTATCGTCTAGCAAGTGGTATCGTATCGTGGAATTCGGTATCGCCCTGGTGGTATCGTATCACCGAATGTGGTATCGTCCATAGTGGTATCGCGTGGAAAATCTGGTATCATATCGCCTGTCCTGAGGTACTCATAGAGGGATCCTGTTTCCCTATTTTAACCCCTAGAACCCTGAGCTGGCATAACTTTTCTCATACGAAATCCATTCGGAGTGATTTTGGGCTCATTGGAAAGCTCATGGTGATTTTTGGCTCGTTACGGTAAAATTAATACGAGGATTATTAGATAGGGTATTTTGAAGTTGACCCTCAGGTTGGACTAGGAAGCAAGGGGTTCCACAAGTTTTTGAGCAATTCAAAGGACAATTTGGGACTTGTAGACAAGGCTTATGAACCTAAGCTCAAGTTGATACTTAGGAAGAGATAGATAAAGTACCAAATCACTTGAAACTAAGGTCAACCACACAACCAAGTCAGGGACTCACAACTCAGTGGTTAACACTACGTGCTGAGTTCATAGATAAGTGAGTAACACACAACTCAGTGGGAGATACTCTTGGCTTCTGAAGACATGCATAGATCCGTACCTAGGGAAGGTCTTATGTCTACAATGGAAGGGGAATATAGGATGTCTCTTCAATACATATCCACTAACCTGCAAGGAATACCCATCTACCTCGACAGTCTATACATGTTAGTAGCAAGAATGAGAAACACTACTGAATTAGAAATAGTTCCAAGACCAGCTATCAAGTACGAAGACAGAGTCTACATGGACAAGATGGGCGAGATCTATGTAATAACTGAAAACCCTGATCAGATTAATGAAAGAGGAGAGTTAGCTCGAGATCATGCAACTACCTGACAAAACCCATTTGAGACCCAACAAAGAACAGAAAATGTGATGTTAGGACAAATGAGCCAAGGTACTAGACCCGATAGACCACATGAACAATTCACCATGCCAGGAATCAACCCCCACTACCACATTAGTTAGGGAATGGGAAATATGAATAGACCTACCTTTAGGACAGAACCACCCCAAGGTGTTCCCATCATAATTTGATCCCCAGAGCCAGGTAAAAGAGTGAGATCAATCCAATTGGCCAAATGTATGCAAAATCGTTACGATGGCACAGGAGATCCCTATAACCACATAGCAGAATTCAAGCAAGTGTTACGAGCGGAGCAAGTGGATGATTTTTTCATGCAATATGAATCCTTTGGGCTAACCCTCACGGGAATAGCCTTAACTTGGTTTCAATCCTTGGATCCAAATTCCTTTGGCAATATCAAACAATTCTTCCAAGAATTTATTTGGAATTCACTAAGCGAGGGATCAAGCACAATTCGTCATCCTTACTACATAGTTTCAAACAAGCTCCTAACGAGATAGTAAAAAATGCAGCACGAAGATTTAATCAATATGTAACTCGATGCCCTGTGACAGAGAGACCTTCTCAATAGAAAATGATATCCCTATTTTTAGAAGGTCTGACCGATGGAACGCTGAGAATGTTAGTGTACGTGAAACAGCTGCAAACTCTGAGTGAGTGTCTTCAAGAGTGTATAGATTTGGAAGACAACTTGGCTGAGGATCTCAAAATCACACAAGATCCTACCAAAACAGAGGATGCAAGGAGCAATCAGACCTCTAGTTTGGGTTATATGGAGGAAGTGGCAGAGTTAGTGGCCAAGAAATTAGGAGTACAAGGACAAATGAACTACCAGAACTCCTCCTTGAGAGTGCCAATGTTAGGAATTTGCACACTTTGCGGGGGAAATCATCCATCTCATGTCTGCACCAGGGAAGGATTAGGGTTATCACAACCTTACCCTTACAAGAGACCATCAACTCAGGAGCCTAACATGTACTCTTATAGTGAGCAAAAGTATACCAACCACAACATCGAATACTATCCAGTGAATAGACAATCACGACCATTAGTACCACCCCAATGTAGAACATACAGGTACCCTCCTAGAGAACAAGGCAGAGAAGTTCCTAGGTATAACCCTTGTCCAGGACCACAAGGAGCAACTAGAACATATGAACATGGAGGATATAGCCAACCTCAACCTATACCAGAACAACAACCATCCCACCCACCAGCTCCGACACAAGGGCAAAATATCAGAATACAAGTTGTTTGTCTTGAGTGTGGCAAAGAACAACTCCTGAGAGATTGTCCCGGACATCCCTCTAGTGCACCAAATGTTACACCCGTTAATGTGGTAGGCCTAGTAGGGGATTCCAGTGGCGATAAGGTGGCTCTTATACATGTAGTTACGAGGGCACAAGCCTTACAAAAAGCTAAACTAGTTGAGCAATCAGAGCCAAGTGAATCAGGAGAGCCTAGTAAGAGAAAAACAAGAACATGGAAGGATACTAGGGAGAAAGCCAATCGTAAGTGGACCCAAAAGTTATCTGAACTAGAAGAAAGCCTGAAAGATGCAAAAACAAAAATAGAAGATATTGCCTCTCAAAGCTCCTCGCATGTCGAAACTCCATCCACACAACCTCACCCCCACCCACCAACTATTGTAAACAGACCACAACCAGGGTTTGTTCTTGCAGATCCAACCCCAGAACACTTGGACATGATGTTCAAGGCATACCAAGCTCGACTTCAAGAAGGACCAACACCTGCAAACCTAGACAAGAGCTATCCTAGAGCAGATTTAGAAATTGAACGGACAAAAATGTGCATAAAAATGGTGGAACTAGCTCAAGCTATGTTTGAGGCCAATCAATCATTCAATCAGACGAATGCTATTACACCAGGTTTGCGCTTCCAGGGCTTACTAGATAGATTAGAGCAGTTGGTAAATAAACCTCAAGTTTCTTTACCTCCACAGGCTCAAACCTACTATTGAAAGAGAAAGCTCATCATCACAGAAAGTCTATGTTCCTGACTCCATAGATGAGGGAGAACCTCTTTCAATTCAACAACACACTCAAACGTTCTTGCGGGAAATACAAGAAGAAAAATGGGCCAAGGAGAAGGATGTTTCCCCTCCTATTCTTGAAATTGATGACCATCATGATCAATTCCCACAAGACATTCCATCTATTTATGGAGACCAAGTAGAGCAACAAGAAAAAGAAAGTTCAGGATTTGAATCCAATTCCTTACAAGAGTTGCCACAATTCACAGGCCTATGGGAATCTGAATCTCTCAAGATCAGAGCTCCCACAATATTGATCAGAAACGAAGACTCGGTGGTTCCAAGAAACACTGATATCGTGAAGAACACTAAGTTTCAGTGTCATCTCACTATGGAATATCTGCTCAAAGCAAAACCTGAGCTATGGAATCATGTGAAGGATCAGGTTCCAGAACTAGATTCCAATATGCCAAAAGCAGAGTCTAAGCAGAAAGTTCCAGATTTACCTCTAGACAAAATAGGGGACATGAGCGAAGGAGAGGAAGGTAATACTTATCTTCCGATCACCTACCAAGGTTACACAACCAAAGTGATCATAGATTCTAGTGCTGGTGTTGCTATTGTGACCACTTCCCTATGGATGCAATGGGGTAAACCTGCATTAAGACCAACTAGAATGAAGCTTCAGATGGCTGATGGCCATGTGGAAAGACCTTTAGGATTGCTAGAAGGGATAACTCTAACCACTTGTGGTGTAGAGTTTGAGCACACCTTTGCTATATGTGACTTTGGTAAAACTACTACCTACGAAATGATCCTAGGAAGACCCTTCCTATGACAACTGCAAGTTGTACAAGATTGGGGAACCAATTCCTTGTACTTACAGTGCTTAGGGGTGACAACCAAGGTCAATTTGAAGGATTACACCTTCAGAGATGTACCACCCCTACAGTGGAGTTCTATCCATAAGGAGCAAGAAGATTCAATCTCTCTGCATTCTAAAAGTTCATCTGATACATCCTGAAAGATACTCATTTGTGGATGTGCAAGGTCGCAAAGGAAGAGGAAAAATGCTTAAAGGCTAGAGAAAAAGGGACTTCTCCAGGAGATAGACCAGTTAAAGACCCAGCCTATACACCAATGATCTTTCCAGATGAGGAATTTGAGCCTCATGGTTGGGCAGAAATCTTAGCTACCATGGACATTGCTGTCAATGAAGAACAGTGGACACCTCATTGTGATGAGGATGGTAAGAACCTCTCACAAGCATTAAAACTATAAATTCAAAGGATGGAAGTGAAGGAGTTCAAAAGAAAAAGAAAAGACAAGGAGTGAAACAAGAAGAGAAGGAATCATTGTTCGAAGTACCAGAGAATTTCAAGAAGTACAAAGTTGAGGACCGAAAAATTTTGGTACGAATGCCTAAGAGAGATGCCACAACAGGAGAAGCATATGATAACAAAGAAAATACCAAAAAAATCGTAGTTACTATTGAAGAGAAGAAGAGAGATGTACGTACATAGGAATTGACCTAAGTAAAGAAGAGGAAGCAGAGTTGGTAGCTTTGTTAAAGGAATATAGGGACGTGTTTGCGTGGCACTATAGAGACTTGAAGGGAGTAGATCCGAAGGTTTGTTCTCATACGATCCCCATGATAGAGGATGCTAAGCCCACCAAATAGAAGCCCTACACATATAATGACACCTATGAAGCTAAAATAAAAGAGGAAATCGACAGATTGATTGAAGTCGGATTCATCTATGAAATTGAGCATATTGAATGGGTGTCCCCCGTTGTAGTGGTGCCCAAGAAGAATGGGAAGTTGTGTGTATGTATTAACCTTAAAAAAGTTAATGCTGCCACAATAAGAGATAGTTATCCGCTTCCAATCACTGATCATTTATTGGAGCGTGTTGCAGGCAAGGAAGTTTATAAATTCCTTGATGGATTTTCAGGTTACAACCAAGTAGCCATTGCCACAGAAGATCAACATAAAATGGCCTTTGCCATAGAGTGGGGAGTCTTTGCATTTCATGTGATGCCATTTGGGCTCACCAATGCACCTGCAACATTCCAAAGGCTCATGTGTCATGTCTTCAAAGAGTTCTTGCGAAAGAGCTTAGAAGTATATGTGGAGGATTTATGTGCTCATTCCCAAGAAAGGAGACATCACATTCCTGAACTCAGATAGATCTTCAACAAGTGTAGACAATACCGAGTGTGTCTGAACCTAGAAAAGTGTGTGTTCATGGTACGTCAAGGTAAAATCTTAGGTCATATTGTTTCTAAGAACATAATATCAATAGATGAGGACAAAGTAAAAGCCATAGCAGAGTTGCCGACGCCAAGGAATGTTAAAGAGGTACAAGCCTTTATGGGCCATTGTGGATATTATCGTAGGTTTATTCACATGTATGCAATTATAGCTAAGCCTCTTTATGCCTTGTTGAAAAAATTTAAGTGGAACGACGAATGTGAGAAGTCCTTCAATGAGTTGAAGAAACGCTTGTGCACAACACCCATACTGACCACTCCTGATTGGAATAAGCCATTCCATGTACATGTGGATGCATCCAATTATGCAATAGGATGTGTGTTGTCACAACCCATAGGAGAAGGAAATTTAGATTTGCCTATAGCCTATGCTAGTAGGCAATTGAACATTGCTGAACGAAACTACACCACAACCGAAAGAGAAGGTTTAGGCATTGTATATGCTGTAAAGAAGTTTAAACACTATCTATTGGCCAACAAGTTCAAATTTTTCACTAATCATCAAGCTTTATTATACTTGGTCAATAAACCTTGAAATATAGGACGCTTAGTAAGATGGTTCCTCTTACTAATGGAATATGACTTTGAAGTGGTTGTTAGGCAAGGTAAGACCCACCTCAGAGCGGATCACCTTTCTCGCATCACTTTAGGAGAGCAACCGCAAGGAGTGTCTTATGAATTGCCCGATGCTTATCTCTTCAATCTAGAAGTCGTTCCTAAATGGGCAAACAAGGGAAGCATGCAAGGACTGTGCGCGCATTGATTGACTTAGGTGCGGCAACTAGTGTAGTTAGACTTTCATACTGCCAAGATCTACAATTGAACATCAATGCTATTGAAGCCTATCTCATAGGATTAGGAGGTGTGGAAACCCCCTGTTTGGGTGAGGTACAACTTCCCCTATATCTTCAGGATGTTCCAATGAGAGTCAAAATGCTAGTGTGTGAAGATGAGGACCTTACAGAACCACTTGTCCTGGGTCAAGACTAGATCTATGACCATGCAGTCAACTTAAATCTTAAGAGCCAACTTCTTCAAGTTTGGGTACATGAATAATGTATTACCTTAGAATTAGACAATTGCATGCTGACAAATCCAAAGGTCACACATTCTCTTACTTCTTCCGAAATCTATCTTTGCAAAGAAAATGTTGTGTGTGTCAATCGCCCTACAAAGCAAACGGACTCAATCATGGAAGCACAAGCTCAAAGGCCAGTAGACTTCTCTTCTTCTTCTTCACTGACTAATGCAAGCAGAACTCCACCAAAGAGGCAAGCAACACAGACATTTGCTATATCAAACAGACAAACCAAGTGTAAGACGAAAGAAGCTCAGGGTAGGAAATAGATCTAGGCACGAAAAGGAGAGCAACCACCAGCTTTGCCACAACCCTTCCCAGTCAGGCAAGTCAACCATGCTAAAAGAAGCACCAAGAAATGAGGACCAGCTCAATCCTACAGTCTTCGACAAATTTGGGTACCAAAGCAATCGAGGGAGGCTGACCATAATAACGTACAAATTTGGGTGCCAAAGAAGTTAGTTGCAGCTCAACAAGGGCGATTACAAATGTGGGTACCCAAGACACTCTACATGTCAAATTTTTAGAAGAAATCCCTATAAATATAGTGACTTTCGTCACTAAAAACCATTGTAAATACCATTTTCCATTTTTACAACTCCATTTTGTTCAAGCCAAGAAGTCCTCGAGCTTGAGGAGTATTAGAAGTATCATCCTACCAATTTTCATAATTTTTAGATTTCGTTTGAATCCCCAAATAAGCCTTGGAACCTAAATTTAACTAGGCCGGACACTAGGTCTGGACAGGGCCAAAACTACTAAAAAAACTATAAAAAGGGCTGGAGAGTTCATTTGAGGGGTTGGCTTGTTGTAGATTTCAGCTTTGTAAGAGAGTTCTTTGGTAATCGAAGTCCTTCCATTGTTCCACTCTTTGCTCTTACCTTGTGTGCGTGTGTGTGTATGTGTGTGCATGTTTGTATGCTTTCACTCACACACTTGTGCCCTTCACTTGCTCTTGGTCTTCATACTAGTCTTCATGTCTCCACGGATTGACATTTATGAGGTGAAACTCCTCACGTTGGTACTTGCCATTGTGCTAGAGTGACAAACCTGCATGTATATATGTATATTTATTTATTTACTTTTTTAATATATCTTTTTTTGATAAACTTACAGGTTATTATCTGAAAAGTTTTTACCAAGTCAGAATATTCTTCCTACCTCACATGATGAAATGAAGAAGATAATCAACAATCTTGGTATAGATTATCAATGTATACATGCATGTCCTAACGATTGTATTTTATATAGAGGTGAATATGCAGACTCTTTGGCATGTCCCAAATGTCAATCTACTCGATATAAGGGCGAAGAAGGTAAAATCCCAAAAAAGGTATTGAGACATTTTCCATTGGCTCCACGGATTAGACATATGTTTCAAAGCCCCGAATTCTCAAAGCTCTTGACTTGGGGACATGATCACAAAAGTATTGATGGAATAATCAAAATTCCTCATGATAGTGTTGCTTTTCAGCATATTGATTATACATGGCCTGAATTTGCACAAAATCCACAGAATCTAAAGTTAGGAGTTGCATTAGATAGGGTTAATCCATTCTCCATGAAATCCAGTAAATGGTCAACATGGCCAGTGGTAGTCATAAACTACAATCTTCCGCCATATCGTAGCATTAAAAAGGAACATATAATGCTTTCACTTTTAATCCCAAGCAAAAGACAAGTTAAAGATATGAATGTATATCTTGCTCCTCTCATTGACGATCTTCAAGAGTTATGGAGAGGTATTAATGTCATTGATGTATCGAAAAGCATCAATGAAAGACATATTATGGTTCGTGGTATTGTGGCTTGGACTATTCACAATTTTCCTGGATATGGTGTTTGTTCAGGTATTGATGTAATTTTTTTATTCAATATGCATGTAAATAAATATGATTTAATCTAATTATATTTTTATCATTTTCCATGATGCAGGAATATCTACTAAGGGTTATAAAGCTTGTCCATATTGTGGTGATTGGTTGAGATCAATCTATAGTAAGAATCTCAACAAAAATATTTATCTTCGACATCGACGATTCTTGCCTGATGATCATCCATTAAGATCTAAAAGAGAAGCGATACATTTTAATGGAAAGCTTGAAACAGGTCAGTATCCAAAACCAATGACGCCTATGGATTGGTATAAAAAATGGACAGATGGACCTCTGATAGATCCAGAAGCAAAAATCTTCAGTGATGATTCAGATAATGAGTATGTGAACAGAGGTAAAGGAAAATTGGCACTCACAGAGAACATATCAATATGGCATTCTTTGGAGTATTGGAAAGAGTTAAAAGTATGTCATCTTCTTGATCCTATGCATATATTAAAAAATATTGGTTATTCACTATGGAAGCATCTTCTTAGACTAAAAGATACCACACCATCAAGGAATGATTTGAAAGATAAAAAATCCAAACCAAAGTTATGGCCAGTTTTTTATAGACATCGATAAGAAACGACTTATGCACCTGCTCCTTGGGTACTTACAACAAAAGAGATACAGACTATCAACAA